>WNWU01000004.1:14838897-14956957 GCA_012654045.1 Ptyas mucosa
CATTCACTAGTTTTGGGGCTTTTTTTCTTCTAGCAGTCAGCAAGCTCAACAAGTCTCCCAATGGGCAGCAAAGAGCTTGCTGGCTGCTAGAAGAAAAAAAGCCCCAAAACTAGTGAATGAGATTTCACTGAACTAGGGCTGCATAAAATCTTGGCTTACGTAGGTAGAACTTGGCTAAAGAAAAATACATACATACATACATGTGTATATAATGTGTGTGTGTGTGTGTATGGGTATATATTTTCTGAATTTTTATGAAATGCATACAACTTAATAAAAGTTACTTTAAAACTAAAAAACAATCTTGTTATTTATTGTTATACTCCTCTCACCTGTATTATTTATTTACTAGAACGATACTCCAGCTTTTGTGCAAGAGTTTATAAAAGGCACACCATACAGGATGTGCTCTATCCTTCTATTTTCCCCCCCAGCAATTACCCTCTGAGGTAGGATGTACTGATAGCAAATTATTTCCTCCAAATCAACCAATGAGCTTCAGTGGCTGGGAGTTAAACTTATTTCCTCAATACCAGTGATGATTTGCTTCCAATGCTCTGAAACCGATTTGGAAGTACACATTAAGAAAATGTTCCACTAATGCAACGGCATAATTTAAATTTCTTTGATAGCAGCTAACAATTGTTAATACTTGTTTTCTGTTAATAATTGGTTGATACTGTTTTTTCATAGATATTTCTATTGAACTAAAGTGGAACTAAAGTTAGGAATCAAAAAGGGATAATTTGGAGTTCCAAATACAGAGTAGAACAAAGAGTTCAGAGAAATATTTCCAAATAATTTCTGGAGAGAAAAGTCATTTCCAAAATAAGATTGGTTTACAACTCAGATATTTTTACTGCCAAGGTGATAATTGTTTTGTGAAGAGTAGAATTAATACATCACTCGAGTCCTGCTTTCTCATTGTGTGGTGGTGGTATGTGTCCTTGAGAGATGAGCAAAGAACACCAGGAGTGTACATTATGAAGATAGATTCCTAACAAGTTCATCAAAAATGAGAAAGCAAACAAGTTGCTGTATCAGGCCACTTGAAGTGGATGATCACTTTAGTGACAATGGCAAAGGCATTTTGTATTGCATAAAAGAAAGCAATGGTAAACTACTGTAGTTAACCAATAAAGGCACAGAGATAATGTAATTCTGTGCTGGATTTTGAGTTTCTTGGGTCAGATGGCACTGCATATGTTCCCAAAGAAGAGCCGAGGCTCTTTGGGAGTACTACCACTACCAATGTTTGTGGCATGGTTAGATGAAAGCCTTAGGAACATCCAGTTGCTGTGTTGGTTTATTGTCATGCAGGAAAAGTAAACCTAAAGCTACAGAGACGTTACAGTGGGAACTGAATAGAAGCATAAACATGGGAAAGTTCAACACAGTGAAAGATGAAGTGAATTGGCTTCATACTGACATTTTAGGCATCAGAAAATTGACAGTTCAGTTTACTACCCGGGGCACAAAGATCAAGCGTTTTAATAGGAAGGATGGAGCAAGAACTATTTGGGTACAATGCAGTCAGTGGCTGAATAATATCAGACTTCACAGACAACTCTGACATGATAGTTATCTATGTTTATGTTCCAGTCACGTGTAGAAAAGGAGGTTCTGATGTGTTTTATGGTCAGGTTCAATCTGACATCAAGAAGTCAGGTGTGCTTCTATTGGAGATGAATGCCAAAGTTGGAAATTGTAAAGAAGAAAATCTGAAAACATTATTTGCCTAAGAAACACAAATGGATCTGGAGAAAAACTTAGCAGTTTTTGAATGATTTCATTGTTAACACAGTTTTCCAACAAGCCTATATATGTGTACATTATCAGATGGAATATCTAAAAATTAAAGTGGCTGTGCAGAAGTTATATTGATCTCTACAAAGAGATGTAAAAAGATTGAAGATGGTATTGGGAATGGAAAAACAAAACTTAAAAAATAATCTCTGAACTCAAATGGAGGTTCCATGCTTGAATTGGTATACTAAAAAACCACCACTTAACAGATAGACTTGGCTCTCTGGAGGAGCCTAATACTGAGAAAGATGGAAGAAAAAGTAAGAGGACAACCACCAGCAGACTGCGTGGATTCAATTTCAGTGGCAATGGGTGCAGCTTTAAAAGATCAAATGGGCAAAATGGGAAACAGATCATGCTGGAGAAGTTCTATGTATGAAGTTGCTAAGAGTCAACACTGACTAGAGGGCACATAAGCAAAATAATAAAAACTAATACATTAGCTGCACAATGTAAATAATTAGTGCCTAGAGTCTGAATATATTTGGAAATCATGTCTTTACAGCAGCACAAGATGAATGTGCCTAGAGTTTTGTTGTCTTTTATCAGTACACAAAATATGACAAATGCAACAAGTTGAATGCTGCTAAATTTCAATGCAATAGTTCAATGTAACTATTCGTAATTATTGGACCATCTCAATTTAGAATCATTTTTTCTATTTCTGAAACTATCTGTTACAAATCAGTAATAAAACAGATACTGGAAGGAGAACAGAAAAATTGCAAGATTTCAACATTGAAATATATTGCTCACTGGTGATAATAGAACAAAGTATTCATAAAGAGAATAATAAAATGTTTTGAAAGTTTTTTTTTAATGGAATCTTCCACATTTCCAAATAAAAATGAGGGGTGAGGAGACTTTTTTGATTACAAGATATTCTGCAGTTTGATTTTCATTTTTTTTCTTAGCATTTCAAATTGGCAGAAGTGAAAATAAACATGGATTATCATAAAATCTTCTGAGAATTACAGTAATATGAAAGTACCCTTCATTTCATTGCATTATACATTTCAATCATTTTAAAGTACTAAATTTTGCCAAATGAGTCCGATCTATAATCCAACAGGCTATTCAGTTCTTCTGCTTTTTATCTTAAATTGTAAATCCCTGGCTCTCTTATATGTGTGTGGGAGTGTGTGTGGGAGTGAACATGTGACATGCACATACATATCCCAAATCCCAAATTAAATAACAATAATAGAGTTAACATTTGCAAAAAAACATACTGGGATATTGGTGAAAATCATGGCAGTTGGGAATTATCAATGCTTAAAGATGTAAATACTTCCCATTTGCAATACCATATGGCTAATGTAAGGCCATTAAGAAGTGAGAGATCTTATTTCAAATGTAAAATATTTAGTCAGAATGAATCACAAGGAACATAATGTAACTGCTCTTTGCAACTGTTCCTTTATTATATAAATATTTTTCTTTTTTGAAACATGCTTTTTTATTTAATTGGAGATATTAGGAGATATTAAGATTTTATTCACTTGTAGAAATATTTACTTTCACTTTTTAGACCAAGTTTATGGAACCAGTTACAAAAAGTACAAGAAAAGTAAAAACATAGCCATCACATTTTATCACAAAGAGATTTAATGAGAATCACCTCGACTTGTGCCACTCAAAGTTGTTGTATCACTCTGATATTCAGAGCAAAGTTGGCCTCTGTTGATTCACTATTATTGTGCTATATGTATATGGCCTTTTTCATCCTGATTTATATTTATTCTTCTTTAGGATCAAAACACCGATGGTTATGTATCATTGGAAAGGTCAATCAGCGCTAGACATACAAGAGTCTATAAGGTCATTCCACTTCTCCTCTTGGAATCTTTCCGAGCAATTGGGCTGAATGACAGTATTTCACTGTAAATATGCCCTTTAAAGATAAGCAAAATTTACATACATGTAAGTACATTTTTGTTCAAACAATAAAAGCACGCTGAACACATTTTGGTAGACGATAATGGATGGAAGATTGAATGCAGCTGAAAATACCTGTTGCTATCCCAGTATAATTTTTGAACAGCAACAAAAATAATAACAGATGGCAACAGTTCATGTTATATAGGCCTTCCTAAACTGCTCAGTTTTTTAAAAAGTTGTAAAAGACCAATTCTTACTACCGGTAGTATCCCATTCTATCGAATTTCACAAAGAGATGGGTAATTTCTCCTGCTGTATTTAAATGATATTTAAAAACATTATTATAGGTGGCATTATTTGTTACTTTTATTAGGTATGGATTTAGTTCGCTAGCTGCTTTTTAAAACCTAATTTAAATATTATAATTTTATGAACCCACTATATTGAATTGTATATTAGACTTATACTGCTTTGACTGCCACCCTGAAGATAATAGGCAATACATGGCTAAGAAATGCTTCCGATATGTGAATACTTAATAATTAGATGTGGACTAAAAAAAGTGAACCTGTCATTGTTAATCATCAATTTGTTAGATTTATCAGTTCATCTCTTTTTTTTTCTTTTTTCTTTTAAATTTGATTTATATGCTGCCCTTCTCCGGAGAGTCAGGGCGGCTTACAATGCGCTAAGCAATAGCCTTCATACTTTTGTATATATTTATACAAAGTCAGCTTATTGCCCCCACAAACTGGGTCCTCAATTTACCTACCTTAGGAAGGATGGAAGGCTGAGTCAACCTTGAGCCTGGTGAGATTTGAACCTGCAATAATTGCAGGCAGCTGGTATTAATAACAGGGTGCTTTAGTACTACCAAGGCTCTTCAGTATAAGTGAGTCCTGTTCTAGCTTGGCATTCCATATCATATACCCATGAATGTCCTTTTATTACTCATTATTTTTTTCTTTTTCTTTCCCCCTTTTTAATAGTCCCTGGTCTTTATTCTTTAGGAGACTTATTTCCCAAGTGCTTCTGCTTGACACTCAGTTTTAAAACTAAAATGAGAAATGTGTTGGTGGATTAAGTGTCCCTCAACACAGTGACAACAAAATGCAGTGTAGTGATGTTTCCATATTATATTAAAGTATGCTGAATGTTAAGTGTTTCTTCTTACCCAAAAAATAATGGAGTAACTAACAGTGGTGAAAAAGAGTGGGGGAGTTACCCACATAATTTTTCTTAATTAGTATTTGTGTAGGTCAAGTTGAAGTCTATACTCCTAGTTATGAATTTTATCTACTTCAGAGAGAACCTGTACTTCAGTTCAGACTATATTCAACATTAATATAGCTATTTATTATGTGTGCAGGAATTGGGCGACTTCAGGTTCCTAAGCTCTGATGAGGACTGCACTAGGGGCAAGGATATATTAAAAATTGTCCAGCTGAACTTACTTCTCCATTCATTTATTGAAAGCTTTGTACTCCCTATGGAATCATCATAGGAGTTCTGGGCTTCTGTCTCTTCCTCAACATCTCTGAATGGATCGAAATAGGAATGGGCCAGAGCCTGGGTTGCTGTGAGTCGTTTCTCTACATCGAGTTGCAACATTTTGTCGAGCAAGTCCACGGCTAGAAGGAAAGATATAAATATTGAAAAAATTAAACAAAGTTGTAATTGTTTATTGTAGGAAGGATAAATCTAAAAGCTTAAAATGACTGGTGAACTAAATTGGCTATATTTGCTTCATCCAGTTTTCACTTTTCAGTAAACAAATATAAGTTACTCACTACTGTAATTGAAATGTACTGTAGAAGGAACTTGAAACAATATCCTTGAAAAATCTCAGTACGAGATGAGCCCAAATATAGGTCAAGTCACTTTACCTATATATGATAAAGCTTACAACATAGTTAAATTAGATAGAAGGATTCAGCTTGATGGATTGTAAAGTGGCCTGTAACTTCAACAAAGTCCAACTTTTAAAACATCTTTGTTGAAGTCCCAGGTCACTTTGTAATACATCAAGCCAAATCCTTCTATCTAATTTAACTACATTGTAAGCTTTACTTACAATGTACTTGATGTATATTTGTAATTTTACCATTACATTACAGGTCAGTTCTCACCATGGAGCCACTGAAGAATTTCTTCTCACTATAAGTAGAAGTTTTGGAAAAATGCTCTTATCTAGACCATAGTGTGGAGGCAAGACTAAAACTTAGAAATGTGTAGGAAATGGAAAATACTTTTTATTTGAAAGTCAAAATAAAATTCAAGTGCTCTTGAAATTAAACAGTGAAAATGGGACCACCTGATGTTCCCTTCAAAATCCAAAACTGTGCCTCACTTATTTTGGCCATGGCATTAGGGGGAATTCACTGGAGAAACCAATTATGACTGGAAGACTTAGCTGTAAAAGGAAACAAAGCTGCCAAAGAACATGATGACTGGACAATATCAAAGCTGACACCAGTCAGAGCTTAAAACAACTCAAAGAAGTAGTGCAAGATCAGAAGATGCAGAGAGACCTGGCCCATAGAATCACCAAGAGACAGACATGACTGAATGGATAACATCATCATCATTATCATCATCAATGTTCCCTTGTTACCTTGTTTTTTACCACAAACCTAAGAGGAAATTGCAGTGCAGTGCATACTGAATGCTACTAGCCAATTGGCAGAAAAAATGATCAAGGTATAGTTTAAAAAAAACAAACAAATCCCCCACTTAAAACAAGAATACAGCCTTGCTCTTATCCACTGAGCAGAAAGTTACAGTTGTTTACAATACGTTAGCAAAATCTACACCTTGTTTCAGCAGGGAAGTTTCTTTAAATAAATCTTGAGGTACTGAGTTAATCTCTGGTATTCCTTTCAATTAATATTTTTTTCCAATCTGAAGACGTAAGGCGACCAAGTATATAGACTCTATTTCCATAAATCCCTACCAGGTTTCCTTAATGTTTTCAATATGTGCTTGCCAAACTTCAACAATCCACAACAACATTATTTTATTCATTGCATTGTTAAATGTATTCATGATTATATTTATCTGCTGTCCATCTCACAGTTTGAGATGACTCTATGCATGTAGCAATCTGATAAAATTATGCTAGTATTCTTAATGCTTACCTAATATCAGTATTGTTAACAAAACTTGTGTGAGAGGTATGCAATACATATGCAGATACATTTGGCTTGCCTGCTTGCAAAATTAAGCACAGTATGCATGAACCTTAACTGGGATCCATTCACTTGTAAATGCTAATTTCCCTTAACAGTTTTATTTTAAAGAAAAAAAATCGGATTGGGCAATCATCTGGCTCAGATTAATCTTTTGTCTGCTCATGTGTTTAACTGCTTCTCATCACTCCCTCCCATATCATCAGATCCAGTCTAAGCAAATTGTAGCAGGGACATGATTGGTTCCTGCTGTCATACTGGCTTGACCAGAAAACATGTGGGTAAGAAAAGGCAACCCCCTGTCACAAGGCATAGAGCAGCCCAATTGGAGAGCTAACAGTACTCGGAACACTCCACCAAATGACACTACTGAAATGGTAAAATTTTACTCTGGGATCGGATCCAAACTCTTGCAACTCATGTTTTGTTTTGAATACCAAAAATGCCACTTGTGGCTGCTAAGCTAGAGAAGACTGGCATGTAATATAACATTTACTTTAGGGTATTTCCCATTATACTCAAGGGGATTTATTTTCACAGCAACATCCAGAGGGTAATACATTATTCATGTTTAATTACATTTTGAAGATTTGGTTGTTATCAAAGTCGCACAGAATATGCTGGCTCTGCTAGAATCATAAAAGAGATTGTTTTGACATGTTCATCTGTCCTCCGAATAAAAGTTAAATAATACATTTCAGTCGTATAATCTTTCTGAGGAATATTAGTTTTGTTGTAAATTAAAATTTATAAAAGAACTTACCCATAGGACTGGCTTTGGGGAAAAGCAAAGATAAATCCATTTTGGGAATTTTAGGAAGTGTCTGTATGTAGTTTTTAGCCTAAAAAAAATAACATTTTCATAAAGCCATATAAATGTCACCTTGAAAAGTTACATCATAATCAACTCTTTATAGATTGATTAGAAGTCCATATATTGGCCATACACTTTTTTTAATACAAAGTAAAAGGTCCACATTAGCCTCCTTTGAGCTGTGTTGCACATAAGACAAAGTAATAATTTTACTGTAGTAAGAATAATAATATGACTTCATGGCTCCTAATAGTTGCATCTCTCTTTATATCAAGATGGAAGCTTGTAATCTAATGTATAAATGCTGCCTAATTTCATATAATGAGAGAGTTCAGAAGGCAGACAACTGGGAGAGAGATATTCAGCCATCTAAAAAGAGCAGCCTCTTGCCCCTGCTAGTTAATTAGGTAAGGAGGGCAATATAGAAAACAAAAGAAAAGGCATCTTTGTGGAAAAGAAAGAAAGGGCATCTTTCATCCATATCTGGCTTTGGTGCTGCTCATCTTAAGAGCAATGATTGGCACTTCAAAAAATACTTTATGGTTCAGATGATAGTTTCTGCCTGTTTGTTCTGACTTCTTCAAGTAAATAAGGTGCAATGCTAAACAAAAGTCAAACCAAAGTAGGATTTGCATCTAAATAAACATGCATAATACTCCATTTTCAATTTATGGAAACGAAATATTTCAGTTTACTGATCTCTGAATATCTACATTCATTTGCCATTTTCATAAGAAGACTTTGTCTGTCTATAAAGATACTGTTTCGTGCTATGTTTATAGCTAGCACATTCCAGCTTATTTTGGCTTTTGTTCAACAGTTTTGGCATTCCTTTTTTCAATTTTTATAATGCAATATCCTTTCCATGACAGGAAAACCTTTCTATACTGGCAGGGAAGCTGTCTTTCATCAGGCTGTGTACAGAATAGGCAACCCGGGGCCATTTTCCCCTCCCAGTTCTGCTTTAGAGAAGTTGTTCTCCAGCTGTTACAACCCCAGTATTTCATTTAATTTCAGAGTTAGTGTTCAATGGTTTTTGTCAGGAGCTGAATGCACCCAACAATCCTCAACAGCGATGCAGGAATAAACAAATACTAATGAATATTAATAATGCATGTTATAAAACTCAAAGGTTATTAAAACAAAATGCTGGTATAATATCATTGTTTTCTTGTCAGAGACGCTTACAAGGGTAGTCGTTTAAAGTATTAGATTAAAGCTAGGAAGATACCCATCACATCAGTTTTCTCTATTTTAACTGACAGGGTTTTGGAGAAGATTAATGGGGCTATGAGAAAGCGCATTACTTTGAGTTAATTGGAGGAGTGGTGGGATACATATGTACAATTACAGTTGACATCATTTATAAAAGTTGGGCAGAAAGTTAAACTTTCTAAAACAATAAGAACGTATGAGTTTACCGCTTTGTCTTCCAGTTTTTGCACAAACTCTTCTCCAGGGCTTCCCGTCACTTTCAGGATCTGGGTGAGCTGATCAAGATCTAGCAGGCTGAATCAAGTATTATCAACAGAGGCCAGACATTGAATTTGGCCCAAAAAACCCACAACCCTTCATAAATAGCTTCATTTACCGTATATTTATCCTACTGTTTCTGTAAAAGGGCAAGATATATAGCTTGCTTCCATACCTTGTTGTTGGCATCACTAGGCTGAGAGATACTGAATCTTTCCTGCTAGATCATTGACAGTTAGGGAGAATAAAACCTGCAACCCCCACTCATTTGGGTTAAAGTATAGATAGTCCTCCACTTACAACAGTTCATTTAGTGACTGTTCAAAGTTACAAGAGCACTGAAAAAAGTTTCTTATGACCATTTTTCACACTTACAACCGTTGCTGTATCCCTATGGTCATGGGATCAACATTCAGATGCTTGGCAACTATATTTATGATGACTGCAGTGTCCCGGGATCATGGGATCTCCTTTTGCAACCTTCTGACAAGCAAAGTCAATGAGTAAGCCAGATTCACTTAACAACCATGTTACTCACTTAACAATTGCAATGATTCACTTAACAACTGTGGCAGGAAAGGTCGTAAAATGGGGCAAAACTCACTCAACAAATGTCTCACTTAGCCACATAAATTTTAGCCTCAATCATGGCCATAAGTTGAGGACTACCTATAATAGGAACAACTTCAGAATATCAATTTATATCAGAAATGTCTAACAGCATAATCTATTATCTCCTGCCTAAACATTTAAACACCGCTTCATCAACAGAGATAAGTGTGCGGTGTGCATGTCAGTTTTCAGACTGCTGAAGAGATTGGCAAAAGATCCAAGCAAAGAGCAGATGTAGGCTGCCTCACCTGCATAGAAACAGCAGGCCTCTTCCCACTTCCTAGCCCCCTCCCCCATAGGCACCATCAAAGGTTTACTGACTATTCATAGATGCCTTGTTTGAAAGAACAGCAGTTGCTAGAACTCCTGTGTATATAGTAACCTTAGCCTTCCTTCTAGTGAATTCTGGAACTCTGAGGAAAAGGAAGCAGAGAGAGGGGATGTTGGAAGTTGTGGATATACTTATAGAAGAATTTATAAATGAAAAGATGGTTGAATTGTGTCATTTCACAGAAAAAAACTTGTTTGGTTTAAGGAGCTGCAGACAGAGCTGTGAAGAAATTGAGATATGATGGGTGAAGTGTGATTTGGAGCACATGTGGACATACATGAGGGTGTGCATGTGAGGAGCACCTTCAGCTAAGCATGACTTTTCCCAGGATCATGCATCAGCTGCTGAGGGCAACTCCATAAAACCTAGGAATAGAGTCAAAAGTTTTAAGCTGTTGCTGACAAATATAACATGTGCCCCCATACTTGTTCTTAATCCCATTCTCCCAAACCCTAATCTCTGCCCAACCTGAATAGACAGGAGCTATGTTGGCGCTCAATGCTTCCTGAAGTAATGTTTGCTTTTGAAAGTGAAGCCTTGCACAATCTATTATACATTGTCTTGAACACAGCTAAAGATCCACCCGTGATGAACATCAAGCATCAAAGGGAGAGAGAAACATTAAATAACCTTGTTTGACACAACTTTGCTATTAATTAAAATCCCGTAATATGTGAAAATAGATTTTTAGATTAAACAGTGCTCACAGGACTTATTTTTTGCAAGTATAAGTATTTTGAACTTTCATACTAGATTTCTTCCTACCGATAACCCTCTGTGTTATCTATATTTTCAGTCCAAACTGTGAGAGCATCAGTTTCAGACAGGGGCACAGAGAAGGATACAGTCTTTACCCTTAAACAGAGTTTTCCCAGTCAACATTTCTGCCATGATACAACCAACAGACCAGATGTCCACTGTTTGAAAGAGAGAAATATACAAGAAAGGATTTAATGCTAAGGTTAAAATAGCAGCATTTGAAACTAAAATACACATTTTATGCATGCTTGTAACAGATCTGCTTGTTTACAAGTTACATTACTGTACCTTTAGCTATCAGAGCTGGGCTGCAAAAATCCAGACAAGTTGCAGCCAACAGAAAAGTCTAACTCTTTGCCATCTTCCATCTTGTGGTCATCCAGATTTTTTCAACATAAAACTGATAGTCCATCTTGTAATATTATCTTTTATTATTCTTATTTTATGGTTTTGAAATCCTCTTTAAATGCTAGAAGGCAATGAGCTATTTTGCACAAAGGAAGTTTTCCCCCAACTTACTGCACACATATGCACATGCGCACACACACACACACACACACACACACACACGGCTATGTCTAACATAATTCCTAGCCAGCAACTCCTCTCCTTGTAGAGGATCGGGGTGTTGAAGAGCAATCCATTTTGAGGACACTATAATGGGCAAGCGTGTATTCAGATTTTTTCTATCCTAATTTGGTTACACAAAATATATGGCTGGCACTTATGGTTTTTTCAGATATTTTAGCTTCATTTTATTCAAAGGTGCTATTACAGGAGAAATGCATTAGACCAGGGCTGTCAAACTTGTGGCCCGCTGGCCAGATGCATCACGCGTTGGCCATGCCTACGCACGGTTTAGTCCCGATACGTCAAGTGATGCTGCCATGATGATGTGAGTTTGACACCCTTGCATTAGACTAACAAAACAACTTTTTCACAGTAGTAATAGTTTTGTCAACAGCTTCATTTGAAGCATGTGTGTCCACATATCACAATGCAATTGAGTTAGAAATTACTCATGCTGATCAATTAACCAGGAGACACAGAACAAGATTCTGTTCTATTCTATGAAAAATCATTGGACTGAATTAATCTGAGTTTTAGAAATTAATAGCAATGAAAATAAAATTATGTAACACAGTCCATGGTAGCTGTCTGCAGCTTATGGAAGGTGAGAATTCAATTTAGATGAAATCTTTTGTGCATCTATCTGGGTATAGGCATCACTGAAAAGAATACAACTTCTCAGTAAGCAAAGTAGGAGAAGCCACAGTACTTTAATTAATGTTTGCTTGAAGAAAAGCAGACTGCATACTTCAGGCATTTCATTTGCAAAGCTATATACTATGTTTTAGAAACTAATTATTGGGCTCATGCAGTTTGAATGCCACAGTTTAACATAATCTGAATCAGGTCATGCTGTGAGGATTTGTATTGTACTTATTGAAAAAAGGGGGAAATTAAATATATTAAACATCACATAGAAACTCCAGAGTTAGCCATTAATCCACAATTTACTAAGATTTTCCCAACATCCCCCCCCCCAAAGAATTTAACCCACCAGTCTGGTTGTAATGCATCCAGTTCAGAATCACTTCAGGTGCTCTGTACCAACGAGTTACAACATAGCCTGTCATCTCTGTGTCCGTATGCCTTGCTAAGCCAAAATCCAAGATCTAAAAACATGAAAAATTGTTTTGTGCAATGAGAAATGTACAGAACAGTGTTGCCATGTTTCCAAAGCAATAGCAAAATAACAATATTTTTTTTGTTTTTTTCAGAAGGCTCCACAAAGTTTCTTAAGTGCTTCCTAGAAGCAATAGATTGCTATTACAAGGCCATCACTTCTTTTTAACACAGTGGTGACTAAAAGCACGTTAGCTTTAATGATGCCAGCTGAAGGCCTATCCCCATTGTTGAGCCAAAGGGCAATCCACCCATCTTTGAGTCAGCAGGAAACTACACTGGCTTGAAATGTGCTGCCTAATTACAATGCCTAGGCTGCCTCTGTTGCCATCTGTTCTAAGTCACCATCAACTTGTGCCATCTTGATGTTGTGGGTACAGCACGTGATAAGCCAACAATTAGTTGATCCCTCTGGCTGTGCTGACCTCCCTCTTCAGCATGTCACCAGTCACAGCACTGCAGCAATGTCGGTCATCTCTCCTACGTGTGCCCTATCCTCTGGCATCCCATTCTGTCATAATCCATGTGGAATATTTAAAAAAAAAAAAACAACCAGGCTGGAATCAAGAAGAACTGTGAGTCAAAAAATAGCACTTATTCGGGGCTGCCCTCTTCTTCCTTCTTCAGATATATCACAAATGTCAATTCTCAGTGTTCTGTTATGAGAGGCAATCCTGATCCTATCATTCCATGCTAATTTTGCCTTGGATCAAAGTAAAGGCATAGAATTAAAGAAGTTTCAGTACTGCGCAGTGCTATTGTGCAATTCTAATAAGCCAATGGCACTACACTGAGATGTCCAGCTGCTAGAGCAGAACTGGTGCAGAAAAGGGGGACAGGAAGGGGGAGGATGTGTCTGAAATGGTCAGTCATAATTCTCTGAACACATCTTTGATCTCTGTCATACACTGGTGGAAAAGCATAACAAATTTTGCCCATTTTAAGACTGTCATTGGATGCTGTTGGTGTAAGGGGAAAACACTGCTTTAGCTGAGGATAATTTAAACCAGTCTCAGTCATGGGCTGGGGACAAAAGGAAAACAACCTAATGGGAACAGAGAAGCAAGAGCAGCATTGCCAGGGCATGTTTATACCATGACTAAGTACAGGTGGGAAAGGCCTGAGGGAAACCAGTTCTCTTTCATTTTTTTAAGTGTTATAATCTTGTTTAACCAAGACTCAGATACTTTGCCAAAACTCATGTTTTAAAGATTTGCCAAGCCTAGCTATAAATCAAGGGCAGAAAATATAGCAACAACATTTAGATTTATATACCATCCCATAGTCTTTACAGCGCTCTTTGTGTGGTTTACAATGCCGGCTTATTGCTCCCAACAATCTGGGTTCTCATTTTACTGACCTCAGAAGCCAGAGTCAACCTTGAGCCCCATCAGGATTGAACTACAGACTGTGGACAGAGTTAGCCTGCAATACTGAATTTTAACCTCTACACCACCAGGATTCTTTCCTATATACTTCATTCTACTATAGAAAGAGTACTGACAAATCATTCAAGATGCCATTACCGTGCAGTCTAAAACTGAGAGTGGGATGTAAACTGCATTAATATTACTGTGCATTTGAATTCTGAGCCTCTCCAGCATAGGTTTAAAACAGAGAACATCATTAAACTCTAATTATATGTACTGTTATGTAATATAAGGATTCTTCTAGATGAAGACTGTTTGCGAACATACTTTTTTTCCTAATTAATAAAAAATAGAATTTTTTTTGAAGGAAAGAAGATAGTTGGAGGAAATAATAGGAAATATGGGAAATTTAGATGATGTCATCTAAAATTCCATTTCAAACAAAGCAATTGCTTAATAAAATGAAATAAATGGGTTACCACCCAGGTGCACTTTATATTGGTTGATTTCAATGAATCTATCTTTAGATATCCCATCAAAATAAGTAGGTGTTATTTTCAAATAATGTGTTGCAGAGGAAGGTCCACTGAAGATTCAGAACAACACGATCAAACCAACAATGCAGTCTACTTTTTCATTAAACAAAAACAAAAACCCTACCTTTAATTCACAGTCTTCATTCACTGCTAAATTGCCTGGCTTTAGATCCTGCAGTATACAAAATTAGAAAACTCCATTGTCACTATCACAATTCGATCCTAGAGTAGATAATTACATAATAAGCACATTCTTTCCTCCCATCCCAGAGCCACACATTGGGTTTTTGTTTTTTTAAAAAATTTGATTTATATGCCGCCCTTCTCCGGAGACTCAGGGCGGCTTACAATGCGTTAAGCAATAGCCTTCATACTTTTGTATATTTATACAAAGTCAGCTTATTGCCCCCACAATCTGGGTCCTCATTTCACCTACCTTAGAAAGGATGGAAGGCTGAGTCGACCTTGAGCCTGGTGGGATTTGAACTTGCAGTAATTGCAGGCAGCAGATGTAAGTGGATGTTAATGACTGCCTTAGTCTATTGAGCCACCAGAGCTCTGGGTTTGCTCCCTAACAAGCACTTAACATGATCCAGGCTGTCTGATATCCAGTGGTCCTCAGCACTGAAAAAGCAGTTTTTCTGGCTAAAAATTTGAATGTGACCAGCCACAATATTCAAATGAAAAATCTGCTACTGATTAGTATATAGAATGTCTACCAGGGAGGTGTTGTAAGGTTTAGTCATTCTATTCCATTAACCTTTTTTATACTTTCTGATTCAAATGATTGTTAATCTATTGACTTCATGACTTCTGGCTGCCACCAAAGAGGTTGTTTTTCTTAATTGTACGTTAATGGTCACTTGGATTTGTACAGCCTTTATGCACCTGCTCCCCACATAAATATTACCAAAGCCAAAGATGTTAGTGTGTATGAGACATATGTTGAATTATAGTGTCTCTTACAGACATCCACATCACTTCTCTCAAAATGTTTGTGACCCGTGGATCTGTTGGCTAGTCATCCTTTCAAGCCAGAGCTTGGGTCTCTTTGCTGCCATCTCATTGTTAACTGGATCTGTACATGCAAACATCACTGTATGTGGAAGCCATACCTCTTCTAGATTACATTCTGGGATGGGGTGAACTTTTCAAAGAACATCCTGTGAGAAAGAGAGGCAGGGCTTTCCTAAAAGCAGGCTGTCCATTGGGAAGGGGAATGTAGGCTGCAAAGGTGCAAGAGCCGGGTCTATTCAGTTAACCTTTCAGTTAGGTGCATTAAGCCAGGGATAGGCTAGTCAATTTGAGGTCTTTACACAGTCTAGATTGACCAAGTTTGGCTAAAACAGCACAGAAAATATATGTGCAACCCACATGAAGCAGATGAAAAGAAGGATCCCACAGCAGAACTACCAGCCCAAAGGTACTGGAGCAGGGAAGGAAGGTAATACATGACATCTGCCTGCCGAAGCAATGGGTTGACTATAAGATGGAGGCTGTGTTGCGAGGAAATGTCCTTGGGGAAATAGTAATGGGGTATGCTTGTGCTACAGTAAGGAATTGTGTGGATGAGCTCTTAAACTGTAATCCAGTTCCCACTAATTTAATAATTTTCTTTCAAGCTCAAAAATTGGGTACAATTTACATTGCACTCTCTTGTTTTTAACTCACTTAACAGCTCTAGCAATATTTTGGAGGGAAGGACACCAAGCAGGAATCTTCCTGCTTTGCCTGCGAATGCTCCACTGCCGTAGATGTTCTACCAATAGAGCTGCGGGTGTCACAAAACAGCAGTGGATTTGCCAGATCCAAATTGCCTTGTTCTTCTTAACAATTTTCTCCCAAACACCCGATGCCACATTGGCAAATTGCCTTCCATTTCATTCAACAGGAGGGGGGCAGGGAAGAAAACCTGTTTTTCTATCTCTCCCTGTTGTTGTGCTGCTGCAGCAGAATGACAGGACAGAGAGGATAGTAGTCATTCTATAAAGGCCTTTCATTTCCCAATTCCTCTGTTGTAATTATTAAGAGCTAAATTCCTCCCCATCTCCACAATTAATTAGAATATACCGGTAAATATTCTCTGAGACTCCAAGTATTGCGCATTTGACTATCTCTGCAATTGCATGGTATGTACTAATAGGACAGTGTGAAACATTTCTGCTCCATGTGTTCAACCAGGTAAATATTCTTCCTCTTTGAAAGGTACCTACCATGTTTCCCTGAAAATAAGACCTGTCTTATATATTTTTTTGAACCCTGAAATAAGTGCTTGGCCTTATTGCCATGCACTCAAAAGCTTCACTTCATTGGGCTTATTATCAGGGGATGTCTTATTTTGGGGGAAACAGGGTAAAAGTCTCTCTCTCTCAGTTCTGTAATGTTTTCATTGAATTATTTTCATGTTTAAAACCTGGCCTCAGGGCATGCACGAGGTCTGTCTAGTGATGTCTTCTGCTTGGGTGACATGTAATATGTTTTCCTCAGGCAGTTTTCAACTGCCATAGAAAAAGGTGAGCCAACAAGTTGGATTACAGGGGTTGATGCTGAAATGCATGAGGGAAATGTCAAATGAAGTATATCTCAGTGGGGCTGGAATGTATTTCCTAAGGTGAGACATGCCATGTAGCTACCAGCTTCTACCAGTAGCAGGAAACTGGAGAGACTGGAAGGTAGAAATTCTTACGTGAACATTGCACCAAAACTTGTGTTTTATTAAAACATTGGCCTGAGCATCATGTGGCGTATGATCTTGGCCCTGTTCCTGACCACAAAAAGTTTTGGATTGGCACAATGATTTTTTTTCCTTTCTGAAGGCAGATATGTACAATTGGCCAGCATTGCTAAATAAATCCTGATTTAGTTAATTAATTCTATATTTGTAAATATATGGAAGGAGAACATCTTAATTCTTTTGCTGTTTTCCAACTACTGGGTTATTTTATAAGGAAGAATCAGTGGGCTAAGAAAGAATTTAGCAATTTCACACATTTCCCCCCCCCCTATATTCTTGCAAATATATATAGCAAAATATATAGCAAAAATATTTATATTGTAAATGTGTTTCTCCACATTAATGTTAACAAAGGAAACAAGGAATTTCCAAAGTTGGGGATAGGATGATATCAGCTGAATAGGATAAGAGGGGCTGTAGTTGTTTGCAACATGCTAGTGGGCCAGAATTAGGACATTGCCACCAACTGCCAAGAGGCTTCTAGGCCTAGGGAGATGTGCAGGTTCTCTTCTGGGGGGACAGAAAACAAAGGTCATTTGGTTTCAGCATAGCAATAGAGATTAGGTGATCTTTTTACATACCAAAGAGGTTTGAAAAGATTGACAACAAAACAACTTTAGCAATATGCACTAGTGCAGTTTTCCATAGCTTGGGGCCAGAGGTGTTTGAGGCTGGGAGATTATGGGAGCCACACCTGGAAGGCACCAGGTTGTAGAAGGCTGCACTGGTAAGCTGTACACTCTAGGACAGGAATAACTTTAAAAAGAACATACCCTGTGAATGATTCCAGCAGAGTGAATATACTGCAAAAGAAGAAAAAGACCACATGAAGATTACAGACAGCCTCCTCCATAATTGATATTAATCAAGATTCCCTGTGATAGAGCATGTTCTATAGCAGAGGCCTTCAAACTTGGCAGCTTTAAGACTTGTGGACTTCAACTCCCAGGATTCCTCAGCCAGCATTCCTCAGCCAGAGAATTCCTTGCCAGATAATTCCTCAGTCAGAGAATTCCTCAGCCAGAATTCCAACTCCCATCAATACTGGGAGTTGAAGTCCACAAGTCATAAGGTTGCCAAGGTTGGAGACCTCTGTTCTATAGGGTACACAAAATATCTTTCTATGTGGATTAATTATCTCAAAACAACCCTTAGAAAGTGGAAACACTGTTTCTACCAAAAAGAAAAATAATCCAATATAAATATTCTAGAATTCCTCAGAGCTTCTTGTCAACAAGCACAAGCAACCCCGATGAGGCCTTTTGTTTTTTGTAAGAGTGATTCTGGTGAAGTAAGCTCTTTCCTTGCAACTTTCTCCTTTTTCTTATTTTTGCTAAGTCATGAGCTCTGGCAATCTTCCATTACTGATGACCTTTTCATATGCTGAACGACTAGCCCTAGAATCCCCAGGAGGTGTGGTCACCACTGGATGGGCATGATAGGAGGTGTGAACCAAGGTGAGGACACAGATAATGAACAATTCAATACAGAGATAATAACCATCTTGCTTCTAACCAAGCTATCTTGGCTACAAGCCAGATGCTGTGGATGGGAATGATTTGTACTTCAGAAATGGGAAATGCTTCTGAGATGAGAAACTCCAAGTCCTGTAAATGATGAGGTCCACCTCATGGGGACATCAGTATACAAAGCAATAGGTCAAGCAAACCAAGGACTTAAGGGTATCTATATATCAAAATTCCAGAAAGTTTAACAATCAGCTCTTGCAAGCACATCCCTGGATATAATCATGCAAGAGGTACGTGGAAGTCCAAAAGGCTAAAGCACAAAAGAATTTTAAAGTAATAAGGGAAGTAAAAGCAACAAGAAGGTTTTTTTTCCTGGCCGCCATTTAAATAGTAAATGAAGAAAAAGGAAAGAGCTGAGACCACTTGTTAGAGAAATGGTAATGTAGTAGCAGATGACAAGCGGAAAAAAGGCCCCTTTCAACCTCCTTTTTTTCTCTTTCATCTTCCTTGTGATATTTTTATTCCTTGCTCTATTAAAAGACAATTCCCTCTAGGGAGGAGTGGCAATCCGTTAGGGAGCATGTGACTTCTGTGAACATGTTTAAATCTCCAGGTCAGACCAGCTGCATCTAAAAATCTTGAAAGAGTTTGCAGATGTTACCTCCAAGCCCTTTTCTGTGATCTTTGAGAAATTATGGAAAATGGAGAAGGGCAAATGCTGTTCTGATCTTCACAAAGGAGTAAGGTGGGGGAGGGGAAGGGAAGGGAAGGGAAGGACCAGAATAATTACCAACCAGTAAGCCTGTAATTGACACATGACAAAACTCTGCAATAGATTATTAAAAAGCTGATTAAGGAGAATTAAAAATAAATAAACTACTTGGCAGAAGCCAGCAAGTGTCCATCAAGAAGAAATCATGCCAAATGAAGTTGATATTTTTGTACAAAGTGGTTAATTTATTTGATTGTAGGAATGTACCTTCAGCAAACCATTAGCCCAGGCTTGTCATAAGACCTTAATAGAGAAAATGGCACAAAGTTGACTGGCTTATGCTGTTTTTAGACAGAAACAGAGCTTGTACAATCATACCCCATCATGTCAGTGACTCTCTATCGGGCTGGAAAGAATTATTGCAAGGGTGCATTATTCTCTTATTACATCTGCTTTCATTTTAATAAAGCTTCCTAAAGAGAACTTGGACAGATTCATGTTTAGGAAAAATCCCTTTCAGATAAGGCAGCTATCAAAGGTCTGATAGACACAAAGGGTGACTGTGTGTTGTGTTGAGGGAAAGTGTCAAGTGGCATTTCGACACGGATAGACTCTGTTTGTCAAAATGTTTATAGCTGTCTAGAATGACAGGTTAGAAAAAAGTAATTATCATATTTGTAGTTAATAAATATATGAGAGATAACAAATGCCTTAGAGGGCAATATCAAGATTCAAGAGCATCTTGAAAAATTGGGGAAATGGACAGAAACAAGCACAATTAATTTAAACTGGGACAGAAGTAAAATCATTCATTCATGTAGGAAAAAACAAAGGCTTGGTTATAGCAAATAACAGAGCATGTTTAACATCAGGACATGGAAAATAATCTGAATGTCTTGGTGGATTTATTATAAAATTATTATGAGCCAAAAGGCATCTGCCCAAAAGAAAAGCTACATCAACAGATGTAGCATGTCAAATCAAGAAAATCATTCCTCTCTATTCTGCATTGGTTAGACTGCACAGAGGTGAAATCTAAAATTTATTACTACCGGTTCTGTGGGCGTGGCTTGGTGGTGGTGGGTAATGTGGCTGGGTGGGCGTGGCCAATTTTTTTCTTTTAATTTTAAAACCATTTTTTATATGTAAAACCATGTAAAAAATGCTTTCAAAAGGCTCTGACGATCCCAGCTGAGTTACCTGATCGGCAGGCAACTCAGCTGGGATTGTCAGAGCTTGGATCGTCAGAGCCATTTAAAAGAAAAAAAGGTTTTTTCTTTTAAATGGCTCTGGCGATCCAAGCTGAGTTGCCTCATTAGCAGCCAACTCAGCTGGGATCATCAGAGCTTGGCTCGTCAGAGCTATTTAAAAAAAAAAGGCTCTGATGATCACGCAGCTCAGCTGGGCATGGGGGGCAGGGCAGGGATTTTTGCTACTGGTTCTCCGAACTGCCTGCCCCGCCATCGCTACCTACTCGCCCCAGCCAGTCCAAACTGGGAGCATTTCACCACTGAGACTACACCTTGAATAGTTCTCAGTACCACATTTTAAGAGGTTTATTCAAAAAACAGCAACCAAGACAAGAAGATGGCTTGGATAGAAAAATATAGGAGGAACAGCTGGTGCTGGATGCAGTGGTGGGATTCAAGTAATTTAACAACCGGTTCTGAGCCCTAATGATTTCTTCCAACAACCAGTTTGCCAAACTGCTCAGAAAGTTAACAACCGGTTCTCCAAAAGTGGTGCGAACTGGCTGAATCCCACCACTGGCTGGATGTCTTTAGCTTGAGAAGAAAAGTTTGCAGAGAGATGTGATACTGTAGCTGTCTCAATATTTGAAGAGCTATTGTATGGAAGACAGGGCAGAATTATTTAGAGTCATTCCAGAAGACAGGATAAGAAAAAATGGTGTACGTTACAAAGAAAGGCTATAGTAAAATTAACCAATGCGCACACTGCTTGATTGGAGGTCTTTAATGGAAGCTGGATGGATTTTGGTCAGGGGTACTAAAGTACAGATCCATGTACTAGGCAGGGAGCTAGACTTTATGATCTCTAAAGTTTCTCTCGCTCCTTTCAATCCTATGATTATATGTTCAAAATCTATTAAAAGATGTTGTCACTACAAAGATGCTAAAGAAATGGCAGAAATTTATTTCTCTTCTGAATCTTTCTGAAGTCACTTACCTTCAAGCCTTTCAAAACCTGGTAGATCAGATACTGAATCTTTTCCTCACTGAATTGGTGTCCCATTATCTTTTGTAAGTCTGTCTGCATGTATGGCATCACCAGGTAACTAAAAAAAATTTAAAGGTAAGTATCAGAGAAAGATATAAGGTATAATGGAGTTATATAGTTAATCAGAAATAGTAGCTAATTCAAGCTAAGACTCTTACTGATTTTATAAAATCCCATTTTTGAAGGTGTGTATTTTAGAACCAGGAATGGGAACAATAGCTTTATCTCATTAAACGAAATACTATAGCAAACAATATTATTGTAACTTAATCTTTTTACTGCAGCCCATAACAAAATCATCTGAACTTCTCTGAAACCACTATATCTATCGTCTTAAATAAGTCTATTGTCAATTTAATAGTTTAGTTGATGTGAGGCTCACACTGCTGGGTTTTCAGATCCATTTAATCTATGCTTTTCAATTTCTGGCACTGTGTTTATCCATACAACACAAGGGACTACCAGATAAAATAGCTATTGACTGGCAGCTAAGGCCCACTTGATTTGCACTGACTTCTTATGTAGTTACTAATTATATAGCAGTAAGAGTCATCTTTGAAACCCTTAACTATGATACAAACCATAGCACAAACATTTCCTTATGATATTGCTTTTAATCCCCAACGACACCTATGGCAGCTTAAAGTAATCTTAAAGTGTTTCAACTTAAAGTGGTGTTCTCCATCTCCTCCCAACACAATTCTTGCTCTGGATACATTCTAGCATGCTTCATTGATGATATGGGTGATGGTCAGGATTTGGAACCTGTCCATCTTCTAGTGGCCATCTAAACTGCTGTGGGTTAGGTTAGCCTCTCACCCTCAAATCACAGGGACTGCCCTCCATGGTCATTTCAATTTGGACTGCAGTAATCACCAGAGACATAGCTTCCACAGAGGTACTTGTCTACAGAATGTCAATTGGCACTTCTTGAAATATTTGTCAGATGTTATGCAAGCTTCTTACAAAGGCAGGCTTAGTGCCCTTTTGAAAGAACACTAGACTTATTTTTCAAAAACAAAATTGCTGCTCAGTGCTGCAGAGAAGGTTGACTTAATCTGGGGAAGAGAGTTGGATTTTGCTAGTTGTGTCAACATTGGGTGCATTATGGAACTTCTGCCGATAGGTATCTTGTATAGTTCTGTACGTTATTGTTTCTATCACTGGGACAAGGGGAATGAGTTCTATTTTGACTGCTTCTTCATTATTTTGTCTACCTCTGAAAGCCCTGTTGACAGCAGTTTCATTCTCTCTTATTACTAATTAAAACCAATTATTGATTGTCCCCTCCTATTTCACTCTATGCCCCACTTCCATCCAATTTCAGAAGAATGCTGGACCCGTGTTTGGAAATAGTAGAACTGACAAGAATATCAGAAAACAATAGCAATTTTTTAAAAAAATGTACTCACAAGTTGTACTCTGCACAATGTGCATGAAACATATAACTACGTTGTTTTGTATAAAGACTTTTAAAAAATGACTAGCCCGTTCTTACATATATTTGAATATTATAGCTTCATATTATGCTTTAGTGGTGCTGATATGTTGTTTTTCTTTTAAATTTATGTGATTAGTTTAGACTTCGTGCAATTGTTTAATATTCATTGTTCCTTCAAGGAATATAAAAAGGACAGGTGCATAACATTACCAGAAAGCACATCCTAAGCTAAATATTAAAAGTAACTGTACCAATTATTTATGGAAAAAATCAACTGCCCTGAAATGGAAAAGTAAAAGAAAAAAAAGGCATCTCTGTAGATTTTACTCTGCTAGTTGTTGCCCTAAAATGTAGTAGTCTTTATTAAAGGCATTTATGTAGAATCTAGATTGTGTCAACACAGTGTAAAATGTTTTGCATTTTAAATCATGCATCAAGCAAGTTTCATGAGACAACCTCTAAAGTCTCTTCCAATTATGTTTTATGATTAATTAATGAACATATTATAAATATCTCCCCAATCAATCATCTCAGATTTTATTAAATATTGCCCACCCCATAATACAGATTGTATTCAAAGTCCTGATTGGCTTTTGTGTGACACAGATTGCTCTCAGCAGGCAATTTTTTTGTATAAATATTAAATATTAAAACATTACAAGGATAAAAGGTTGTTATGGGATGCCAATTCTGGCAGAAAGCATATTCTCCTCCCATGTCATCTATTTTCAAATGTAAATCTCTGTCATCAAAGTTCCATTGGAAAAAATGCACGGCAGGGTGAAAATACCATTTCTTCATTTGGGAAATTGAGATCCAATTTCCAGTTCAAAAAAAAAGTAAATAGAACATCTGATTATGAGTAGCAATAGTTTCATTAGATTGGCCCCAAAAAGTTTCTAATTTAAAAGCAACAGTTAAAGACAGAATTTTCAGGATGCTAAATTGTATGTAAAAACTAATGTGTACTTTGCACTAACAGTAACAAAAACAAACTAGGTATTGACAAAATGTCCATCTGTCAATTGCGAAACTCCACACTGCTTGTATCCACAGATATACTATGCTGTTACATTACAACAAAAGTTCTTGGGAAGAACTCAATATGTATGAAAGCCAATCCCAACTAAAGAACTGGCAGTTGTGGTTTCATGTTTTTGTATATATGATAATAATGAGCACATATCTGGGACTTCAGACAAGTCATATAATACCATAAACGTAACAAATTGTTGAGTTTAAAAAGGCAAAAAACTCAAGATAGCAGAAGAGAAGAGAAAGAACTGGAGAAAATTACAAAATACGAAGACCTGCAATTCTTTTGACTGTGGCAAAAGAAAACAAAGATAGTACCAATAGTAGTAGCCACCTTGGATGCAATACCAAAACAATTGG
Organism: Ptyas mucosa; assembly: GCA_012654045.1. Classification (NCBI taxonomy): domain Eukaryota; kingdom Metazoa; phylum Chordata; class Lepidosauria; order Squamata; family Colubridae; genus Ptyas; species Ptyas mucosa. Next base: position 14,863,346 of record WNWU01000004.1, read on the forward strand.
AGCACCATTTGAACATCAGCATTGTCAAAATTGCTATCGGTCAATTGCAAAAGGCAGCTTTACTTGGAACAGCTTACATCCTGTGACAATATCATTAATACCATCAAACAATGACACCTGCCTATTCCGGGTAAGGACTTGATAGATGGATAAAAATATCTCAATCCAGTATAAACATCTGGCTGACTGTGCGACCAACTGTAATACCACCAAGCTACATCTGCCTATCCTTGGTCCTTGGGAAGGACTCAGTAGGTGGATAAAAAAAATGCCAAATCCAATCTAAACATCTGGCTGACTATGCAACCAACCATCATCATAATAAAAACTGAAGACACAGTGGAACACCTAATTAGCTGCTGCAAGAAGATCACACAGCTTGACTACAAAGAATGGCATGACAAAGAAGTACCAATGGTGCAGTGGAATATCTACAAGAAATACCATCTGCTTGCAAGCAAAAACTGGTGACCTCACAAAACAGACCAAATAATAGAAATGGAATAAATTGAAGTGCTCTGGAACTTTACAATTCAATCAGACCAACACCGGCCACACAACACTTTAGACTGAACAATTGTTGATAAGAAGGACAAAAAAATCTAAATGGTGGATCCACTATTTAATAGCAACAGCAGAACAGAATAGTAGAGAAAAACTGGAGAAAATCACAAAATATAAATATCTGCAAATAGGAGTAGAATGACTGTGGCAAAAGTCACACCTTGAATAGTCCCAAAACATCTAGAGCATCACTTGAAGACAATCAGCATTGACGAAATCATCACTCAATTGCAAAAGGCAATTTTATTTGGAACTGCTTACATCCTGTGACGACACCTTTAATATCATCAAACAACAACACCTGCCTATTCCAGGTCCTTGGGAAAGACTCAATAGGTGAATAAAAATGCCAAATCCAGTCTAAACTTCTGGCTGACTATATGACCAACCATAATTTATTAAACCTGTATACCACCCGACTGTCAACTATTCACAGTAATAAAACATTATAATACGATCACTAAAACATAAAAGACAAAGATAAAAATGACAAACACAGTGAAGTGAGAGGCATTACTCTTCCTAACCAAAGGCCTGGAAAAAGAGCCAGTTCTTCACAACTCTTTTAAACAATAGTAGGATAGGAGCCATCTGGATATTGGAAGGAACCTTATTCAGAGGGCAGGAACTGCTACCAAAAAAAAAAACATGCTTCCAATAGATGACATTGTTTCATTAAAGGAATCTGGAGCACATCAAGATTGCAGGATTGAATCAGCTAGACAGATGTTATGGGAAACATGGTCCCTCAAGTATCTAGGCCCTATGCTATATATACCATATATGGCTATTTATTTATTTGTTGCTAAACTAGGTGACAGAACCTGTATAGATTCATGTTTGAAAATAACAGACTTTGAGAGAAAATGATTAAGGGACCAAGCTGTTGTGCCTTCTTTAAAAGCAATTATTTTAGAGTGGATCTACCTATTCTTCAAACCATCTGAAAACAGAACAAGAAGCAGGGGATGGAAACAAATCAAAGAGGGAACCAACTTAGAACTAAGGAGAAATTTCCTGACCGTTAGAACAATTAGAATCAGTGGAATGACTTTCCTCCAGAGATTGTGGATACTCCAACACTGAACAGATTGAACAACCATTTGTCTGAAATGGAACAGGGTCTTCTGCTTGAGCAGGGTGTTGGATTAGAAGCCCTCCAAGGTCCCTTCCCATTCTGTTATTCTGTTATAATTCTGCAGTAGAGCTATAATACATCATAGGGCAGAAAATGCAAACTTACAAGTCCTGGAATCCATCAAATGAAGTAGCTGAAGTGAAGACATCAAGTAATCCAATTACCTGCAGCAGAGGTAGACTCAGAATGTTAGCTTACACAGAGTACAAGAACATATCTATCTAACATGATAAAAACATTCTGCTTTCCCAACCAGAGACCAAGCCATGTTAATTGGCAACTTGAGGCCTTTCCGAGCAATGGGCTGGGAGAGGGGAAGTCTTATATTTTGTGATGTTCTCATAGGAAGCTCCAAGACCAGGGAATAAATCCAGGGATAGTTGTACAGAATGTATGTTTCAAATTCTGGATGCATCAATATTTTATAAATTAATTAGAGCCTGCTGCACCACGGGTGACACTTTACTGTACCTGGGAAAACAGCAATTATAGAAAACTGCCAGCATATCTGTTTGCACAGATTTCATTCTTATTAGAACTCAGACTGGAGTCCCATTCCCAAAAGACTACTGAATTTAGAAAAGAAAGACATTTCCATTAACAGAGTGTCATGCAAAATGATGCTGCAGGAGTGGAATTTCTTAGATGTCATTTGCAGCCACTTGCCCTACAGTAAGTTAGCAATTGATAAAACTTTTGCTGTGCTAGTTGGTACAGAGCTCAGTTAAATTAAAAAACAAACAAACCTGTAGCTTAATGAATGCATAATATGAAAGGACCAGATTTCTACCCAAACCACAAATTAGGCAGTAACATTAAACCTGAAGTACAGAAATTCAATACCTGTATCAGGCAGTAACTGCAATGCCTACTGTAAGTCCATTATTGCTAGAAAATTGGGGTGGAGGATGAAGGAAAATGGGCTAAGGAGTAATTATCACTATCATGATGCTAGGAACCCATCGACAGAGTGTGAAGAAGGCTTGTTTTTACACTCTGAGGCTGCTTGGAAGTATTTGATTTATTCATAGCATATTGTAGATAATTACATTTTGCCAAGTATAATTTATCCAACCAATTATGTGGCTCTTCAATCTTTCAGCAAAAACTGAAATATGATTATCAGTAGGCAGACCGGGGCATTCAGCTATGTTAACATCATGACAAGTTATCCTTGTTATTGAAAATGAGTATTATAAACTTATCCCTCTTTTCATCCGGTGGACAGAATGTTTATTTCATCTAATTTTAGCCTCAGACCTACCGGGGCTACAATTTGCAGAATTCCAAAGCATCCAACATATCTCAAACTCAATCAGGTTGAAAAAGGAAATATTAGAACTTGTCTGGCTGGTTGTGTTCCATCTTTGCAAATACAGTTAACTGATGGTCCAAACCTAGTATGGCACCAATTTATAACTTTTGAGTCAATGTAGCAACTTGAATGAATGAGATCTGTCTATCAGATGCAGGGATGAATTTGTCATTTCAGAGAAGCTGTTACTGCAAGCTGTTACTCTTCTGGGCATGCACATTTTGCTATTGAATTTTTGTCTCAGATGAAGATAGAAATTATGCCTTTTCTTACTTTTCCCCCTTTACTTTCCCTCACTTTTCTCTTCCCAATTCAGTTGTTATTTGTGTAAAACACAGAGAACTCTTTTGGGTACAAGCAAACATACACAGAGAAGTAGCTACTCACATTTTCATGCTGCATGTGTTTTAGCAGTGTGAGTTCCCGATAGGCTCGTTTGGCAAAAATCTCAGACTGGAATGGGCGACAGAGCTTCTTGATAGCTACCTTGTCTCCTGTTTTCTTATCAATCGCAGAACTATGGCAAAACAGAGAAAAATATTCACAAGAAAATTACATGGAAGCATTATGCTGATCTGTGAAATCCTAACCATATTTATGGGTAAGAGAGTTTTTATTCAGTGAAGTTTATGGCCTAGGAAGCATAACTAGGACTGCAGCTTTAGCTGTACTGCTGCAGTATTTGGATGAAAATTCAATGAATTTCTGAATATATCAGTATGCATAAGGACACTGCCATATAAACTTAAGTCTTTGTTCATAACACATAGTGGTAAGTGTGTTTGCCACTGCATTTTTACATGATGAAGAACCAAAGACTGCAGACGCTTCCTGATTTATTTAACCATTCTGTTCTGGAAAACTGCATAATCTAGTTTTTGTGTAGATCTGGAACTCATCTACAAGCTCTACTAATTTGCATTACACATGAAAAATGAACTTTTATACATTTTAGATATGGCTTATAGAAACATTTGTAAAAGGTTGAGTCTACATAAATTGGATCTTGTGTTATCTGCGGAGCGTATCTACATAGACACTTTTATTTCCGAATGCACACATCTATAAAAACTTATTTGTACATATACTGTATGTTATAACCTAAATGTATGAGGCTCTCTACTAGTCCTTATCAACTGATGCCTGCTAGAAATTTTGAAACTACTATAATTCCCTGCCAGCATTAGTGCATTGCAATCTGGAGAATATTAGGTTTGGGAACCACAGCTTTCCCAAATAATGGGACACAAATTCAGTACCAAAAATTGTAACTTTCAAAAACTCTTCCATCTCTCAGGGAACTTTGTAACATCACCAAACAAAAAGTTCAAGGGGAGATTTTAAAATGTTGAACTATAATTTCTTAGCACCTAGTATTAATATTCACTTAAAACTTAATAAATATATAACTCTATATAACTGGGAAGAAGAGCAGGAAGAGGAGGATGAAAGTAGGATATGGACAGCAGTATTGGAAATTAGTTTCTAGATTAGAGATCCTGACTTGCATAGAATAGTGTGAGAATTCTTGAAGTAAAACTGAGTTTTGATTGTGCTAATGACATTCTGGCCAAAATGTGCCTGAATCAACTATCAATATCCTTACCATTAGAAAGAAATGTCAATGAAAGTGAATGAGGTAGGAATGAGTTACTGAAGAAGAGATCGTAAAGCAAGAAGAGATAGGGGTAGGGTTAAGAATGAATAGATGATGGATTAACATAAATTGAGTACAAAATGATCTGTTCAAATCATGTACGCTCAGACAGTTTTGTCAAATGAGGAATGAATGCATATGGAAAAATAATTCTAAATCAAGGAAGAGTATGTGAGCAGAGAGAATGTTATAATTAGATGAAGTTGATGAGATCCTGGAAAAAAAAAAGAGAGAGATGAGAATCTTAGAAAACAAAAGACAATGTATGAATTTATGTATGGATGTGGTGGAAAAAAGAATTTAAAGACAGTTCAAAGACAGAAAGGTGTGGAGACCTTTAGTGTATTATGATGTCCTCAATTACGTTTAGATTCCCTTCTCTTTTAATTTCTTGCCTTTATTATTATTTTTTAATTCACTGGTTCTCACTCTTTGACTGAATTTTCTTACCTATAATGTTTATAACATTTCTTAACTAAAAGTGAATTAGGATGTGCCTTTGGAATACAGGACTTGGGTTGGTTTTAATAGTTAAATAAAATGATTGCTATTTATTATCATTAAATTATAAATGTAATTATTTAATTTAAAAGTCACCTTCAATCTGGATTTATTTCTGTTTTAATTAATGTTCTTTATCTTTATTGCTATTACTGTTGATAGATTTTTGACACTATTTACTGGAAAGAGAATGTATATTTTACATGCCATAAACTTTTTTTTAATGCAATGAGTGAAGCACCCATTTCATTTTTCAGAAGAAGCAGGATAAAAATCAATGCATCAGTTTTGTATTTCCTGTAATACGGTATTTGCTGACCAATACTAAAGAAGCTAGCCACTCAGTGAATCTGTCATGTTTCATTCATTGCTTCTCATGCAAGATTGGATCTATGTGGGACAGACAGACAGACAGCTTCCTTAGCCCTGAGAAAAAGCAATAGGGTCTTTCCCCAAAGGAATTCCCTCCAACATTATTATATTTGAATTTAATGTTTGGCAGTGTTACCTGGCATTTGTTCATTTGATTCTGAGGAAGAGATATACAGTATATCCAGGAATTTGAACTCTGTTAAAGATCCAAAATAAATGATTGCTCTTTTTATTCCCTTGATCGTAAACACAAAGGAATGGCTATAAACAAACTATTTAAATGCCTTAAATCTGTCTAGGATCCGCCTGTAGCTACAAAATATTACATCTGACATTAGTCAGAATAAGTCAATACACAATTAACATTTCAAATTAGGCTGTCATGTGAAAATATCTGCAAAAATCATGGATGTAAATTTTAACTTTAGATACAGCTCTCTCAGAAGCCAGCATAATATAAAGAAACAAAATCACCCCACCCCACAAATATATTCTATGTGACAAAAGCATTGACTCACTGGCTCTGGCTGTTACAGCATGTCTGCTCTAGGCATTTGAGCCCAAGAACCTGGGCGCTATAAAAGTCATTGCACTTTAACCAAAGCACAGAGGGTAATTTAGAAAGAATAGTTTAATGTAAACAAGATTTGTCTGATAACAGTAGCAACTGGGACTGTTGGACTCTGTGTTGGGAAGTACAAAAGGAAAGAATCCCTTCCTTCCTCCATATCATCTTCTTATTTCAACTCAACACTCATCCCAGGCCCTATAACACTTTGACCAGCCTGGAGGAGAATTGTGAAAGTTACCCCAACATATTCCCAGCTCGAAAAGTGTTTTACATACAACAGCATAGCATAATCATACTGCAAATCTTTGGCAGATTACTATCTTTTTTCTCTGGCTATAAATGTTTTGTGAAAACAAGACATCATTCCATGCATTGCTATAGTCACTTCTATATGTCAAATATACACCAGTAATCCAAGTCCAACTAACTTGAAAAAGTGTAGCATGGAAACCGGAAGGTTTAAGCAGATCTCCTTTACTAAGAAAAAAGGAAACTATGAGTATTTGATCAGCGTGAACTGTTAGTGTTCCTACAGCATTTTCATAGCAGAGTATTGGAAATAATTTAGCTACGTGGTTTCTAGGAATCAAAAATGACTTGATAGCACATAACCATTAATTGAAAATAAAATGGTGCTAGAAGATGCGCCTTATCATGCCAGCAATATCTGAATTGTTTTCTTTCCAACTGCAAACAAACAGGACACCATAGTATTTGTGCTTTACCCTGTTTAAAGATCAAGATACCAAATAATTGTAAAATAAGGGGCTTTGCAGAAAAAGAACCATTGGAAACTCAGGTTTCCATATGCAGATAACTTTCAATATCTGATCAACTGACGCTTAGAATGACGTTGAAAACTGTGGCCGGAAGGAAATCAAGTCTCTTTTCCAGAATGCAAATGTATATTCACCAGAGTTAAATAAAGTGATTCCCTGTGATTCCTCCTCAAAATCTAAGAATCCAGGATCCTATATATCCATCCCCACCTCCCACTTTGCCAAAGCCCTGAGATCCAGAAAGTCACTCACCAGACAGAGCCATAAGCCCCAGATCCTACAGGGATGATAGCAGTATATCGTCTAGGAAGTTCCCAAATTGTTTTGTTTACTTCTTGCCTGAAGAAGCCTTTTCGCCTGGTAAAGCTCATCTCCTCTGTGCCTGGAGTAGAACTCTCCAGTACACCAAGTTCCAAAGAAACTCAGGGCCAATCCAGATTTTACCACACGCAGGCAGGCAGACAACTTCTCTTAGGAAAGTCAACTGTAGATTTCCTTCTCAACTATGTTGTGAACAATGAGTGTATGCGAGGAGACTTATAGCCCGCCTCCTTCTGCCCACACATCAGCTCAGGAGGAAGGAGTCAGGTTTCAAATTAGACACTCCCCTTGCAGGTACTTTCAAAGGACTCACCTTTTCTATGTGAAAGGTAGCCTTTATAGTAATAGAAATAGCAGCCATGCCTGCCTAATACAGATTTACTGCTATTACCAATACTTTTTTGAAGTCTCAATAAACTTGCAGGGTAAATGAGTAAAGGCAATACTGTAACTTACTTTTATTCCTTGGATATTTTGTTAAAAAAATTACTTTAATAATTTTATTAAACTTATCAAAGTATAAAATACAATTAATGCAACGACAGATAATACTTGTTGATGAGAAAATGTTGGAAGTTTAAAGGCAAAAAATAGTTTTCTGTAGCAAAAATTCTGATACATGAAATTTATAAGTCTATTTGGGATACAGTTGATTGAATAGGCAATAGACAATACTTCTAGTTTAAGAGAAATGTGTTCTCTTGTAAGAGGTGGACAGCCATGATCTAAAGGGCAAGAGCTAATCAGCTGACAGGGTATTACTTTCCTGCCTGTCATCCATTGCTGGCAGTTGTTTTGAGTTGCCAGTCATGTACGTTTCCTTGATCACATAATCACATGCCGATTGCGAGAGCTTGCAATTAGGTGGATAAATTAATGCAGCCTCTCATTATGAGAGGTTTGGTCATACTGAAAAATGTGTGTCTGCAGTTAATGGGTTCCTGCAGAGAATGACAATCACAGACAATTTTGTCATGCTCATGGACTGTACCATCCTTATTCTTAAACTGAGGACATCTAGTGCTTTATAAAAGGCACACCTTATACTAACATTAGCATGTGTGTAGGCCAGGTGGAAAGTTTTTTTTATACTCATGTAATATCTGAATATCTAAGTTGTATCCCAAAGGCCAAATAAACTAAATTTATTTTTTATTCTTGGGCTGTATTTTGGAGAATTTCTGCTTTGCAATTGAGTGAAAAGCTTTTTAAAAAGTCTACTTTATATGCAACAAGTGCCTTTAAAGCCAATTTTAAATATGTTCTATAGCAGCAGGTGGCAGCACCTGTAAAATCAATATGCTCAAGTAGAGGCTCTTCAGGCGGTGTGAATGTTGAGACCAGCCCATCTGCTGGTATGTCAGCTACTACCAGAAACATGTACTAACAATGAGTTATTTTGCCAACAACAAAGAAGGTGGCTTCATTCTGGCAACTCAAATTTTGATCTAGACACGGAAGAAGCAGCAGCGCCTGATTGCTCTTGCTTGAATTCCAAAGCTAAAATCACACCTAGTTAATTCTTGGAGGAACGCAGCCAGGAAATTCCAGTGTTGTAAACTTAACAGGGAAGTCGGGTAAAAACACCTAATGGAAAACAAGAGCATACCTTTTCCACACAGTTGCCAGCAAAACTGCAAGGATATCTCCAAATATCACAGGTGGCAGTGCTACTGTTGAGTTTTGTGATGAAAAACTGGTTACAAATACCACTTACGTTCATTATGGAATTTTTTTTTAAGCTTCATAAAATATTCTGAAATTTGTTATAATGGTGTGTGCCTTTAAAATAGTGATTTTACTAGTTAAAGAAGTCTTAAGTCAGCAATTTTCTGAGATCCAGAAGCTGGAAGGGAATCACACATAGGAGAGATCTTTGAACACACAGGGTAGAACTGGTGCCAGAACTTATTTCCAAATTGTCTGGGTTGAGTGCAACTGTGATCTTTCAGGACTTGGGTATGGTCTTCCAGAGATCCAACTTTGGGTGCCTGGGGGATGAGCCCTTCAGCTTGGATCATTTCTGGGCCTGGTGGCCCAAAGGATTGGAGCAGCCTTATAATGCAGGGATGAGATGAGAGGCTGCCTCTAAGGTGGGGCCTGATGCTCAGAAGCTATAGGGGAGGCAGCAAATGGGCTCATCTCTCCCATTGAGTAGAGTTTTGAGTTTTGTTGTTCCCAATAAAAATATTTTGTTTTGTGACACTTAAGTTTTCAGTCATTATTTGGCTTGGTTTATAGATTGGAATTTGATCAGTGAGCATGATGATGTGTTATTTTTTTAATTGGCCAAGTATAAACATTGTTTTGGGGAGGGATTAGGGAGTCATCACACAACTCCATTTGTCATTTTATAGGGTTGCATCACTACAGACGTTTGAAGAACTTTCATCCTAAAAAATTATAATCCTTTGTATGCTTATAGTTTGAATAATATGGATAGAGCAAATGAGATATTTTGCTTTTAATGATAAGATTTACATTTATTTATGTTTAAATAAGCATTCATCGAAAAAAGAGAAGCCACGTTACTTTTCACAAATTTATGACAATGCCAAGGATTAGAAATAGGAATGCAATACACTTTCTTAAACTAAGTGGGTCATGGGTACAAATGTTAATTTCTTCAGGTTTGTATAAAAAAACCCACTTGCAGAATTGACATTTAACTGGATACAGAAATCTTTTTTAAAAATCACTTATATTTTGTGCTTATGGAGGTGTGATCACCGGTATCTATTTACAGTACCTTTATCACCATGCACCACATGGACCCATGGCATTTTTAAAAAATTCTAATTGTTTTTATAATTAGATTAAACTTCAAACACTCTTAGTTTGGATTTTTATTCCACAGGTTACTTTCAGGGATGAAGCAAAGCAAGTGCAGCATTTACAAGCAAATTAAAATATATGTGGCTAGTTAGGGAAATTGTTATGTGTAATATTGGGATCCAACTGTATGCATCATCATGAAACTTTATCACAATTAAACAGCAATTTATAAACACCATCAGTCCGTTTAGTCTGAAAAATAACTTTATTTTAAAACCAGTTGCATTGAGTAATGTCCTATTTGGCAAAACCAGTTAGAGCAGAATTCCTCTTTAAAGTGTGTATTTTCTATCATTCTACCAAGGAGTGCACTCCACAGGGGCCCCTCCATCTAAAATCTCAGCTTTGAGAGTTTCACTCACATATAAACTTTCACGTTTCTTTTTAATTCCCTTTGTAGTATTTATGCATGAAAAGTCACAGCTACAATAAAATGACAGATAAAAATAAACTTCCTGTATATTTGACAGAATATATCTACATTTCCATCTGAATTCCCAGACCGCAGGTTCAACAGACAGGTGATTTTGTTTAGTTTACAGAAGGCCTCTGGACAAGAAGCATGAAGGAGCATTGTTCTCTGGACCCCAAGCTAAGGTTTCTTTGCAGAGGGGTTTGAACTGAAGAGAAAGGAAGGATCTGATGGCTTCATTATCCACATACCCCTTTCTTCCTTCCTTCCTTTTCCTTTTAAAAAAACAGCTTCTCTGTACAAAAGGGATAAATACACAAAATCCCAAATCCATCAGAAAAAAACAAAAATATTGCAGAGCTTTCAAATAGGCATACAATTCATGCATGATGCCTGCATTATATAAATCTCAGGAAATATTTTAAAAATAGGTTCTTGGATATTCAGAATACCTGATGAACACAAAATACTTGAACTGAGGCCTCCCACTCATCCTTGTGCAGGGAAATATTTCTTGAATTCATGAATACAATGAACTGAGTTCTTCTTCAGGCACATACCAGCTGATAAATGAACTGATTTTTAAAGTCACAGATAGAAAGTTAAAGAAAGATGTATATTTATCAGTTCCTTTCCTGTTAAAAGTGCCCAAAATATTAAACCATAAATTGGACAAAGTTAGATGGATGCTAAATTGTATGGCTCTAACTCTGATAACTGAATACATTAATTTATTGGCCGAGTTGCCTCTTCCAAAATAATATAAGCAAGCCTACATGCTTGTACAGCTACAACATGCAAAAACCCACATTTCATCTGAAGATGGTATAGAAAACAGTAGCATAGCAGAGGTGAGACATCTCAGTTGGGGAGAGAAATAAGAAAGAGAAATGACCAAATTGCTTCATGAGGAATGGCTGGAGTGTCTTGATTACAATAGTCAGGCGGGGATACCTAGGTATTTTGAGGCCTGCACTTCAAAAAGACGCAACCTCCAAATTCCATTGTTGAGACCATGAACTTAGACTTAGTTTTACTCTCAGTCATTTAAGGCAGTGCTTCTCAACCTCGGAAACTTTGAAATGTGTGGACTCCAACTCCCAGAATCCCCCAGCCAGAATGTTGATTGGAGAAATCTGAGAGTTAAAGCCATATTCCTTAAAGCTGCCAAAGTTGAGAAACACTGATTTAAGGCACAAACTTTTTTAAAAAAAAGCAACAACACCTGTTTCATATTAAAGACAGCCAGACATTCAGGAGTCAAATTTTCTGCTATTAGAAAATAGTGGGGAGACTTTGTGGGAATAAGTAACTGAAATAAATCTGCTACCCCCCCACCTTGGAAAGCAGGGAGCACAGTTCAAGTAATAGTTCAGTTTCCATTTTCTAAGTCTTTTCTTGGTAGAAGAGCCATTTAATGGCAACAATTTCTACTGAGCATCTGAAATCTCAGCTTCCCTGCATACTATCTGCCTAGACCTAGAGCAATGAAAGCTGATTATCAGCAGTAAAGGCGAAAAAGCAATCAAACAGGTCTGTAGAAACATGTCCCAAACTGTGTACAAAAATACAAGAGAACATGCAATTTTATACAGGTTCTGTATAAATATTCCCCTCTGAATCTTTCTTTTCCTTCCTTTTCATTCAACACATTCACCCGTACTCACACATACACACGTGCACACATCCTCCCCCAAGGAGAATCTTCATGGCAAGAGGCACTTGAACAATATGTGGAGAATTCCTATGAAAAAGATGTTCCCCTCACAGTGATATGGGACAAAGAGAAACAGATTCTCAGGATTCCATTTCCTCCTGGTCAAGTGGTGGTGGCACAAAGCTAACCACTTCATCATAGGTCAGGCCTGGAGGAGAAAGAAAGATGGGTTAAAGCTTTCAATAGCTCAGAGATAACTACTTCCCGCTCTTCCACCCCAGATGATGAAAAGAAATGACTCTAAAGTTATTTCAATCTGGTGAGATAGCCATAGTTTTCTTTAGAAAAGGATGCTGATAAAGGCCACATCCAACATTTCCTGAAAAGACTTTCCCTCCTTCTTGGCCTCTCCCTAATCTCTGGGACAGCTGTATTTCTAAAACACATTGGAAAATGGATGAAAGGCTTTCTTTCTCCTGAGGAGAATGTTACTAGATTTTTAAAAACCTTGTAGACTTGTAGAATTAAAAGTCAGACCCAAATGTTTTTAGAGGAAAGTGGCAAACTAGATAACAGCAAACATAGTCCAATTTTCATGATATTAGATGTCTCCCAAGTTCTAATTCAAATATTCAGTGTGGACATGTGAGTAGGGAAATACATATAGGGATCTGGATATACAGTATACTTCAGCCACATCCCAACTACCTTTGTGCAAACTGTCTTAAACCCTTTCTGAATTACAAGTACTGTATTTGTCCCAAAGGAAAATTAGAAACGAACAACTTAACTTCCCTATCTTCTCAATAGCATCGTCAACTCCCACTGAAAACACTCACAAGGGGGGGGGGGGGATAATCTCCCAACAAATATGTGGCTCTAACCCATTTGTATACAGATATACACATTTTGTACACATTAAGACCTTGACTTATGACTACAATCAAGCCCCACATTTCTGTTGCCAAGCAAGACAGTTATTGTGAGCTTTGCCCATTTTACAACCTTTCTTGTGACAATTGTTAAGTGAATCACTGCAGTTGTTAAGTTAGTAACTGTTATAAAAACATGCCAGTTGCCAAGCATCTGAATTTTGATCACGTATGACCATGGGGATGCTGCAGCAGTCCTAAGCGTGAAAAACAATCGTAAGTCACTTTTTTCAGTGCTGTTGTAACTTCGAATGGTCTCTAAATAAATGGTTGTAAGTTGAAGGCTATCTGTATCTATAGTGGGCAATTATAAAAATGTAACTTGGTTTTACAAAATTGTAAACATTGTAAACGAAAAATCACCACTCAGCAAGTATAAAGCAAAATTCACAATTACTTTGCAGTAACTCCTATTGAACAATAGCTCTTATTCCAGATAAATGTACATAGACTATTGGTTTTGTGTGTGTGTGTGTGTGTGTGTGTATGTGTGTGTGTGTGTGTGTGTGTAACAATAATGTTGGTGAATGGCATCAGTCTACCAGAAAACTTACTTTTCCACTCCTCAATATCAAGTTCTCTGCTTTCAAAGGACTGATCATAAGGATCTGCCACTGGCTCATCATCTGGGTCATGATACTGAGAAAAATAGCCGTGGGCCAAAGCTTCAGCAGCAGTGATCCGTTTATCTGTGTCCAGCACCAGCATCTTCTCCAGCAAGTCTACAGCTTCAGAAGCCAAGGGAAGAAAACAAAAAGAGGGATTAATGTGCAATTCCTCGTAGAGTCCCAACTCAACTTAAAGAAAATCAGTATTTCCCAATGCCAATATGCTGCCATTCAGTTTGTATGCAAGAAGAAGAATATGAGTTTAATATCTACAAAACAACATTCTAAGAAAAAGGTGCTTCTAAGAAAAGTGTTGAAAATTTGAATTCAGCAGGAACCCTTGGTTGTGTTTCTGAGCATAAAGGTGAATGGTAAAAGTATTGAAGCTTCAGTGTGTGTGTGTGTGTATGGTGTACATGGCCAAGGAAATCTGCAATGCTTTTTACAACGAAGTAGTTATGGCAGTTTAAGATTGCTTGTTTGTTACTGGTAGTTCATGGATGCACACTATTCCACAGCGCACCAAGGGGGCGAACTAGCTTTGCACCAACTGGCAAGCAGAGTTCGGGATATGTCGGGTCATCAGACTTTCTTCTGCTGACTTTGCCTCGCATCCAGAAAATATTGAGTAATTAGGAGGTAGAGCACCACATTTAAAAGGAAGAATGTTCATAATATTTATTTAAAAGATCTGTATGGCCACCTATCTTAGAACACAACTATGGGCTTAGTTATCTTAAATGCTTAACCTAACTATCAATGAAAACTAAGTGACATTAATTATATATGAAGTAAAACATAAGAAATAAACGAAGATAGAGGGAAAAAAACACTTTTATCTAAAACATTTCTTTGAGAGGAGGAAGTGTGCGGAGTTCTCTTTTGTCTCTTAAACAAAAATATTCATTTAATTAACAAAAGGCCAGGTGAAAATCCTAGAGGGACAGCTGTTCCCCATATTTATCACTCACCTAGTAGATAAAGCAGCTCATAGATGCAAAGAGATGAAGCAATCTCCAACAAAACATAAACATATATACATAGACAGACATACACAACAAATGATTCCGGATGATATAAAAAATTAAAAACAAAACAATACCAGACAACAGAGAAAGAAACGGTTATCCTAGTGGAATAGTTATAAAACTCTCTCCTGGACGGGGTCCACATCCCCTCCTAGCCCAAAGCCTAGGAAAAGACCTAGGTCTTCAGTGTTTGCATAAAGTAGAGTAGAATACAATAGAGCTGGGGTCATTCAAATACCTAGGAAGATACTGTTTCAGAGCCCAGGCGCTGCAAAAGAGAAAGCATGCTTCCTGGTTCATATTGTTTAATGGATAAGACCTGGGACATGCTGACTCTGTCTGATCTTACAGGATGTGCACACACAAAGGAAGACAGGTGGTTCCTCAAACAACTAGACCCTATGGTGTATAGAGTTTTGAAGGATAGCTAGGACCTTGAACTGGAACCTAATGGTAACCAGTAACCAGTACAGCTTGCAAAGCAGAGGTGTTACATGGGTATCCCATAGCATGTTTTTAATTGTTCATAATGGTGCATTCTGAACCAACCTAACCTTCTGAATTGCCTTCAAGGGCAAATTCATATAGAGTGCACTCTGGTAGTCCAAATATGATGTAATCATAGCTTAATAGCTATTAAAAAAGCCTTCCAGTTTCAGGAATATATGCAATTGCGGCACAATATGAATCTGTACAAATTTCTTCCTGGTAACAGCTGCTGCTGACTCTTTGATCAGGAGCTATAGGAAGAATTTAAGAAGACTTTCAAATTGCACCTAAGTTTCATCAGGGAAACTCCAGCATCATTTAGAAGTACATATGAAAAATCCCCAGAACCAGACAATCTTTACATAGCTAGCTTCTTGGTTTTGCTAGGGCAGCAACTCCAGGACCTGAGATCAAATGCTGACAGCATCACTGAGGTAGCCATGAAGTTCATGAACTACTAGGCTGCTCCAGACTCTACATCGGATGTGGGCAGAAAGGACTTTAAGTCTTTGAGACTCCACTATTAACTGGCAACAAAGCCAAGCAGGTTATGTAGGGATCTCATTGAGTAGCAGGTAAGCTGGTACAGCAGCAACAATTCAACTACTCCCTAAAGCCTAACTTCAGGCACAGGATCTTCCATCTGGTTATCTGTGGTTCAAAACCTTGAAAAGCCATTAGAACTTTGCAGATGAAAACTGCCCCCCTCCCCAGCCCATACAAATTAAAAACTTAAAGAGGGCTTATTACAGACAGAGGGATGCTGCCCTCTGGGTCCTTCCAAGTCTTGATTGTGTATTGACATAATCAGACTGGTTGTCTCAGCCATAATAAAATTATCAACTTAGCATTTGTTTGTAAGGAAAATAAATATATCTGAGAAAGTATAGATTGGGCTTAGGACTTTCAGTTAATATATTGGTCTCATTCTCGTTTCCTCCAAATTATTTAGTGCTACAATTGGAATTGTCTCTATCTATGGACTCTATCCATAGAAGGGCCTAATACTCCTGAGTTCTCATTTGAATGGACAATTGTGTTTTGATGAATAAACAATTTGTTGCACTTGCTGGAAAAACCTCCCCTTGAAACAAATTTTATGGCAAGGTGCAGAATCTATTTTTAAATTATTAAAACAGGTCAATGACACTAGACAGCAAATTCAACAATAAATGGAACAAAATGCACTAGCAATTTTCAAAATTCTATTCAGAAAGGAATTTTATCCAGAAATTCTCTGGTATCATCATCTGAAAGGCAAGCATTTACATTAAAGTTCTGAGTGTCAGTATGAAATGAATAAAACAAACCTAAAATTCTTGGTTCATATTTGATGCTAAAGGAACCACAAAATGAATATCTGGGTTGCTTAACCTTATCTCCTGGCAGAAGGAATGAAGTGGGAGAGATTTACTGTTATGAATAAGCCTGAATGACTGCATACAAATGAAACCAAAGTCATCTTCACTATGTATGTGAAAAACTGCTTCAAAGCCTTTATCTTTATCTGCCATGCCAAAATAGTGTTCACAAACTTGGTGTTCATGCATTTTATATTCTCCACTGTGGTGGAACTACTGTTAAGTCTTACCTAGAGGATTCGCACCAATAAATACATTTTCAAAATTCATCTTCGGCATGTAAGACAAGGACTGTATGTAATTTCTTGCCTGGAGGAAAATAAAACATATTATTAAACTACCAGTATGCTTCTTAACCACTGCAAGTTTCTATGTAGGCCTTTTTTTTTTTACTTTGATTTCATCTGATTTTAATTTTTTAATTACTATCTACCTTTATCTTCTCATTTATATACTCAGCATGATAGTGATGCTATTAAAAAAAGGCTAGAATTTGGGTCCTATACACTGCATAAGCAATACCTGTGATATGATAAGAGGATAGCAATGGCACCTGAATGATCTTAGATGGTTGGAACATTGATTGATTGCAACATATTACAGCAGAGTAACATCTGCATGAGATAAGTGTAAATGAGAGATGTACAATTGTACTAAGAATAATAGACAAAAATGTGTGATTTTCATCAATTTACATTTGCTTCTGGTTACGTCTTCACTGAACTACAGTAACTTGCCTACATGTAAAGCTTCTTGTGTAGACGGTTTGAAAACCTCAGTTGGTATAAAATGCAGCTTTTGAAAGTTCTTGGGAAATACATGTTCACAGCACCTTTCTCTAATATTTTACAATTTGTATAGATTTGTTATTGGTTTTTTACTAAAATTTTAATGAAGTGGGACAAGATTTCACCTGAAGCACTAGCTGTACTAATATAAGCTTCCTCAAAACTGCCTTAATGATCCTCACACTAGTGGGTATCAAAAACATCTTTCCCATTATCCATACCTAGTGAATTGTTTCCTTTAAAAATATACACCGTTCCCTATGTATTATCCTTTAAATACATTGTAAAGATAATTTTGTTTCAATTGTACCTACTACTGGAACATGAAATGCTGGAATTACATGGAGAGAAGTGGAGGAACCAGATTCTCAGGCCAGTAAGTACTTTTAGATTGGGAGTAGATTGTTATAAATGCCTTTATGATTGTTTAAATTTGGGTGCCCTTGGAAAGTTAAAAAATATTAAAGTGAATAAAATAATCAAATGTTTTAAATTGCAGACCAATGTGCACATCCTCCTAAGATCTCACCTCATGGCTGGGCATCCTGTTAATGAGATATGCAGGGGGTGTCCCCGTCAGACGCATGATTTGCTGAAGCTGGTTAATATCTTAAAATGCCTTGTCAAGGGCTTTGTTACTATTTCAACAGTGTCAATGCTCAAATTAGCTTTCACTCTTTTGCTACATAATAGAATGCCTTGAGGGTACAGCATGTAAGAATAGTTCCTATAGATACAAACTTTCAAAGCAAACATGCAATATTAAAAAGCACAAAAATACTAGTTTGTCAGTGAATAAAAAAAAATTGATTTAGTATCAACTAAAGCCAAGTGTGCACAAGTGACTAGCAAAAACAAAAAAACAAAACCACACACACATTAGTCTATTTAATTCCATGTATGACATTTCATTCTAAATCACAACTTGCCTGTATAGGAAAGGAAGAAAAGAGATTTTAACCAATTCATGATATTGTAAATACCAAACTAAACTAAGGGATTTCAAATTTTTCAGCTTCAGAATGGTACTACAATCTACAGTCCTTTTGAAAATCTAATATTACTTTCTCTAAGAAAATACGCGATTATCATATTTTTGTTTAAATAACATCATTACTTTAGACAGCCAATAAATATTTTGCCTTTAGGCAGAAGCTCAATTCCTTAACTTTTAAGGCAGATGTATATCTTTATCTGCAAGGAGAAGTCAGATTAATTACTCACTCATTGCTGAATTTTTGTTATCAAACTAAAAGTCATATGGGAAAAGATGGGCCACTTGTTTTCTCCCAGATAAGACAAGTAGAAACAAGAGGCTGTATATGATGAGATTAATAGAAAGGGGAATTGACACATATCTTGGAAAGTGTAGGGACTCTATTTTCTCCTTCTTTGGACAACTAGTATAACCGAACAATTCTGGGGAAAAATTCAATCAAAGAATAAGGCCTTGGTATTGCCAATTTCCATACTAACAAATAATGCAAGTTAAGGCAACTGGTAATTAACAATCAAGATCTCATATTATTAGCCATATAAAAAGTGAGCATGAAAAGAGGAAAATTTATCCTTTGTCCTAACCAGACTTAGGAAAATACCATGATATTATTTTAAGATATTACTAATACTGACAAGAGCAGCAAGACTTATCTATTCTCAAGGATCAGCTGAGCTACAGGGGAAAAAAACTGGCTTCTCTATCTCTGAAACACAGATTCCAGGTTAGAGGGTCAGAATTTTTAATTGTTCTGTGAACACCTTGATCTTCAATACTGTCTTTTATTTATTCTCAGAAAAATCAATCCCTAATAAGTCTTCTACTTTGTGTATGTTAATGTTACGTTTATCACA
The DNA here is from genome assembly GCA_012654045.1 of Ptyas mucosa. Taxonomy (NCBI): domain Eukaryota; kingdom Metazoa; phylum Chordata; class Lepidosauria; order Squamata; family Colubridae; genus Ptyas; species Ptyas mucosa. The sequence goes on from WNWU01000004.1 coordinate 14,882,525, forward strand.
TCTGTATGTCACATTACTTATTCAAACCAATGACTAAGCTAACCAAAATCTTTATCTCAATTATTTGTTTGAAAGCTTTTTCAGATAATAAGATGCTGTTTATCGACGTGCTATACTCTTTAACAACATTTTGCACTATTCAGCATGCTCTTTCCTGAGATCTTGAGTTGGCAACTAGCAGAGCAAAACCCAGCATGCATAAAGGAGTTGATGTGACAGTTGTAATCAATGAAGCTGTAAGGGGAAAAAAACCCTGTTACCTGAAAAGTAGACCCTGATTTCCAAGCTGTCAAGCACAAAGACAAGTGTTTTTTAATTACACAACATACAGGGAAAATTAGTTTTCATGCTTTACCAAACTGAAGCACATGCTTTTCAGAGGACAGCTATTTTCCCTTTTCTCAATAAGCCGGTTCTTCTAAATCTCTCCAGAATTAGAATTTTGAATACATAGTTTTCTTCACAAACTGACATGTTTTCACTTGTTTAAATAGTAAGTTTATTTATTTACTTATATTTCATATTCTTAACCGCTCATTCCCTTGAAGTTCTTGAGCATTATTCTTTTTACAATCTGCAGTATTTCATGTTCATTCAGAATTTTTTTTTTAAAAAAGAGTTTTATACATCCACATTATATATACATTTCTCTTTTATCAAATTTTCCTGGACCACATGAACTAAGCATTTTTCAACCATTCCTACCGTAGTTTCTTTTAATTTCATTGATGATGAAATTATATTTAAAATTATATTGAAATTATATTAAAAATCTACTCATATAGAAAGGCAAAATGTGTTAGCTACTATGCTCAAATGTACTTTAACTCTGCTTACCAAAAAGACTAAAATCATTAGACAGCAATTTTATGACACCATGCTTTGAACTCTAAATGGATTATGCAATCTGAAGCACCGTTACATGAGGTAACATTTAGATTTCTCAGCAAAGGTCATGCTGGCAAGGAATTCTTGCATGCATGAAGAAAACTCAAGTTTGGTGTGTGAAGGTTGGTCTGAAACAAGTAATAATTACAAATCAAATACTTCATTTCATGGACTGTTAAGTCTGTGATAATACAAGTTCAAGTTACAAAGACCAATCTCTAAGAAATGCATAATCCATTTAATAGAGAGGGCACATTGTGTTATCTATTCCATGGCTTATTGGTACAAATTTTGGTTGATAGAACAAAAAATAGATTCTTCCTAGCTGGAGAGCTAGATTTTCCTGAACAAATGTAGGACATGCATGGAAATAGGAGAAGTAAAGGAAAAGGAAACCCATTTCAGAGTTTGCACGTGCACTATTGCATGTAGTTTCTCAATAGCATGTGTGAAAATGTCTATACTAATGGCATTTAATAAAGTATATTTAATGTTTAGCTAAGCCTATTATAGCCTACAGAGAAACAAAATAAATGAATAATATGAGGAACTAGTTAACTGAAAAACAATAGAGGAAGAACAGTGAAACAATCAAGATGCCTATAGAAATAAAGAAGAAAAAAAGCCAAACATAAAAAATATAGAGACAATCTTCATGACAGCAGAGCAAATAAAATAAAAGAAATCCACATAAGGGAGTCATTACAATCAAATTTTAAACTCACAGACTCTGAAGAGATTTTCTTCAAAAGCTCAGGGCCTGGGGTTCCAACGAGTCTCAAAATGAGCTTCAACTGATCAATATCTAACAATGGACCATAAAGGAAAATTCTGGGACAAATAAAATGAAAAAGCAGCAGCCCAATAAAATAAAAGGGGAAAAGTTCAACCAAATAATTATAAGCAAAATTAGCATACCTCTTATGTATAAATAAATATCCCAAATACCTCCTAGAAATTCTTTGGTCAAATATATCTAAGTAATATGGAACACTGGAAGTAATTAACTTCTGGAGGTGGCCACTCATCAGAGCAACATAATTTCATGAAATCATTCTCAATATTGTGACTTTTCTTCCATAACCTGTTATTTTCCTGTTCATGAAAGTAATACATAGTTCTGAATACAATAGCAGTAATGTAGAATACAGACCTTCTTCCGAATTTTGAGAATCATGTCTTATAGACAGTATAAAATTGTACAGCTGACATAATTAGGTTTTTGTCTAAACAATTAAAAATATAACAAGAGTATAGTTGAAGTTCTAAGATCAACCTATCACTAACAGAGGTCTATAAAGCATTTTTATTAGCTATCAAAGTATTTCCAAGTTAATTTAGGTTTCCTCCACCTCATTCAAAGCATTTCCTAATGCAATGCACTTTTGCAATATAATACCTAATTAATATACTGAAGACTGAAATGGTTTTAAGTTAGATGCACTTAGCTCAAAGTCATTAGCAAGATGAAGGTTCAGCGTCAAATACAAAAACTGGCATGCAAGGTGCTACTCATTATAATAATTACTATTATTTACTTCTAAAGCCTACGTTAAGTAGCGTTGAGACTAGTTTTAATACAGAACAAAATTTTTTGCTTATAGCCCACTAATTCAATTATCTCCCTCAGTTTATCCCAAACTAGTGAATCATTTGTATTACAAATATATTATCCAAAACCAATAAGAAAAATGTCAAAACAATACATAATTATTTGAAACAGGAAGAATTTCAGCTTCTTCAATTTGAAGCAAGCTAGCTTATAAAAGTTGTGATGTACATTACTAAATAAAATTATTATTTATTAAATCCATATAAATTTAATAAATAAATAAAATTATTCTGACCATAGAGATACAAAGTTTTAATTCTTATCAGTAAAATGCTGTATGTGTAATATCAAACCAATTGTTCTAAATATCGTTTCCTCTAGGATAAATGCTAAGTGGTTTACATTATTTGAAAAAGAATTTGAAAAATGAACTAAATTAGGTATTATATGTTCTTGAAACTATTTTATTTACTGCGTTCAAATTATTTTTCTCCATTACCTATAGAGTATTTTCTAAGAGAATTGAAGATGTGTTACAGTAAATCAGCAACTAATGAACATTTTGTATAAGCAGTAAAAAATACTGAAATTGTATTATTTGAAACCAATCCAAAGAATCATTTGTGATCAGCTACAGAAGAAAATTCTTATACAGAATTATAACTTTGACATGATTAGATGATTTAATTACATTTTGGAAGTGATGCCGCCATTCCTGATTGCATGCCACAATTCCTGATTGCAGTCAGATTAAAAGAGAAGCTAAAAATAATCTACAACTACAATGAGGACAACTTGGATTCTGAAGTATGGAAGAAGTTGACCATGAAGGTGGCAATGACAAAACATTTCTGTACTGTTGACATAAAAACTACATGGATATAGATGAAACATTTAGACAGACCAGGATGCCAAATAATTGGTGAGCTACTCCACTTTTCTATTTCTTAGAAGGCATCCCTCTAAATTATTGGCAAAGAATGTCAAACTTTCATAAGGACATAATCAGATCAATGGTGGAAGAAAGCTAAATCACAATTGGTACCTCAACTGAAAGAGAAGGTTTTTAAAAAATTTTTACAAGGGTGTATAGTATTGAAGCTTGAAATATGAGAAGCATGAACCGGGCAAAAATTAGACTGTCAAAATAAACATAAAGTGCAATCAAAATGTTACTTCATTTTTTATAGTTATACATGGATAAAAATATCAAATGAATAATCAGATTTCAGAAAAAGCAGAGAGATGAATGAACAGGCAGGTGTCATAAGATGGTCAAAAAAAACAGTGGACAGATATTTAGCTTTCACTATTGATAACAGTAAAACTCTTTTTTATGCAGAATGTGGAATATAATATAGATAACCAGAGTTTTAAAATACCTGATTCTTCTTCTTTGGAGCAGCTACAATGAACAAGAACGTATTTTTAAAAAGCAAGTTAGAAGAAACAGATTTGTTTGGGTAGCAAATGGAGAGAGACAAAGTGTTTAATTTTTACTATCAATCTGCTTAATTTACACAATCAATCTTTTATAATAATGAACGACATGATAGATAGAATAAAATCTGAATTTTAAAACATGGACAATCTGAGATACGCAAATAGTATTTTCTTACTCAAAGTAAAGAATGCTCAGAAGAGGTAATTGCGAATTAAAAATGGAAAGCAAAAATCTGGGTTAAATATAACAAAAGTTAGCATGCTTAGCAAACTACCAAATGATGGTAAAGAAATAAGGGGACAGATATTTTTATTTTTTTAGACTTGCTGAAGAAGGAAAGAAGATTAATCCTGGAGAAGGAGGCAACGAGCATCTTAGACAAGGTGATGATAGATAAGGGAAAACTTATGACAAAGATTTTTCATTTAATTACCATACAGTTAATGACCAGAAAGATAAAACAACAATAGCCAAAGAAAACAGAATAAGTGAATCAATTTTATATGACTCAAAAAGTGTGACTTAATGGAACATAAAATATAAAATAGAACTGACAAAACTTCATAATGTCCGTGTTTCAGAATTAAGATATATCAAAGCAATGAGGAATAGTTAAAGCAATGATTTTATGCCGGTAAATACCACAACTGTGAAACTAGGATACTGGGGAAAGAGAAAGGCAGATTGCAAGAAAAACAATCAATTAGTCCTGGAGAAAATAAAAACTGCTTCCTTGAGACAATAACCAAGAAGCATAAACTCACTATGAATGGATAATGTACTAGGAAAGCTACTAGCCTAAATAGGGTTGAGAAGAGTAGAAAACAATGGATAAAGTAGATGAAGGGATCTAAGTGGTCACTGAAATGTCATTGAAAGAGTTACCAATTACGGTCAGGCAGAGATGGGTGGCATTTGTCCATATAATCACCAAGGTCCCAATTTAAAGACACCTAAGTAAGTAATTAGCAGAAGTAAAACTAAAATAAGAATTTATCCAAAACAAATTTTATTAAAAGACATGCAAGTAGCAGTAAGACTCATCTTTAATGACCGGGAAGTCCCACAACTGAAGCTTGCAAAAATCATCAGCAATGAATTGTGTAAAAGCCAAATCTTATTCAGATAAAGCAAACTGTTGATCTATAATCAAAGTGAGTAATCAATAAGCAAATACCAAGACAACATAATATTTTGAAATTATCTTTTCAAAAGTTTTAATAACTTAAGAGTATTTTCATAATATAAATTGTGTGCCAGTGTAGACAATTTACTTATAATACTTTATGCTGAGAGAAGAATTTAAATTCAGGTCTAGTTCACACATCACACTTAGACGTGTTGGAGTGTACATAATTTGGGCTTAATGTGTGACATTTGAAACCACCGTAATAATTTGTAAATCCCTGTTTATGGTCACCATAACTATGCTCAATAAAATATATGTTAGAACAGTTTACTACAATGTACAAACACAGCCTAAAAGTTCACCTCAACTAAATTAATCACACACTTCCCAGAACACAACTTCACAATTGAAATATTACATTGAATGGGGTCAGGGTAGAAGAAGGAATATTTAAAATTTATCCATCAGTTTTAGATTTTACTCAACACAAACTTGACTGAACATATTAATATGCTTAAATTTAAGTACCAAATTTTCTTCTAAATTTTTGAAACATATAATCCAGATTTGTATAATAAATATTAACAAACTGCACTGATAAATTTCCTTTAATTTCCTTTTATTAAAAAATTATAATAGTAAAATCAAATATAAATGAAAGTTAAAGAAAAAAACCCATAGAGAACAGATTCTTTGATGATCATAAAAATTTAAAACAGCCACATCCACTAAACAGACGTCAAAGGCTGCAGAGGTTCAACTGTACCTGGAAATCAGGCTTTAAATGCTGGCAATAAAAGTTTCTTGAAAATTATTGATTCTCAATGCATTTATTTGTGGTGATAGCCATAGCATTCTTACCGTACCAAGTGTGTGCCATATGCATCTTTAAGATATCCATATGATTCCCTGAAAAAACAGGGAATTGAAAGAACTGGTACCATTCCCTACTCACTCTTGTTGAAGCTTACTCAAAAAAAGTACCTACTGATAGTATAAAGATGTGTGTCTTTCTACTACAAAAAAATTAAAATACAACAAACACATACTACTGTACTTTTCGGAGTATAAGATTTCTCCCTCCCCCCCCAAAAGTGAGTGGAAATGTCTGTGCGTCTTATACAGCGAATGTTGCCGAAGCAATTTACTTCCATGGAACAAACAGCAAACAGCGTGGCAAGCTTCAACACAGCCTGATTTAGCACGAGCAGTTGATTGGCGGTTGGATTGGCCTCCCAGAATACCACCTATCAGCTGTTCCAGACTGCAGGGATTGCCGCCGCCTGTCGCCCCTGTCACCTATTGCCGCCTCCAAGCGCTCCATTTTCAGCCTCCACGTGTCCCATTTTCAGCCCGTTCCAGGCGGCGGGAATAGGTGGTGTCGGCAATCCCCACTGCCTGGAACGGGCCAAAAATGGAACATGCAGAGGCCAAAAATGGGGCACGCTGAGGCGGCGATAGGCGGCAGCGCTGATAGGCGGCAGCAATCCCCGCAGCCTGGAACAGCTGATAGGTGGTATTCTGGGAGGCCGATCCAACCACCAATCAGCTGCTCATGCTAAATCAGGCTGTGCTGAAGTTGACCATGCTGTTTGCTGCAAAGAGGCAAATTGCTGGGAGGCAGAGGCAGATTTTTTTTTCTTGTTTTCCTCCCCAAAGCTAGGTGTGTCCTATACTTCAGAGCGTTCTATAGTCCAAAAAATACAGTATATAAAAAAATATAACTTAGTTAATGAGATGTTTCTAATGTAAGTCTTCAAAATAAAAATAAATGCTTTGTATTGTTTTAATATTTTAAGGGCATTAACACAGAAGAAATGAAAGAGAGACCAACTACCAAGTAATAGATAAACCCATTTTATCACTAAACTAATGGGATATACTTAACATTTGAGAAGCCTAGTATTCTCTTTAGGAAGACATTATTTTTGAAACATTAAGATTAAAGAAACTTTAAGACACTTTAATTTAGCTAGAAATAAAAATGTATATTTTACTATTTGGAGAATAGTCAAAGAACAATATAAGCATTATACTATTATTCTCATAAATATTCCCATGAAGGTAAAGGTTTCCCTGTCCAGTCATGTCTGATTCTAGGGGACTGGTGCTCATCTCCATTTCTTAGCTGATGGATCCAGTGTTGTTCAAAGACATTTCCGAAGGTCATGTAGCCAGCATGACTATACACCAAGGCGCATGAAATGCTGTTACCTTCCCACTGAATATTCCCATACATATGTATTTTTCTTAATAGACCATTACTGGATGTTCTTAACGATGTAATTGCTATGGCAACAATGCATTTTCTCTTCTCGACCAGAATTAAATACCAGGCCACGACAATTCATTTTGAATACATACCAAAAAAAAGCTTTCTTTAAGAGAGAATGAATTAATTTTCCTAAACCAAGATTGACAAAGTATCCCTGCAATAATTTGCACAAGAAGGAATTCAATATCATAGCTTCATATTAATTAATATATCCTTTCTAGTTCAACCTGTTGTTTTATTTTACTTATAGATGCTTCTGAAGGATACGGTCTGTACCAGGGAACAGTGTTCTTCCAGTCAAAAGTTCAGCCATAATGCATCCAACTGACCAAATATCAACTGAGGATAAAACAAATCAAGTTAAAAGTAAATTAATACTTACAAACTCAACTACAATATTCTACTGGTAAAAAATTCTATACTATGTGCATGTAGCTATTAAGAATTAATGAAAAAAAAACAGATTATGTTGTAAAACTAAGAGAAAGAGGTAGGATTAATTAAGGTGATCCAATACACACACACACACACGGAGCAGGGGGGAGAGGCATTCACACAGAAACACAAGTACAGAGAGAAGTATCTGTGTAAGTTAAAATATGAATGAAACTGATAAAACGTATCAGAAACTATGAACTGGTACCATTTACATTATACTATGTGTGTACAAAAATATAATGAAAATGATTAATTATGCTTAATGTAACATTATGACTAGGTTCCAGCGCACTGCCCAGCTGGTCTTCACGTGCACGGGAGCACCAGAAACTGGAAGAGCAGCCGTCGCACCAGGAAGATGGGCTTTCGGTTTCCAGTGCATTCGAAGACCAGGTGGCTGGTGCACATGCACGCACCGGAAACCGGAAGATCATCCTCCCGGTGCAACGGCTGCCTTCTGGTTTCTGGCATGCATGTGCACTCCCGTTTCGGCACTCAGTGTTGAAAAGGTTTGCCAACACTGGTTTAGGCTAATGAAACATCATACCTGTTTGATTGTAATGCATCCAGTTCAGCATGATCTCAGGAGCTCTGTACCACCTGGTTGCTACATATCCTGTCATTTCATCATCTGTATGCCGTGCCAACCCAAAATCCAAAATCTGAAAAATAAGAAAAGCAAACTTATATTGACACAATTAAAAAAGAATGTGAGCAAGAGAAGACCAAAAAAAAAAAGAGGGTGAGACAGAAGGAACACACTTCTTTTCTAGCAAGCTACACTAGGAAGCAGTCTGAGATTAAGCAGGCAGACAGAAATGAAAATTTTAAAATACAACAGATATCAAGGATTTATAATACATCTGAGACAGTGTATGCACAAGAACAGTAACACTATATCAGATTAATGAATCACACACAAGAATGATTAAGTTATACCCAGAAGAACATTATGGACCTTTATATATACAGGTACTTACACTTCACTATCAAGGTCTTGACCTATAAGATTAAAAATGCTTAATTTCCATAAACAATGTCGCATACTAATTCCAAGTTACCTTCAACTCACAGTCTTCATTCACAGCTAGGTTACTAGGTTTTAAATCCTAAAATAAAAAAGAGAAAAAAAGAATCAGCCCGCCATATTAAAATAGCTGTTCAAAACCAAGCTATTAAATACAGTCACATCTTATTTGTAATAATTTTTATAACCTGTACTGTATTGTATAACACCAACAAATGTTATCCATAAAAATACAATATTGCATTTACTATAAACATTTACCAAAGACATACTGCATTTTAACAGAGAAAATGAGCGAGAAAGGTAAATGGAATCAGCACTGTAACAAAGTTTGATGTATAATGTATTCCTTTATATGGATATGTTTAATTATTTTCATTTATAAAATTTCAATATTTTGTCTTCCAGAAGAACTATAATATATACTATAAATAGTGAATGTTTTAATAATTCAATAATACTTACTCTGTGTATGATATCAGCAGAATGGATATACTAAAAGATAAAAATTTAAATATTAGATTTAGGGCAATATTTTCTATTTACTTATGAAAAAAATATGTTTTTCCTATCCCATTTAATACAGCATTCATGATATAGTAATTGTACTTTATTTTGCCCTGCTCTCAGCTTCTTTCTATAGGAAAGCAAATACCTGCAACTAGAAATTTTTTTAAAATGCCTATATGAAAAACAATAATGTAATGTAAGATTTTCATTCTTTAGATATAATCCTTTCCTGTTACATTTTGATTCAAATGTGCAAAGTGTCTTGGAATCTGAGCAATTAGATAATCTCATCACAAATTACACCATAAAATTTTAAGGGAATGTCTGGCAGTTTGGACAGATTTCAATAAAATGAAAGTTGATTAAAGATATGGTAATTAAACCTGCCTTTATAGGAGAGTCAAATCCAATTCCACCTTAATGCAGTTGTTGCTGTTTGTGTTTTGGAGTTATCATAACTAGTACTAAATCAAACTAGAAACTGAGAGACTGTGAGTTCTGGTCCTATCTTAAACACAAAGGTGACTGGGCCTGTCACTCTCTTTCAGCCCTAGAAAGGAGACAATGGCAAATTCTTCTGAAAAGATGCCCAGAAACAAAACAAAACAAAATAAAAACCCTGCAGTAACTTGTCCAGGCAGTCACCAGGAATCAATATAGACTCAAAAATACCCAAAAATAAAAAGTTGCTGAGATGAGCAAATTAGTTATGGTTTATTTGGCTGATTTCTTTTGTTGTCATTCCATATTTTTTCATTAGTTTAGTTTCCAAAAAAACAAATGGGCAAAGTCAAGATTTATCCAGATACAAAGACATGTTTAAAATATGCCTCAATTCGTAAACCAAAATCAAAACATATTTTCAATTTCCCCCCCACTGTACAATATGAAAACATATTTTCTTCTAGGACTGCCCATTTTGTTAACCAAAACAAAGAGCTGAATTTTGGCTTTGCATAATGTAGTTCAACTAGGCCACTTTTTATCTGCGCCAATATAGGACATTTCCCAACTCTGTGTTTCCTTCCTGGATTGAGTGCAGACAAACAGGAATCACATGATGGGCAGTGTCAATAAAAAAAATGTAGAATATTTCCTGAACTCATTTTATGGGAGGTTGGGGGGGGGAACTATGTTTCTGAATTTAATAAAACGGTTGAGAAAATATTACTACTGGCTACATTATAAAATTATGTTTTTCATGCCTGTTGGAGATCTTTCCTGTCTTTGTCTAGATGACAAGGGTGGGGTGGGGGTGGGAGAGAGTACTTTACAATGTTATCTACAGCATGATCTCTTCTCCTATAGATAATATTGCAGTTGAAGGGATTGGGTGAAGACTTTTTTATACTCCCTTCCTTCAAGTGTCAAAAACAGTCTCCTCTTCATCATATCTAATAAAAATACAGCACATGCAGTACAAGTAAATGAAAAAATGCCATGCACTAAAAACATTAATGCCTCTGAATATAATGTAGAGCCAAAGCTGGGCCAATTCAAATTCAATTGTGCAAGAAGCAGAGCCAATTCAATAGTTGTGCAACAGCATTTTTGCTTCCATCCCAGATTTCAGAAAGGACAAATGTTCTTCAAATCTATTTAAAGGAAATTACTTTACATAATTCAGAAGAGCAAAAATGCAATAACTGCCTTTGCCTGAATACATTATTTGCCTCTATAGTTCTCTTTAAAAGAGAAAGTAAATGTACAGAGGAGTTACTATGCTAATAAAACTGGAAATACCTTCAAACCCCTAAGAATTTGATAGATGAGAAACTGTACATGGTCATCTGTGAGTTTCTGACATTTTACAATATTGTTCAAATCTGCTCCCATAAGATGGGTTACAAGGTATCTGGAAAACAGAAGTCAAACCAAAATGTTACTTCTTTGTAAAACACCTGAACGAATACGAAAACTCTACCTCTGCAAAAATATCCAGAAGAATGCGCCATAGAAATCATTGACTTGTGTGAACTATCTTTCTTTGAAGTATTAAAGCAGTCATGTCTTTCTTGAAAGACTGTCTCCAGTTGTTTGCATTTACATGCGCAAGCAATACTTTCCATGGAACTATACGCAAAGAAAAGCAGTTGCATGTGCACACGTAAGCACAGACAACCCGAAACAACCTTCAAAGCAGACTTGAAGCCTTCCAGAAAACACGGTTGCTTTAATATTTGAGAAGGAAAGTTTTGCCTATGTTAACTTTCTTTGCAAAGCATCCCTTTCTAATGCTTTGCAGAACTCAATCCAGCATTTCTGAGATTAAAGAAATGTAAGCAGAGCCACTTAAAATAATTAATTATAAACAGTATATGCGGTATAATCCAAGATATGTATGTAACCATGTTTTACATATCTACTAATCACCATCTTATAGTAAAGCATACCCTTCATTAGTTGAACTACAAATCCTCTGACATCAATGGCAAAAGTTGATGTACACAAAATTAGTTTTGTCAAACTCCAACTCAGTATACTCAGAAAATGGCTATGGAGATTCTCAGTCATCAAAATCATGGTTGTCCCAAAGATGCTTTTTCAAGAAGCAACTGGACTTTCTGGTTTTTCTTTGAAGATGTTTCGCTTCTCATCCAAGAAGCTTCTTCAGCTCTGAAAAGTTAACTTTATCTCAATTTTTTCACAGAGAGAACTTTATTTTACAGAAATATAATTTTTGATGTATTTTGTAAGTACATAATCAGCACCATTATCCACTTAATCCAAAAATATGAGATTTGTGCATCTATAAAATTGTATTTATAAAATTTTGTGTATTTTTATTATTTGGGAGATATATCTAAAATATTCTAGATTGTTCCTTTCAAATGGAAACAGGATAATAAAAACAAAGGCAGTTTCATATAGGTTCTGGATTGTATGTTATAAATGTGACATCTCATGACATTCATAAAGACATCTCATGACATTCTCCCTCTGTGTTCACATAAATTTTATTATTAATCAACCCATCCACTCACTGCAGCCATAATAAACCACTTCCCAGAGAAATTATAATAAGATAATAAGATTTTTCAGAAGTTAGTTGTTTTTCCTAATAATGAATTAAGGAGATCTTTACAATGATTCAGTTTCTCGATTTCTCTGAAGAAATGTAAAAAGGTTGTAAAGTACAGGCTATATGAAACATTTAGTCATACTAGTATCTATTAACAAAATCCATCTAAATGAACTTATTAAAACAGGAAACCTGTCTCAACATGCTTATGAAAACTGTTACATACAAGTTTTACAAGTTTTAAACACAGCTCTTTAAAATGTTTGCCACTTCAATCTACTATCTCTCATCATACAGCTACAAGTACATGAGTTCTTTAATGCAAAATAATGATGGAACAGACAAGCATGAAAATTCAACAATAAAACCAAGGAACTTTATTCCTCCCTGTTATCAGATATTCAAAATATTTTGCTCAGCTTTTCTTTTTCTAAGTCCACCCCGCCCCCACCTTTTCCCAGAAAGAAAAGTAGTCAGTTCTGCCTGAGAAAGTAAATATTTTTGCCAACCCCTGTTATTCGAATGATAAAACATCAACTTCAAAATGGTATACAACATAAACAAGGAGACACAAAGCTCAATAAGTTGACGAGGTCGGGGTGGGAAGAGGGAGAGAGAGAGAGAGAGAGAGAGAGAGAAATGATGGCATATCAATGGAAATCTTCATAAAATTCTGCATGGATATTCAAATACTTAAAATAAATTTATGTATAAGATGGTTTAGAAACTATTGTTAACACATGTACAGCAGTTTCTAGTATTTTATCTTCCTTTTGACATGAATATATTTAGCAAATTATATATTCTAGGGCAGTGATGGCTAACCTTTTTGCCATCGCGTGCCAAAAGCGGGGGGAGCGTGGTGGGGTCACATGCACGCGTGCCCACATCCATAATTCTGTGTGCCCTGTGCCCCCCCCGGCTTTTGGTACGCAATGGCACGGTGGGCCCGTTTTTTGCTCTCCCCAGGCTCCAGAGCCTTTCTAGGAGCCTGGGGAGGGCAAAAACGGCCTTCCCCACCCCACCAGAGGCCCTCCAGAGGCCAGTAACAGTGTGTTTTCTGACTTCTGGTGGGCCCAGAAGGCCTGAAAATCAGCTGGCTGGTATATGCATGTGTGCCAGAGCTGAGCTCGCGTGCCCACCGATATGGCTCCACGTGCCACCTGTGGCACCCGTGCCATAGGTTCGCCATCATGGTTCTAGGGAGTTTGAACATGTAGGGTAAAGTTGCTGCCTGAACTCTCTTCCTCTGCTAGGTCAGAGACAGGTGCTTGTCCAGTAGAGTGGGAATGTTGTCTATCAGGGCATTAGCATTGTCCTGCAGGACTCCAGCCAAGATAAACACACTGTGGCATGTGGGGTTGGACCATTTTTTACAACCTGGTTAGAGGACCTGGAGTATGATCTTGCAGGCTTCAAGCCTGGGCCCCATGCTCCAGGATATATCTCTGTGTAAGGTAGGTATGTAAGTAGGTTTGGAGGAGCCAACATGAGCTTATTTATCTTTTGGGGGGAGCGGGGAGGACACAATACCATCAGGTTTGAGAATGTCTGCACAAAATTATAAACCGTAATTCACAAACTACAATAGCTGAGTTCAAACAACGCATAAAACAAAATCAAACAAAGTATATCAGTGACTCAGGCCACCTAATCTATGATTTTACTGTTTCCTTAGAGAACATATAGCGTGAAGCAGTCCTTATGTTATTTTTCATTCCAAATGCAAGAATTTTCAATGCTCACACACTTCTACAGCAACAAAACTGAAGCAGGTATAGAACTTAAACTATTCATGTCCTTAGATGCATACTCTCACTCACATTTGCCCCATTAACCCTCCTCACACGCAAGGAAGGAAGTTTTCACCAAGACCACAAATTTAATTCAATATAAAGGCTATACATTTTGGATAAGTGTTTTTAAAAATATAAAGTATATGTGACAAAGTTTTGAATTGTTGCTTACACATCATTGAACTCTTCAAATGACTTCGCAGGTGAGAATACATCTAGAAGTCCAATAACCTGTAAAGGGGGAAAAGATATTCCTAAGTAAGCATATACATTAAACCATTTTTTCCCAATCCTTTTCCCCAACTGAAGTATATTTATTATCCTTTATTATGATGCCTGCTATGTAAATCATGATGTAAAGCATCAAATACTGTTTTATTTTCACTGCTCTATTGTTGCCATGTTTTTAATACATCAATTTGTACTTTAAAAAATGGCTACTCTGTTGTAAAGCAACTAAAGAGGAATTTTATATTTGGGTAGAACTTCTAGTGGCATCCAACATGCATTTCAAAATGATGATGATGATGATGATGATGATGATGAATGGAGATGTATTGACAAACTCCGGTGAAGGACAGTTCACTACATCTTATATGGTGACTTTGCAGTGATCTACCCAACTTGCATTAGACATGTCTGCATTAGCCCTAAGGGACCAAAATCAGTGCATTGGGATGTTTCTAAATATTCAATGTCAACAATAAAAACCAAGATAGGCCTGTCCTTAATGAGCAATCAAAAATAAATATATGGGCAAATGTAGCCTTTTAAGCTTAACGTTTTGCTAGTCACAACAATATATTTCAGTAATAATTTCTTCACACACAATTACAGTTACAAACTACCAGTCTTTACTACATTCAGTGCTCTGACATTATTTGCAGAAGAATGAAACCTGACAGTCCTTGAATAATAGCAATAGCATTTAAGACTTTACAGCACTCTCTAAGTGGGTTACAGTCAGCATATTGACCCCAACAATCTGGGTCCTCATACTGACCTTGGAAGAAGGGAAGGCTGAGTCAACCTTGAGCCTAGTAGTGGGCAAAGTCAGCCTGTAATACTGAATACTAACCACTGGGCCACTATGGCTCAGTATAGAAAATATATTATTTTAGAAACAAGGCACAATGCAACAGGAACTATAGTTTGAACTGTTCTGCTCAAAGAGTTGACAATGTGATCATACAGGCTCATCTGCATAATTTTGTTGTATTGGTCTTCCTAGCATTTAAAGGGAAATTAGGAGGTGCTTTTATAGAACAACTTTTCCACATTTTCATTATTTACTAATGTATCTGAAGAAGTGTTTTGATTAAAAGCAGATTAGCTGTACTGTACTTCAAAAATCTCCATCAGTTCAATCCTCAATACTGCAGGCTTTACTCGAATTAAATTTGTGTAGGATAGATCTATTTATTAAATATTGTGAACTTTGCATAAAATGACAGGCATAATCATTTGATTTATGCAGCTGCTTATTTTATATCAGTGGCTCTAGAAACAAGGAATTAAAACCAAAGAAGCAATACTATTTGCAAAAAAAACCCCAAAAAAATAAATACTTCCAAACAATAAAATGAAATGTGCTTAGAGGTTTTTAAAAAAATCAACCAAATTCTAATCAAACAAGATAAGAACTAACAACTCATCTGACAGGGTTGCTTAAACTGGACAACAACTGCACTAGAGGAAGAAATGTTTTTGCAATATTGCGTTCCAGAAATACAGAGAAGCTATGAGGCATTTCACAACAGGCTCCAGAGTTGCAGATTGCAGAATTAACAGTTATATTATTTCCTCAAATTGGACTAGTTAATAGGAGAATAAATACTGCACTACTATATCCCTCCACTGTCATTCTTTGCTTGAAGACTGACATCATTTTCATTTCATTATGGCTGACATGTAAACTGCCAAATGCAAACTCATGGTTCAGTTCCAATGTGTGAAAGGTTCTTTGGATTCAGCACGATCATATTCATTGTACCTGTGAGTGGCCCTGTAAAGAAATCTTTCAGACAGTAGTTCTGCATGAGCATGACCAATCCCTTTCCTGCTCAGACACTTCACTCGTAAAGTGAACCAGAGTTAACAAACAGTTCATACTCAACTTCGCTCTGAAACCAAATATAATTATGATTTGTGTCAAACTCACATTTTCATGTTTCATATGTTTAAGCAGTCGCAGTTCGCGGTAGGTCCTTTTGGCATGTATGATAGACTGAAATGGTCTGGACAATTTCTTCACTGCCACACGGAGGCCAGTTTTAGCATCAAAGGCAGAGCTATAAAATCATTTTTAAAAAAGCATTAATGGTGTAATCATTGTTAGCATTTTATTATGACAAGATTATCATTTATCTTATTCTTTTGAGAGAATGTAACTAACTTTTGTAACTTAGAATATGAGCTCCAAAAGAAGTTGATTTTTTTTCTCGGGGTAAACTTGGAAAAAGATTATCTGATATTCATTTTAGTATACTATATTAAATGAATAAGTTTGGGAATTATTTTGGATTTATAAAGAAAGAATGAAAAATCTTGCAATCATGTGACTAATAACACAGAGATATGACAACGACTTCCTGTAAACTCCTTGAAAGTTTCAACCTCAAAATTCACATATTGTGACATTTCCTAAACAAAAGCTCCCTATAGCTTGAAGCACGATGTAAGCCTCACAGCAAGCCAGTTGTGGAAATAAAGTCCAAACTATTCCTCAGATCTTTAGATTGAATAACTTAACTCAGAAATATCTAGACAGTTTTTTTCAGACACTTGGAAGTGGTAAAATGTTGAAATTTTACTGCCATGGTTTCTGATCTAATCAGATTGACAGACAACACTAAAGAGATACTGTATACTTCATTTCCACATATTAAAAAAATCCAGACCATATTTTTGTAATTGTTATTAACTAGCAAACAAGTACAAAATGTACAAAGAACCACCCATTAGATCTGAAAATGAAATAGATATTGTATATCTGACTACACCAACAATTCAGTAAGAAACAATTTACTGTATTTGAATAGAAAAAGCATTTGTCAGAATAAAATTATTTCAGTACATAATTTCATTATAGCAAGCCAATGTAGGCAACAAATAGTTCGAATTTCTGTCTGTTTTCTGTTAAAATGTATCCTAAAACTAATGTACCCATATCATTGTAGCTTGAAGTTGAATGGAAAATCTTTTTTCACCCTTCCCAAGAGTCAGCCATGCCTGCGCTAAATTTGAAAATAATTGCTTATGTGTTATTAACTGCACTGAACTGAACATAAAAAGAGACATTCCCACAATGGATACCCAATTATTTAAAGCTGGCAGGTGTTCTTGCAAAATGTCTGCCATGTCTGTATTGGCACAGGAAGAACTGATGTCATACACCACTAATTGACTTTGTTTCTCATCGTGCCAAACTAGTCCCAAGGAAAGCTCCATATCTAATCATCTTCCCTCTTCCTTTATATAAGCAGGTGGGCAGTTCCAGTAAGCAGACAGTCCAGTGGGCATCAAAGTGCAATATGCACACAGAAGTATGTGTGTGGGTGTCCTTTGTGCAATATCCAGAAGATCTACGCAAGGTATTTTTATTTATTAAATTTGTTTACCACCCATCTCGCTGCAAAGTAACTTGCAGGTATATGGACTGCATTTATATGACCTGGCTATAGTGAAATTGGATTTACTGCAAATAAATCCAATAATTTCTTCCTCTGGCTATTGTTTCAGATTCTTACAACAATCTTACATGAAGAGATACCTTGGATGCTTACTTGGATGCTAGCCTGGATTCTTCAACCTATCTATAGCGTTTAATTATCCTTAACTGATCAAATTATATACGGAATGTAGTGGATAAATCCTTAATCTTGATGCTAAAATATTTGCAAAGCCACTGTTTTACATCAGGCAAAAGGAAATATAGTACACCAGATGCCTCTGAATGCTTAGCACCCTTATAGTATTTGTTCAAGTATAATACTGGCAAACTAAAACAAAGAGGAATTTAGTCTGCAATCAGGAATTCTCTTAACTTGTGCAACGAATACACTGTAAAATATTTTAGATGACTTAGAAGTGCTCATCACCATATGCTCCAAAATTACCAACTGCAAGAATCCTTGGGTGCTCTGCGCTATAAAGACAATGGCTGACCTCATGGATACATTCATGCAACTTTCATGGCACTAGAAAAATAGTGTTTTTAAAATTCCAGGTGTGTTCATCAGTCCACCAAGACTGAAGTTCTGAATTTTGGCTACTAGAAAAGTACTCATAGGACTCGACTCCAAACTTTCGTTTGAATTATTTCAAGTTATGAAGGTAAAAGCCCTTTGAAGAATGAAAAGAATCAGAGAGAAAAAAAGTATTTCCTTTAACAGTAATGCCCCACCCTCTTGTCAAGAATCATATGTTGGATAGGTGAGGAATTGATTAAGCCAATACCATCTCACAACAAGGTCCTTTTTGCTGCCTTGAAACACAAACCACCAAATTGTTAGAAGAATCCACAAGAATATTATGTTTTATCCTGAGCCTGAATGTCTATGAAGATTCTCAGTCACCCAGGTCTTGGTTGTCCCAAAAGTGCTTTTTCAAGAGGCAACTGGGCTTTGTTTTTCTTTGAAGATGTTTGGCTTCTCATTCAAGAAGTTTCTTCCCCACCATCCAGTCAGAGCTGAAGAAGCTTCTTGGATGAGAAGTGAAATGTTTTCAAAGAAAAACAAGAAAGTCCAGTTGCCTCTTGAAAAAGCAACTTTGAGTTAATCCTGACCCCTTAAAATGAATGTTCTTGTCATCTTAAAGCAGGAACTTGTAGAACAATTTATACCTGGAGGTATATAGAGAATGAGACTTTTTCTCCTTTCTAATTCAATTGAGACCACATAACAGACCACAATTTCTAATGCTAGAAGCATTCGCTGAAATAGTTATGTTATCCTGAAAAACTATAATATGGTTTTCAAGACGGAACAAAGCACAGGTAGTTCTCAACTTACAAACATTCATTTAGTGACTGATGTTATAACAGCATTGAAAAAAGTGACTTACAACCATTTTTCACACTTATGACCATCACAGCATCTCCAAGATCATGTGATGAAAATTAGGGCTCTTGGCAACTGCATGTATCTACCATGGTTGCAGGATCCTGAGGCCATGTGATCATCATTTGTGACCTTCCCAGCCAGTCAATCAAAGTCAATGGGGGAAGCCAGATTCGCTTAATGATCATATGATTCACTTAACAATCATGGCAAAAAGGTTGTCAAATTAGCCATGACACACTTAAAGCAGCCCTGCTTAATTTCTGGTCTCAATTACGCTCGTAAGTCTAGGACTACCTTAAATGTATAGTAAAAGAACAATGAGAATCTTTAGATTAAGTGAATATCCAGACATAGTTAATTATTTCCCTGCCTTAAACTGTTTGGAGGAAAGGGGAAGAATATAACTATTTAAAATTTTGGAGCTCCCCACACTATAACAAAATTACATTGGTTTCTCAAAGAAGTCACACTATATCCTATTCATATTTACCAACTGAAACTGAATCCCATTGAATGCCTTCTTTTTGAATAAGGAGTAGGAACCAAAATCTAAGTCTAACTTAAATCTTTGAGGCTACACCATAAAATACAATGCTAAATTAGGACATTTAATATCATTTGTATGAATTTAAAATATACTGTTTTTCTCATGTGATGAAATTTTGGTATATAACAATGTCTCAGATTCTCAAAACCAGGAGTATATTTTCTAGAGGTATAAACATTAGAAAGAAAACTTGGGTACTAAACCTTTAAAAACTGAACTATATTTTTACAGATATAAAAGTATGCTGATTCTCTGTACATCTTTCCATGAATATATCATACGTAGTGCTTTTAGATTGGCTGAAATAAATCATTAAAAACTTACATAAACAAACTCTTAAAAATATACTAAACAAAAAAGCATGTCCAAACTGAATTTGAAATGGCTATATAAACATTTTTATCAAGAAACTAATAACTTTATGTGCCTTTGAGATACTTGAAACAATGGATTGAACAAAAATATTCACAGACCCAGGTAGAATCAATAGGCATGTACGTTTATTTTAAAAAACTTAATGAAATGCATTTTAATATTATTCCAATGTCCTTTCCGTAGAATAAAGGTAGTCCTCAACTTGCAACAGTTGACCGTTTGAACTTGAAAAAAGTGACTTATAAACATTTCTCACACTAAAGACTATTGCAGCACCCTCCATGGTCATGTGATCAAAATTCAGACCCTTGGCAACTGATTCGTATTTATGACAGTTGCAGTGTTCAGGGTCATGTGATCACCTTTTGCAACCTTCTGACAAGCAAAGTCAATGGGGAAGCCATTTCATTTAACAAATGTGTTGCTTGCTTAACAACTATAGTGAATCACTTAACAACTGTAGCAAAATAGGTTATAAAATGGGGCAAAATTCACTTAACTGTTTTTCTCGCTTAGCAACAGAAATTTTGGGCTCAATTGTGGTCACAAGTCGAGGACTACCTGTATATGATGCATTTTGAATAATGGTATACTATTTCAATGTTTGACTCCTGGCACAATGTTATCTGGGAGGTTCAGTGCTGAATTTCAGTAACCTATAGCATTTGGAGAAGCCATAAGAGTCCAATAGAGTATGAACTAAAAGCACTGATATGTCTATTGACTAATCCTACTGCATTTGTTAAGCAATGTATTTGTCAAGAGTACTTTACTTCCTTCTGATTTTTTTTAATCAGAAAAAAAGGAAAGATTTACCAGCATAACTGACTTTTAATGTTTTTTTTTTAGATTCTAACATAAGAATATTCAGGCATGCTGTACAAAGCAATACCAGCAATATTTGCTTAAGCTCTACAAACATTCATGGAAAATAAAAATAGTCTCATTTGGAATGTATCCTCCTACTCACTACAAAAAGTTGGAGTGGCAGAGTGAATCTATAGAATCTATAAGCTATTGCAATAAAATGTTATGACTAGAGGCAGTAATCATTATAACCATTTTTCAGATGCCTACAATGTTAGCAAAATCTACGTATTTCCACAAAAGCAAAAAATGTAGGCTGCCTCTGCTTTATTTACTGTCTAACTTAACATAACATAGGTGTGATTTGTCATTGAATCTGGCTTCCTTGAACCTTCTTTCTCCATGAGGCATAACTACTGTATAATATTTTTGTTATAATAATGCACATCAGAAAATACAGTGCAAAACGTCCTCAGTAGAAACATTACAACTTCCTCTTCTAATTTACATTACTCCTTTTCAACTATTTTACAATGTCTTTATGCTCAGCCTATACAACCCACAGCTTCTTCTATTTGCAAGAGTATGCTGAAGTATGCTAACTTTGTTTAAGAAAGTGCTATTCATACTCTCAGAAAATTCAGTTTGGTAATGTTGAAATTCAAATCCAGGTCAGTCCTGGTCTGCCTAACACACCCACAATCTTTGTAAGAAGTAAAACAATGGGAGAACAGAAAGGGTATATGCTGCCCGGAGCTTCTTTCAGGATAGAGGAGATGAAAGCGATATATTTGGCTTGCTAACTCTCTCATCATGCAGGGCTGAAGTCATTGCTTTATTGATGTAGGCCCAACAGAAAGCGACATCACCCTAACAAGGAACAATTTTTGCCTGGAAAGATCCTGAAGTCATCAAGGCACTCATGCTTTTTCCTCAAAGCCAGATCTCTGTCTAAGACAACCTGCCCAGCAATTCCAAACTGAAACTGGGGCAAGAATAATTAAGCAATTCCTCTCTCCCAAAGCCTATCATTTAGGCACCAGAAAAGCAAGATAGTTGATGCATATTTGTTAAATTTTTGTCTGGCCTTTTCTCCAGCTCAAGGCAGAGTACAAAACGCTCAATTTGCCATCGTCGTCCCCCCTTTAACCCTCGGGAGGTAAACTGGGCCAAAAGAGCAACTGGAGGAAGGAAAAGTCCAAAATTGGCTAACGAGTTTCCATGAGTGGGTGGGTGGGTTCGGCTTGCACTTGGTTTCCCTGGGTCCTAGCCCAAGAGGGTAACAAAGTAAGTGGAAAGCGTCCACAAGGGAAAACGAGATTGACAGCACAACGTGATTGTAGAATAAAGCATAGGAAGACAGCATAAATCTACACGCCCGGACTTTAGAGAGCATAACAGAACAGCCCAAACCAGTTCCTTCTGATACCGCAACTTGGAACAAGCCTTCTTTTGGGGTGTGGGGGTGAAAGCATGCTAAGACCAACCATCCCAAGAGGCTCTTTTTTTTTTAAAGAACAAACTGCCAAGGTATAGGATCCCCACCGGAGTGACAGGCCCCGCTGAGAATGCGGACAACTGCATGCCGAGCGGCGCTGCAAAGATGCGCGTTCCGCCCTTTGGATGCCGTGCAGACGGCGACGTTTCCTCCTTTCCCCTGCAACGATTGCAACTCACCAGACGGAGCCGTAAGCTCCAGAACCCACCGGCGAGAGGTTCTGGTAACGCTCGGGCACCTCCCAGATCGTCTTGTTCAGCTCTTGCCGGTAGAACTTGGGCCGCTCCTGGGTCATCTCGACCCCCAAGTCCGCCCCACCCAGTGGGGCCGGGAGGGAGGAGACCCTCGAACCGGGGACCTCGGCTCCTCCCCCTGCAGCGAAAGGGAGTTTCCCGCGCGGAGGGAGGGAGGTGGGAAAGTCGCCCGCGTCTCGCTGCAACTTCGGTCGCTTGGCCGCGGCTCGCCCCGAGCGCCTTGCACCGCTGCAGCCCTTCCTCGGGTGGAAAGGAGAAGGACCGCTGCAGGAACAGTGGCCGGAGCGTTGGGGGGGGGGGGGGGACACCGCAAGCGCTCACTTCTCCAGGCTGCCCAATCCCTGACGGGAAAGGCCACCTAGGGAGCACGCAAGGTCTCTTAAGGAGACCGGAGCTGGTTTAAGAGTCGAGCGGAGACCCAAGCAATGACGAAGTCACGCCAGCAATCTGACTTCTCCGAACCTCTTCCTAGATCCTCGACCAATCGATCGCAGAGGTATCGCGAGATCTACGGCTCGGAATCGCTAGAGGCAATGCCCCAATATGGAACCCGATTCTTGCGGCCTATACGAGCGCAGCCCTCTAGGATGGTCTCGCGAGATCTAGAAGGAGAGAGGGAGAGGGAGAAAAACGGAGGAAGGGCGGAGTTTGAGGCAATCGTAGGTGTTGCCTTCCTGCGGGGTTTAGTTTGACAGCGCGAGCCCGCTTTTGTGTCTTCTTGCTTTTCCTCCCCGTTGCTATGGGAAAGGCTGCAGCTCGGAGCTTTAGGCGAAGAAGCGCCGTAATCTTCACGGCGACATTTCTAAGGCAGCCTCTTTGATTTAGCAGCGATTAACGTGAATTCCTGTAATGAAAAGTGTTTCCCCCCCAGCTCGTTTATGCTTAACCACCAGCCTAAATATCTATGGTTGTCCCAAAGGTGCTTTTTCAAGAGGCAACTGGACTTTCTGGTTTTCTTTGAAGACGTTTCGCTTCTCATCCAAGAAGCTTCCTCAGTTTAACCAGCCCAAGTTACTGAAACTGCTGGATTTCCGCTTATTTTAAATCCAATTTGCTTTACTCCACAACAGTGTTGTCCAGCCTTACTCAAGAAATCAAAAGCGCCCACTCTGCTTCGTTTCCTTGTACTGACCCGGTCTTGATGCCATATATTCACCATATATGCAGAATCGAGTTGGTATTTTGCCCATTTCCTCCTACTCTTGGCAAATGGGCAATTTACTAACAGGCAATGGTCGTTTCCGTCTCCCCCCACCCCTAGAAACAGGATCTGTAAAGGGAAATCACGCTAAATCACGCTTTATACATTATATTACCATCAACTTATTTGTTAAATTTACATTGCCACCTATCTCACACAAAGTGACTTGAGGGCGACCTACAAGAATTAAAAAAAAGTATCAAAATATATTTAAAATGTAGAGGACATATCAGATATTAGACGCCGCTCTGCGGAAAGATACTTCTTGAAGAATGCGAAAATAACACAACCCTAAATCTCACGTTAAAAGTCGATCCCCAAACACATCAGGAACGCCTCTTAACGGCCGTCACAAAACGGCTCGCAATTCTGCAGGACGCTGCGACCTGCCACGCCACCTGCTGATGGATGGGGACCCATCAGAAACCAGTTGGGACCCCGAAAGGCGTTCTTGCCTTTTTGAATCTCATGTCGGCTGTGCCTAGCCCGCAAGCAGAATTGACGGCGGATACGTCACAATTCTCTATCTAGCGACGGCACCTCGCTACCGCACGCCAGGCGGAGTTTTTAACCCTTGCCCCGCTCTCTGACCCCGCCAAATCCGGCGAAAACCGAAAGGGAAAACAGCGGACTGCGGAGGGGGGAAGCGCATGCGCTCCGCACATGGGACAGGGGGAGGCGGCCGAGGAGCCTAACGCGCGGCTTCGCCCTCCCATGCAGAGGAGGAGGGGGCGGTGCCGTACGCGCTTGGAAGAGCCGGGGGGCGTGGCTTTCCTTAGTAGTCCCAGCTCGGAAGGAAGTGACAGCAGCGGCGCCGAAGAAATTTGGTGGCGCGCACAACGGCGCGCGAAGATACCGGCCGTACGCACGCGCCGGCCGGCCCGCCCACGCCAGGCGCAGGCGCAGGGAACATCTTTAGAGCGCACGCGCGGGAGCTCAGCGGGGCTGCCGTCGCTGGCCGCCATGGAACGGAAAGGTGAGCGCGTTGGGCTTTTTTTTTTGCTCCGGTTTTTCCCTCCTCCCCCCTTTGCTTAATTCGCCTCAGGAAGAGGTTGCTCTTCTTGGTCCTCCTTTAATTTGAATTCAACCTGCTGCTCTGATCTAAATGGTCTAGCTTCTGGGTTCTTTTCAGTATACTTAATAATAGATGCCTGTTGCATTTTTCAGGTATGTTGACAGTGATGTACTTAAGCGTCTGCTTAGCTCTCCCCTTTGTCCGTACGAGGTGGAGAGTATGATGCTTTGTCTCCACTTAGGTTACGTTCTTAAGAAAGAAAAAATAATAATCTGACGGGGGCATATTAATAATATCATTGAAATCGAACATAAATGGTGCCTCTATTAAAGGATTTGTAAACCAGAGGTGATGCTAAAAATTAAACTTTCTATACCCGGTTTTGATTCAGCTTTGTCCTGCTTCCCCATCTCTTTTCAGTTTTAGCATTGCAAGCCCGAAAGAAACGGACCAAAGCCAAGAAAGAAAAGGCCCAGAGAAAGTAAGTGTTCCCCCATTGGGTTTCAAATGAAGGTAATTGTTGAAAGTTGTATATTCTGAAATGAAATAAAGGGAGAAAGGTCTAGTAAACATTTCTGTGTAATCCAGTATTACCCCTGTTCATACCAGCCTGTCCTTATGGCACCATGTGTATTAGAAGTATGTGTTTAATCTCTATTATTACATTTATCAATTTTTCTAAAATTAATAATAGAAATAGGATATTTGAATCACATATAAAACATAGAGCCAGACTTACATTATATGTTCTCCTCAGCTCTAGGTATTCTGCTACTGTACTTTAATTTTCATGGTTATTATTTGGGTCATAATAGCCATTTAAACGTTTTATGGGAAAACTCTACCTGCTGACTCTGAGAGATCTGAAATATCTAACGTTCCTTCTGGATTTGCACCATTCCCCCCACCCCTTCTTCTTGCTTATTGTTTAGCTAAAGGCTTTACTTTATGCAACTTAAGTAGTTTAGTTTAATTCTAAAGCTTCATTCTATAGCCATGGGCAAAGCAGGAATTCCACATTTTAACAGTGTTGATTTATACCTTGCCTTCAGCTCCCACCTTCTAAAACTTCAGTTAGACTTACTATTGAATAGCAGAAAATATTGCTTGTATGCTGAGGAGCTCTATTAAATTTAAATAAATTCAATTATCTGTCTATGATTTAATACCCTGTGGAACATTTTTAAGGCTGTAATGTACACACTGGCAAATGTGTAAGCCTATTGCCCACTAATTTATTAACTTACTGGATTTTTATCTTTAAGGAAGTTACCATCGTGTGACTCTTGATGACCACAAAGAATAAAATTCCATGGTCCAAATAATACTGTAATAAATGCAGCCATTAAAATGTGTCATCAATTGGCTATCAGAATGACATGTAAATAACCCCTGAAGCTCTGTCCTAACTACTTAAAAACCATTCACAAGAGCTCCTTTTTAATTTGCTTCCAGAAAACCACTAGGGTCAGTGCAAGTCTAACCTCTGAATGTCACATCATGGGTTCGATAATAGAGAAAACTTCCTGGGTTGTTTTGATTTCATGATAATGGAAAACTACAGTTTTTTCTTGGTTAGGCTAATACTGTTTGAAGTAGACAATTCTGAATGTGCTTCAGCCCTAAGCCATATAGAACAGTCATTAGAAGCTTATGAACAGAATAAACCTTTAATTTACTGCACTAATAAGATGAAAAGATGTCCATCAAAGCAATATATCTATATCTGTACATGAAATTGGGATGAGTCATTAGGCATTTGAAGTTATCATATATCAGGGATATGGGAAATGGTGATTTGATATGGACAGATTGTTGCATCTAAGTTCCATTAAGGTGTGTGTGTGTATACATACATATACACATGCATGTATATGTGTGTGTATGTATGTATGTATATGTATACACACACACACACACACACTCATTTAATATTAATGTAGAATATAAAATACCCTGGACCTGTACCCTGCACATTTATCTTCTTAAATGAGCTCTGCAAAGAAGCAACAGCAATGAGATCTCTTTACTGCAGTTCACAAACAACAAAAGTAAAGCTGTTGGTTTGAAGCTGTTTCCAATTGCATGTGTATGAAACATAATTCTGACATTTGGCATTCTAAAACTACAGAATCATAACAGTAAGAATTCTTGTAATGCACAAATAGTATATAGTTTTGCATTTGACAGCCTGCATGAAAAGTAAGTGCATAATGTAGTGATAACACCATGATATAATCAATGAACTTTTCACAGAAAGAAATTCAATTGCAGCACTAAATGTGTCTGTTTAATTTAACTTATCCAGGCAATTGCTAGCAGGGATGAATTTGGTTAATGCTTTCTCCAAGTTTCTGTGATTTAGAGGAATTTAAGCAGAAGAATGAATCATGAAACTTGGACATATTCAAAAGTTCTGGGACAAAACTATAGTAATTTGTTTGTTCTGTGGTTGGAACTTTAAAATAGCTTTTTTGGTTTACATTTAATCCACCTTTAGGATGCATATGGTAATTTGTAGAAATAGAAATTGCAATCAGCCTTTGAGCATTAGTAAAATGTTGCTTGGTTTTGTGTAAAAAGCTATAAAGTATTAATACACATCAACAAAGTAGTCCCAGGTCATTTTTATTTGTTTATTCAGAAGAGTTTATCAAAAGGAATAAATATATCTGGGTTTTAGTTAAGCAGGCTTGGACCTGATTACTACTTGGATGGGAGACTATCAAGGAATACCAGAAGGCTATGCTAGAAAAGGAAAAAAAAGGAAAACAGAAGACTGTGACAAAACTGCTTTTATGTTTTAAAAACTTGAACATGAGGTTGTCAGCCTCCATGAAGTCAGAAATCACTTGTTGGAATTTTTCTTTTTAAAATCTCTTAAAATATTGAATGTATTTTGACCCTAATGTATGCGTGGGGTTTTTTATTCATTTTGTGGCTTTTTTTAAATATTCAGTTTTTAAAATGTATTAATTCTTTAAAAGGATTGTTCTATAAAGTTTACAGATAAGCTTCTCTGTAGCAGAAACAAGTTTACACTATGAGAATTTGTTTTAAGCAATAATTGTGAAATTACTTTGTGCAGTGTTTTATTATGTAAAAATAGAGAGGATCTCTGAAAGACACTTGAAACATAGTGATTAATCTGATAGAAATATTTAAAATACTTTAATATTTTCAAATAGCTAATAAACCACAGAATTGCTCTGCCTGCCCACACATATTTTTTGCTATTTATGTCTTCTAAAAGAAAAAAGAACTAACTTTGGAAAATTTCCTTCTGTGGAATTAGGCCTTGCTTATATTTGAGCAAATGATCATCAGTAAATTGTAGTACTGTGCGTGATATTTGATAAGGACAAATTCTTGTGGAGAGTTTATTTTCTGGAAAGAAGGTCACACATTTGATGCAAGTATGTACATGCATACATGTATGGGATTACATGGAATCCCTTATAAATTTCCTTTTAATCTAATTATCAATATTAAAGTACAAAATATGCTCATCTCTCAAGTTCAAACTATCACGGAGTGGTCATTAAACAAGGCTCAGCTGTAAAATCTTGATCCAAGAAGCTTCTTTATCTCTGGCCGGATGGTGGGGAATGGAAGGATCAGAAAACCATCCAGTCATTTACGAAGAAGCTTCTTGGATCAGAAGTGAAATCTCTTCAAAGAAAAACAAGAAAGTCCAATTGCCTCCTGAAAAAGCACCTATCGGACAACTATGACCTGGATGACTGAGAATCTCCATAGACAGTTGCCAGGAAGTTATTTTTCAGCCTCATCATAACTTTGAAAGATTGCTAAATGAATGGTTGTAAGTTGAGTACTAGAAAGGAGTAGAAAGATTGACAGAGTATTTGTGGTGTGTATTCAGACCTAGACATGATATATTTGGCAAATTGGATATTTGGCAAATTGATCAATTCTGTTACCATTTTCGGCTTTTAACTCTTGAGGGACAACTAAGTAGTTTGAGCAGATTCCAGTTCCATTCTATAGTATAGTTAGAGTGCGTTCAGCAGTATTGATATATTTTGGTTTGATTTGATTTACCAGGAATTAGTGGTAAATAGATACTTCAACACATAGTAGATCAGGGTATCAAACTCAAGGCCCGTGGACTGGATCTGGCCCGCGGGGTGCTTAAATCCTGCACACAGGGCCGGCCTGGAACTATCAAAGGATCAGCCCATGGTGCCTCTGGCGGCTAAAATGGGCCATCTGCAGCCCCCCGCACCTCATTTTCACCCTCCATGGCCTCCTGCAGCATTCTGTCGGCCAAAAAATGGACCCAAAACAGGCCCCAGATGGCTGAAAAATAGGTCCAAAACTACGCTGAAAATGGCTTAAAAATGGGCCATGTGACCCACTTTCGGCTGGCAGAGTGCTGCAGGGGGTCATGGAGGGCAAAAATGAGGCGGGGGGGGGGTTGTCCAAATGATTGTCCAATCTTTCTTGAAAACATTCAGTGATGGAGCATACACATCTGAAGGCAAGTTGTTCCACTGCTTAATTGTAATTAATCTTAATCTTTAAATAATTAAGCTATTAGTATTTAGTTAATATTAAAAATTAATACTTAAGTTTGGGGCAATAAATTTTTTTATTCAGGTCCCTTGCAAAGTATACTGTAATTCTTAGCAAGCAGATATGTTTTGGGACTTGTATGTGATTTGGGATGTCACTGAAGTAATGTGCTATAAACATTTTATGTGGTCAGGACTGATTTTCACTTTCTATTAATCTTATTAATTTCTCAATATAAATTTCCAAGTTTCCATAAATTATATTTAGTTTACATAAATTGAGTAACATTCCAGAAAAAATCTTCTATTCGAGGCAGAGCTAGAATAGTTGCAAGAAATAACAAAGCATTTACTAGGATTTTTAAAATGTCTCTCCTTCCCTGATATTGTAATCAGAACTCCCTTGTAATCAGATTATCTACTGTGGATTTTTTAAAAGTTTTGAAGGAAGTAAATTATTCAGCAAAAAACTAAAAGCTTTATTTTATTTTTTTAATAAAAGCTAGACAGCAAAATCATTATACAATAAATATTTTGTCATTCCAAAGTGTAGCTAAATTTTGCAGGAAGCAAATCTGAAATCTGTCCTCCCCAGTGATGTTGCAAGCCATTTACCTGCAATGCAGTGTTGTACATCTGCAGCTAGGTGGTGGAGGCATAGTCTGCTTTTTCTTCCTTCTGCACGAAGCTTTGCTGTATTCAGGGACGGCCAGCACCCTATTCACAATTTATGCATCCCATTACCAGGACTAGTGTACTATTTGGGTTTTATGGCTCTTTTGAAAATTGTTGATTCATCTTCAGAGGTACCTTCATCAATGGGTGTACGTGCTTCATGCAGGTAAGCTGCCCCCACCTCCATTTTCTTACTCATGGGAGAATGTGATTTCAAGAATCAATTTTTCAGAAATATAGTACTTGAGATGAAATCTTTGGAATTATTGTAATATCTTTGTCTCCACTTGTAAATCAGCTTTTAATTTGATTTGTAATAGTTGCAAAATTACCTGCAGATTATTCTGTCTTTGATTTATACTCTGTTTAAAATAAATCTTTTAACAGTATTATTTGATTTTACAGTGTGTGTGTAGACTTATATTCCTGGCCTATAGCAATAGTAAATTTGGATGCATTTTTAAAGGTTGTGGCAGGAAGAGTTACAAAGATCACAGTGAACATTGTTAAGAATTAATTGTAAAAGTATACGTTCTTTGTGAATAACAAATAGGATAGGTCTCTGAATATGTTCAGACTTATGTTATATTCTCTGACAATAATTGTCATTTTAAAAGTATAACGTTTTAACATGTTTAAAAGCAAAGATGATATGATTCTTTAGTTTCCTTTAGATGAAGAACAAAGGCAGCCAAATGCTTTATGGAGACTTTCTAGTAACTTCCTTGCTACAAGAAAGTTGTGCATGTTGAAAAAACAAATGATTGTAGAATATCAGACAGCATTCTGACTGCAACATTATTACTGAGATTTAGCAAAAGCCACAGCAGCTAAATAATCATTAATTGATTGAAGTATTGTTCAAATGTGCCTTAACAACTCAATTTTACAGTATTTATGGCATAATTAATAGAAGAGCTTTGCTAATGGGTGTAGCTTTTAGTGGGATACAAATCTTATTTAGTTGTTTGATCTCTGGATTCAAGAATTACTAATTATCCTTTTCTATATATTGCTTTTAGCTGTCAAATTTCCTACTAAACTACATGGTTTATTATTTGATTTTGTGTTTATCTTTGTGGATTCAATTTCTGTTACTTCTAGTATGTAGATTTATTATTTTTCTTTATATAGGAGATTTGAATAAATCTGCAACCACTGGAGGTAACAGAGAGGAATGTTCATAAAAGAAAGCTTATTCATTGTTCTAATAATGTATCTAGATATTACTTATAGGGAAAGAATATTTTTTTACCAAATCATAAATGGATATAGAATTGGATATTTCAGAATTTTTTTTACAAAAATAGTTATGTACAGTAGGTATAAATTATCATCAGATAGTTCTAAATATTTCATTATTTTAAGCTTTTATATTTCTAGATATTTTTCTATGCAAGAAATGAGTGTATTTTATTAATTTTTATTACCATTTGGTCACAATAAATGTTGCTATTGGAGGAGCTTCCAGATAAGTAGTTCCAGATCTGGAATTCTATTCAGTTTCTTCAAGGCTGTGATTCATAAAGGTACCTGCAGTAGGGATGTAAGAAGCTTCATTTCTTTCCAATGAAGATTTGAATGAAGCTTCCCAGTGAAGTTTGGAACAAAGCAACAATGGTTCCCTCACAAGAGAGTTCATTCAACAGGCAGGGCTGTAATCTGTGAGGCAAGCTCACAAGAAACCATGAGATCTTTATAAATAATTCTGTACTGAAGTAAGGTTAAATCATATTCCAAGAATTCTAATGACAGCTTTAAGACTAAGCCTTATATAGAGAAACAGAATTTAACTTGTGTAATCATATTTTGTTCTGCTCTTATATAATGGACTATCTGGTCCCCTCTTCGTATGGGAGACCTGATTTTCATCCGTTTTGGCAATGTCAGTTTTGCTATTATGCTGTTTTTCATTGTCTATATAAGAAGTAACTAATATTTCACTTTCAAGATGAAACTGACTATACTAACTTCAGAGCATCTCCCACCTTTTAGAGGTTGTACTCTGGAAAAAGGTTGAGAGGATCCTTTTCCTACAGCACCACCTAAGGGGCCTCCTCAGATATGCAGTTGTACTGTGAGTTCTGGGGAATTCAAAGATTATACACTGAGCAACTGAGTCACTACAGCATGTGCTGAGTCCCCTTTGGCTGGAATCTCCTTGAGTTACTTGCTAGAGCTATTTGGCAATGTTGAGATTGGCCAATGGTTCCATAAAAGCTTTTCTCCTAATAAGCTATCAAGGGAGTCTAATGACGTGCATCCTTTTATTTATATAATTATTTATTAATCAAATTTATACAGCTGCTCATCTCATGAGATGTCTTCTCTTTTGCATCACTTGCCTTCTCCTAATCACTGCCAATGAAAGAGAGGGGAAGAATATGGAAGAGTTTATTATATGTTCCTGGGCTTTTCCAACTGTTCAATAGCTGATACATGTTTAAGACAGTCCAGCAGCATACATCTTTTTGCATTGTTGGCATTTTTCTGATCTTTGTCAGCAGATGAGAATACTCCAGAATTGTGTTCATGGATTCTCCCAGCTACTCATCAGTTGCAAGCTCAATGGTATGAAAGGATGCATCCCTTCATGCCTCTGGCCTTTTCCATTGGAAGATGACCAATAATGAAATGGGGCCAAAAGCCTTTGGGGGAGTCCTGTTGAGAAAAGCCTTATGAGAAGAGCCTTTTTCATGCCCATCCAGGAAGCCCTTCAGGCAATGCATTTGAGAAGATAATTCTGTCACACTGGCCAAAGTATTCAGTGTGCATCACTGAAGATATGTGCTGGAGATCTTCTAGGTAGGGTAATGTTAGGAAGACTGCAGGCAATCCCAAAGTTGCTTGGTTGGAAAACATCTCGCCCAGCCCTGTAGAAAAAGGCTTACAGGAGATTTCTCCTTCAGCATAAGCTTGTAATGATATCAGGTCACACAAATTGTACTGTTTTCTTTGGAGCAGCAAATTGGGTTGCCTTTGTAACTTGAATTACTTCAGATCAGTGTTTGAATTTGCAGGCCTAATCTGCAGTAAGGTAACTGAAACGAACCAAAGCCACTACAGGTAGTCCTTCTTTAGTGATTGTTCAAAGTTTCAGTGGCACTGAAAAAAGTGACTTCTGATTGTTTTTCACAGTTACGACCTTTACGGCATCCCCATGTCATGAGATCAAAATCCGGGCACATGATAACTGGCATGTATTTATGACTGTTGCACTATGCTGGGGTCACATGATTACTACCTGTAACCTTCTCACCTGACTTCTGACAAGCAAAGTCAATGGGGGAAGCCAGATTCACTTAACCACATAATTCACTTTAATAACTGCAGTGATTTGCTTAACAACTGTGGCAGAAAGGTCATTAAATGGGGCACAATTCATTTAACAGCTGTTTTGCTTAGCGGTGGAAATGTTGGGCTCCATTGCAGTCATAAGTGGAGGACTACTAGTATAAGGAGATTTTATAGGAAATAATTCAGAGTCCCAGAATTTTTCATTTATATTGATTCCACCAACAAGCAGCTTTCTCTGCAAGCATTTGGAGCCAGCATTCCAAGTCTAGGAATTATTAATTATTAATTCTAGTAATTCTGAGAAGCATGAAAATTAATGATGTAATTCATAAATACTATAACTTAGAGAATTGCATGAAAAAGATACACAGGATGGATGGCAAAACCACATTCTCAAACCATACTTCACTATCTGATTTCTGTAGTTGACACTCCCTCTTGAATGCTATTTTTCTTCTGAATTGGTATTTGCAAGCATAGAAATTTGCTCCCCAAAGTAGAATTTCCCTCAGTGACCTTTAGACAGAACCTTGTAATATAAGAACTATATAAAGTACAGTTGTATTTGTTGATAATGTAACATTGATGTAATTTGCAGCTCTTTAAGTATCACTAATTTAAATATTGGTGCTGAGATTGATACTGAGAGCCAGTTTGGTGTGGAGTTAAGGTACTTACCAGGAGACTTAGTTCCAGACCTCCCTTAGGCATGAAAGCTGGCTGGGTGAGACTTTCTTAGCTCAATCTACCTTATTAGTTGTTGCCATGAGGAAAAATAGAAGCTGGGAATATTAGGTATGTTCACCATCTTAAGTTTAACAATAAGCCAAAATAGATTAAAAAGTCAGAATAAATAAAATAACAATTCAGTGGTGATAGATTTAAGCTATTTGACAGCAAATTCATATTTAGTCCTAACTATATTTTCAGCAAGATGCTTCAGGCAGTTTCTTAACATGTATTTGTTAACTATTGTGTTCATCAGTTTGCTTTTCTTATTTCTATTCTTTAATTAGATATATTATTTAATGTCTGAAACTACTCTAAATTCTCTTTTTTGTGGGCTGAGAGTATATAAAATGAAATTAAGAAATATGATCATTTTTTGAAAATCAATGGATTAAAAACATTGTGGTAAAACTGGCTAAATAAATAGTTTATAATGTAGATAATTTAAATGGCAAATCAGATGTGCACTCTTTTTTTTCTATGTCATCTTAATTTATTTAAGAATAATATTCATCATATATTCATTAGATATTGCCAGTCTTCCTTTCTGATGCATTCTCAAAGTGGTAGACATTGTAGAACTTTATATGTAATGGCTTTATGGCAATTTTGAAAGTCATTTGGGCTTCTACACACTGTCTTTTTACAGCTATGCCCAGCCAAGAGCATGTTCTAGAATTGATGCCAATCTTTGGTAAAATAGCTTAGAACAGATTAGTTTATGAATCTCTGAGTCTTCCCCCCCCTGGCCCCCCCCAAGATCTGGACAGCTCTCGTTCTGGAGGTGTTCAGGAAGGCCTTAAAGACCTAGTTGTTCTCTCAGATCTTGAGGTGGGGATGCATGTGACACTCCTTTGTTAGGAGTGATTGAGTTTTTGTTGATTGTTTCATTGTTGATGTTTTTGTCTGGACTATCATTGTGGTATTTCTCTCACTATGTTTTTTTTAATTTATGTTATTGTATCTAAATTCTGTTTTAAATTGTGAACCGCTCAAGGTCATTCTGGAATTAGGTGTGCCAAAATAATTTTTTAAAAAACAAACAACCCTCTATTTGCCTATCACTAGATAAGTGATAGAGGATTGTTACTGTATATCTGCACTATGCCTTCAATGAAAATCTTTTCTAGTACTCAAGAGAATCTCTAAAGTAAACCCTATTTTAGAGAAACCCAACTGAGAATGATATCAAAAGGCTTGTTTTCAGAAGTGGGTGGGTCTGAAAAGGTTTGCATTCTCTGCAAAATTATTGCACAATATTTTGAATCATAAATGTAGTTTCCTATAGACAATAATAACATGAGATCTGACTTTTTTTTAAAAAAAATGAGGACTCTATATATCTAGCCTTATCTTTAAACAGCATTTTAGTCCTTACTTATTCTTTATTCCTCTCCTTATAAACTTACAATTTAAACATCTATGCTGTATCTTAGGCCTGAAACTCAACATCGTGGCCCTACTGCCCATGCAGAGAATGACCTTCCTGAACAAGAAGAAGAAATACTGGGGTCAGATGATGATGAGCAAGAAGATCCCAATGATTATTGCAAAGGTATCCAATTACAATTCTACGTTTTCTACTTTTTCAGCATGTTTGTTTTAGGCCAATAACATTAGACTAATATTATGACTTTGATGAAACCTTTGCGTAAGCCACATTATGAATTTGCTTTTAAAGGAAAACAAGGATCCATTTATTGAGATGAAATCATGGCTTAAAATATTTAGAACTGTTTATAATAAGAGCAGTTATATCCTAAGATATGTCTTTGTTAAACTAAACAATTTAATATAATAACTTCAAGATGAAGGAATATGGTTGTTTCAGGTATATTTTATATACCTAATATACCTTAGGCATGAAAGTCAGCTAGGTAATTTTGGGTTAGTCACACTCTCTTAGCCCAACTCAGCTCACAGGGTTGTTGTTATGGAGAAAATAAGAGCAGGAAGGGGTTAGGTATGCTCATTGCCTTAAGTGATTTATAAAAATTAAGGTGGAATAGAAATAAATTAAATTTAAATAAATAAATATTTAAATGGTTCACAAATTGCAGAAGGAGCTGTTATTGCCCTTTGATGGGCAACAAGACCCAGACTTTACTCTCTGCTTGGTCAGGGTGACAACTAGTTTGTTCGGACACACTTTGAAGGAAAACTTGAGTGCAGTCTGACTCAATGCACAGTGCTTTGTGTATGCAAAACTGGCTTGCAGTGAGAATTTATTCCAGGTCTACCTGGTGAAAACAACAGGCCTAGGAAACTGCACTATCAATTTTCTCCAGGCAAAAAGGGCTCCAGCTTCTTGCACATTTAAAATTCAGTTACTGTCAGAAGATATCCCAATGAACAATTACTTTTATTCACAGAAGGGTTACAAAAATTAATATTAGAAATAATTTAGGAAATCATATTGCCACAAAGTTTCAGAGCCATGTCATAAAGCTTTCATTAAACCTATACTATAAGGTACTAGAAAAGGAAAAAAATAATTTTAAAATAGTTTAATAAACATGAACATTTTAGAAGTAAAACACAGTTAAAGAAATGGTTCAGTAGCTCAGAAAATGAAAAAAAAGTCAATAGCCTTTAAATGTTTGATATAAGTAAATGCCTACATGCCTAGTGTTTCCTGATTTGCCTTCTAGTCAGTGGGAAAGGCAGAGGGATTCATGGGAATCTCAAGCACCTCATAGAAAAAAGGCCTACAGTTAGAAAAAAAAATATTGTAAAAATGGTAGAATTCTTTGTGTTCAAATTATGATGTAAGTATATTTAATACTACTAATATAAAAAGCACTTGTGTGATATATAGCAAAGATTAAAAATTTCTTCCACTGAAATGCATTTCTTCCTCTTCAATGAAAAAGAATTTCTAAAATCTACTAATTATGGAACACCTGTTAATGGTAATTCTGGTTACATGAATCCAGTATTTTAGCATCTCTCAACAAAATACAGGTAGTTCTTGCTTAACATTCATTTGTTCAGCAACCATTTAAAATTAACGATGGTGCTGAACAAAGGGACATGACCGGTAGTTGACGTTATGGCCATTGCAGTGCCCCTGGCGGTCATGTATGAAAATTTGGATGCTTAGCAATCCACCTGCCCTTTTGATTCACTGCATGGGCACTGCAATTTCCCCCATCTGCCCTTCCCAATCTTAGTTGCTCACCAGTGAATTTAAAATTACTATGGCACTGAAGGCCAGGCCTCCCACCCACTTCATCGTACCCATATCTCAGATATATATGATGATTTATTAAAATGCAATATTGCATATTGTATTAATCCCGCCTAGACTACTGCAATGCTCTCTACATGGGGCTCCCCTTGAGGAGCATCCGGAGGCTCCAGCTGGTCCAGAATGCGGCTGCGCGGGTGGTTATGGGAGCGACGTGGCGCTCCCATGTGACACCCCTCCTGCGTGAGCTGCACTGGCTCCCAGTGGTCTTCCGGGTGCGTTTCAAGGTCTTGGCTACCACCTTTAGAGCGCTCCATGGCTTAGGACCAGGGTACCTACGAGACCGCCTTCTGCCACCAGTAGCCTCTTACAGACCAGTACACTCCCATAGAGAGGGACTTCTCAGGGTGCCATCGGCCAAACAATATCGGCTAGCGCCCCCAGGGGGAGAGCCTTCTCTGTGGGGGCACCTACCATTTGGAACAAGCTCCCCCCGGAGATACGGAACATCTCAGATCTGCGCGCTTTCCGCCGTGCCCTTAAAACGTTCTTTTTCTGGCCTAACCTCTTTTAAATTGTTTTAAATTTTAAATTGGGTTTTAAAATTGATTTTAATTTGTCGTTTGGGGCCATAATATTTAATATATTTTAAATGTTTTAATATTTGTATTACATGTATTTTATTTTGGCTGTTCACCACCCCGAGTCCCTCGGGAGTAGGGCGGTATATAAATTTAATTAATAATAATAATAATAATAATTATTATTATTATTGTTATTGTTATTATTATTATTATTATTTAGCTTGATTTATTAGTTTTATATTGTAAAATTTTCTGAGTTGTCTGTATTTGAGTCTGTATAAAGTTATGCAAATAAATTTAACTTTTTAATGTTAAAGTTACAACATAACCTCAATTTAACTGTTGATTTAATAATTCATTATACATTATACATTTTGTAGGTGGCTATCATCTAGTAAAAATAGGAGATCTGTTCAATGGAAGATACCATGTAATCCGAAAACTGGGATGGGGACACTTTTCTACAGTGTGGTTATCGTGGGACATCCAGTAAGTCTTTGTTCTTTGGTTGGAGTTTCTGTTAATTGTTCAACAACTATTATAGATAAACAGCATTTTTTTCTTTATCCTATTATTTTGAAATCCAGAGTGTTCCTACTGTATTTTATAAACAGAATCCTGTATTTTGTCAGGATTCATATTTTATCCCTTTGTATCATTTGTTTGTGGTTGCGTTTCATAGTCCTTGGGGATGATACTTAGCTCAAGAATGATCTAGAGCAGGGGTGCCCAACACCCGGTCCGTGGATTGGCACCAATCCATGGCATGCTAGAAACTGGGCTGCACAAACAAGTGAAGCCCCATTCGCGGGATGCAGGAAGCACATGAAATCACAGCCCCTCCGGTCTGCAGAAAAACCTCTCTCCACAGAACCGGTCCCTGATGCCCAAAAGGTTGGGGCTTGATCAAGAGTAAGGTCTCTCCAACCGCCCTCTGCACATATTCATCACCCATAGGACATAGTTCTGAGCTCTCATATTTTTATCTGTCAGCATTATGTGGTTCCTAAGAACAATTTGAAATTAAACTTTGTGTCCATTAGGGGGAAGAGGTTTGTGGCAATGAAAGTTGTAAAGAGTGCTGAACATTACACAGAAACAGCCTTGGATGAAATTAAATTGCTGAAATCTGTGAGTATACAAAAGTAAATTATTACAATATAGCTTAAAAATTATAATTTTTAAGACAAGAGGTAGTTGATAGTTCTTTCAGATCTGTTTTTTAAAAAGCACTGTTTGTCACAGCTGGTTAACCTTGCATGTCCTGTTTCCTTTCAGATATAGGTAATAAGAGAAATTTTAGTTTTTGTGTGCTTAAAAAATGGTTGGATTTAGTTAAAATGATCCTTGAGAGTGGGGAATTTTGATATACTGCTCATGTCATCATCTACAGATGTCATTAACATTCTCTAATAGTATGTTTTCAGGAGAATTTTATAAAGAGATTAAAAATGGGAAATGCAATTTCATGAGATGGAATATGAATTATTGTCTAAGACCAGATAATTTGGCTATATGCTTAAAAAAAAAACCTGGCATTTTAAAAAAAAGAAGTGCTAAGTGAGAATGTAGCTATCTTAAGACAATCAGAAATGATGATGCATTTGAGTACTAACTCTTAAAAAAGCAATAAGAGAAGCTGGAAAAATTCTTAGAAGGTTTGGAGGGATCTTCCTGTACTCATTTTCTTCTGTCATTTGATTATTTTTTTTCTCTCTCTCCTTTATACAGGTCCGCAACACTGACCCAGATGATCCAAATCGAGACAGAGTAGTTCAGCTTTTAGATGACTTCAAAATCTCAGGAATTAATGGTTCCCGTATCCTTTTAACAGATCACAAAGCATGAGTTCAAACAATAAATTTACATAGCTTTTAATGTATCGTAACACTCATTTCTGTCCATTGTTCAGCCATTACAACTTATGGGGCTTTGACTTTGCTGTGGTGTATAACAGCAGAATTATTAGTACTTACATCCCAAGCTTATCCAACTATGTCAACATGCTTGTTAGAAAAAATGTATAGCTTTTTTAAACTGGGGAAAAAGTCAAATTCCTTTCAGATTATAGTGGAAAGAGGTTTATTTTTGAATTGGAATCTTAAAAAATTAATAATTTCATCCCACATGGTTCTAATCTGCTGTATAATCTCTGCGTTCAAATATGGAATGTTCTATAAATCTATTAATACTGTACCATCACCCATGTTTCCTGATAGCATTCAGTCACATTACTTTAAGCATTACAGATGCTGTAAAGAAGTTAATGCAGACAAAAAGAATACTAATACAAAATTTCAAGAGAAATTTCATTATTGGAATAGTCTAGAAATTCACCCTTGACTCATCTCAGATATTTGTATGGTATTTGAAGTTTTAGGGCATCATCTTCTGAAATGGATCATCAAATCAAATTATCAGGGGCTTCCACTACTTTGTGTAAAACAAATCATCCTTCAGGTAAGTTTCATATCTCTCTGATATTTTTCAGTACTAATTTTGCTTTTAAAATTTGTTAAAAATACTTTCATCTTCAGGGTTTATTAGTGATGGCAACCCAGGCATTCGCGGTTGTTATTGTAACCCCAAGAGAAGTTCATTGTTAAGCAGGAAGCACAGGGAGTCCCAGTTAAATAGTGTGGGGATGTCATGGGGTGTTGGGGGAGGCCCAACAAGGCTATATGGAGTTGGGCTTCCTGTAATACAGCACAAGTTCAGGGAGTCCAGAGAAAGCGGCCACAAAGTGTGTGAGGGGGATCCCAGAAACAGTGACTGGAGTAGTTAAGGGTATCTCTCAATTTACTGAAGTACTCACTACTGCTAAAGCTGCACTGGTTGGCATTTGGCTTCTAAATGCACAATTTAGGATGCTAGTTTTCACCTTTAGAGCCTTATGTTGCTTGAAATCTGAATATACCTGCAGGATTGTTTTCTTTCAAAGATACCTTCCCATCCAATAAAATCTAGTAAGGAGGGCACCATTCAGATTCCATTTCTGATGGATTGTTATTATCAGGGACAACAGGATTGTGTCTCTTCTGTCTCTACCTCTCACCTTTGGACTGAGGTCAGCATTAGCTGTTGTTGTCACTGAGAAAAGCTGCTCAAACTTGGCTATTATGGAAACCTCGGGAGGCTTTGTAAGACTGATCATCTACTTAGAGTAGGCAATTATTGTTCTTATCCCTGTTTTGGGCGGAGGGTTGGTGTTAGTTGTTTGGGTTGTTACGTTTTTCTTCTTTTATCTTTGAAAGCTGCCTGGAATTACTGAGAGTGAGTTGGGCAGCCATATGCATTAATATGCATAAATAAATTTAATTCCTGCATTCTTTGTAAGCTGCTTTCAGATTTCTTCGAATTGAGCTATATATAAATTGCAATTAAAAAAATATAGAAGTAAAGTAGACAGGAAACTTAATGGGACCCAACCAAAGTGTCAGAGGGTACTTCTAAGCTATAATTTTATCTCACTGTGAAATTGTTCCTTTTTTGCAAAGCAGAAGCAAAGCAGGGCTGCAGAACTAATTGCTACTGTAAGTAGCTTTGTGTAGAAAAAATCAGGGGGAAATGGAATATCTCACTAGGACAGACCACAGACACCACTGCAATATTCTGACATGCAGCATTGAGATCTGAGCTATCTGTTAGCACGCCATCTCTTCTGTAAGGAGGAATCATGTGAGTTAATAGGAAGTGAAAAGCAAAGAGTGTTGAGAAAATGTTGCAAAACGGAGGTCAGATACAGTATAAGTGTGTGCTTTTGGAACAGATGTGTTTAAAAGTATATCTGAGGAAGGCAAAGGGGAAATTATTTCTGTACTGTTGCCCTCAAATTGAATAGCTATGTACATGAAATCAGCTAGAAATTAAGCTTGATTCAAAGGAGATTATCTCGATTAAATTCTGTCTCTTTAGTATTCCATTAAATGTACTATGTTGTACGCAACCTGAGTACTTGATTTCTTTTGTGTTTTACAGGTCTTGCAAGGTCTGGATTATTTGCATTCTAAATGTCGGATTATCCATACTGATATTAAACCAGAAAACATTTTGCTGTGTGTTAATGACCAGTACGTCCGTAAACTAGCTGCAGAAGCTACAGAGTGGCAAAGATCTGGAGCCCCTCCGCCTTCTGGCTCTGCAGGTTTGTGCTTCCCAATCGTTTTCACTTCAACTTTGGTTCATTTTCATGACAATCTCAACTATTCTCATTAATCTTCTCAATTCTCTTTTGGCTTGGTTTTTCCAATGGGAAGACGGAGGGCAAGTGTTAACTTCTTTTTGGTGATCTAATTTGTTCTATTAATAACCTAAACTGAAGAATGAGATATAAATTCTTGAAATAAATAATATTGAATACTTCAGTTTGTTCATAAAATGAATATGTTTTATAAAAAAAGCTCAGGAAGAAAATTGTTGTAAATGTAAAACATTAGATTTTTAAACTTCATTAATAATTTTAGGTAGTTAAATGCAAATATGACTGGTTTCATTTAAAACTTTTTTTTAATGGCAATATAGCTAGTCTTTGAAGTATGAACCTAATGGAGCCTAAAAGTTACATTTTAATGTGAATATTTACATAAACGCACATTCTATGCTGCTGGCATCTTAACAGAAATAATATTTTGCTTAATAAAGATTTGTGTATTGTACAACTTGTACTGCATCATTGCTCCTAGCAACGGAAACATGCTAATGGTGCTTTTGCTTTACTTCACAGTGAGTACTGCACCGCAGCCCAAACCAGTAAGTTTGTTTATTTCTGCTTTTTATATTTAGATGATACATTACATAGTGGGAAATAATCTAGTTATCAATAGCTGTGGCTGGGATTTTAGATTTTAGATTTTAAGAGTTAAAATATTTGGGCCATGCATCTTTCTAAAAGCAAAGAGGTAATGGATTTCATTTTAATGAAACACTTTTTCTTGTCACAAAGCTCTTTTTGTGCTGTCACTTATTAAAGCCAGAGTTCTTTAAAGCAATGAGGCCACATTGCTTCTTTTTGAGCATTTCACTTAAATCCTCATGGAAGTGAAATGGTCCTTCAAAAATTTGCACAGCCCTACAACATTTTTACTTCATGAACAAATGATGGTTCTTTATGAAATAATTGGCACATAAAAGACGGTAAAGCATTAGGGAGAAATGGCACTCCACAAACAAAGAAATAGTG
Source organism: Ptyas mucosa (assembly GCA_012654045.1). Lineage (NCBI taxonomy): Eukaryota > Metazoa > Chordata > Lepidosauria > Squamata > Colubridae > Ptyas > Ptyas mucosa. The sequence continues at coordinate 14,925,555 of WNWU01000004.1, forward strand.
ATACAATTTAACAGTTTTGTAATTTTCAACTTTTATTGAAAACTGTTAATACTTGAAATGGTGGCATTAAACCAGGGATCCCCAATCCACGGGCCATGGCCCATTACCGGGCCTTGAGCCTTTCAGAATTGGGCTACGGAGGGAGCAGGTGAGTGCACGTACATGCGCATTTTCCAGTGCGCTGCTCCTACATTCCATGGCTGGGATATCCACATACATGTTGTCAGGGAACTGAGTGTGATTATTCAAATTTTCCAACTGGGCTACCCCCTCCTCTATGCTCCACCTCCCAGTCTATATTCACTCAGTTGCTCAGGGAACTCGTGTTAGACTTTGCTCTGTGCCTTTCACAATAGTGCTTTAGCTAGCTAGATTAGTATTTGTTATTTTTGTTTTCCTCATCGTTCCTTTAATTGGTTTAGTTAAGTTCTTCTTGCTGTTGGCTGCTGCTTCGTTGGATTGCTTTGAATTTTATTGCTGTCGGTTGCGGTAACGTGCCTGGGGCTCCAGGCTGTTCCGCAACGCTCAAGGCTTCGTTGTGACAGCTTGCCGGATTCTGACCCGGCTGGGCAGATCCGAGGACTATTAAAGCCGCAGGCGGGCGTGCTGGTTCACTGGTGAGCCGGTTTAACCGCCGCCGCCTCAGCGCCAGCAGTTACCAACCCAGCGGCTCCGGAGTCACTGCCCAGGCTTAGCGGCACACTCCGACGTTTGAAATTGCATATTCTCACTCACGCAAGCAGTGAGTGAGCATGTGTGTGCACATCCTCACTTGTCCAAGCAGCGAGCAAGCATGTGTGTGCATGCTCCATTTGCATGAGTGGTGGGTGCTCATGCCTGCTGCTCGCACCAAATCATCCTCTCTCCCCTCCGGCCACTCCACAAAGCCAGGATCTCTGCATTAAACCACCTATAAGTAAACCAGCTGTCGCGACAGAGACTTTCCATGTAGCATCTTTGCTATAGTATACTTAATAGCCAATGAAATTATGAGAACAGGAGAGAGACTGAAATAAAGCTGAACTTTACAATCCAAATGATGTCTGTTTAGATGGAAGTATGTTCTGTTGAACCCAGTGATATTCCTTACTAGCCATTACTAGTTTTCAGTATATGTAGTATCTCTCTTTAATGATTGGTAAGGAATTTCACTTTTATTATTTATATGAGTTTGGAAAAACTCCTACTAAATTATTACTGCAATAAACAGTAGACCCATAAAAGTTAGCTGATTTGCATTTATCTCTTAGGCTGACAAAATGTCCAAAAATAAGAAAAAGAAATTGAAAAAAAAGCAGAAACGACAAGCTGAACTGTTGGAGAAACGAATACAAGAAATTGAAGAGATGGAGAAGGAAACGAATCCTCTGCAAACTGAGTCTGAAGAACAACAAGAAGGGGAGAGACCAGTTGAGCTAATTTTAAAAGAGAGCTCCCCAGATGAGGGGCTGTCAGCAAAGACAGGTATAGATCTCTAGAAAAAATGTTTTGGATCAACTTATTGCTCTAATCCTGCATTCTTTGGTGTAATCATGCATTCTTTTGAAGCTGAGCAGGTCTTAAAAATAGAGATTTGAATTATAAAAGTTTCAAGACATTTGGACTGATACAAATTTTAATTGGCTAAACTAAATTTTCCTAACATGTATAATAGATGTTTAAACCTAAGTAATGTTCAGACCATCATTATCTCTGGGCCAAACTATCTTAGAGGATGGTGATGGAGAAAAATGATGAGAGGAAGTGTTATTTATACCATTTTGGGGGGGAAAATGGGATATCAGCAGCAGTGATAATTATTTTTTAAAAAAATGGTTGACTGGCCTGTATTTCCAGTTGCCCCTTATCAGGGTACATTGTGATTCCTTTTGTGTCTGTTCTTCCCTTGACCCATAAACATAGTTTCTGCTTTTTCTCTTTTTTTCAGAGCAAAGTAGCTTAATGGAGGGAATTGAAAAATGTGTAACAGAAATCAATTGCAATGGATTGGTGCAAATGTCTACCTTCTCGAAATCCATCAATCAAGTGTCTGTGAAACTCGAGGATGACGTTCATAATGCCAATGATTTCACTGACCCTTCTCAAGAGCAGGAAGAAGAGAGCAGTGCTTATAACCAAAGCAATGGTGGTTCAGAGAACCTGATACAGGAAGCAATAACACAGCTTCCTGTGCCCTTAATTTCAGAGGTTCTGGATTCAATGGTTTGCCAGGAACCCACATGTGAGGAACAGTATTTAAATGCACAGCAGATCATCCAATTACAAGAAAGCATCAGATCAGAAATTCCTTCAGAAGATGAGAATGAAAATAACGGGTCTTCTGAAAATAGTAAAGGTACAGCACATTGATTCTCTGTCAGAAATAGGAGAATATTCTTTTTTAAAAAAATATGTAACAATAAGCTGCTCAGAGTTGCCTCAAAGTATGAGATGGGTGGCATATACATTTAAACCAAAAAAAATCCTAATATTTCATAGTTATATAGATTTTTCTAAGCACTTGCCAGATGAGTTTAATCTTATAAGGATCTTATACAATGTTAATATTTTTAAAATTAGACCATTTATAATCCATAATTTCAGTTTGACATGTTTTGAATAAATCATCTTTAAGTTTAATTACACTTTATTAAATTTAACAAAATCTACAGTTAATCAAAAATGGAAAGGGATTCTATAGCTTAAGGAGATCGCCTAAACAAGCTTGATTCCCACTATGTTTATAGCTAAACTACTGTTTATTATAATTTCTAAACCATCTCATTGGCATGGATTTTATGAAAGACGTTCCAAAGTTCTTTTCACAAAAAGTATCTCCAAACTGCATTTTTTTATTGTAAGCTGCCCAGAGTCACTTAAATAAGATGGGCAATGTAGAAATTGGATGGATGGATGGATGGATGGATGGATGGATGGATGGATGGATAGATAGATAGATGGATGGATGGATGGATGGATGGATGGATGGATGGATGGATGATGGTTGAACTAACTAATGTTTATGCTGAGTCTAGAAAAAGCTGCTGCTGGAAGTTTCCTCCTTAATCCACTTGAACCTGGGAATGCAGATAAACTCAAAGTGAAGATAGCTGATCTAGGAAATGCTTGCTGGGTGGTAAGTTTACTTTCCTTTCCCTACTGAATGCCAACATTGCTAATTTTGCAGTTTGCTGGAATGAACATAGTTATCATTTAAAATATATTAACATACTTCTACAAATGCAAACTTAAATTGTTCATAGCTCTTAAATTGTTCTGTGTTCCCGTAGAAAGAACTTTTTTTTTCTCATTCAAATTTTCAAAAGCCTTGATTTTATTGGGCAGGAAGTAAGTAGAACTGTTAGAATTTCACCCTAAATTTGTACTTTAAAGTAACTCCAAATTTCAATCCAGAAATGAGAATTCCAGCATCACTGCCCTCAATTTGGAAAAAGTATCTTATCTCTGCTAGCAACCAGCTTATTGTGGCTGCTATAAAGCAAAGAGGTATTAGTTCCATGGATCGCGTAGGTGGAAGATCATTTCCCCCCTTTTTATTTTGGTCTATATTTAGACCAGAGAGTATTAACTTTTTACTCAGAATTGAAAATAAATAAAGGTGTATGGCTTTTCTGAAGGCAATTGTTGTATACCTATCCTGCATCATTTCTGGATTTGTATGAGGCAATATTCTGCTTATTATCTATCTGAAACTATTCAGTTTTCCTACACAGATTAAGGAAGAAAAGATGCAGTATCTTCCATTTTCCCTTTCACGGATAATGCTGAAAGCCATTCATATGAAAGCATCCTAAGATTTTTTTAAGCCAGTTAATTAATATGTTAAATGTTTGCATGGTGCATGCCCTTACAAGAAAAGGCAAATTGGACTTGATTCTGTTACTTGTTTTTCATTATACTTTGCATGTAAAGCATACAAAAAAATGTTATATCCAATCATTTAATTTAGGAAAAATATGTAATGTTATAGCATCTGTAAGATTACATATGTAAAATATATAAAAAGAACTAATAATTAAATGTATGAACATTTATATAAGATAGCCTTCCCCAACCCTGCCCCACAGTTCTCATGGTCTTGATCCATGTAGCCCACCTTTATCAAGGTACACGAGAAAGCTGCTCTTGACTGTTAATGAACAGAGCACACATCCCAAGATTCATGGTTTATGTCATCTCAGCACATTTTCTGCATTGAATCATTTTTAATAATCTAATTTAGTCATAGAAATTCCACTGATCTTTGTTTGAGAACATTCTATATTTTTATAGAAGGAGGATGGGGAATTTCGATCCCATTGTTTGTATTGCTTTTCTAACTTCCTTTTATTCTGCAGATTCAGATTCTAGGGATGGTTACTCAGATTCAGTGTTCATGAAAGGATTTCAAGACATCAGAAAGCAATAATAGCATATTTCTTTTTGAAAAAATACTAGTTTAAGACATAGCAGTAGGATGGCCTGCTTTAGCATCTCTAGCTATGCTTCTAGTCCTTGAAAAATGATGGAAGAGGACACTGGTTGCTTGCTGTCTCTAGTGTGTGGCTTTTTTAAAAAAACAACTTCAAACTGTTCTGCTTTTAAAAATGTAATGTTAAGTAGTTGCAATTTATTTTAAAAGAGAAGGACACAGTTTGGGTAATTGATTAAAACAGCATCTTAATGGAAGCTATAGTAGATAGAATGAAATACATTTATGAGAGAAAACAAACAGAATAAAAAACGGGTAATTCTTTATCATCTTTCTCCCTGGCTACATTGCTAGTAATACTATGATGCCATCAGTGAACTTCGTGGGATTTAGTTTTGTTAAAAAGGTATAAAACTGGTCTATAAATATATAGAACAAGGATTTCCCAGATGTGAATCAGAATCTTAGTGCTCCCTCTAGGGTTTACATTACAAGTGAGTCAGATCATCCTAACTTCCTTCTTAAATTTTAAAAACTAGAAATTAGAGATAACGCTTCTTACCAATCATAGAAAAACTTCCTTTGCTTCAAGTTGTAACACATTTCTTCTTCTGCAGCATAAGCATTTTACGGAGGACATTCAGACAAGGCAATATAGAGCTTTGGAAGTACTGATTGGAGCAGGATATAGCGCTCCAGCTGATGTTTGGAGCACTGCCTGCATGGTAAGCTTGGTTATACTACCTAAAGCTGTTGTACAACGTTGATTCACAATTTGGTAGGATTCTGTAAGTCCAATCGCAAAAAAATGAATTTCTACAGTGTTGGATCATTTTATGTTGTATATCACCCTGAAATCTGATGTCTTGAAAAGCAATATTTGGATTACTTTAAATGCCTTTTTTAACAGACCATTTAATGAAAATGATTTAAAAAATTTTAACTTTAAAACTGAGAAGTACTCAGATCTAACATTCAAAATCACTTATAAGTCTGAAATCCAGTTAGTAATTTTCCTAGTTAACAAAAGAGTAAGCAAGAGACACTGCCTTAAATCAAATTTGTGAGAATCTGAAGTATGTTGCAAAGCACATCTAAGACATATCTAAATTACAGAGTCATTGTGGATTATGGAATAATTAGAATTATGCTTTAGCATTTAGATCATTTATAAAAAAGTTTTCTGAAAATTATCTGTCATTTTCAGGCCTTTGAACTGGCTACAGGTGACTATTTGTTTGAGCCCCACTCTGGTGAAGATTACTCTCGGGATGAAGGTGAGAACTATGCCAGAACTGTGTTAAGTAGCAGAACCTGGATAGTAAGAAAATCAGCAGAGAAATATGTTGGGACTTTTTTTAAAAAAAGAAAGTCAATCTTAGATTCTCCTATATTTTTTTCATGGAGAATATTAAAGTTTCTAACATTAAATTAGAAGCATGGATAGCAGAATCAATTTCTATTTTTGCAATAATGATCTCAGCTATATTTGTGTCTATATCAAGGACACAAATTTGACACATATATTTCCATAAGCATTTTGTGAAGTTTGTTTTACATTGCAGAATTTTGGGACAAAATTATAAAAAAGAGCCATGCAAAATGACACAAGCCACAAAGAGACAAATTCAGAGGTTCCCTTTACAGAGATGCCTTAAACTACATTTCAGGACACAATTAAATGGGTTCAGACCCAGAATTTCAGTTGATTTAAATTTATCGATCAGTGTATATTGCTTAAAAGTTTTTGCTGTTAAATTTGAAGGCCATGCAGTAAAAATTTCATCAAAGTCAAACCACACAAGTACATTGAATTATTCTAGCAGAAGGATATTTAACTGGGAATCATAATTTATGTTTTACTTATTAAAATGACTCACAACTACTAAAAAAGAGCAAACTGTTAAGCAACCCAGAGCAATATCTCCCTGCGTCCTCAGGAAACCCATGTTTATGAGATTTCTGCACATTAGGATATCCCAGAAAAATGGAGGTAGATCTTTTTGCTACATTCTTTCATCCATAGAATTTCTAAAAACTATACATCTAGTCCCAAGGTTCACAATAAAGTCAGTATGAGTTGATTCTAATTCTTATAGTCTCTTCCTTATTTTCTCCCTGGAAGCACAGATCATATTGCATTGATTATAGAACTTCTGGGAAAAATACCTCGTAAGCTCATTGTAGCTGGAAAATATTCCAAGGAGTTTTTCACCAAAAAAGGCAAGTGGGAAAATAATTTCATTACTTTTTGTAAAGTTTGTTGTAAAGTTGTACTGTGTTTCTGAGATATTTCAAGAACGTTGAACTTCAAAGTGCAATGAAAATTTTTCTAGCCTGCTTCTGTCTGCCTATCTAGTTTTATTTAGGGCCAGAGGCCCCAGATAACAAAGTACTAAATACAGTATAAAATATGGTATTACATGAAATAGTTATTTTATTGCTAAATAAAATTATTGATAAAAGAATATTCTGTATTTAATGTAAACAACTAAGATACATAGGGAGCTGAGAAGTGTAATAAATTTGTAATTTATTCCAAACGTCACAGGTGAACATGGAACTTTGGCTTTTCTATTAATTCCTGTACTTAATAACTCCATAATTTTTGCTTAACACAATAAAATCCTGAGGTCTAAACCTGCAATACAAATAATCAGGATCAATGCCAATCTGAACATCTCTTTGGTCAACTGTTTAAACCATGAATTTACAAAACAATCATTTGGGATTTTATGTAGTAGTCCTTCCTTGGTTTTAAAAACATGTATTTAGAACTTAATAGCATTTAGCAAGGTTTTTGTTTTAAAAGTACATTGTCTGCTTACAGGAGAATAACAGTTTCAAACACAATTTGGAACATTTAAAAACAATCTTAAAAATCACCTGCAGTTGGGCTGTTGTTACAGGTAGTCCTCGGGTTACGAATGTAATGGAGCCTGCCAATTACATTCGAATCTGAGGATTCATAGGAGTGAATCATGTAACTTGACCGTGATCACTCCCTCCTTTCGCCCATGCATTCGCTAACCAAATGCGCGGGTCAACTGCACATGACGTATCTCATGGTTGAAAAGGCCATGGGGGGGGCTACTTGAGAAGTCCATGGGGGGAGGCTAATGATGGAACAGGTTCAGAGCACTGAAGGCCATTGCTCCCTCTCCCATCCTGCCATGCCAGCCTGCTTGTGGGGAGTCATTTACTTTTTGAAGATCTAGCGAGTTGTCTCCTCTCCAGGAGCAGAGGGAGAGCAGAACGAGCATGTCCTGCTCTGCTTCTCTGACTTACCGAAGCTGCCTGTCACTTCTGGAGTGGGGGGCAGCCTTGGTGAATCTCCTCCAAAGGCTTCTGGTCTTGGCATAGAAAAGTGTTTGCATGCGAAAGTAAGACTTTGGGGCAGCGAACTTGTGTTGCTTCAAGCCTTTTGTTGTCATGCAAATGCTTTTCTTCCAGACACTGGAACCTTCTGGGTGCCCTGTCTCACATGAATCGCTCTGTTTCCAAGCATCCCATTTACACGCACACGACATTTTCAGGCTCTTATCAGGTCTCCATCCCATTGAAAAGTGTTTGAGCACCTATGGAGCACTTGGAAACTGAGTGATTTGCGTGAGATCAGGGCACCCAGAAGGTTCCAGTCTCCAAGGGCAAAGTGTTTGCACGCCAACAAGAGCCTTGAAGCAATGAGAGTTTGCTGCCCCAAAGACTCACTTTGGCGTGCAAACGCTTTTTGGCACCACTAGGGAAAACCAATACAAAAAAAAGTAATTTGTACTATTGAGTTTTCCCAAGATAGATAGCAAGCTAAACTTCCTATAATTGTCAAGGTCTTTTATTTTTCTCTTCTTACACAGGTGGTCCTCAGCTTACAACCACAATTGACCCCCCAGATTTCTGTTGTTAAGTAGCTAAGTGAATTTTGCCCATTTTACAACCTTTCTTTTCACAGTTGTTAAGTGAATCACTGTTGTTAAGTTAGTAACACGGTTGTTAAGGGAATCTAGCTTCCTCGTTGACTTTGTTTATCAGAAGGTTGCAAAAAATGATCACATGATCCTGGGACACTGTAACTGTCATAAGCTGTCATAAATATGAGTCAGTTGCCAAGTGTCCAAATTTTGATCACATGACCATGGGGATGCTGTAATGGTCGTAAGTGTGAAAAACAGTCACTGGAAATTACTTTTTCAGTGCCATTGTAACTTTTGAACAGTCACTAAATGAACTATTTTAAGACAAGGACAACCTGTATATGAAACAGATAGCCTATTCCACCCTGAAGGGTTTAAACCAGCATTTTTTATTCCTGGAAATAGGGCTGCTAATAGAATTTGATATATTTTTCCTGGCCAGAAACCTTACCAGAGTTTATTACTGAAATAAGAAATTTTGAGATGAAGAGGGAAGTGTTCTTAACTTATGCTGGCAATTATGCCAAATGAACCTGAAAACTAAATGTTCCAAAAGTGTATAATATCACTAATGCAATGACATCCTGTATAACAGCAAGCCCAATTTCATATGTTTTTGGACATGTTTCTTCTATATTGAAAAGAATCAGCTTTTATTTTGGGTGATATTTTTATTTGGTCTCTTTGAAGGTAAGGAAGAAAACTTAGAATACCAAATTTTTTAGCCATGCTTTGGAATCTAGACTGCTTAAAACATATTCTGCTTAAAACATGTTCTGCTATGCAGTGCTGCTCTGCCTGCCTGCATAATGCAAATTATGAATTTTGAAGCAGAAAAAAATGTTTCTTTTTTTAAATGCATCTTTTAACTGAGTTCGGTTGGCCTTCCTGCACATATTGTATTAACCTTTCTATTATTGTTCACAGGTGATCTGAAGCACATTACTAAATTAAAGCCATGGGGTCTCTTTGAAGTATTGGTGGAAAAATACGAATGGTCCCAAGATGATGCAGCTGCATTCACAGACTTCTTATTACCTATGCTGGAGCTGAATCCTGAAAAAAGAGCTACAGCAGCACAGTGTCTCAGGCATCCCTGGCTCAACCCCTAAACACTCCAGTCTGATACGGTGGCCCTCTCATTGGGTTACGGCATAAAATATATAAACACACACAAACACACACACACCTAGATGTCCCAGCTGTCCCTTTTCCTTCTTCCAGGTCAACTTTTTCCTTGTTGATTTTCAGAGTGAAACTTCTCCTTGAAGGCTTTTTAGATTTTAGATAAATCTAACTGTTCATGTGAGATTGTGTATTTGACTTGGTGGGGACTATTATTAGCCAGTGGACATCCAATATGATTTACAGTGATTGGAGTTTGCCAAAGAATTTTTATGGGAATGTGAAATTATTGCATAGTCTCTTCCTTACACAGATACCTTACCTTGAAGGAAACCTTCATGGGGATATACTCCCTTAAGTATATTGCAGTCATCCCAAGGGGGATGTGAAGAGCTTGTGAATCCCTCCTTAGCTCACTGACTCTGGGAGTCATTTCTTAGTGCACATTCAGTTGCTGGCAGTAAGAGGAAAAGTAGCAGATAACACCAAGGTGGTAGCTCCATGAGGAGCACTAGACTCAACTAAATCCTTAGGTGTCTGCTCTGCTGCTTGGATAACTTTTTTTCTTATTTTTTTGGACATACTTTTCTTTAGCCATTGAATCTTTTGAAATTATTTACATATATATATATATATATATAAAACACACACACACATGCATTTTTGATCTTTGGTGCTCAGGGTCGTTCTGAGTCCAATGAACTTTGCTCTCCAAAGGTGGGCCATATAAACCTGAATAAGTTTCACAAGGGAAATAAAATGAAAGGATATGGTAAAAGTAACAATTTCTGCAGTATGGATCTATGCATTTATTGCCTGCAGAGGGGAGTCAGAGTACCCAAATTCTATGCCAGGTCTGTCCAATACATAGCCTTGGGCAATATGTCATTGCCAGCCTGATAATGTGGCACAAGAGTGCTTGATAAAAATTTCTGCAACCCAACCTGGAGTTCAAAAGTAGGAATATAATAAGTTTGTGGCAGTCCACTTGTTACGTAGGTCTGCTTTATGCCATTGGTGTCATATTGGCCATGTGTGAAATTGTATTTTTATTAGAGAGCAGTTCTCAGAAAGATAGATTATATCCTTACTGTAAAATAAGGAAAGGTGGTATTAGTGCTATCTTTTCAGCCTTGCTATATGCCCAGATCTAGAACCAACAAATGTTAATGAATGTAATGTTATCAATTGTGTTAACTAGTCTAAAATGCTAGACTTTAGAAAGTACCTTTTTAAATAGAATGCTGTTTTTACTTATATATTAACTTCAGGACAAATAGTCTTAATTTTCTTCCAGTAGAGAGAAAGTGACAATTCTGTTTTCAAAATCATTACAAATATACTGTTCAACAGAATATATTGTAACTTTTAAACTCTAAGAAAGAACTGGTTATGACTGAACCTTATCAGTTTTTTTTAAATTAGAAGAGTATAAAACACTTGTTAGTTTTACAGTAAACATCTCCTAGACTATCCCTGGTTACTTTCTTTTAAACGTCTTCTGTATTCAGATGTAATGATAGATTTGGGGTAGCTGGGACTTCAGTTGCCTTCCTAACAATGGACCAAATAAACTTTTGAGATTAGAAAATTCTCCAAGGCTGGATAGTGCTAGAGAACTGATACGTTTCAGGCACTGTTTGGGACGGTTCAGTTCATATGCCAGTAGCAAGATCATTCTTTTCATTGTGTGGCAAATTCCGAGCTAGAGTCCTTTTAAGATGCGTCCCTTTGCTGAAAAAAAAAAAACCTGGATAGCATGTGTTAACAAGGCACCATATCTCCTTTTTAATTTAGTCATGTAACAAGACTGGGGTTTTAGCAAAATGTTTGTTTCCATTTAGAAAAGCTTAAATAAAGTTATCTGTGTATAATCTTAAAAGGAAAAAGAGAAATGTTTCAAAAGTTTTAATTTTATTCACATTATTTGGGGTATCTTGCCTCCTAAAAGCACTTCTGTGCCTGTCTGTAAAAAGATTTAGGATAGAATTTAGAATGTATGTTTAGTACTTCCTCTCTGAATACTGTGAAGACATTCTGGCAAGAAGAATTGAACTTTGGTGACAATGTAGCCTCATTTGCATACCCTGACTATCTGACTAGAACAAGAGGCATCTCTTGGTTGTAATACAGGCTTACTCTCCAATGAAGGAGGCTGCTCACAGCTCTTTTGCACTAAAAGAGACGTTCCGAGATAGTACGAGTGGTAGCTTGTCTGGATTGTCTGCGTACTTTGTAGTTCACATCAGGTTCACTCAACTTCCAAATTGCCATAAAGTGCTCACTAACCAATTTGTACTTGTTTTCTTGACCTAAAACTAGAAGGAAAATACATTTTTATTCTTTCTATTGGGTGTATTGTCTTTTTTTCTTTGTAAATACCGCACAATAAACAGATTATCCAATAATCCACAGATACTTTGGATATGCTGTCTATGTTCACCTGAAGTGTTTATTGTAGAGCTCTTATCAGACGTTCTGTGAAATATACATGGCTTACACATGCTAAGCATAAGCATAATATGATTTGTTGAATAAGATCAAACCAGTCACAAAGTTAAGAGTGGTATTTGAAACTACTCAGTGAAAAAATTAAATATGAGCACTACTGATGCAATCTTATGAGTGCTAAATGTTTTGTAAGTTGTGGTAATGGGAGGAAGGAGAATATTTCATTTCCAGATCCTATAATGTTACTTACTTTTTCTGCTCTTTATTTTTAGCCAAATTCATCATCAGAGCAGTACTTAGACCAGAGTGAGTTAAAGAGAAAAAAAAAGCAGGGAAGTTAAATGCGACTACATATAAGGAAAACAGTTCATTGCCAGAGGCTCATTTTCTTTCTTCGTTTTTTTGAATGAACTGTGTACCCATGCACTTTCTTGAGCTCTTGCTGGGCTTCTCCACATACATACTTTAGGAACAGGAGAAGCAGCAGAGCCTGTGTCCAGAGAGGGCAAACAGAAATTAAGGCAAATTAAGGCAAATGGAGGAAGGAAAACTTTATCCTTCCATTTCCAGAGGTCATCAAGTGAATTGTGTGAGAAAGCCAGGATTCTGAACTCTATAGAAGTATAAGTTAGGAGTTTCTTTTATTGTTTTTAAAATTGCTAATCACTATCACTAATGAATATGATGATAGAAAGTCAGCTGACTTAGTGGTATAGGTTTATTAGAGTGTCATGTATGACTGTCAGTTGGGCATAAACTGAGTTTATGTTTAATGCAGTGAGCCTTTGATTCTTGCAACAAATCTCTCCCTTGAAACCAAGGTAGCTGAGCTGAAGATCCCTAGAAAGGTACAAATAAGATCTTAAATATAGCATCTCATTTCTAGGTTAATAGATTCCTTGCTGTCAGTGAACTGAGTTTACTGGGAAAGGACTTTTCAAGGGTAAAGAGAGGTGTACTGATAGGAAGAATTCAATCCTTGGATGATGAACTTGTGGTCTACTGAGAAGCAGCTAGTGCTTGTGGACTTTGCATACAGGTAGTCCTCAACTTACAACCGCAATTGAGCCCAAAATTTCTGTTGCTAAGCGAAACATTTTTTATGTGCATTTTGACTCATTTTACAACCTTTCTTGCCACAGTTAAGTAAATCACAGTTGTTAAATTAATGACTGACCATTGACTGCTGGTCAGAAGGTCACAAAAGGGGATGACATGACCCTGGGACACTGCACCCGTCAAAAATATGAGTCAGTGCCAAATGTCTGAATTTTGATCACATGACCATGGGGATGCCGCAATGGTCATAAGCATGAAAAATGGTCATAAGTTGCTGTTTTCAGTGCCATTGTAACTTTGAATGGTCACTAAATGAACTGTTAAATCGAGGATTACCTGTACTGTGCAGATAGGCTGTTGGATAGTACCAAAAACAGTAGTTCACAATGGAATTAATATTTCATTAGTCGGCCAATTCTGAAAACCAAGTGTAGGCAGCTAAAATATTAAGGTCCAAGACTGATTAAGTATCCTTAAAAAACATCTGTTCCATGGATCAGCTAAAATGACAGGTTGGAAGTTACAGTACATAGATGAAACTCTGCCATGGGAATAATTTACATTAGGTCCTAAGACATTTTGAAGAAGTCAAACCTGCATAAGAGAGACTCCACTTGAACCAGAATTGCTGATTATATCAAGAAGATAGAACAGTTCTTAAAACATTCCCAGTTTCCTGTGAAAATTTACCAGTATGAGGATTAAAAAAGTAGATGTGGATGTTTCAAAAAAATCCCATAAGTGATAATCACATTGTTGAAGGTGGGTTAATAGAATGAACAAGTGTCACGAAAGATGCACATCAACATTTGAAAAAAGACACGGTGTAAAGGTGTTTCTATGTCAAAGGCAAAGTATCAGAGCCATTTAATTAAATCTCTGTGTTCCAAATGATAACATGGAAGATATAACAGAAATCCAGTGGAATGATGTCATAGGGATACGGTCATCCCTGAAAGTGACCTTTATAAAAGGATAGAACAGCATGCATGAGGTGGGGGGTGCTCTCTATATCAGAGGATATACAATGTTTTTAAAAGCTTTGAAAGATCCATCTCTCAGAATTGCTTTGTGGAAAATGTAAATTGGATATACAAATATGCTATTACCTCCTGATTGAAAGGCAAAGACTAATCCTGAATAATAACTTGGTCCAAAAGTTCCAAGTTGTAACTTCTACATATAACCTAACTTTTTTTAATTCATATTAGCTGGACAAATGAATTAGCGGGGACTGTACTCCACTGCTTTAAGGAAAGCATAACCCCATGATTTATGTCAATGCATGTACCTTAACAAGCCTGAAAAAGAAATACAATTCTGATGAGAAGGCTTGGGCAGTTGCCTATGTGCTATATCAACATTTGATCAGGACTCACAGGAGCTAAAGGGTTACATTTTCCTGAAGTAAGAGTTTGCAGGGCAGCCGTATGCCTGTAATATTAAACTAGCTGAATGGATGCAATATTTAATTCAGCAACATGTTTTGAGGTCTATTATTAATTATCCAGATCTGTTGGGCCCCGAAGTTATAGAACATCATACAAAACATGATTGTAAACAGGATGTGGAGATCAAAACCAATCAATGTCACACTGAACATAATTTATTTTGTCATAGTCTTTTCTGGAAAAGAGCACACACTTTTTTGCAGAATCGCTCTTCTATAACACAGACTGATGTGTCTCGATAACTGGCAGAATCCACATTAGCATTCATGTGTATCAAGCAGCTTTTCTGAGTCCAAGGTCAAGTTGGAGTGCTCAGTATTCAAGGGCAGAAGTAAGTACACTTGCAATTCCTTCAGTATTCATCTTCATTTATTTGCTTCCTCTGCAGGACAAAAGAACACGCCATAATAATCCAGAAAGCGCTATTTCCCCTCACCATTTTTCCAAAAGTAGCTAATGGAATAACAACTCTTTCATGGTCTGAAGTGTTTTTCGAATTTGGCCACTTTAAGATGATTTCAACTCCTATCATTCTGGCTGAGGAATTCTGGGAGTTGAAGCCCCTACATCTTAAAATAATCAAATTTGGTCTAAATCAGTAGTGGATTTCAAATCTCATCGCTACCGGCTTGTTTGTGGATGCGTGTGCACAATGCTTCTGCATATGCGCGGAGATGTCTGGGTGGGTGGGTGGAGCCTCCCGCTGCTGCCGCTACCAGTTCGCCTGATTCAGGACGAACCCACCACTGGTCTAAATAGAAGTTGCGATGTCACATGCTACACATAGGATAGAATTTGCCACTAGCGCTTGATGAAGAGCGTTGAATTTGTTGACCATGCTTGACTATGATTACAAACCCAGGGAAGAGAAGGGCTCTGCTTTGGAGTAACTTACTTCAACTGAATTACATGGCAATGACAGTAACAACCAGGACCAGTTTATATGTGTCACCAAAGAAAGGGTGAGTAACATCTCCCAGCTTGGGAGCTCTACCAAGTTTTTTACAGCATCCTGAAGACTGCTCTCTGAAAGTTGTAGGGACTATTTTTAGTTTGTTATATTGATTTGAAGTTTTGGTAATAACATCCCCAATAACCTTTTCCTTCTTCAACAGAGGGCACTGTGAAACCAGTTTTTCCCATGTTTTCTGATATTGAGAGAGAAAAGGCACTGCAGTCTTTTTTGTTGTTGTAACAATCAAAAGAGACACGTTGGTTGAACAGACAGGTTGAATGTACACTTGGAGAATGGTGAAAAGGCAGAAGTTGTAATCACCCATTTTGTTGCTTGAAACTTCTCCAAATGGGAAAGATTGGCCTGACATTTGGGAAAACATAAACCCTAATAACCCTCTATATAAAATGCAGAAATAATGTCCAAATTGTAGACTTTTTCATTCTAGAATCCCAAGTCTGCTGAATTGCACTAAAGGCCAATTTCATTTTTATCAAAACAGTGGATTTTGCATTTTACAGATGTCTCAAACGTAAAATGGTGATGGGACACAAAGTAACAGTCTCATGCATATGATGCTATTTTAATTATTTTTAACAGCTAGGGAAAGAAATAATTTAGAAGACAGTTTATACAGTAGCTACAAATACCAGAAGCGTACTTGGTGGTTTTTTTTTTGTTTTAAACTTAGTTTGGAAGGCTAAGGGCTTCCAAACAAAAGTTTGCAGAAACGTTGCATGTTTTCCTCCAATGATTTATAATGCATTCACGACCCTGCTGTGTTCCTCACCTGCCCAATCCCTCACTTGTGATGAATTAGAATATTCTATTAATTTTTTTAATTAATCCCTGCACCAGCAGAGTCAATGAGACAATCACTGAACTCAGCCAGTAATACAGGGGCACATTATGGATTTTTACAGGAATAAAACTGCATATAGCCGTTTTTTTTGGTTTTTTTTTCCATTGTAGCCTGCATATACTGCTTTTCGTTGAAGCATAGAAGAAAAATAGAATACCATGAGAACAATTTAAATTAACTAAGGGAAAGAAAGGTTCTGACAATTCTAATGTGGCATGAGTTCTAATATTAATAACCTGCACACAAGACAAGCTTATGCACTTTTTGTCCTTATAAATTCTATGGAAGTAAATGTCCAAATCTCATCACCTATGGGAAGGGTAGGTTCTTCTGGGATGGTGGTGGGGAATTGGCTTACCTTTGTTTTCCACTTGGAAATCAGAGGGTAGAAGATTGTCTTGCCGATTGCCAAGCACAAATGCTAAAAAAGAAAGGATGAGAGCATCAAGAATGCCGATGATGCAAAGGATGTACGCCCAACGCACAGTGCAGACTCCCAGGGTGTATTTGTCAGTCTTCTCTCCACACATGCGTTTCACCTCAGGGGAGTCCCAGCCATCAGGGTAGAGCAGGCAGCCAATGGACAAGCCTGCACCTGGAAATGGAAGGTATTCGGTGATGATATTGAAAGACACAGTTGCAACCTCAAAGTAGTATCTCCTCTCATGGGTTTTTCATATGAAGTGTTCTGCTCAGGCTTCTGATTATGCAAGCTGGGTAAGCTATATAAATCTAATCAATAAACAAATAAATAAATTGGGACAGATTCAAGAGAAGGTTCAAATGCAAATGGCATGACAGTACAATATAAAGTACGTTCACCACCTTTTATCACCTTTGAGAAATGGAGGTGGCTTCTGGAGAAGTCCCCTATTTTTCGAAACTGATTAGGAAGCTTGATATTGTTCATCTTGCAGTCTTTGCCACAACCACAGTTTAGCCAAGCTTAGTGAAAGCTTGAATTAATGCAAATAAAGGCTTAATTTGGGAACTAAAGAAAAGTTGCAGTCCTAGAAACTATTGTTAGCATCAGGCCTTTTCTTCCCCGATTGAATAACCACAGGTCAGCCCTGTATCCATGACATAGACGATCACAATATGTGACTGTTTTTGGAAATAAAATATCTATGATTAATACTTTACAAGCTGTTGTCAGGGTTCCAAGGAACACCCCCAACAAAATAAGGCTCTGAGGCCTGAGGTTCCTCAAAGTTCTAATTTATTAGAGATGTCATGTTGGCACATCTGGGAAAACCCGAATCTGAAAGCTTCCAGGTTTTCCACACCCAGCTGACAGTTCACAGTCCTGCCCCACACCCACAAGTTCATCACATTGTCCAATCAACTCTTCACACTCAATTGGATACAATCTTCAGGCAGTCTCCATCAGGCGCAGGCAAAAGTCCTTGAATATGGAATGTTGTTATGACTAACTTTCTACCGCTCCAACAACAATCCCTTCCCAACTTCCCCAGCTAAAATATGTGGCAGTTAAGAAGCAAAAAAGAAAATTGTCTTCCAAAACTGACAGCTGTTCTTAAATGAGTATAGTAAGAGAGATCTGTAACCTGTACAAAACACTTCATGGTATTAGAGTTTAACATGAAAAGTAGAAAGAGGAGCACAAAATTTCTGTCCTTGAAAAAAGTGGACAAGCACAGGGCATTGAAAAAATTGCTTTTCTTACCACTTAGTTTATGATTACGTGATATTCCTGCAACAGTTCAAGAGCTGTGAAACTATTTTTACTTTTGTTGTCCAGAGAAGCATTAGTCGAGCCTTTCCTTTACTAAAAGGCTAATTATTTGCTATGGTATTGAAAGGAGAGTCTGCCCTGCATTCAAGAAGAAAAGATTTTAAAATATCTACTCATTCCCTTTCTTTGCATCCTGAGTTTTAATCTATGACAAGGCAGTCCTCACTTAAGAACTGCCCTGTTTAGCAAACCATTTGAAGTTACAACTGAGCAGAAAAAAAAGTAACTTTAGGATGGGTCCTCCCACTTACAACTGGAGCAGCATGCTGGGTTAGGTGATTGCCATTTGCATACTTCACAGCCAGCTTCTGACACGCAGAGTGAAGACAGAAGTGGACAGTTAAAATTGCAAGATGCAGTCACATGATGGCTTGCGTAAGGAATACATTGTTTAGTGATAGAATTGCCTGGCTCAGTTATGGTCATTAAGTGGGGACCGCCTGTACAGTCCTTTAAGATGTAAATTTAAACAGCCTGGAATTTTTATGGAAGTATGTTGAGATTTCCAAGGTACCAGGTTCTACACATTATTATTATTATTATTATTATTATTATTATTATTATTATTATTGCTGTTGTTATTGTTACTGTTATTATTATTGTGAGGAAGGTAAATTTTCAGATGAATGAGAGTGTGTTACTTGGATAGAAACATGTCACAAGGTTGCCATAGCAATTTACTGATTTATTCTTTTGAGAAAAGCTTTTATACTCCCCTGTCACTTAGGATCTTTACAGTCCTCCAGCATTGTGCTCTTCAGCCAATGTGGGTTAATCAGAAGCCTTTTCAAGCCTCTTAAGTTATTTATGTTTGAGGCCAGGAGAATTACAGCTTTCTTTAATGCCTGTGCCTGTCCTTACTGCTTATTCAAAATGCTACTGCTAAACCTGTTGCTGCGCTGCCAGACTTACTTTAGCCTCTCTTTCACGCAATGCATTTCTATTTGGTGAAGAAGCCTCTGCAGATCATGTAACCACGGCATGAATATTTGAAAAAGGTTTCAAATATCCTTACTGGCTTTCAGCATCTTCATGCTTTCAGATCAGATGGCCTTCTGCAGGTCTCTCTCACTATGGAAAAACTGCAGAGAATTGTGCTCATCTTTGGCATCCCCATTACAGGCAGGGCTTAATTAGCTTAAGGATATTTAAGCAGGATATTCTAGGCGGAATAGAAAGTCATTACCTAATCCTGGCCCTAATTTGAATTTGTGGTAATTTTTAGAAGATGGCAAGCCAAAGTGCATTTTCATCAAGCAAAGAATGCTCGTGTTTTGTATAACATTAAATAAAGCAACTCATTTATTTCTCTCGGAATGAGATAGAAAAAGCAAATTTTTTTTAAAAAAAAGAACTTTGCCACTAATAGCAAAAACTTATAAATGAACAAATAGAAGGCAGGGTGTATTTCATTTTGAGTTTCTGTCTACATACTGTGTTTCCCTGAAAATAAGACCCTGTCTTATATTTTTTTGAACCCTGAAATAAGCGCTTGGCCTTATTGCCATGCACTCAAGAGCCCAATTGGGGATGTCTTATTTTGGGGGAAACGGGGTACTATTTCCCAAACAGCGTTATTTAATTTTGCCTCTATGATCTTGTATGCATGCTGTGTGTATGTTCTGACTTGCAATGCTTGCTAGGGTCAGGTGTCTTTAAATATTATTTTTCTCTCTATAACATTGCTGACAAATTACTATACATAATTTTATATGTAAAGTATCCCAATTAAAACTGGATCTTAAGTCCAAATATTTTTGGTGAATCTATTACAATTATGGCTATGTTTGACTCCAACCCACTATTTATTTTGAATTAGTAAAACCTGTACCCTTTTGCTATTAAATATTGCAGTAATATACCTTACTTTCATCATAACCTTCCCCTGGCCACACTGGCACAGAATTATAGGAAGTGTAGTTTAACATATCTGAAAGGTTTCAGTTGGTAGTGACTACTGAATTGCCCATTTTCTCTTATGAATCACGATTTGACCCTGTTTTTCTTCTTCAGGCTGCAACTATGTTGATGGTTTTCTCACTTCTCTCATACATAAAAGGAAATACAAACAGAAGCTCATTTTCCCTTTGGCCGCGGAAATTTCTAGCTGCTAATATCCTGTATAAAACATCTCCCTTTCATCAGAAAGAAGCAGTTTTCTTAAAACACACATCTCCTCTCTAGGCAAGGCTAACCGCTAAATCTGCCTGTCAAAAGCACTGAAGATGGAGCCTTGATCATATTCAGCAAGATTCCTCCTGTGTTCTCCTTGCTCATTCCTGCTTTCTTTTAGTGATGTTTTAAATCAATAACCCTTCTATATAGTCACTTCATGATTACATCTACACCTTCACCAGAGACAGTGATTACGGCAGCCACAAAGAAAGCAGATTAAGAAAAAAAACCACCATTAAACATAACTTCATTTTATAAAAAACAAAATGATCAGAATAAGTACATCAATTGTTTGTCCTTCAAATAGATTATACAATTAAGTGTCATTGCATATCACTTAACAGACTACAATATACTTCAAGAACAGGTCATGTCACTAAAATAAACACATTGCTGGCTGACATGGGAACTAAAGAAATGGAATATTTTGGTTTCAGTGACAGTTAGCACATTCCTGAAAAGGTTGCCAATAGAACTTGAATCCAAATAGCAGATTTATAGTCACACACTGAAAAGAATTGCATCATCAAGGAACTAATATTTACTTTGCAGTACCACAAATCCATTTTGCTTTCTCTTTATTAGGAGTGATGCCAATGGAACTTCAATCCAAATGGCAGATTTATATATTCATTTTAAATAGATGCCCCTTGCACTGCAAATTTGGGAGATAGGACAAAGAGGTTATGGTATTCCCAAGCATAATATCCTTGAGCAGGAATCCCTTAGCACATTGAAGCTATGTTTAATGGATGTCTTAATCTATCCCCTGGGTTCTCTATGTCCAACTCACATGCTGCCAGTTGCATCCAAGCACACACTTTGTAGACAGTGGCTGCATTGCAGAAGAAGAAGAGGCTAAAGCAGAGGATGCAGCCAATTATAAGAAAGGTAGAAATGCCCACAAAAAACATAGCTGTTTTGAAAGCACTTGAGGGGATGGTGCCAAAGTCCAGTGGGCTGCCCTTGCAGATGAGTTCACCGGTCAGGGCATTTCCAATACAATACGAGTAGAGGCCAAAATAACCAGCTTGTGGAGTGTCAATGCTGTCCCCAATCCAATAGGGCTGGATGAAAGTTACCACCATGATCACAGCAAAGCAGAGGGTGAACAGTGCCCACAGCACTCCCATGGCTCGAGCATTCCTCACGTAGTTGGTATGATAGATCTTTGCCGCTTCCTGTGCTGGCAGCATCTTTGCCATGGCTCCACGGAGAGATGGCTATGTCTTGTAAGACATATCTTGAAGTTCAGGGTCAAACAGAAAAAGGATTGTCTTCTCACTCCAGGAACTTTAATGAGGGGCAGCACATAGGGAAGCTGAATCCAAGGAAGAGGGGCTGCACGGTTGGCTTTCCACCTCACTGATAGATCAGGATTCTGTGAAGCAGCTCTTGCCTTTCCTGTGACTCTTTGCCCAGCCACAGATGCTCAGATGACCATTTGCAAGAAGGGCTATTTGTTTCCATACTGAACAGCTCGGTGGGAGGTGCTGGATCCTGAAGAGTGCTTAGCCTTAGTTGCTGCTGCTGCTGCTGCTGCTGCTGCTCCTCCTCCTCCTTTTCCTCCTCCCAGCATCCTACATATCTGGTGCTTTCCAAGAAATTGGCGTTCCCTCCCTGTAAAGGAAATATCCTTCCTGCTTCCAAACAGCAGAGAAGAGGAGTTTCTGCGGCTTTATTTGTGAGCTCTGTTTCAGCACCACAGACAGCGATTGGCAGAGAAAGGCAGGAAGCCCAAGTCTGATGAATCGAAGGGTAGACACTGTTTCCCATTAATTGGGGGCAGACATCAGAGGACAGGCACCAATTCCCTTGACTAGGATAAATAGAGATTAATCCACCATCCCCATTTCGAATTAAGTATTAACAATTATATCTTGGAAAATAGTATGTTCCTGGACAGGATGTATAAATCTTGTTAACATAAAAACACGTTGTGCTCATCCTGCAAAAGAGAGCAAGGTGCCAATTTGTACAACATCAAGGATGAGCTGGTTGTTCCAGATATTGGCTTTAAGGCTGGATTCATAAATTTCACTAAGCTTTTATATGATTTGTGTAGTTTTGACTATAAACATTTCCAAACCGTACAGTCAGTCCAATAAATTTTATGACTTAGAATATTATGCAACCTTGCAAATGGTGTCGTACTCAACAAATAATAGGCATGAAAATCATGGTTAGTGTAATGTATGGACATTCACAAAGTTAACATTTCTATAATATATTAACTCTGTATTATTCTATCTTAATCAGATCCCCTACAAACGTGATGAATTATGCTCCCAAAATACCAGAGAGCATAAAATACAAATCAATTAAATATTATTATGGTCATAGATCAGCATAAGAAGGGAGAAATACATACAATCATTTTAAAAGCTAAAAAAATAACAAAATTAAAAATAATTATAATGCTGATACATACATACATATATTAGTATATATTAGATTTTCTAAGATGGTATTTTCTAAGATGGCCTCTTGTTGCTGCAGGACCTCTGGTCATTTCTGAGAAGTTAAGTGTTCCTCTCCATCATTACTGGAAGCCCATTGAAAGGGAATGTACAGAACTTGCTTGGCTGATTGTAGACATAAAAGGACAACCACCTCATGGTGGATATTCATCAAATGTATTGGAACAATTGGCTAAAAATGGAAAATGTGACGTAAGCATGACATGTAGATAAAAGCATGAGGAATATTCAGACAGTCTTGGAAAAACCTTTTGCCATAAATTCTGGCTAAGCTGATGAGTTGGCATGACTTCCTCATGGTCTCAAATGGCAAAAAATAATTCTTATCTGTTGTCAGTGTAAAATTCTTTAAGCTATTGCAGTATAATGAATCTTTTTGAAAAGAAATGTGTGCCTATTTATGATATAACCTGGTTTATATATTCCTAATTCCCAATTAATTACATGAAAAATATTTACCGGTAAACGAATATGCAGGAATCATATAAGTCTGTCCATATGTTCTCAAATCCTTGCAAAGAAATGGCATGCACATTGTTAAACTAAAACCAGCATAGACCTTACCAGAGTGTTTGGTTTTTCTCTGTAATACTACTTATTTCCTGACATACGTTGCTCCCATAGTTCTCAGTCAGGATCAGGTTAGAGTAGGCAGTGTTACATATCTAGATTGAGAATTCTGCTAGGCATTATCAACATGCATTTTACTGGCTGATTAGTCCAGGATTGCATAACAAACATTTGGATCCTGAGAAAGTTCCAGTAGGCCACATCTGTTGTTGGTTCTTGTTCCAGGCAACCTGGCATACACCTTTGAGAAATAAGATGTCTTTCACACATGTTGTTATAGCGGGATTTTTCCACTAAACTCTGCTGAACTTTCTGTATCAGCTTTGTTTGATACAGTCCCTAATTTTAGACTGGAAAAATTGTTATCGCTCTCAGCCAGCATAGTTATTCTGCCAATCTATACAGGTGTTTAATTGGTCTAGAGGGCTCTAGACTGAGGAAAGTTATGCTATATGAAAGTATTCTAACATAAATGATGGGTGGGGGGGGTTTTAGGATTTTCTGTTCCTTTTTTAAATAAGCCAACTAGAAAGCTAAGGAAAGAGGTTTATATTTGCTTTTATTAATTTTGCTTCATCAAAATAAGTTATATCAGTTCATCAGAGCTATTGATGAAAGGATCAAAACATTATTAATAAACTGACCTAGACTACACATCACACTAAATCAACAAGGCAAAAGCTGTAACATTACACAAAGCCAGAAACCATGATTTTCCATTCCAGTGCCTGGGTTCACAAACACATTCAGACAGATCCTAAAAAAAGATTGAGCAAAGTTTTTTGGAGTTTCACAGAAAACTGACAAGCTGGACGGAGATGAAAAATTCAGGAAAGGCACAAATTGCGCATCATACATCATGGTTTGTTGAACATATCAAGTTGTTAGATTAACATGTAACACTAAACTTTGAATCCTGGTTTCTAACAACTGGTTGGCCTCTTAGAATATTCTGACCCAAATCCAAACAGATCACAAAAAGGGTTTCCAGAATGTATGAACCTATCGGTGTGATGATTGCCTTGCTGACATTGAGGGTCCTGATCTCTGCAGGTTTCAAAATCAAAAAAGACCTATTCTTAACTTAGTATCCCAAGGTTTGTAGACTGCAGCTCTTACATTTTACTTGCTTTTTTACTATTTAATTTATTTTACTACTTATATTTATTTTACTATTTATCAAAAAAGCACAACAAAGAATGTTCTTTCTGCACCAACTCAGAAAGCTCCAACTGCCCAAGGAACTGTTGATCCAGTTCTACAGAGGAATTATTGAGTCTGTCATCTGCACCTCTATAACTGTCTGGTTTGGTTCTGCAACCCAACAAGACAGACACAGACTTCAGAGGATAATTAGAACTGCAGAAAAAACAATTGCTACCAACTTGCCTTCCATTGAGGACCTGTATACTGCACGAGTCAAAAAGAGGGCTATGAAAATATTTACAGACTCCTCACATCCTGGACATAAACTGTTTCAACTCCTACCCTCAAAATGACACTATAGAGCACTGCACACGAGAACAACTAGACACAAGAACAGTTTTCCCCCCGAATACCATCACTTTGCTAAACAAATAATTCCCTCAACACGGTCAAACTATTTACTAAGTCTGCATTACTATTAATCTTCCCATCTCGTCCCATTTATGACTGTATGACTGTAACCTTGTTGCTAGTATCCTTACGATTTATATTGATATTGATTCATGATTGCTTATTTGTACCTGAGAGAAAAAGAATTATTCCTGTAAAGAATATAGCCTAAGTGACTCCATATTTACCCTTTACATAACCTGAGCAAACCCTCGGCTATTAAGCTGAGTAGGATATGTAGAAAAGGGATGTGTGTATGATGCCTGTTTTGAGGAAACAGATATTTTGGTACATTCTAAGTTGGGTCAGGCTGACCCAAGCTCCATTGAAAAAGGAGGAAGAGACTAAGTGTCCAATTAATAAGAACAATAACAAACAATTATGAATACATATTTAGAGGGTATTTTTAGACGGCAATTTTGGAGGGGAACTCCAGGGCAGAACATGTAAAGAAAGCCAAAACATTATATAACAACTGAAAACAATATCTGGTGGGAGCGTTCTAATTATTTTGCTGATTGTCTAAAACTGTATTTAAACCATGTAACCGGAGTGATAAGAGGTTCTCTCTCTTTCATGGGAGAACCCTTTTGCAAAAGTTTAGGGGGATACATATATCATTACAATAAATCTGCTTTTTCCTTGTTCATGGTCTCTGTTTCACTTTTTATGAGGTTTGCTGTTTTTTTTAAAATCTCACAATACCCTATGGCTATCATTGGGTGTTGTACCTTATGATTCTTGATGGACGTATCTTTTATTTTATGTACACTGAGAGCATATGCACCAAGACAAATTCCTTGTGTGTCCAATCACACTTGGCCAATAAAAATTCTATTCTATTCTATTTAGTCTTGTGTTTCTTTCCAAATCAAGTTTGCTATCACTATCACATGTTTCCATGAGATACATTCATTGGAAGAAAGGATTCATGTGACTTTGACAAAGGGTTTTATTAACTGCAACTTCAGGTTGGTCTGGACTCTCATCCCCAGAGCCTTTGATTAACTCATTGGCTGCCCGGAATCAATGGACACACTTTGGATTTTGTTACTGCTGACACTTGCCTTGGCAGAGTCTTCTATTCATCCAAGAGGACTAATTGTTAACTTAGTAAGTGAGTGTGAGATATTCTTATTTGAATCCTTCCAGAAATATCTTCTTTTAGGTTTGGACATGTATAAGGCTAGGAATAATTTGCTCTGGTCCTATTCTTTTATTTAAAAAACCTGCAGCATTATTATTCAATCGATAATTGAAGGATATGCTGCAACTAATCACACATGCAATCAATCTAGAGTACTATGTAAATCAGAACATAATCATAGATCAATGTCAACACATGACATTCCATCAAAATTCCTGTGACAGGATTATACAGCCGGTATAGGCCCGGTTATTACTCAGTGCTCTAACATATTTTTATGGAGAATGTAATGATGAATCTAAAGAGACAAGGCCTTTCACAAAAGGGCAGATGTAGAAAAATGAAAAGAATGGACAAATTGCTGAATTCACCATCTTCTTTCACACATTTACCTCCTGGTTTCACATTTGTTTTCCTCTAGCACAATGGGGAGCTGTGTCTTAATAGCTTACAGTGCAAAAGCCGCTGCTGTCACCGAACCAAAGGATTAAGTTTCGCTCGCTGTGCAGACAAGGCAGCTGAAAACCAAGAATGTTCCCTAAAAGTGAGTGTCATTTAAAAAAAAAAAAGGTATATGCCCATCGTGAGAGAATGAGAGAGACATGTTCTGTTCAGCATGACGGCAATTAAGTGTTCAGTTAATAGCACTATGTAACCATGATATGACTTGCGCAAAACAAACACTATGAAATAAAATAATATATTAAGCCATTGGCACCATTATTGTAGGAAAATGAATAGTTTCAAAGTGAGAAACATTTGTATGGATGAACATATGTCAGGGGATTCATAGCTTAATGTTGATCTATATCCCAGGCTAATATCTCTGTTTTCTGCATCTTGGGAAAAGTGTCCAAGACTAAGGAGTGGTTGTTATGAATGATTGAAAAACTTATATTCATTGCCTGAATGAGTTCTATAAGCCTGGGAATAATGATCTGTATCTTTCTGTTTCCTGCAGAGTCTATATGGAGTTTACTACAAGTGCCCTTGTGAGAGAGGCTTAATCTGTGATGCTGATCGAACCATTGTGGGAAGTATTGTCAATTCTGACTTTGGCATTTGCAAGGACCCATCAAGTAAAATCAGCAATGAAAAAGAAGAAAGAAAGAAGCATGGTGGCTAGATTTACCCTGGATCCTTTAAGTAGCCATATAGCTATTATTATTTTCGTTGCAAAACAAATTCCTATGCTTTTACGTACTGCTCCAATAAGCATGCCCTTTGTTCATCTAGATTTCAGTTAGATTCAAACATTTTTCTGATCCATTCTACTGAAAATAAGGCCTTGCCATACATTTTTAGTATGATATCAGCAAGTAATAATATCTGGCTCACCTTACTTAGACTTGGAACCAAATACAGGATGGAGCAACCAGTGATTGGAGGACAAATCACTAGGTCAAAATGCCATGGCTATAGCCTAGACTGGGAAGCTGAAACAACATCCTGACAAAGTATTTGCATCAACAGGTGTGAAGATACTGGCACATCTTCAAAATGTATGTAAAAACCTGTTACTCCTAGGAAGAAACTCGCATGAAATTACAGATCAGGAACTGAGCAGAAAATAGACTACAAGAGCAACCAATGAGCAGAGGAAGAAAATGTATGATAATCAGGAAAGGATTTATTATTATTATTATTATTATTAAGGCAGTGGTTTCCACTCTATTCTGGTGGTCTAGCAATGTAGTGAGTTCTAATAACTAACCTTCTCTCTAAGGAGCTTCCCTATTTGATTTGCCCAACAGCAATGTAAGGTGAGCTAGAATGAGGAATAAAAAGTGATTAGGTCAAAAACACATGAGAAACATCATGACTGGAATGTCCAGGTCCAAAGCACAGTTCAAAAGTTTCAGTAAAATCTCTTCCAACCAAACCGGCCTCTTGGTCATTTCATTGACAGCTTTATATAAGTTTCTTTGTAACAATATGAATAGCGTTCCTATTGCCTTATTTGGGCTATTTTTTTCCAACTACCCAGTCTAATTGGCAGTCTTAATATGATCTACAAGAGTAGCAACTGTGTTTAGCTTCCAAGACACTGCTATGTCAAACATGCAGGACTAAATTAAATGATTATCACAAACCAGTATTTGTTGTCCGTCCTACTGGTATTTTACTGTTTATATTGGTATTATCACTTTCCTATATTCTTTTAAAAATACATAATGAAAAACGAAAATAATAATATGGACCAGCAACTGTTTACCCCAAACTGTCCCTTTGACCAAGCCTATCATTTTACTCTTTATAATGTTCTATACCTTTACATTTCATTGTTTTAGCTGTTTGATCATGCTTCTGTCTGCTTTGCTACTGCTCTAATTTGTCTTCCAGCCAGGGTTTTTTTCCCCCAGGAAAAATGTTACTAGACTTAGGAATATTCAAAGGTTGTGCATCAAACAAGTAAGGAAATGTTTAGAAGAAATTGGCAACCCATTTGGACAGTTAATAAAATGTATATAATACATTACTGATGGGGCCTGACTTTTGATAACCCTATGCGCCTATCTGCCTGCCTGCCTGCCTGCCTGCCTCTCTCCCTGTCTACCTACTGCAATATGTCCTAGTCTGAATCATTTGAAAGCTGCCATTCTGAGAAGTTCTCTCTTTTGGAAATGACTTCTGGATGAGAGTTAATAAAAATATGCAATCGAATGCTTTGTCATTTTTCATGATTTGTTACACATGTCTCTAACACATTGTACTATTTCTGGCAACTATTTCATTTTAAATTACCTGCCACTCTGGGTAATGTTTAATTGTGATGACGTAAAAGCCAGAATGAAACACCCCAGGGGTCATTTTGGACTGCTTAATTTTGGCTTTTACATTATCCCAATTAACCATTAAAGAGAACAGTAAGTGATGCTTAGAAGTAACTTAATTAAAAAGAGTTATAATATATAGATAAACAGTAGCTAGATTGAAATACCACACTAAATCATAGTTGTCAACTAAGCTACAATGACTTCATTAACACATAAAGCAGAGATCTAAATCATATTTTTCAAACCACGAATTTATACTATGCACTGAACAAAAGTCAAGCAAGCAACTTAAGAGGCAGCCCAATTAGAGGGAAGAGAAAGAGTGCCAAGAGAGGAGTGTGGCTGTGTAGCAGTTGTGGAATTGACTTCCAAAAAATAAATTGAAGCATCCAATATGATGCATGAATGTATCACCTGCATGTAGCATCTTAAAATAGATGTGCTTTCCCCTGAATCATGACTGAATAGGAAGCTCTCTACAACCTAAAGGTACACAGCTCTTCTATTGGGCGAGTCATCTGGGGATTTGTGAAACAGAAGCAGGTTATTCAGAAGGACACAAAGATCAGCTCCAAATCAGAAGACAAGCAAGCCTACAAATCCCTTAACTCAGAAACCAAACAGTAGAGAAAGAACAGGTAGGAGCCCTACTATACCTTAGTCTGTTCTGGAGAATTCTGAGCTGGAGTAGAATCAAGGCCTCCTAGTTTTGGGAATGTTGGTAGCAGCTGATGACATCCACAGCACATCATAATAATCCCAAATGATGACACAGGCCGGATGGCATCATCATACTGTACACATCAAATGATGCAAATATGTAAGTCACAGCATGTGCATGATTATATCATATGCCAGCTTCATCAATCTCTCTTCTCTAGACATCCATGGGGGAAAAAGATGAAGGAGTGGCTGCTTGTAGGGAAGGGCATCCAAGGAAGGCTGAAAGCATATATCAGGGAAAATCAGCTTCAACCGCCCCTGGCTAAGAGAATAAAGGAACCCTGGTTGTCAAAAGTCCACTCAGATGGAAGGTCATTCACTGAAGCAATGTG
This sequence comes from Ptyas mucosa, assembly GCA_012654045.1. Lineage (NCBI taxonomy): Eukaryota > Metazoa > Chordata > Lepidosauria > Squamata > Colubridae > Ptyas > Ptyas mucosa. Next base: position 14,955,336 of record WNWU01000004.1, read on the forward strand.
TTGTTTGTTTTGCCTGAATTCCTGAGAACATTTACAGCTGGAACCAATTATCTTTGGGAATGTGACTTGTGGAGTTTTATCTCTTGGACTGACTCAGACACACAGTACTGCCTGACTCCTTGCATCCCTGGTGAAAACTTATGGCTTTGCAAACAGGTTCGGCGGCAACTGAATTACTAGATTAGGCTGTGAAAATACATATGAGAGAAGACCTGGGAAACGTAGTCATATTTTTTTTGAAAGAAAGGTTTGTGTGAGTTACATAACATTGTGTGTGTGTTCCAAAAGGATGCCAATAGTTTAACTTTTAAGCAATTTTTTAAAATTAGACATTTATAAATTTTATTAAAACACAAATTAGACATTTACACAACATATGACATATAAATAAATAGCTTATCCTTTTTAAGCATTGTTTCTTAGTGGTTTTCCACCTGATACTTTATATTTCTTCCCCTTTTTCTTAGTCTAATATTCTTTTTTTCCCCTCCTCCTTTTCTTCTCTTCTTTTTTTCCCCCTCCTTGTCTTTCCCCCTATAAAGATCTATATATTTTGATTATATCTTTACTGTTTTACGTTTCTCCATTCATATTATATACCTATAAAACTTATTTATATACATCTTGTATTTATTTTTCTTTATTGATGGTGTTAAGCCAGTTATACCATTTGTTCCATATTCTGTAGTAGCCTGTCTCTTCTTTTTCTTTAATTTCTTTTGTTCATCTGTCCATTTCTAAGATTTTATCTATTAGTTCTTCAGTTAGGGTTTTTTCCTGTTTCCAACTTTTAAGCAATTTTAAACAGTTTGAAAGGGGAGGGCATTTGCTCAATTGACTTTGCTACCATATGCTAAGCCAACCAAATTTTAGCAAGGTGTAATATATGAATGTAGCTTTGGAGGGAAATCACTGAAGGGCTGTTTACAATGCTCCCATACATGATAGAAAAGATGTGGTTATTATTTGTGGTGGAATCTCCAGCTAGACTGGAAGGAAGGGTTAAGAAGGGTTAAGTTCAGAGTCTTTGCATTGCAGAAAGCAGCACAGGCCGGACCTGCCCCAGAATCCCTAATGCCTCATTTATCTGTTTCTCAGGGAAATGCAGTCAGTCTAGTGAGTTTCTTGTAACATATGTAGGTGACTAAAAATAAAGTTTCTCTTTGAGACTATTTATGAGTGGTTTAAGTTGCTTGCATCTGTCAGTACTCACCATCTCAGTGACAGAAAAGGGATTGATTTTTTAAACTGTTCAGGCAAGCGCTGATTTGGGAGAGACAGGAATATCAGCCTCTTTTGTATTTTTTTTTCTTTTTGTAGAGAAACAGAAAGGCATTCTTTTCTGTTTGCCAACCCATTTTATTAGTCTCTTTTTTCCTCTGTACAACTGCCCCCTTCAAATGCTGTTGTCACTTTCTTCTGACCCAGCAACTGGGGGAGAGTGAAAACTATCCATGGGTTCCTCCAGGACATGCTCACTACTGGTCTCCACAGTGACATTCGGAAGGGGGTGGAAGCTATGATCAGCTCTCTCAAGGGGATGAAAGCTTTGGCCAGTCTCATTGGTGCCCAGGAGAGGGTGAAAGCTGCCACCACTAATCTCATTGGTGCCCGGGGGAGGG
>WNWU01000004.1:14956967-14968445 GCA_012654045.1 Ptyas mucosa
GCTGCCACGACTAATCTCATTGGTGTCCGGGAGAGAGTGAAAGCTGGCAATATTAGTGTCATTGGTGCCCAGGGGAAGATGAAAGCTGCCACGACTAGTCTCATTGGTACCCGGGACAGGGTGAAAGCTGACACCACTTTCACTGTGAGGAGCAACAGATGAAGGCTCAATAGTTGAGATTAAAGGCTGGCTAATAAGGGAGGCAATCTGGCTTTTTCTGGTGGATTCAAGAGGGTAAGCATTAGGATCAGACCCGAGAGTATGACCACTACTGATCCTGCTTTCTTCCTTGTTAATCTTCAGGCTGAGGATCACTTTGCAAGCCTGAGTCTGCACATCTTCTTCAGGATGGACAATGAGAGCTAGCAAGCGCTCAGAAAGGCGGGAATTATCACCAAAGATGATTTCATGGAGGGAGTTTTTGTTATAGGCCCACTGCATTGACTGGTATTGTGGAGACTGGCGCCCTTCACTAAGTCGTTCCACAAATATTAACATCTCATAAAGCAGATTCCCAGGTTGAGATGTCTGGAAGAGGTTCAGGAAGTCAGCAGGCGCCTTGGAAGAAGAGATGAAAAACACTTCATTCACAATACTTCAGTTCAGAGCCTTCCTCCTCATTCTTTCCTCTCTCCTCATCAGCTCAAGGGATGAAAGATAATACTAACCCTGGGTCCCCCATTCTCAAGCTAGACACCACATGTTATCACAAAAGAAGGGGAGGGAAAATAAGTTATCAACGTGTATAAATTGTGACTGTATATAACTTCAACATCATAATTTAATTAAAAATGCCCTGAATGTCATTAAATGGAAGAAGACTGCGACCAAGTTCTCTGCACACTAGTTCAGCCTATTATCCAAGAGAAGTGGATGGGCAGCTTCTCCACTGTTAAGTGTCATCATGCATACCTCTCCATCCTTTGATGTAGGCCAGATCAGGATACTACATGACAAGGATTTCAAGAACACAACTGTACTGTTGTAGGGTTTAATAACATTAACTCAAAAATCTGCCAGAGCTTTCTTCTGCCCATTTTATACCAAACATAATCAACAAAACAGCATTGTTTTGAATTGCTCCCCCCCGTGCTTTTTCCTTTCCTAGAACTGAGTTGTCAGTTACTTTCTCTTAATATCTCTCCTAACAACTCTTTGCTGCTTTGTCAAGGTTATCTCTATATTCATCTACATTATCTCAGAGAAAGTTGAGGATCAGGGCTAGAAGGAGCTTGCATATTCATGATGAGTAACAGGGACAAGGCTGGATCAAGCCCAGTGCCAAGAATATGACAGCTAAGTGCTCAACTGTGCCATATCATCCTGCATTAGAACCCAGAGAATGTCGACAGTCAGATTCAGATTTTAGGAACAGCTGAGACAGATTCTGCAGGATCTGGAAGTTCTCCATAAGCAATATCTAGGTCTCTAAAAATATAGCTTTATATTGGCGTTTGAATCTGCTCACTAAAATCTCATTAAAATCTTATTAACTGTAGTCTCTGAGTCAGTTGCTTGTGATTTTAACCAATGCTGTTTATGATTGACCAAATGCAATAAAACTGGGCTAAAGCAACTGATACAAGCCTTGAACCTGATGCCCAATCCATCACACACCCCAAAATAGGGAAAAGTGGAAACTATGAGTTATGCAAGCTTGGTTCTAGAAGTATTCCCAGGAATTACCACACCCACAAGGATATCACTGACCAGACTCAAGAAACTAGGAAAACAGATTAACAGTGCTTAACTAAATAGTGTGACAAATGGACATTCTTATTTCTTCTGCTTTTGATCTGACTTTTATTTGGCAACTATTTTGATTTGCCACAGATTAGAAAGCTTTCTGACTGATTTCAGCCATAAAACAGGGCTTTAAACTATATTTCATAGATTTCTAGAATTTAGGAAGTCAAGTTTTCATAAATTGCTGCTATGTTTTCAGATCCTAAGAAGAAGCTAGAGATGCTGTGGCTCAGTGGCTCAATGATGCTGGGGATGGTCTCTGCTCCAGGGGTTAGAGTCCTAGCGCTGCATAGCAGGGTAAACTCCCATTATTTGTTTCAGCTTCTGCCCACCTTGCAGTTTGAAAGCATGTTCTATGTGGGTACATAAACAGGTGCCACTTCAGTGGGAGATAAGCTGATGCTTCATGCAGGCAGTCAGATTCCTGCTGGCTCTGAACCTTCCCCATTGCAATGTCTATTTACAAGGTGGCTCTGGTAGAGGACAGGGATCTTGGATGCTGCTGCAGGAAGAGTCACCTCTCTTTCTCTCTGGTGCAAAGCTAGCTTGCCCTGCTTTGGGGCACCTTGGGAAGCACACAAGGGTGTACCTAATAGAGCTAGTAAACAGGCAGCCAAACTACTACTCTGCATTAATATTGCAGTCTCCTGGCTAATGTAACAATGCCATATTCTAAATAATTAAAAGATTATGAAGACATGAAACCCAACCCCCAAACCTCTCTGGTGATCCTGGCAATTCCCGCTATGTCCTACTGCTTCCTCCCACCCCAACACAAACTTCTTACCTGACAATTCAAGATGTCATATATCAAGTCATCCTTTTCAATGAGTGTACCAAGAAATTTGAGGACTTGTACCTGATCAAACAGGTGATAAGATCCAGTTTAGAAACTGCTGTGTAGAAACAAGACCATTCTATCTTCCTTTACAACTAAAGCTCTCTAGCAAATAAAGAAGCACTGCTGACAATTTTTGTTGCTGTTGTTGCTGCTGTTCCTGGTCATTAACCCACAAGGGCTTTATTGCATCAATCTAGAGTCATCCAACTATTATAAGTCAAAATAACAGTAAAGAGTATGGACTTCATATCCTTTTAGTGATGGCTTGAGGGAAAATAGTCTGGCATCCAGGAGCACTGAGTTCCTGAAAAGCCAATCTGCAATGCTCAGTACATCAACTCTTCCCTATACCAGCAAATTGATTGACATCCTCTATTCATTTGCAGGTGGGAGAAGGGGAAATTAAAGTTGGAAGTTTATTTATAGTCCAAGACCACTCAGGTAAAAAAATATCAAACACAGCAGAAGGAGAAATCTATTCTGCTGAAAAACAGCTTTTTCCCCTTTCAGTTTTTACTCTTCCTCTCCTGCCTGTCTGTATTAGAGAGAAAAGGCATGAGGAGAAGAGCACTTCTATCCATAGATGCTGATTATACAGGCCTCCAGAGCATCTCTGACAGATTACCAGTTGCAAAATGTAGTCATGAATCAGACTGGTTGAGGATTCCATGTAAAGCTTTCCAGTCTTGGCAGCAGTTATGCAAAGCTGGTTTGATAAGTGAAGTGAGAGGCAGCATGAGTTCTAATAATTATTCTCTGCATTTCTGAGGTTGAGGTTGTCGATGTAACCAAACTGACACCACTTACCCAACACAGAGAGATCTTAGCAGGCTTCAGGATTCTTATTTTTGCAGAAGTTAAAATACACACATATATACATCTATACCTACAAAAGCATACTCCAATGGTGGCTAAGTATAATTAGTGCTCATGAGCAGCTAACAGCAATTGGGGCATAGAATAGTGTGCTCTGGAAAAGCCTGAATAAAGACTGATCAACGTTTAACTCTGGGCCCAACTTTTTTGTTCTGTTTCTAATATGATCATTTTCATTCAGTCAAGAAGACAACATTAATGAACAGGAGCAAACCAACAGTAAAGCATAGGATATCTCAAGGTAAACAAAGATTACTAATACTTTTTAAAAGATCAGAAGGGAAATCTTATTTAGTGTGGACTGAATATACTTAATGACCCACATAAGGTGGCTTATAAGGCAGGAAAGTGGTCCAGAAACTAGATTCAGAACTGAGTCAGAGAACTAGAATAAATCAGAATCTGAATGACTGCAATTAATGATGCATTTAGAGGAAAGATGCTGAATATTATTAGATCTCTTTATAGACATTAAGCTGTATTTTTGCTCTGCTCTAAGTTTAGCCAGTCTCAAACTCCTGGGCTTATTGAAAGAGAAGAAAGTGCCTGTGTGTTGTGTACCTTGGTCGAGGTGTTTGCTGTGAGCAGAATGTCCATAAAGTTTGTAAGCCGCGTTGTCAATAATGTGTGTGTGTAATCTGGTATGTGCAACACATTCAGCAGCTGCAAACCAACAAGTTGTAGATTGTTGTCCCAGTTGCTTGTCACAATCTCGATGATTTGGGGGACATATTCCTGCAAAGAAAGATACATAAGAAGAATTGACCATCTGTGTATCTTTGAGATGCAATGTCAATAGTTGACTTTTTATTTTTTAAGGATACATCTCTAAAGTTAACTGCAGTGCTTCTCAACTTTAGCAAATTTCCCAGCCAGCACACTGGCTTTAATTTAAGAGTTGTGAATTTTTTTTTAAAAAAAAATCAATACCTCTTGATCATAGTGCCTTCTACTGGCAGCCGGAAGAATGTCTTTTCGTTGAAATTTTAACTGTAAATTCAGTGGAAGGAGATTTTTGTTTTAGTTTTTAAAAATTCGTGTCAGCTTCCCAAAAACAATTTATTTCACCTTTATTTTAGTTTTTGGAAATATAAGTGAATGCGTGTGTATATATTTACTTTTTTCTTTCCCTTTTTAGTTTCAGCCTAATATGGCTTCTCTATTAGTTTATGTGAAAGCCAAATATCTTAAATATACCTCCAAGAAGAGGCAGACACTTACAAAATTGAGACAGAAAAGCATAGAAAACTGGTGCCAGAAAAATACCTAGTGGTCCTTCAAGTCTGCCCTTTGATTTTTTTTTTAATTTTTATTTTTTTTGTCAGGTGATGGGACATGTGTTTATCCCAAACATGCTTAAACTTAGTTACAAATGTTTGACCCATTTCCTCCACTGGAAGTTGATTCCAAGCTTCCACTACTCTGCCTGAGAAGTAATACTTTGGAACATTACTTTTGAACTTCCCTTCTTATACATGAAAAGCATGTCCTTCCTCAAAGGAGCAGTATTTTATCCATCAAATCGGTTGATCTAGTCTACATAAGCGGAAATTTAAAATTGAATAACTACATAGTAGTTCTGATTCGCAATTACTCTACATTTGTAAGAGAACAAGAAATAAGCAATCCAGAAGGGTTTTTTTTTTCATTGATTGCTTATGAATGTATTGCATTTCCGCGTGGATCTCTTATTTTTTTTCTAGATTATATTTAAATATAAGTTCATTGAAGTATTCACAAGTTTTTAAGTTTTTTGTTATAAACGAGCAGTAAATTTTTTGGCTGTTTGGAATTCCTTTAAGTTGTGTGTGTGGGGAGGGGGGTCATGTTTATTCATTATGCTCTGTAAAAAGAAAAATTGGCAAGTGATGAGCCTTGGTGGCTCAGCAGACTAACGTGCTGTTAAGTAGCACCAGCTGCCTGCAATTACTGCAAATTCAAATCTCACCAGGCTCAAGGTTGACTCAGCCTTTCATCCTTCTTAGATAGGCAAAATGAGGACCCAGATTGTGGGGGCAATAAGCTGACTTTGTATAAAAAAGAACACCGTGTAGGGGGAGCCAAAAGCCCTACTAAGCAGGTATATACAAAAGTATGAAGACTATTGCTTAACACATTGTAAGCCGCCCTGAGTCTCCAGAGAAGGGCGGCATATAAATCGAACAAACAAACAAACAAATAAACAAACAAACAAACAAACAAACAAATAAATAAAAAACAGGAAAATATGCTTTTGAGCATACAGTATATGCAGGTAATTCAAAATTCCAATTACACATAGCATTTATTCTTGCTGCATAGGAACACAATTCCCTCTATGTTTTGAAACAAAATCACTGAATACAAAATAAAAGTATTAGGAGCAAACTAAAAGTAAATGTAATTATTAATCTTTCATCTGAAATAGTTGCAACTATGTACTCTTTATTATATAGACCAGAGAGAATGCCCAGGAAATAGAGAGATAGATCGTTTATGAGTCAATAAATCATTTTTTTTTAAATTTTACTCTCGATTACATAAAACTGAATTAAACACAACAAAGGAAGAAAGTAATCAATTTTTATATAACATAACACTTCCTAAGATTATGTAAGACCAAGCAGGTTATTAGGCTGCACTTCCATCTTGCCAAAGAATAATAGATATTGCTTTGAAAACAGGAAAAACTCCTGATTATCCTCTTACATATTATGAGACCTATTTTGACGTTTCTGCTCCAGTACATTTCAAAATCCATAATGATGCTTTTTAAAAGTTTTTCCAAGTTTCTTTAGTGAGGTTTATAAAACTGGGACTTTAAAGACAGGTAAAGATCATGCTCACTGTGCACAATATTTTAATGAAGATTCCCAGTCATCCAGGCAGAGTTGTCTGGAAGTTGACTCATGGCAACTGGGTGTCCTTTCGATTTGAGACCCAACAGAATAACAGACTAGCAGTCTTCATTCTGAAGAAGATACTTGGATAAGCAGCAAAATGTTTCAAGCCAAAAAGGAAAGAAGTCCAGTTGCCATGAAAACTCAACTTCCAGACTATGCACATTATTCTCCAATTTGCTTGCTAAATGTTGATGCAAAATTATTGACCACAGCCTCGTTATATACTCTGTTGGCAATATTGGTTTTCATCATCCATCCTGCACGATCTCATTTTATTAAAAAAAAATGTCAAGCATCTGATAATTGAGAAAAAAATGTAATTAATGGTGGAGGTTTTATTGAATGACAGAAAAAGCCATTAGAAATGGTACAACAGAGCAGCACTTAGATTATAAGGTAGAAATATTTTTGTTAGGCATAGTACCAGACACATTTGACAAAGAGAATATATTGTTCTCCCAAGAATTGTATTTGCACAGCACTGGAAAAATGAAGAAACACCTACAGAAGAAGATGTAATTAATTTTTTTTAAGATTGTGCAGAAATGGACAGATTGACATTAAAAATGAAAAAAAAAGAAGATAGAATATTTTCGAACATGAAATTTTTTTTACAAATGGTTGGATATTAGAGGTAGAAATTAGGAAGGGGAAAATATTATTATATAAGCAAAATGATCCAGACAATATGCTGTATACTAAGCATGTATGTATGTAATGTGAAAATGTATAAATAAACTGTTAAAAAAAGAAAGAAATGATAACAACAGATTTTTTTTTGAAACATATATTCACTGAATGCAAATTTTTTCCTTCTTTATCAATTGGATCAAATCGTAGTATTCAATTTCCTTTGCTGAGTTATTACAAATGGAATTACCTCTTTTACTGTTTTGATATCATGTGGAACTAATCAAGGACACCTTTTATCTCCTCTAATTTTTAAATTGGTTAGTTCCATCAATCTGCTTGAAGTAACTTTAAGGTATAAACTTAGGGATATCACTACTGTGAGTCACTATATCATCTTGAAGTAATATTCATTTATACAGCATTTATCTTTCATAAATTTGATATTTTACTATTAATAATATATCACTAATGTATAATAACACATTTGCACTGCTACTATTATGTACAAAATGTCTAATAGACCAATTGAGAAGATTCTGGCAAGGAAGTATAACTCTGACCCTTTTTGCATACTTATACTTAGATAGGTAATCCTAGTTTAAACAAGCTCTTTTGGTAATAAAAAACAAGCAATTACATTATAGGTTGGATCATATTATTGTCAATGAAATTGAACAATCTGTGTTATTGCAAGAAGAATCTGGAATGCATAAAATTGTTAAATGGCAGAATATTCAGTTAAAACGTCTCTTAATTTCACAATTTGTTCAAATGCATTAGGAGTCTATAAACTCTCAAGTTATTTTTAGTGTTGGGATGTTTTTTCAGATGCTTTGATATCTACAGTATTTTAAAATAAACAATTAAAAGGTATTTGTAAAAAGGTAAAATTAAAAGGTATAACTTATTGGAATCAATGTACTACTGAAACTGTTCTATCTGTTTGTCTGTTTGTAATGTTCCTTTGAGGAAAACAGTGTATTGCAGGGCAACAATTTTTGAATCAAGGTATTTCAAATGGCTAACTTAAAGAATACATCCAAAATTCAGGACCCATTCTATGAGATTGAGATTTCAAGGATTTTATTATTTATTTATTAGTTCAATTTATATGCCGCCCTTCTCCGGAGACTCAGAGCGACTTACAATGCGTTAAGCAATAGCGTTCATACTTTTGTATATTTATTTATTTATTTATTTATTGGTTCAATTTATATGCCGCCCTTCTCTGGAGACTCAGGGCGGCTTACAATGCATTACGCAATAGCCTTCATACTTTTGTATATACCTGCTTAGTAGGGTTTTCGGTCCCCCCTTAAGCGGTGTTCTTTTTTATACAAAGTCAGCTTATTGCCCCCACAATCCAGGTCCTCATTTTATCTACCTCGAAAGGATGGAAGGCTGAGTCAACCTTGAGTCTGGTGAGATTCGAACTTGCAGTAATTGCAGGCAGCTGGTGCTACTTAACAGCACTTTAGTCTGCTGTGCCACCAAGGCTCTACTTTAAGACTACTTACATTGGCAAAATTGTGGCCACTTCAGTATGGCTGTGCCACCCTGTAGCACCATTGTGGTCAGCTGAGGACATGTGTTCATAATTTCTGGTCCTTTTTGCCAGCTTCCCACAGACTAAGTCAATAGGGAAGCTGCAGAAAGTTGGAAGTCACTCCTGCTCCATTTTTTTTTTGCCTGCCCAAATATGTCTAAAACCATGACCCATGGATCATGAGCTATACTGTATTAGTTCTTTGCAAGAAATATGGAATCTCTCAGTAGATTGTTAGACAAGGATATGTTTCCCCTCCTCTCCATGTCACTTTCTATATTGAATTACTTTATAGACCATATTTCCCTACAAGGGAAAATATACAAAGTAGAGCATTAAATAGCTGTATTTGTTTTATTCATTAAAAATTATTTTTATCTCATCCTTTCTAATAATGTCCTAGAGTGACTGTCGAAAATAATTAAAATACAATTTGGAAAGTAAAATACAAAACATACTTTGAAAAAACCTAAAAACATCCAAAAAGGAAGCAAAGCATACGTCAATAGCAAATGCAGGATAAAAGGACCACATCTGTAGAAAGTGTGCTGAAGTCAGAATCCTTATGAATGTTTAGGCAGCTGCCAACATCCTTAATGCCAGTTACATATAAGAGTCTTATATGATTATATGTGATTTATATGCTGCCCAGAGTCACCTTTATTAGTGAGATAGATAATACATAAATTTAATAAATAAATAAAAACTATAAGATCATTACTACAAGAATTCAGTCCTAGAGATAAATTTGGGATCCATACACCATTTCCAAAAATGTTTACCTGGATTTTGATTTTAAACTTCCAGATGGTAACGAAGGCTTTGAAGACATTCAGGGTCTCAGTTTTAGTCTCTTTATCCTTATCATCCAGGAAAGAGGCCACTAATTTTATGTCATCACTGGTGCAACCACTTGCCTAGGAAGTAAGAAAGAAGCAATTACGTGGCTAGGCATATCAGCCTTATCAATCACCATATTTGAAATGCGACAAATACAGTATGTCATATTCACCATAACAACATCTGACCTGCATGATGTAAGATTTGATGGCTAAGCTACCAAATCACAGACCAAATATAGACAGTAAAGTGGTAACTGTCAAGAGGGATGCAATACATTTCTATTGACGGTGACTCTGAAGAGCAATTCAGTTTCACGACGGGACTGCAGATCCTGGTGCAGGGATGGCATAATCTGCATTTTACGGGAATAAATGCCAAACGTATCCCATGTCTTTATCAATTCCACCCAGCAAAATGCATGGTTGCCGTCTTGACTTTTTTGATATCCCCTATGGGTACTCCTGTGTAGGACAGCCTGCCTCCTCTCACTCACTAAATATGTTTAATTACAAGCCCCATCAACTCTGCACTGTGTTGAGGGGAATTGTAGTAAAACATACTCTGAGAGCTTTAGTTTTGGCAAGACTCACATAGGATCAAGGATCACTGGGCAAAGCAACTGGAAGGAGGATTTAAAAAACCAAACACCTTACCACTAGAGTCGCTTTGGGGTTTTTGATTTTTATTGATTTTTGAATGGGATTTGATCTCTAAACAAGGGGACAAGTGCTTAATTTACACTTAATGTCCCCAAGTTCAAAAAAGAACCAAGGAAATCAATTGATCTCCAAAAGACCTCTGTATTGAATTCTGAGTACACACAGATCCCAGGTTTATCCTGGGATGAAATATATTCTAATTACCTGGCATTTAAGTGTACATTAGAACAAAGGTAGTCTCCCCTTCACATTCAAGGACTTCATGAATGATGCACATTGCAGAAACAGAACAGTAATTCCAATATCTGTTCCAGGTCCAGCCAGAGTCTGATTTTCCCAGAAGGCTGATGTACAGATAGGAAATGCTGATTTTATCAGCTGTGATCTATTATCTTTCAGTTTCTGCTGAAAAATCTAGCTTAATTTTTCCCAGTGAAAACACTTAAATATCTCCCAGTAGAACATTAATCTGATCTCTGCAGAATCCCTCATCCCCTTTTTCCAGAAAAAGTACACAATCTTGGAAACTGATCTCTAATGGAATGAGGGATGGTAATAATGGGACTTTTAAGGCTGAAGATATTGGGCTATAGACCTCTGCAGCTGCATAAGTCTCAACCTTTCTCATCATATTCTACACTATGTCCTTTAATGTAGGACTTTCACCTCAGATTCCTTCAAGTAGATACACTGAGCAATATTACGAAGTGTCATCCTCTTGGTGTCATCATCTAGGTTGGGACTGAGGGACATCAGAAGCCGACTGAGCTCTCCTGGAACGCTTGCTTTTACAGATGGAGTATAGAAAGAGTCTGTAGATAACCCTGGGAGCAACAATTCAAAAATGAAATTCCAATTCCATGGAAATCAAAGATGGTTTAAAATTTCTGTGAAGACATTTTTGCACTGGAACATCCTGCATGTACAGGTAGTCCTCAACTTACAACAATTCATTTAGTGACCATTTGAAGTTATAACAGCACTGAAAAAGTGACCTTTGACCAGTGGTGAAATCCAATTTTTTTTACTACCAGTTCTGTGAGTGTGGCTTGGTGGGCATGGCATGACAGGGGAAGGATATTGCAAAATCTCAATTCCCATCCCACTCTGGGGCCAGCCAGAGGAAGTATTTGCCGGTTCTCCGAACTACTCAAAATTTCCGCTACCAGTTCTCCAAACTGCTCAAAATTCCCACTACTGGTTCTCCAGAACTTGTCAGAATCTGTTGGATTTCACCCCTGCGATTGTCCCTTTTATGATTATTGTGGTGTCTTGGGATCTTGTGGATATCTTTTGTGACCTTCTGATAAGCAAAGTCAATGGGGAAGCGAGATTCACTTAACAACTGTGTTACTAACCTAACAATTGCAGTGATTCACTTAATAACTGTGGCAAGAAAGGTTGTGAAGAGAAGAGAAGAGAAGAGAAGAGAAGAGAAGAGAAGAGAAGAGA
>WNWU01000004.1:14975317-14989813 GCA_012654045.1 Ptyas mucosa
GGGGGGGAGCATGGGGGGTGGGGTGCATAGAATTATGGATGTGGGCATGCATGCATGTGACCTCTCTGTGCTCCCCCCGTTTTTGGCACGTGATAGCAAAAAGGTTAGCCATCACTGCTCTAGATGTTGAGAAAGGGAAGATGCACTTAAATGGGCAACATAGATGCTTTCATTGGGAAGCTATGTTCGTGAACTTGCCTACTGGGTTGACTGGGGCCCAAGACTTCTCTCTGAAGTCTGGTCCAGATGCAAACATTTAAGGATGACTTTACTATTTTTTGCTATATGATAATCATGAATAAAAGGGCTTTATTCAACCTTTAACAGATGACCAAAGGAAACTTCTCAATAATCTCTCCATGGAAGTTCTCCGTTTTTACTTTCAGGACTGCCTCAAACCTGCCACTGGTGAGCAGAAGGAATCCTGCTTTCTCCTCAGCTGAGGCAGGAGCCTTCTTTTAAAGCAATCCTTGCAGCAACACCTACAGGCAGCCTCTGCAAACGAAGGGTGTCTGCCTTTCTGTGCCCCTTTCAAGAAATTCCTGTTCCAGTCACAGGTCAATTCTGCCGATTTCACTGATGCAGAATCATTTGATTAACTGATTAAGGTTCTTTTTAAATGCAACACAGGAGCTTGTCTTCTGACAAAGTTATTCCCCCCCCCCCATCTCCATACTCTCTGTCTATGCACATGTACTCAACCTTCTCAAGCCCACACAAATGCATTCACACACCTCTTACACGCCTTCAGTACAGCCGCTCTCCCCACAGCAGCGCCTGCCTGCCTGCCTGCCTCCATTCCCCCACCCCCACTCTGCCCTTACAGGACCGTTTTTTTTTTTCATACTCAAGGGTACAGGATGTTCTGTTCTTTCTCTCTCACTCACACGCGTACGCACACACCCTCTCCTCCCCCCCCCCCCGCCTGTTTCTGTTCCTCAATATCAGGCTTGGGGCCTTCACCTTTTTAACCCCTTCAGCGCTGGTTTGCACTAGGCGAGGCACGGATGACAACGCAAACCCTGCTGCACCACCTCTCCTCCCTCTGACAGGCTAGGCATTGCTCATTGCGGAGTCTGACAGGCAAATGTGTTGGCTTCTCAATTAGCAACTCAGCCTGTGTTTACCAAGGGGATTCCTTAAGGGTTGGGGGCCAGCTGGCAAGGGAGGCCTTGGGCAGGAAGAAGCATTTTTCAGTGCTGTTGATGGTGGGGCCAGAGAAAGGCGAGCCTCCCTCTTTCTTGCCCCGACCCAGGACATCAAATTATCTCGTCTCCTTGGGGCCCTCCTTCTGACCTTGCTTTTTCTCACAGGTTAGCTGTCCCTGACTAGCAAGGTTAGGAAGAGGATGATGTAGATTCGACCGATAACACCAGGAGATGAGCAGAGACATCTGGCAATCTCTGGCTGGCTTTGTGTTGAGGGAAATACCAGTATTTTTGCTGAAGAAGCATCTGGCTAGTCATTGACTCAGTTTCTCTGCAGCAAATGACCCTCCTGTGGGAAATGATCAGAACACCTAAATAAATTTGGGCCAGAACACTCCTCCCTTCCAAAAAACTTCTATTGCTTAGCGCATTGTAAGCTGCCCTGAGTCTCCGGAGAAGGGTGGCATATAAATCAAATTTTTTTAAAAAAATTGATTTTAGGCGGGTTACAATGAAACAAATAAAAATGCAAAATATTTATAATGTAAAACAAAAATAGAAATACATAGTGGCCAGGAGTGATCCGACCTATATTATTCATACAACCAGGAGATAGGCTAGGGTCTCAAGCTTGATCACAAGCCACAGGCCAACAGGGATGGAGCCAGGGGTGAAATGCACTTACCTTTGCTACTGGTTCAGAAATGTGAGCACGCATGCCTCTTCTGCGCATGCGCAGAGGGTCAAAAACGGGACATAATGACGTCCCGGCAGGTGGGCGGAGCCTCCCACCATTGGGCCTACCAGTTTCCGCGAGCCGGATAGATCCGGTTGGATTTCACCACTGGATGGGGCCAATCTAATGGGGGAGGGGAAATGATTTCCAAAGGGTGGGTGTCACAGGAGAAAAGTCTCTGCTTCTCTGCCTCTTCGGCTGCCTCTCCCTAGCTGACTTAAAGCATGCTGTCCCCCCAATTGTTTCTACCCCTTCTATCCAATCTGGCAAGAAACAATTGGGGGGACAGATTTATATAACACTTTCATCATATGTACACTTTATCACAAAGATACAGCCCTTGGGTTTTGTTGGTATTCTTCACACAACATCAGGAATTGGACTGGGACTGGTAGCAGGAATGCTGCCTATGAAGGAGGTACACAGGAAGTACAGTTGAAAATGCATTCAGTGTGCACCATAGAACAATCACAATCCCCTCTTCTACTTAATCTTCCTCAACTGACACATTCTGGATGAGCCTGTTATTTCCATTTGCTAGGCCTAGCCCTTTTTTCTCAAGGACTTTACTACAGGGATACAAAACAGAGCTCAAATAGAGTAACTAGGGCAGTGATGGCTAACCTTTTTGCCATCGCGTGCCAAAAGTGGGGGGAGCATGGTGGGGTCACACGCACGCGTGCCCACATCCATAATTCTATGCGCCCCGCCCTCCCGTGATCACCCCGCTTTTGGCATGTGATGGCACAGTGGGCCCAGTAGGCCTGTTTTTTGCTCTCCCCAGGCTCCAGAGCCTTTCTAGGAGCCTGGGGAGGGCAAAAATAGCCTTCCCCACCCATCCAAAGGCCATTAGAAACAGTATGTTTCCTGACTTCTGGTGGCCCCAGAAGGGCCAAAAATCAGCTGGCTGGCGCATGCATGCGTGCCAGAGCTGAGCTTGCGTGCCCACCGATATGGCTTTGCATGCCACAGGTTCGCCATCACGGAACTAGGGAATCAGCCCCACTGGATTTTTGACTCAAGTGGGAAAGCAACAGATTCAATACCCAACTCTTCTTTCTTTCAAGGGCACTCCTGTTTCTGCACACAACCCAGACAGAAGGATCTTTTACCAGAACCTGCCCATACTTAATTATCATCATTGGAGATCTTATTTTTATGTGCCATCACTTGAAAGATACACATTTAGTGATATTTGAGACAAGACCCTTTGATAAATTTACCCTTTCAGAGGATGGTGATGAGATTAGCTTCTTTATTGTTTTGTATTATATTGGTGGTATAGCCAGTTTTGTTGAGTGTTTTATGTCACCCTTTTGTTTTAATATTGATACTGTCCTCATAGTTAAAGGTTTTTAATACTTTATTAAATTGCACACTACTCTGCGTAACTGGTGTAGAGCATGATTTATCAAAACAGTGTTGCCATCTCCCACAATATTTAAAGCCTTTTCCAATCTCATAAAGAAGAGGGAAAAAACTAGATTATATACACCTGACATTCTTCAGGCTATTTCTGCAGTTTTTAAAATAGAAATATTTTGGAATGGTATAAGTGGGTACTTAGTTTTAGTATAGTGTTCACTAAATAGGCATGGGGATTCCTCATATCCTTATTTACACCATCTGTACACGTTTCTCAACTTTCACTGCAATCCGGAAACTGTTAGAAGAACTAGACCATAATATTAAAAGTAATTAGAGGGTTTGTAAAAAAGGAAACCAATGTGACCTGGTATAAACTATAAACAAACAAAGCTCCAGAATTCCTTTCAGGTGCCTGATTTTGCTTGCCAAAGTCAATTAAATTCTTACCATTGACATAAACAGGAACAAACTTCCTATATGTCCCAGATGACTCCATGACCAAACTTTGTAAGGAATTCGCATCTTTGCAAAAAGCATCTTCCTAAGATTAAATCTTCAACCAACAGCTCTCCTGTACCTTGAACTTTGGAAGTTCCTCTAGAAATGAAACTGCCAGCCATTCTCATAACTCTGTAGGGAACGATTCTTTCTCATCCACAGGTCATTCCTGTGAAAATAGAGATTGCTAGCAAAAGTCAGGATGCACTGATGCATCTTGATATATGTCTGAAATGAACTTTTCTGTTAAATGGAATGCCACAGCCTTCAAACCAGAGGTAGGGTTCAGCAGGTTCTGACCAGTTCTGCAGAACCAGTAGCGGAGATTTTGAGTAGTTCAGAGAATAGATGGGGGCGGGGCCAGTTAGCATTTTTACTACCGGTTCTCCGAACTACTCAAAATTTCTGCGATCAGTTCTCCAGAACTGGTCAGAACCTGATGAAACCCATCTCTGGCCCTGCCCCCATCTATTCTCTGCCTCCCAAGTCCCAGATGATCTGGAGGAAATTTTGCAATAACCTTCCCCTAGATTGGGGATGGAATGGAGATTTTACAGTATCCTTTCCCTGGGGGTGGGAATGGAGATTTTACAGTATTCTTCCCCTGCCATGCCCACCAAGCCACACCCACAGAACCAGTAGTAAAAAAAATTGAAACCCACCACTGCTTCAAACAATACATTTTGAAAAGAATCCTCCAGAAATATATCTGGTCCCACCCAGCACATTAATGAAACTCAGCTTCAGGACCAGAGATACTTATTTTGACACTCATAGAAGCATCATGCTCATATAGCAAATATTATTGGCTAGTGGACTGTGATACAATCAGATTTACATTCACACTTCAAGGTGTGGTTCTGTAGCAGGTTTTTACTCTCTTCTTGCCCCCAGACCTTTGGACTATATGCATATTTTTCATCATGTTAGCATGGCCAGATTTCAGCAGAAACAGGAAATATAATTAAAAACTCCTGGAAGGCACCAACTTGTCTCATCTCACTAAGACAAGCCTTCCTTATGTGTGCTGGCAGAGGAGCAGTGGTGGGATTCAGCCAGTTTGCACCACTTCGGGAGAACCGGTTGTTAACTTTCTGAGCAGTTTGGTGAACTGGTTGTTAGAAGAAATCATTAAGGCAGAGAACCGGTTGTTAAATTATTTGAATCCCACCACTGCAGAGGAGGGCTGCTGCAGATCCCATAGGTTAAGAAACTCTGGCTGGCAAGAGTTTCCAGGAGAAGAATCTTCCCTGCCGTAGCATTAGCCTTCTGAAACATCCTCCCCCACCCCGACCCCGGGGTGAGGTCTGCCCTCACTGTCCTATCCTATCCTTCAGGGCCTAAAGATCTATCTCGGCCAATTGGCTTGGGGAACCAATAGGGGAGTACCATACTGGTGGTGGCTACTAGACAAATTAGCTAATCCCACCTTCTCTCTACGCTTCCCGCTCCCCTTCCGCTTTCCTTATTTTTATTGTTTCATTGCTCTGCTATTATGTTTACATTTTTTATTATTTTTTCCCCCGTTTTACTGTTATAAGCCACTCAGAGTAGCCCCACACAGCAAGAAGGGTGGCAAATAAATTTAATAAATAAATAAATAAATAAATAAATATACTTTGGGAAAGTTGTACATCCTCCTGGGCAAAATTTCCAATTATTAGTATAAGGTTTCAACAAATTTTCAATATAAGTTTCAACAAACCTTCCCTCCCCCATTTCTATAGCTATATAATGTGCTTAATTGTACTATACTGGCATTATCCGCTAAGAGCCTTCCTTAATAACTATGATTGGCAGGAATAAGTTGTGGTTAGCAAGTTCAGTCCTGAATTTTTCTATTCTCCATTTCTATCAAAACTCTCCAAAGCCCTTGGAATGCTTATTTACTGCAGGGAAAATCTGCACAAGATTGCCAAATGCTCAACTTATATTTGCATGGCTTTTTTGGTTTTATTCTTTCAATGAAGTGCATTGGCTCCTATTTCTTTCTTCTTTTTTTACCTATTTCTGCGTTACATGTAATACTAAGTGATGGGCAGAAATACCCAGAAGATAATGAATATATTCCACCAAAGTACTTGCACCCTGAGGAAAGTGTCTACTTCTGAATGTCTACTTCTCATGCCCCTATTAAAAAAAAAAATCCAATTGACGCCATTTTTCCAGTAAAAACTTCCAAATGTTGGCAAGGGATAATTTAAGTCTAATATGTTTCTGGAAGGGAGCAGATTAGAAATCCCTGGCTGAACAAGTGAGAGTTACCTTTCCATTCTAATGTTTTATTTATTTTAATCCATAATCAGCAAATTAGAAGGGGAAAAAAACACAATATAAAAGGAAAAATAACAGTGTTCAATCTTGCCCATCTGTGCCTTGTTTCCATTGCAGCAATGTAAAATTTAGCTATTGCACCAATGATAGATAACTGAGAGAAGAGTCATATAATTATCATCCATTCTTCTTGGGTATTGATGCAGCAAGCATATGACATATCTATTCTGAAGAACCCTGTAGAAATTATAATAGAGTAGGATATGATATCTGTAAAGTGTTTCTATTTCCACTGAATGTTCCACCTTCTTTTCTGTTAGGATGTCAAGCTTTTTCTTCTTCCTCATATAATTTTGATGAGTGTTTCCACCTCTTGGCAGTCCCTTTGTTCCTCTTCTTTCATAGCAACATTCTGTTCTTCATCAACTTTATTTTATCAAGCTTATCCTACATCTTTTTGTTCCTCCCTTTTTCATTGCTATTTAAATGCCTGGTTTTTCTGTCTATGTTCTCTCTTTTCACGGAGGTGTTCTAGACTATGCCATGAAACTTTCTTCTCAGGACATTGAAAAGCTGTCACCTTTTTGTTTGATGGAGGTCTGGGTAATGACATTCCCTAGGTGTGCCACTCATCTGCAATCCTTGCCACATAATGTTTAATTTAGACGAGTTCATATTTTGGGCTTACACACTGAATTTGTGGCAGGTTTTTTTTAAAAAAAGGCTTAAATCACTTCCAGACTTAGCAATGGGTAGTTTAATGGCTAAAGCCATACAGTATATGGCAGAAAACCATTTATAACCACTGGTAAATGTTTTGTATATTTTAAGGAGTTCTTAACCAGAGACTAAAGTGAGCATCTTTGTTACAACACTACTTAGGAAATGTAATCTTCCTGTAAAACAAAAACTTCCAAACTGTGGTCTACCAGCTGTCTGAAGAATAGTTGGAGTTAACTAGTCCTTCACTTGATTATAAACAATTTTCTGATGATGGAAATTGAAGCTGTTTCAACCAGGTTAGATTATCAAATAAGCTAGTCAACAAAGTTCTAGTCCATGATTGTTCAGCACTGGTCTCCATGATGCTGCAGGAATGAAAATTAGTATAATGAGTTATGTACATTTTTCAAGTGGTTCATTTAAAAAAAAAAAGGTTGAGGCTTTGCAGTGTAAAAGTAAGGTGATTTTGGGGAAGAGGATCAGAAATAGAAAAAAGGGAAGCACGATTCCACGGTTTGAAATAGAAACGATGGAGACTGTGTCATCATTTCAACTGCTTGCTGTTTCTGCATTCTTAGTTTGCCTCCTGGGAGGTATATAACCAACGTCCCAGGTATTATCTGCCCCGGGGAGGGGGGGCAGTCAAAAAAGCCAAGATGCTGCTCACAATCGTGCAATTGAAACCCTCCCCTCTTCCCAATGTGTGTAAAAAAAGGCAAAGGCTTTGATCACAGGACTGTGGCCTCGTCTTGACTTTTTGGGTCATCTGCATAGACACTTCTGCCAGGGACAACGATGAGCAATTTATGCTGAAGGGGATCTCATCCAAAGCCTTGAAATACTTAGGTTGAAATTCCTATGCATGAATCTGCAAGCAGTTTGCCACAAAGATTTTTTTTTTAAAAAAAAGCTCCTCAGATACCACAAATTTGTGAGGTCATATTTATCCACATCCAGTCAGGGGCAAGCGCCTCTTTCCTAGGAGTCATTGGAAAGTCTGTAAGTAAAGAAGATCCATTTTAAAGTCCAAGTGAAATTCATGCACAGGAATTTCAGCAGCCCCAAGTAATTTGAGATGGGTTGAGGTTGGCCAATACCTTGTTCCTGTAGTTCTGACCTGATTTAAACTCGTGCTTTCACATTGAGCTCCCATATAAGTCAGAAAAGGTAATCTCTAGCCTGAAGCATTGCTAAGGCCAACTGTGCTTTGCTTCCACTTCTGCTGGTAGGGATGACGGATGTAGCTCAAGACATCAAAAGCCTTTGAGAAAAGCTTCCAGAGGGCAAGAATGTCCTCAGCTATTCTTTGGGAAATGAGAGGGCCATATTTTTATATCTTCGGAAAAAATGGTAGGCAGAAAGTACAGGTAGTCCTCGACTTATAACAGCTCATTTAGTGACTGTTCAAAGTTACAATAGTGCTGAAAAAAAGTGACTTATGCCCATTTTTCACACTTATGACCATTGCAGCATCCCCATGGTCACGTGATGCTTGACAACTGGTTCGTCTTTATGACGGTTGCAGTGTTCCAGGGTCAGGTGATCACCTTTTGTGTCTTGCCTCAGTCTGTTCGTCCCTAACAGGGACATAACAACCTTCTGGCAAGCAAAGTCAATGGGGAAGCCAGATTCATTTTACAACCGTATTACTAATTTAACATTTCTAGTGATTCACTTAACAACTGTGGCAAGAATGGTCATAAAAGGGAGCCAAGTTCACTTAATAACTGTCTTGCTTAGCAACATAAAATTTGGGGTGAATTGTGGTCATAAGTCGAGGACTATCTGTAATTCAACTTCTTGTTATGGATCAGAGAGCGCTTGTAAGTAGATCAGCAGTTTTTGACTTGCACAGAGGTTTCTTTTCTTTTCTTTTCTACACAGGTTAATGGCTCCCTGGGTAAAGTAAGATATCATCAGGCAGTTTCACTAGTGGTTTTGACTGTGGCTCTTTGTAGGATTTGTTTTACTTTTTGTAGTTACAAAAATAACCGATCCTATTAAATCTATTTGCTCCTGGTCTAGAATGCCTAAGGTGGCAGTTGTTAGGACAAAGATTTGCTTCTACAGATTTTAAACTAGATTTGAAAAGCAGACATAAATTCAGGAATACCACACATGAGAAATTATCCCATCTCTAACTGTAAGGTGAATTGTTAATCAAAAGTATACATCGTGAAGACATTTCTGTTGTTCTTGGATTAGTACAGACTGTGGAAATAAAAGAGATTTAAAAAGTAGTGCTGAGCATTCAGAACGTAATCTGCAATAGTTCTGAATCTCAAACAGCCTCCTCTCTGAGGTAAGCCTGATGGTGTCCTTTTGAACACAATCATTCTGTTTCCCCTTTTAGAGATGGATAAAGTGAGATTTGTGCTGCCTATGGCTTCAGAACCTAAAGCAGAGTAAGAAAAATAAAAAGAGCAGGAACACTCCTTCCTGAATCTCTGATCTTGAAATGGGAGGCAGGCAAGAATGTGAAGATAGACAGACAGCTGGAATCCATGAATGTCTCTCTTTATGCCTTGCAGTCTCCGTGGTCTGTTGCTGTGTTTCAGGAGGACTGATGCTGCTGACCGCAAGCCCACAGGAGTGGTTTATCTAGCGACACAGCACACCCACTTCCCTGGTTGCTGAGTCAGGCTGTTCCCTTTGCTGCCTCGTGCTCTGTACATTGTGTTCCAGCTCTCCTCATTGGCACGTAGCCCAGCTCACATCAGCTTCTCGCTCTTGTTTGTGTTCTCAGTTTGCACTGAGGGCTGGTTTGCAGCTCCGCAATCCTCCCCTCCCATCTGCAACTCCTTTTCCTCATCCTTGCAGAAGCTGGGGCTCCCCAGTCTGGAGAGAAAGGGAGCCTTCGTCCAAGGCTGGGATAGCACCAGGTATCCAAAGGGACACCGTTTTTTCATAATAGATGGGTTCTGATCAGCCACACATTGCTGCCTGGGTGTTATTCTGGAAGCAAAACATCACCCTTGCCCTGCAGATCTAATGAGGCAAAGAAAAGAGATCATGGTTACAGCAAACCGACATGCATGATTACATTGAACCTTCCTGGGAAACACACGTTTGGAGCATTC
Organism: Ptyas mucosa; assembly: GCA_012654045.1. Taxonomy (NCBI): domain Eukaryota; kingdom Metazoa; phylum Chordata; class Lepidosauria; order Squamata; family Colubridae; genus Ptyas; species Ptyas mucosa. The sequence continues at coordinate 14,985,145 of WNWU01000004.1, forward strand.
TTGCAGCACCAGTTGATTCTAGTTTCTAAAAGCCCAAGTAAAATGCTGTCTCTACATCATCCTATTAACCGTCCTTCTTCATGTAGGCAAATACACAGGTTTTTGGCACCTTGACATTAATTATGTTTGTGTCTTATGCTGTATTCTAATTTCTTCCTTCCATTGTTTGGCTTAACTTTTCATAGTTACCCAAGGGGAGGCAATGCTACAGCTATTGCCCCTGATGTACAGAGTAAATCCATGTGATTGAAAGCAGGAGCTATATATTCTGACACATTGACTATATCAGTGTATCACTTCCAAAATCCATGCAGAGACTTTCTGTTACATGAGAGCCTGATTATAACACTAAAAAGCTAACTTTGCTCTCAGAGAACTGGTATGCTCAAACACAACTATTCCCAAACTTTTTGGGTTGAGTGATACAAACAATCAAACAGTGCCCTTCTTGGGGAAAGGATGATCTCAATTTATAAATACAGAGATGTTTCAGAGATTCACAAGGCCATCTGAACACCAACAAAGTCTTCAGAGATTAATGAGACCATTTTAGCTATTACCAAGTCCTCAGGAGATTAATGACACTCTCTGAAATACTCATAATGTTCTGGGGCCTGGCAATGACCTCAAGGTCACATAAGGCTGGGAATATCTGAAAAGAAATATGAGTGTATTGGGAGTTGGGTGGATGCATGGAATAGCAGCATGAATTATAGGGGAATAAGTATTGAGAAAAGGACATACAGGATCAGAGGCTGGGATTGTAGCTATGGAAAGGGATATATATATATCCTGAGATTTTTGTGAGCTGAATTAGGAGCACGAACGCTAGAGATTCCCTAGACCTGATGTAATAAACAAAATATTCTGTATATAAAACTAGAAGTATGTTATTAAGGTCCATTTGCCTTTAAAGTGCCTTTTATTAAAGTTATCAGAAACTCAATCATAGGAAACTCAGACAATCATCATTTCCAGTTAAAATAAAAACTCCTTGTTATACTTGAATTGTTCTTTGGGGCTAACAGAACAGATCTGATGCCCTTTAGTCATTCTGTTAGCATTGAGGCTAACATTATTTATTCATATTTATATGAGTCACTCAATGTCGAGGGAAGAAATCAGAGAAGCTTCTCTTCACTGAATAAACCACCTAAAAATACAACTGAGAGAATTTTATAAACTAAAGAGCCCTGTGTGATTGAATCTTAACAGCTTGGTGATATCATTTAAAGCTTACCAAAGCTGAAGAGAAAATCTTAATGGATAAGTAATCTTCTCAAGACCAGTCCCTGGGCTGGTATAGTCATTCAGCCTATGATGCCAATGAGAATGTGAAAATGAGACTCCAAGCAGCAAAAGCACCTGTGAGACAATGACATTGGGTAAAGGAGCTGTTGAGGACAGGTTTCAGAAGCTGCATCATTCTACTGGTTAAATGTTCAGTGGATTTGAAATCCTCTGAATAAAGAAGAACAAGCATGTTTCCTGGAGAACAGCCCCCCCCCCCCAAAAAAGGGAGGTCCAGGACCATCAATAGAAAAGCAGTTTGTTCTTTTACATGATGATGACTCCCCTGCACAGTTCAGGGCATCCTCTCACTCTCCATCCCATAACCTCCTCTAAAGAATCCCTTCTCCTGCAAATCCCTACCCTGAAATACCTAAGTCACTGCTTGGGAGGAGATTGGTATGATTTGTTACACTCAGGCCGGAATGTACTTTGTGTTACAAATGGCTTTGGTCCAAAGCTCAGAAGCTGGACTTTATTTATACTTCCCAGCTCCAGACTCAGTTACATCCTGCTGTCAGTTATGTATGTCTCCCTGCCTTGCTCTATCTGGGAGAAGGATGACTTGGCCTTTAAAAAGCCATTCATATCATTTAAGGAAGAGAAAGCAAAATGAACCATGTCTGCCTGCTTTCCTTTCCAATGAACAAATCATCAAATTAGTTCTATGAAGAGAGGGAGAAGAACATCCTTGAATATCAATATTTGGGTTGTCCAAATAAGAGAGCAATAAGCTCAGGGAGAGTAATCCTTAAGTGATAGCTGGTTTAGCATGACCTTGGCCAACCCTAAAAGGTTTTATGCTTCCTTTCCACATTAAAAGGTTTTTGATTACTCTTGATTAAACAATTTCCAGGTGAACCTTTTAGTGTAATGTGTGCGTGCCAATTAATTACAGTAATATCACAATGTTTTTAACACAACTCATCAAATGCATGACTGTTCCCTAACATTTGCTCTGATATATCTGGAGGGGTATCATGTACATCCCATCGTATCCCAGTATCTGGAGACTATGAGGGTCTGGATCAGTGATGGGTTGCCCCTGGTTTGGACCGGTTCTATAGAACCGGCACTAAAACCGGTGGGAGGCTCCACCCACCAACCCCGACATCATCAGAATGCTTCTGCGCATACGCAGAAGAGCGCGTGCACAGAAGAGAGCGCGCGTGGACCTGTTACGAACTGGTAGTAAAGGTAGGTAGAACCCACCCCTGGTCTAGATAGTCCACAGCAAGCTTCGGATGAACTTTGGCAAGACTGAATTGCTTTGCCTTTTGAGGCCAGCCAATTCTAGAACTATGCCAACTTTCATGCTGGACAGGAGAGTATAGATCCAGCAAGAGAGGCATGCTGTGGGTTCCATCTCTCAGGGAATTATATTTGGCAGGTCCATGGAGGCAAGCCTTCTCTGCTGTAGTACCCACCTTATGGAACATTCTCTCCCTTCCCCCCCAAACCTCAAATAACACTAGTTCCATCCCTTCTTATTTTCCAGAAGGTCTTCAAAACCTGGTTTGTCATCAGGCCTGGAAGAAGACCAGTGAAAGCTTAAGGTGTCTCTGTTGCGTGTGTGTGTATTATATGACTATGTTTAACATGCTTATTGTTTTCATACTTGTTTTTTGCTCTATCCCATCCATCCCATCACTTCTTGTGATATGGGTGGCTATATAAATCTGATTAAATAAATAAATCAGCCCCCATCTGCTAACCAAAACTTATTCATTCCCTATTGAACACACGGGAAGGCTGTGTTCTTTTTTTGCTCGGCACTAGTGTTAAAATCTCATGTCCAAAAGGTTTTTGCCTGCTGTAGATTTAACCAATTGGTGAAATATTCTTATTGTGATTACAGTGGAGACATACATTTCCAGAGGTAACTGTCAATCATCAATCAATAACCTTAACCCTTCCCCCATTTGGCAGGAAAAAACGTGTGGGACATGAATGGACATAATCGATTAGTACACAAAATTCACTGCAGGACAAAACCTTTTTGGCAGATCAGAAAAGGAACAACAAGACCCATTGGTATTTTTAATTGTGTGAAGTAGTGTTTTCTATTTTGCATTGCACTTTCCTTTTTACAATTTTGTTTTTAAACAAACTCTTATAAGTTTGCCACTTTTAAATATATTTATTGTACCAAATTTTCCATCGTTTCTGATCATAGCTGAAGAGAAATACACTTTACTTGAAAATCTGCATACTTTATTTTTTTAAAAAAATTCTATAATTATATGGAAATATTGATTATGAAGACAATAACCACAATAACACGGTGAAAATCAAGCCACATCAGCCTTCCAGTCAATAATGTTGAAATGTTTTATCTCTAGAGACAGTTCATTTATATATTAATCAGCCTTAGTTAACCATTTGAAAACTTGATTTGCAGGTTTTCATTCTAAATCATAGCTTCTTTCCTATCTCTACACATCCCATAATAACAACATATTTCACAATGTCATCCGCAAAACAACAGTTATGGGGTTAACATGTTCCAGAAAACACATTTGAAGTGTGAAGACATAAAATCTAGTATTGTTTTTGTCATGGGCAAATGATACATGGCTTCAAGCAAACCACTGCCGTTCCTCTTTACTTCTCCATAATAAATGAGCCATATTATCTTGCAATGTTGTAAAGTAAACAGAAAAAAAAGGCATGATATGACTTTGCAAAATAAAAGGGCAATTTAAAAAAGATAATAGCTACAAATAATGCCTCGGGAAATGACTTTGTTTTTAAAATACATTTTATTGAAAGTTTTACAAAGAAACTTTCTTTGAAAACTAACACAAACTCATAAAGAGTAAAAGCAGCAAAGGGAGAAAAGAGAGAACAAGCACTGTTCTCAGTATGTTAGTCTTCACCAGACATTCCCTCTTTTTTAAATTCAACTCCTATAGTCCTCAAACAACGTGGCCAACTTCCCATTATACAGAGTAACAGTGTTCAGAGTTTCCTAGGGTGACAACAGTGATTGAATTTTAGCCTGTGTCTGAATTCTAATACAAGTGTGTGTGGAATAAGATATACCTTAAGCCTCTTCAAATGACTTATGGAAGAATAAAAAGGAAATGTCACTATGTCCCATTTCTGTTTATACCTTCTGCACCATTTCTATTCTAAGGATACAACTGAATATTTGGGATTTGAGATGATGTACTTTGAGCACAATATAAGAAAGTACAAATAGACTTTACAAATAGCTTTAATATGTGGAAATTGCAGGGACTACCTGTCCAGGAAGTCCCCAGGAGTTAACACTGATTCAAAGGCACAAAACCAAACCAGCTATGGGAAAATGGAGAGAGGCAAAAATCTAGAATAGAATAGAATAGAATAGAATAGAATAGAATAGAATAGAATA
>WNWU01000004.1:14989823-15022525 GCA_012654045.1 Ptyas mucosa
ATAGAATAGAATAGAATAGAATAGAATAGAATAGAATAGAATAGAATTTTTTATTGGCCAAGTGTGATTGGACACACAAGGAATTTGTCTTGGTGCATATGCTCTCAAGTGTACATAAAAGAAAAGATACGTTCGTCAAGAATCATCTACTTATCTGTGCCTAATTTTTAAGTGAAATAAATCATTAAGAGAATCCTAAGGGATATGGGGAATTTTGGGGAATTTTAATTTAAATCAGGGCAATTGACTAAGTTTCATAACTTCCAGGCATAATGAGATTACAGCACCATCAGCATTGATTATTCCCAACATACGTTAAAACTAATCTGCAGTTTGTGCACATTGTACTTACCATCTGCTGATCTCAAACACTTTCAGTGTGGTTCTATTTCTATGCGCATAAGGTAGGAGTTCACGAGTGGTCCTGCTGCCAATCACTGCTTAATCCTGAGTGGAGAACAAATCATAACTGGCTTTTCCTTCCAAATTGGCTAATCGCTGAAAATCCTGTTCCCAGGGCTTCCACCATTCCATGAATTAACAAAGAGCCCTGCCCTCTTCCTCCACTTTTAGTTTCTAGCACCGCATGCTGAGCATGTGCGTGTGTGTTTGTTTTTACAAAAATGTGGTTGGAGAGACACTTCTTTAGATGGATTGCTATGGAGGCAAATGCAAAGCAAAATACAGATTTTTAAACTACGGAAGAAATGCACGCCAACGTCTCAAAGTTCATCCTCCTCCAGATCAAAGTGGCAGGATAAACTGGTGAAAGTGGCATTCTAGTAAACCTGGGGTTATCTTGGCATATCCTGAGTGTGGCATGAACAGCAGAATGTCTGGGAAAAACCATGCCTCCAAAACTGCAAATAAAGATTCCCCCCTTATCTGGGCCAAATGAAAGAAGCAAGAAGATACAGAACATAACAAGCAGTCCCTTCGTGATAAACGCTTGCCCACCACTGTCGGAATTCGTTTCTGAAGGGAGGGCGTGAAAATGCAAATGGCTTTTCTAAGGAAGAGGTTGAGTTGAAGATTTCAAAACACTTGTATGCCATCAGAGTTAGTGTGCTAGCAACGCATGCAATACGAATGGTAAAAAACCAGATTCAGCACATCTCACGACCCCGGATTACGAGAAAGTAGCTTAAACTTTCAAAAGTATCCTGCTAGGATTCATACAAATCATTGGATTATCATGAGCAATGCTGAGATCAGTGCACTAACTTCTATAGCACTGTTGGCGAAGCTTTTTGGCACCGAGTGCCAAAACAAGAGGGTGCGTGAGCGCGCATGTACCAGAAACCGGAAGAGCAGCCTCCCGATGCACATGCACATGCCGGTTGACTGCTCTTCCGGTTTCCGTGCATGCACACTGGCCAAATTTGGATTTCTTCCAGTTTCTGGTGCACATGCACGTGAAGAGCAACTGCAATTACTGTGAGTTAAATCTCACCAGGCTCAAGGTTGACTCAGCCTTCCATCCTTCTGAGGTAGGTAAAATGAGGACCCAGATTATTGGGAGCAATATGCTGACTTTGTATAAAAAAGAACACCGCTTAGGGGAGGCCAAAAGCCCTACTAAGCAGGTATATACAAAAGTATGAGGTTATTGCTTAACGCATTGTAAACCACCCTGAGTATCCAGAGAAGGGCGGCATATAAATCGAACCAATAAATAAATAAATAAATAAACTGGCTGGTGCACATGCATATGTCAGAAACCAGAAAAGCAGCCACTCAGTGCGCATGTGCGCACTGGGTGGCTGCTCTTCCGGTTTCCGGTGCTCCTGCACACGTGAAGACCAGCTGGCCAGCACACCGGCACCCGTAAGAACAACAGGAGATGGCTCACGTGACCGGAGAGATGGCTCTGCGTGCCACTTCCGGCACGGGTGCCATAGGTTCGCCATCACGGTTCTATAGTCTGTACTAAAAGTGTTAGAAATAAGACCGAGCCATTTGTTGAGCTTGCATGGTTATTGAGATAAGAAGCAAGTGAAAAGTCAATAAATTGGAAAAAACAAAATGTATTCTTAAGGGCCAAACTAGATGGGAGTAGGCAAAGGAAAGACGTTATTATGATCTTTTAAAACTTCTGTAAACAACATACATTTTGATAAGGGATGAATGAATTAGACCATGGTTTATACAGGTAGTCCTCGACTTACAACCACAATTGAGCCCCAAATTTCTGTTGCTAAGTGAAACATTTGTTAAATCAGTTTTGCCCCATTTATGACCTTTCTTGCTGCAGTTGTTAAGTAAATCACTGCAGTTGGGAAGTTAGTAACACAGTTGTTAAGTGAATTTGGCTTCCCCATTGACTTTGCTTATCAGAAGGTCACTAAAGGGGATCACATGCAACAATCATAAATATGAGTCAGCTGTCAAGTGTCTGAATTTTGATCCCATGACTATGGAGAGACTGCAACTATCATAAGAGTGAAAAATGGTCACAAGTCACTTTTTTCAGTGCCATCGTAACTTCAAATGGTCACTAAATGAACAGTTGTAAGTCAAGGACTACCTGTAAATAGTAGGAGTTTTGCTCCATAGTGGATATATTCCTTCTCCAAGGCTGCTACAGGTATGTACATAAGTAATTACATAGCATACATAAACATTGCCATAGCCATGGGCACAGTATTTCCAAGAGAGTTTCCTTGCCAGGCCAAGCAGCCTCTTGCTCAAAACTCCCAGATGTAAATTTGGGACAACTTTCATAACAAAAACAGGTTGGGAAAAAAGTTTAAACGCTCCTCTTTCTGTATTGCAAAATCCTAATCCAGAGTAATCTCCCCTTGTGTACAAAAAACTTGAGAGCACAGCTGCTGCACGCAAAAGTTTAAACCTCAAGGAACGACATGTATTTCTCTTGACATATCTAGTAAAATTTGAAGAACACTCAGAAACTGCAGCCAATCCAGAATACAGCAGCACAGGCAATTATGGGCATGCCATGGTTACCAAGAGCCTCACTACTTACCAGAAACCTTCCAGGAACAATTCAAAGTGCTGGTTATCACCTATAAAGCCCTTCAATATATGGCCTGATTATCTGAGGGGCTATCTGTCTCCATAGTTTCCACTCACCCTCTATGATCAGGCACAGTTGGTACGCTTCAGGTTCCATCAAGTTGACATAAGCCACTCGGAGACTCTTTTGAATCGTGGTAGCATAGAAATACGCATAATAAATTTATATAGTTGGATAAACAAACAGAAGATGGGACCAGAAAATGGGCCTTATCCAGAGGTGGGCTTCAAAAATTTTAGCAAGGGGTTCTCTGCCCAGATGCTGAGTGGTTGTGGCCATGGTGGGCGTGGCCTGGTTGGCCTCCTCTGGAACCCGGGGGAGGGCGTTTTTGCCCTCCCCAGGTTCCAGAGGCTTTCCTTGAGCCTCCAGGTGAGTGAAAACAGCCTTCCCAGGTTCCGGGGGCCCTTTGCAGGCTGGAAACAGGCCATTTCCAGCCTTCCTGAACTTCCAATAGGCCCGCTTTTCATCCTTCCTGAGCCTCAGCATGCGCCCTGCACTTACCTGCATCCAAAACAGCCAGGAGTGGGATTTGGGGGGTTCTCCTAACTGCACAGAATCTTAGCTAGAGGGTCTCCTGAACCCCTGCAAACACCTAGCAGCCCACCCTTGACCTTATCTGCTGTAGCACCTGTCCCCTGGAATGATGTCTTCTCAGACATTCATTTCCCCCCCCCCCATTGCTCTTCAAATGAATCCTAAAACCTTAGCTCTTTCCTCAAATGAGATCCAAGCACACCACCTCTGCTTGATTTTATGGAAGGGCAGAAACTATGGAAGACACAGTTGAGATGAAACAAACAAACAAGCAAAGAAACAAAATGGTTAGGGGACCTGGAGCCAAAGCTCCAGTCCAGTACTCCCAGCATGCTGTCTTATCCTCAACTTACTGAGTAGCCTGGGGGGAGTATTAGAAGGATGGTTTCATTTTTGTCTCTGCTTTTATAGATTAAAAGCAGATAGACAGATAGAATGAACAATAATCCATTATTTTATCACAGTAAATTGTATTCCTCTAATGCTAGTGGATAAAAAGCACATATCTATGTATTACTAAAAGTCTCGTGTCTGTAACCTTTGATTGGATGAAATGGTGCATCGCAGGGCAAACTCTTTTTACCCAGGTTCCTCAAATGGGCTAACTTACAGAATGGTGGGACCTGTTACTCCGACAGGAATGAACATTTTGGAAAGTTCTTGCCATTTCAGCATTGCTGCTCCGCTGCTGGTCAGCACTGCTGCAGGGGTCATGTGATCCTCATTTACAATGTTCCCAGACACCTTCCCACAAGTCAACAGAGAAGCCTGGGAAGCTTGCATGAAGAAAGTCAATGTGGAACACGTGATGTGGCTGCCGGTGGGAGCAAGGCAGTTGGTTTGACTAGCATTCTTTGTTTAGGTAAGGAAATATATCTGAAAGGGTGAGCCAATGGGTCATAGGTTGTCTAGTCAGTACACAGACACAAAAAAAGAGGAAAGACATTAAACAACTAAGCATTGCTTTGGAGAATGTTTGCAGCCCTCTGATAAAATTCAGCTGCCAATCCAAATAGGGTTTATGGAATGGGACACAAACACCAATTTGCCGTCTTTTCAGCTGGTATAATGCCTTGGGACAGACTTGAGCCCAATGAGATACCAATTCAGGCTTATGATTCACCTCTACCAATATTGTTAATACTACTGGCAATCAATTGTTAAGATTTCAAGCAGGAGTTTTTCCAAATAGAACACAGAAGAATGTCCTAACTGACATTCTAGCATTTTCTATATGTGCATTGTGAAGATCAGATATAGTGTATGATCCCAGTTGCTAATTTCCCTGAAATACAGAGGCTAATTGGGAGAATATAATCTTTATCACAAAAATTGAGCAAGTGCTAGTGTTTCTTGTGTGTAATAAAAAGATTGGGCTGAAAGTGCTTTGATAACTGTTTTGGTTTTTTACATTAAATCCAGACTAGCAATCAAAAACTAAAATGTAATTTGATTTAATGACTATACACAACACTATATGTTGGTTTCCTTCCAACTTCCACATGAAAAAGGCCCGTTTCCATAAACTACATTTTCCTTAACAATCAGTATGAGCTCCTGAAAAGCATCTATAATGTACAAAAATCAGTTTTCATAAATGAATGAAAATGGGAGGTCATTATCTGCTACAGTTCAGAATTCAATAGCAATTTAGCTTACAAGATAAAAGCCATCTTGGATTTTCAGAATACTACTCACCTGAAGTAGCAGAAGATAGTTACCAATCAGAACTCAAAAAACCAAAGTCCCTGAACCAAATAAATGCAAGCTCTTCTAGGGTCTACTTTGCAACAGAAATGAGGAAAAAGGTTTATTACCAATACTCTTATCTCCAGTTAAAGTTGTTTACCAGAAAGTTGTTGGCCAAAAAGTTGTTGGTCTGTTTCAAGATCAGAGAACTAATGGTTAGAAATGTCAGAAGTCTGAAGTTACAAATCTCCATTAACATGGCAGATAAAATTACACACTTTGCTTCCTCTTTAGCTATGTCAGAATCAGAGGTGGGTTTCAGCAGGTTCTGACCAGTTCTGGAGAACCGGTAGCGGAAATGTTGAGTAGTTCGGAGAACCAGTAGTAAAAATTTTGACTGGCTCTGCCCCCAGCTATTCTCTGCCTCCCAAGTCCCAGCTGATCGGGAGGAATTGGGGATTTTGCAGTATCCTTCCTCTGGAGTGGGGTGGGAATGAAGATTTTACAGTATCCTTCCCCTGCCACGCCCACCAAGCCATGCCACACCCACCAAGCCACGCCCACAGAAGTAAAAAAATTTGAAACCCACCACTGGTCAGAATCCAGTATGAATACATCCAGAATATCTTACACCTTAGAGATCTTATGGGCGACTTTCTGTTTGTGCTGCTTGCGTATGAATGGAAGCTTGAGAGATACTACTTTCCTCTTTTGGATTCTTCAGATATTAAAATGATGGCTAATACTTCCTGGGAGGAGGTTCTTTCTCAAAAAGACAACCATTCGCAATCGAATAGATTTTGGATTACTGTTCTCCAGTACTGGACTTGCCATTTCTGGACAAGTTAATGAAATGGGAGTTGAGGCTGGTTGACCTTGCCAAGAAAATAAGATGTTAAAACGGAAAAATGTATTCTTTCTTACTTTCTGGGATTTATTTTTTTACTATTGAGAATAGGATCTTTCTGGACCATCCTTTTGAAGACTTGGAGGCATAGTAGTAGTACTTTCTGCAAGCTCCACAAGATAATTGAAGTTCTACTTTATGGTGAAAAAGTTCTAATTATCTTCCATATCCTTAAAAGTCATCCAGGAATTGAGATGAAGAATTATTAATATGCAAACAATACACATTCATATGTCTTATTTCCATAGATAAATCTCAGGAAGGCAGAGGCAACATTTAGAGTTGTCTAGAAGCAGGCTTTGGATGAACAAAGACAAAATCAATTTTAATACAGATGAGATAGAATTATTATTGACTGAAAACCTCATGAGTAAAAATGCATGATGAATTTTAGAGAGGCTATCCTTCAGTGAAGAATCAATAGCGTTATCTATTAAGAGGCGAATGATTTCAATGCCAAGGCAACATTTATCCACTTCATTGGTTCATGCACTGTGGTCCTATCTGGAAAAAGCAGCCCTAACTATGTTATACCTCTATAACATTAGAGATAGCCAGGGAAGTAATTCAGTGGCAACACACTTGTGCGGTTAAATAATTTGATCTTCTCATGTGTAATGATTACCATGTGGCTAGTGTTCTAAGAAACCACCTGTAGTCCTAAATGGTTTGAATCCAATTTTGAACCCACTTTTCCCCACATTACATCTCTCATGGTCATTGTTGACTGTTGGTCATGGAAGTTGTTTCTCCTGTGACTTTGTAAGATAACATATCCAGAGATTTACATTTGGAAAATGCTAGGAAAGAGATTTAACTGTTGGTACAGAACCACTGACTAGCAGAGTATTAGATATGGCTATATACCCGTGATGGTGAACCTATGGCACACATGCCACAGGTGGCATGCGGAACCATATCTGTGGGCACACGGGCATTGCCCTAGCTCAGCTCCAGTGTGCATGTGCAGGCCGGCCAGTTGATTTTCGGTCATTCCAGCCCCCCCAGAAGTTGGGAAATGGGCCGTTTCCAGCCTCCGGAGGGTCTCTGGGCTGGTGTTGGGGAAGGCTGTTTTCGCCCTTCCCAGACTCCTAGAAAGCCTCTGGCGCCTGGGGAGGGCAAAAAACAGGCCTACCGGGCCCACCAGTAACCTTTTTGCTGTTGTGTGCCAAAAGTGGGGGGAGCACGGGGGGGGTCAGGCGCACATGTGTGTGGGATGGGGAGGCATTGAATTATGGGTGTGGGCGTGCACACACGTGCCCCCCCGCCCCCCCGCTTTTGGCACATGACGGCAAAAAGGTTAGCCATCACTGCTATATACCATACAGGTGGTCCTTGAATTATGACCACAATTAAGCTCAACATTATTGTTGTTAAGTGAGACATTAGTTAAGTGAGTTTTGCCCCATTTTATGACCTTTTTTTACCAAAGTTGTTAAGAGAATCACTGCAGTTGATAATTTAGTAACATGGTTGTTAAGTGAATCTGGCTTCCCCATTGATTTCAGTTGTCAAAAGGTTGCAAAAGGGGATCATATGACCTTGGGACACAACAACAGTCCTAACTATGACCCAGTTGCCAAGTATCTAAATTTTGATCACATGATCATGGGGATGCTACAAAGGTTGTAAGTGTGAAAAATGGTCATAAGTCACTTTTGTCAGTGCTGTTGTAACTTTGAATGGTCACTAAATGAACTGTTGTAAGTCAAGGGTGACCTATACCTACTGATTTTTTTTCAACTTGGCAATTTTAAGATGTGTGGACCAGTGGTGTGTTGCTCCCGGTTCACTCCAGTTCGGGTAAACCTGTAGTGGCGGCGGCTTGAGGCTCCACCCACTCACCCAGATGGCATCAAAAATTATCTGTGCACGCACAGAAGTGCCACATGCTATCAATAGCGACCGAGTAGCACCGGATTTTGAAACCCACTTCTAGTGTGGACTTCAGCTGCTCCAGCATGGGAGTTGAAGTCCACACTTCTTACTAATTGCCAAAGTTGAAAATCATTGCTATAGATTAAAATAAAAGAAAACCAGTAAAAGTGGAACCTCTTACAATACCATAAACCAACAAAGCTACGTGAAAGCGGAATCTAGAGTTTTTCTGTGCCTGTGTTTAATTGGCAGAGTGTGTGTGGGGGCAGGAGGGACAGCTAGGAACAGGACAATAGTATGTACAGTTCTGAATAAAAGCTGTGAATTTACCTAGGAGACGTTCAAGGCTATGATAAGGAGTCCCTGAAACATTACAGAGCTACCCTACCATTTTTCTTCCTACAGAAGCGTGTTTTTGTTATCTATTTACCATTTGGAATGTTACCATTAAAATAACAAGCCCAGAAATCTAAAAACAAGAACACGTTATCAGTTCTGTGGTTTTGTAACAATGGCTGCTTGCTTCTCCCTGAATGCAGTGGATACAAAAGGCTAAAGTCAATTTACAGCACCACAGAGGAAGAAACATTCATTAGGCACATATGGTCTGCGATGACACAAATCTCCCACATTGATTGCCTTCATGCAGCTAGCACATAAAGTACTCTTTACATTATCGCCAGTAAATATTTGGGATATGGAAAGCAGGAAACAAGCTTGTCACTCAAGTTTTCTGCTGAAGGCTTAGGCTTTATGGTTAAAAACATCTCTGGTCATAAATGCAGCCCACTCCTTGGGGAAATTAAATACCGCAAGTCCTCCTTGCTCACTTCAGTCTTAATGGGAGAAAGAATGCAATCTTAGGCTGCTGCGAGTCATTTTAGTTCGAGTCATTTTAGTTCGTTCCATTAATCCTCCTCAGTGTTAGTACATCCTGTCCCCGTTTCACAGACAGCAGCGAAAATGCTAGGGATGGGGCAGTTGCACCATGTTTAAAACTGCAAAGAACCCTTCATGCAGGAATGATAATTGAAGATTGTTTAGACCTATCTGTTGTTGCACTTAAATCGTCATCTGGAGCAGCTGCACCCAATGCTTACAACTGGTACAGAATGTGCTAAGAGGCTATGCAGGCTATTGTGTAACTCAGAGGCCCCAACAAGCTGTAAACATGCTGCCTATATCCTCTGACGTATTTGCTTAGGCCTAGGTTTCATTTAGCAGTGGAGGGCAGTGCTGTCCTGCCTCTCTCAGTGTGCACAAGACACTCCCTGTTGTAAACTTCCAAAACATAAAGGATTCTTGCGCAAACTACAGCATACTTTCTCTCTCCCCCTCCTCTTTTGGGTTAAAACTTGGCATCCTGCGATACCAGCCTCAGAACAAATATTTTTAGAAAAATGTACAAGGAGAGGGGGAAAAAATTAATGTGCCTGAATGAGGCAATAGTTTATCCAGGCTATTGCAAGAGACATCTATGCTGACTGCTTTAAAGCAGCTTTTTAAAGAATCTTTTGGAACGCATATATTATCAGTGGAGATTTTTCTGTGGGAGAAAACATATGTCATTCCATCTGCAGGACAGTGTCTTCAGCATACTAATACATATATGATGATATGCAATATGTTCAATGTCCACACATGTGGACCCTTGTATAAACCGCCTGTCTCCAGCCATTCAGTATGCTGAAATAGCGGGCATTTGGTAGAGTATTTGAATGCAGGTGAGAAAATGAAAGATTTAAATATACATTCAGCCCTCCAATCATTCTGGGTGATTGATCCAATCCAGGGGTGAAATGCTCCCGGTTCTGACCGACTCCAGGGAGTAGGTAGCGATGGCGGTGGGCAGTTCGGAGAACTGGTAGCAAAAATCCCTGCCCCCCCCCCGCCCCCCATGCCCAGCTGAGCCGTGGGATCATCAGAGCCTTTTTCTTTTACATGGCTCTGACGATCCAAGCTCTGACGATCCCAGCTGAGTTGCCTGCCGATCAGACAACTCAGCTGGGATCGCCAGAGCCTTTTGAAAGCATTTTTTTACATGGTTTTACATGTAAAGGTTTTAAAAGGAAAAAAAAATGGCCACGCCCACCCAGTCACATTCCCCCCCTCGCACCAAGCCACGCCCACAGAACCGGTAGTAAAAAATTTTAGATTTCACCCCTGATCCAATCATTATTATCTTCCAGCCTAACCTATCTCATAAATCTCAAAATGGGACCCACCAAAGAGTAAGGGTGAGGGTTGCTCACCTCGTTTCTTTTCTTTCCCTCCCCTTCAAACTGGCTCTCTCACAAAATTGAGAAAAGCTGAACTTGAAAGCTGCAGCCACCCTTATAATTCCTCCCCGCCTGCCCTCCCCTGCCATGGCTTTGCAGGAGACTTCCTGGCCCTTGACACTTTGTTGAAACATGACACTATGGTGGTAGTGGTGGTGGTGGAGGGGTGTGTGTGAATCCAGAGGTACATGAGGGAAACAAGGGGAGAGCTGCTACAGCTAAAATGTTTCAGCCCTTCTCCTCTCCGAACAATTTCTTAAAGTGACACAAACCTGTCAATATCAGCCTTGGGAGACTTATGAATCCCCTAACCAAATGCTTCCCAAAGCTGGGTAAATTATCTAAAATTGGGTAGAAGTGGTTTTCTTTGGGTAAGGACCCATGAACCCATGAATCACAACAGGGAGATTTGAATAAGGACTGAAATAAGACAGAAATACTGAAATAAGTGGGGTTTGGGGAATGAAGGAACAAGTTTGGGAAGTACTGCTCTAACCCTTGCCCAAACGTGGAGTAATGTGTTCCCACTGATGAGCTGAAGGGCTATCCATTCATGCTTGAATACTGATACTGATACTGATACTGATACTGATACTGATACTGATACTGATACTACTACTACTACTACTACTACTACTACTACTACTAATAATAATAATAATAATAATAATTTTATTTCTATACCGCCCTTCTCCCGAAAGACTCAGGGCGGTGTAAAGCCTATTAAAAGCACAAGACAGACATCAATTAAAATAATTTAAAATTTTTAAATAATTTTGGCTCACTTTAAAACCCCAAAATTTAAAACACCCAATTAAAATTACGTTGATAGCCCAGCCTGACGGAACAACAGGGTCTTAAGGGCACAGCGAAACACCCGAAGGTCGGAGATCTTACGCATTTCCGGGGGCAGTTCATTCCACAGGGCTGGGGCTCCCACAGAGAAGGCCCTCCCCCTGGGTGTCGCCAGCCAACATAACTTGGCCGATGGCACCCTGAGGAGCCCCTCTCTGTGGGAGCAAACTGGCCAGTGGGAGGCTATTGGTGGCAGAAGGCGGTCTCGAAGGTACCCGGGTCCTATGCCATGGAGCGCTTTAAAGGTGGTGACCAACACCTTGAATCGCACCCGGAAGACCACTGGGAGCCAGTGCAGCTCACGCAGGAGGGGTGTCACATGGGCACATCGGGTTGCGCCCATAACCACGCGTGCGGCCGCATTCTGGACCAGTTGGAGCCTCCGAGTGCTCTTCAAGGGGAGCCCCATGTAGAGAGCATTACAATAGTCCAATCGGGAGGTGACAATAGACAGAAACCTACACCAGCATCAAATGAGCTGTCATTAGCCTCCTCGTTGCTGATCCTCATCCTCTCTTTCACTTCTACAAATCAGATTCCATCCTGTATAGAATCAGAAACCTGCCAATGAAAGAGCCTTCTTCATCACTTCTCCCTTTCGTTTTTTCTTCTTCTCCTGCTACCAAAACAAAAGTAGCAAAGTATATAGCAGAGGACTTCAAACTTGGCAGCTTTAAGACTTGTGGACTTCAACTCCCAGAATTCTGGGAGTTGAAGTCCACAAGTCTTAAAGCTGCCAAGTTTGAAGATCTCTGAGATAAGGGATCCCACCTTCTCTCCCTTCTCAAATAGGGGAGATAAAGAGGGGGAGTGGGTCTTGTTTCCTTCCCTCTTCTGCAGAGGCATGCCAGCTGAAGAGACTTCCCTTCCCATGGAGGAAAGGAAGTGGCTTTTTAGCTGATTCCCCTGTCCCCACATCTTAGAGCTGGCTAATAGCTGCTTCCCCTGTCTGCCCTTCCCCCATTTCAAGTATCTATGAGGCTGGCAATGCTGCAGGGCCTAATTTGGAGAAGAGGAAAGAAAGAGAGGGTTTCCCACATGTTCAGAGATCTTCCAGAATTTTACTGAAGGAGTTGTCTAGCAAACCTGCAGGTGGGAGCGGGATAACGTATCATGGGATTGCTTCTCCCTGTAGCATTGGTTCTGTTAGACACGTATGCAGAATGGCCTCCTCTCAAGGTGACTTGTGCCCAATTGTCTTCCAGAAAACTGCTGAGTCCATGTTCAGAAGGTTTAGCCAATGTGGCTAACAGCTGTCCTGAATGGATGTTGGCAGCAGGGCAGCTTGGGAGTAAAACTGTTATAAGATTGGGATAAGTGTATGTCATTAAGAGTCAATTCCCTAGATTCTCTTCCCATGAACTCAGTGGCCCATATCTTACACACACACACACACACACACACACACACAAGGAAGAAATGGGTTGTACAAGTGAGCTGCCCAGTGTCTTTCATGTTGCAGTCAAAATGGCAATGGAAGTGCAGAACACAGCAACTAGGGTACATCCCAAAGCAGACTTGCCAGACCAATGAATTACTGATCTCCCAAGGCTCCCTCCTTCTCCATATTCCTGTCTTGTCTCCATGGGAAGACTGGTTTCATATGAAGAAGGAAAACATCCATCCTGGAACAACTAAAGCCAACCTTGGACTGCCTCAATATGGCCTGCTAACACAATGGTTTGTGTGTGTGCATCTTGAGAACATGTCTTTGGTAAATCCTTACTGGAGTATATTTTATCACAGCAAATGGAACACATGACAGTGTCCATAGCCTAATAGATTTTATAAAATGTGAGGCTGCTCTTGAATAATGTAGATAATAAGGGGCAATACTATTTTCACACTAGGACAACTCAGCCTCATCTCTGATGGGTTGGAGAGAAGATGAAGGCAACTACATACATGAATTATGGTAGATGTTTCTGTGGTTAATAGCAGGCAAATAAAAGATTTAAGTCTCCTTGTTTGGATTGGATTGTATGGAGGGACACTGCCACTGCAATTTAATTATCCATTAACTTAATTATGCTAGAGAACAGCCACTTATGTTCTTCTTCTCTAAACACATTTCTAATCTTTTTAGAAGCCATCAAAGCCCAAGGGCCATCACACAATAAATAAATAAATAAATAAGTAAGTAAGTAAGTAAGTAAGTAAGTAAATAAATAAATAAATAAATAAAACAAATAACTTTATTGTCGTTTTATGTGTATACACAATATACCCATACAACGAAATTCACTTAACACCCAAAGACCAGGTCCAACACACATAACAATCTCCAAACACACTCCCACCCACCGCAATTCTCCACCCATAAACCACCCAAACATCCATACAACAGACCAAGTAATACTGTCCAACAGCTCACTGATGGTGGTCCTTTAGTTCATTGTTGAGTGCACATCTTCTAGCAGTGATTGTTACATTGTATGAAGAAGTCTGGTCAGCAACATTCTCCTATGAGACACTCGAGATTTATTTTTGCTTCCATCTCTGCAAATAGAAAAACCCAACCAAACAAGTAATTTAGAGCACGGCATATCATAGCTTTGCATGGTCTTCCTTAGTATGGCCTTCACAAGAAGTTCAGGACTGCAAGCCTAAGAACTCCTAACACAGCCACAACAGCCAGGAGTTTAATACAATTACAAGACCAATGCAGCTAGAAGATGCCAAACTGAAGCAGGCTGTAAAATGTTTGCTAGGGGCTGGCTATTCTGGGAAGACGAAGGGGAGCTTCAGGTTCTAGCTTCAATTTGCATGTGGTCTCAGCCTAATTATTTGTCTAGTTCTAGCAATGGCTAGCCACACACCTCCAGGAAACTTACCAGCCGGGTGTGTATGTGTCTGTGAGACAGAGAGTCAGGGAGGGACACTATTCCTTCTTTGTTCTCTCCTGCTTTAAGTATTCAGAAACGTTTTGCCTCTGAACATGGGGGAGGAGAGCACTTAATCCAAGTTCCAACAAATGAACAGAAGGAAATGACTCACCAACAGTTTTTTTCCCCCCACAAAGACAAGGATATAGGATTGCATACAGTTAGAGCGTGGTACTTTATTTCTATAGATGGAAATTTAGACATAGTTTCCATGATTTAAAAGAAATGATTTACATCTTACTAAATAAAGGTTCCCTCAGATTGAGTTCGACTCCTGGTAACTGCATGGAAGGCATGCCCATTTTTTTTTCTTAGTAACAATGCCGAAGTCATTGGCCTCAGCCTTCCTCCAAGATTTTTCTTTTGTTTTTGTTTACTTTCTAGAGTATCCTATATTCCCTGGTGGTCTCCCATACAAACATTAAACAGGTCAAATCCGGCTGAGCTTTCCTCTAGATCAGCCAAGTTTGGCTAGTGCTGGAAACAGTGACTTTGTGACCTGAATGCCATGTATTTAGCTTGTTGTCCAACTGCTAACTATGGATAGAAAAGTTCAAGCCTAAATTTTCTCCAAAACAGGAAACAGTCATATTAGCTAAGCTGTGACGTCAAGATGAGCACAGAGATGCTTCCAGTAATAACATGAGTGAAAAACAATGGTAACTTTGCAGAATCTAGAGGTACAAATGGTGGAAGTTCTATTGTGCAAGACCACAACAGTGTACACCAGCTGAAATAGTTGTGCTTAAAAAGACAAATAATAAAAAGCATACACAAATATCAGGGTAAGAGAAAAGTGATAAATTTGATAAGTCATGCAATGATAAGTACCTGCCCTCTGTGTGTGAGGTTCATTCCCATAAATTATTTGATAATTTGTTATCCTGAATATTGTGAGATTTTAACACACGCAAAAACAACATTTTTTTTTTTAAAAAAGAGAAGATGGAACAAACTACTCTTCTGGTTTTCAATTCGGAAACAAATATGGATTTCAATCAGTGTAAATGAAAGCTAACTCAATCCCCCAGGGAAGGAGGACTATATTGAATAAAAAGGAAAGAAGAAAGTTAGGTGACAAGTTAAAGAAAAGCCAATTTATTGTTGCATAAGCTTTCATAGAAAGTGGCAGAGATAATAATGTTGTTTCTTCCATCTGAAACTCATTAGGCTTCTTCTTCAAAGCTGCTAAGCTGCAGTAGCTGGATTTTGATCGCTCCCCAATCTTGTACTTCATAAAAGTGGGAAGCTGCTGAGTTTCTTGCAAAGATTATCTGATCCTGGATAGGCAGAAACCTTTCCTAGCAACATCAGGGTGAAAGCGCTATTGTCTTGCTAGTGTAGTAATTGGCTGTGAGATTGACAGAAATTAAACCGTTGATTTCTGCTGTTCTTTACAAAACTCCAGGCATCCCAAAGGCGAGTAATGTTTCATCTCTATGAATCGGCACTCACAAGAGAATATTGGTTCTGTGCTGTATCTCTGTATACTGTAGATAAACAAAAGGCCTCAAAGGTGAAAGTTGTGTACTAAGTAGCACATTCAAGCACGTAGTAAGCAGAGGTGATATTCAGCAGGTTCTGACCAGTTCTGGAGAACTGGTAGCGGAAATTTTAAGTAGTTCGGAGAACCAGTAAATACCACCTCTGACTGGCCCCACCCTTGTCTATTCTCTGCCTCCTGAGTCCCAGCTGATCGGGAGGAAATTGAGATTTTGCAGTAACCTTCCCCTGGAATGGGGAGGGTATGGAGATTTTACAGTATCCTTCCCCTGCCACGCCCACCAAGTCATGCCCACCAAGCCATGCCGTGCCCACCAAGCCACACCCACAGAACTGGTAATAAAAATTTTGAATCCCACCACTGGAGTAAACCCCCGTGCTTGTCAGCAAGGAGCAATATAATATTTCTTTTAGTACACCTAAAAAAATACGATTCTACAGTATCAGGAGCTTAATGACTGAGAAACTAGTAAGCAAGGAACAGAAAATCAACCATCAACCAAATTTTCTCCCATATTTTCCATTTATTGGCAGATTATTCTAGAGAAGAATGCAATCTGAGTAGAAATCTCACAGCTTTAAACCCAAATCTAACAGTAAGCATCTACTTTAGCTTTAACTTCGTGCGCAATGCTCCCTGTCAGAAAGAAACACGCAGGGCACTGCAACAATTTTATTGCACTGTTTATTATCAGTGCAAAGCAAGTCACAAACAAACCACCGAGAGTCAGTCATCTTTTATATCAGAGTCACAACACTGCGGAACAGACAGCCCAACCAGCCCTTAAACCCATATGAAAGTCTTGCTCTTCCGCACAAATCTGACAATCATTTGTATAGGAATCAAGATAAATGCAACCCTAAGACAGTAAAGAATTATTTCATTTAGGAAATAACTGAAAGTGCCGTCAGAGAAAAGGAAAACCGCAGTTCTTCTGATCACTGGAATTCATCTCACATGGTAATTATTTTGGAATCTCTGCAACACAACCTTCAATCTGGGATATGCGCAATCACTGCTGTCCTTTAGCGCTGTTCTTTTGTTACATTACATTGTTATGTGACACAAATGCTATTAAGGTGCTGCTGTGCTAATCAGTCTTCCTATTACTCAAATCCGCCAGATTGTACAGTGACAACAAAGCTTCCGAGCACTGTTGCTCCTGTTTCACATCACCAGCAATAGACATGTTTATTTGATATCTGTGAATTTCGTAGAGAAATGACATTCAACCAGAGCTCGTTTTCCTGGCCAGACAGCCTGTAAGGCCGTGATGGCGAACCTATGGAACGTGTGCCACAGCTGGCACGCAGAGCCCTCTCTACGGGCACGCAAGCTGTCGCCCAGCTCAGCTCCACTGCGCATGTGCATGCGCACACGTGCCTCCCATCAGCCAGCTGATTTTTAGGATATGCAGGGGGTGGGGCACATGTAGAAGACATGTGCTCATGCACGGGGGGGGTCACATCCATGCATGCGGGAGGTAGGGTCATGCACGCAGGCGTGGGGATTGGGACAGACCACGGCGGGTGCGGCAGCCCCCCCCAGCCCATTTTTGGGCCCAGGAAACTGCAGGGAGGACTGCTAGGCCAAAAATGGGGAGCGGGGGGGCGGTCGTGTGTGCATGCATGGGGGGCAGGGGGAGCGTAGGGGGTCACATGCACATATGTAAGGGGGCGGGGAGTCATGCATGCCTGCACAGGGGGGACTGCACATTGCATTATGGGTGCTGGCACACCTGTGTGCTATTGCACACGAGCACGCTTTCGGCACACAGTGAAAAAAAGCCATTACTGCTATAAGGAGTACTTTATTCCTTCACTTTTTGATCCGAAGCAAAACACAAATCTCCCCCAATTAAAACAACAAAAGCAAAAGATAAAAAGATAAAAGAGGACCAGCTGCCTAAAACAATATCCAATTATTGCAACTCCTTTCCCAAGCTTGAGTTCCCTGATCACAAAAGGGCTCACAGACCCACTAAAATGTACTCTCATCTGTTACAGCAATAACTGGAACAGTGGTGGGCTGCCCCTGGTTCGGATCGATTCGCAAGAACCGGTAGTAAAACCGGCAGGAGGCCCCACCCACTGCCCCGGATGTCATCATCAGTGATCTGCGCATGCGCAGAAGCTTTTACGCATGTGCAGGAGCAAGGCACGTGAGTGAGTGAAGCAAGCACGCATGCACGATCCCGTTGCGAACCGGTGGTAAAGGTAAGTAGAACCCACCTCCGAACTGGAAGCTAGCCTCTGGTTCTTCCCAAGTGCTTCTTGATGGGTTTTATAATCTTGTACAACCAAGTTGACTGTTTCAACCCAAAGGGGGAAAATAGCAATTATATAATGAGATATAACATCCCTACAATGCCCCTCTCAAACCTTTCAGAACATCTGTTAGTAGGACTTCCAGATTGTTGGAAACTGCTATTGTCCTTTAGTAAAGGTAAAGGTTCCCCTCGCACATATGTGCTAGTCGTCCCCAACACTAGGGGGCGGTGCTCATCTCTGTTTCAAAGCCAAAGAGCAAGCGCTGTCTGAAGACGTCTCCGTGGTCATGTGTCTGGCATAACTAAATGCGAAAGGCGCACGGAACGCTGTTACCGTCTCACCAAAGATGGTCCCTATTTTTCTTCCTGCATTTTTTACGTGCTTTTGAACTGCTAGGTTGGCAGAAGTTGGGACACCCTGTTATGCAGCACTAGGGATTCGAACCACTGAACTGCCGACCTTTTGATCAACAAGCTCAGCATCTTAGCCACTGAGCCACTGTGTCCCTGATTGTCCTTTAGATAGCATAGCAAATAGGAAGAGAAGGGAGGGAGTAGGCTGCAAAATCTGGCCGATTTGAACATGGCTTGCCAATACAGGTAGTTCTCGAGTTACAATGACAGTTGTTTTTTTTTAATTATTTAAAAAGTTTTTCAAAATACAAACATTTTCTCCCGCCCATCCCACCCCACCCCTCCCTTCTCCCATCCCCCCTCCCCTCTCCTCGGACTTCCCAGAACAAATACAGGGTAAAGCATTTAACAATCATAGACTAAAATAAACTAACATTTTATAAGTTCCAAATTCTCACTAAGTTACGACAGTTGAGCCCAAAATTTATGTTGTTAAGTGAAACATTTGTTAAGCAAATTTGCCCCATTTTACATCTTTTCTTGCCAGGGTTGTTAAGTGAATAACTGCATTTGTTAAGTTAGTTGCACAGTTGTTAAGGGAATCTGGCTTTCCCACTGACTTTGCTTGTCAGAAGGTTGCAAAAGGCGATCACATGACTCCAGGACACTGCAACCGTCATAAATACGAACCACTTGCCAAGCATCTGAATTTTGATCATGTGACCATGGGGATGTTGCAATGGTCATAAGTGTGAAAAACGGTCATAAGTCACTTTTTTCAGTGTCATTGCCATTTTGAAAAGTCACTAAGCAAACTGTTGTAAGTTGAGGACTACCTGTAGTGGCTTCTGCAAGATGGATACTATGGTTATAACAGTTAGGAGCTTTTGCAATTTAAATAACATAACATAGTTACCCATTTTAAAAACTGGAAATAGAAACATGTCCTGATTAGCTATCCTTCAAATTATTAGCAATTTCAATATTTGCACACCTTGGCTTCCACTTTCACTCATAAAAGTTTTATGACTGGCTTAACTGAAATTTCCTATTCCTACTTACAGAGCTATTTTGGAAAAGTACTGACAAAGCTATGAAATGTAACCCTATGTCACCAGTCAGATACACTATTTTCTTATATATATGGCTACTGAGTGCTTTGGTAGAAAAAAAGCAGTGGTGGGTTTCAAATTTTTTTACTACCGGTTCTGTCGGCGTGGCTTGGTGGGCGTGGCTTGGTGGGCATGGCAGGGGAAGGATACTGTAAAATCTCCATTCCCACCCCACTCCAGGGGAAGGTTACTGCAAAATCCCCATTTCCTCCCGATCAGCTGGGACTTGGGAAGCCCAAAATGGGGGGGGGGGGGCAGAATTTTTACTACCGGTTCTCCGAACTACTCAACATTTCCGTTACCGGTTCTCCAGAACTGGTCAGAACCTCTGAAACCCACCTCTGAAAAAAAGCATCTTCATAGTTTATTTTCTTTCTTTTTTTTTTCTTCAGAGTTAACATATAGGAAAAAAAGCTTCAGAAACGTCTCTTCCACCTCTTGGATTTTCATGGTAGGTACTATCTGGAGCATAATCAATACTAAAATGCCTTAGGTCCCATTCAATCAAAAGTAAAGAATAGGAATTGTATGTTGTTATCATCTCTAGAATTATGCACCCACATTGTGAAGGACCCCATCATTTCTGGTTCCTTTCCAAGCACTGGAGATCAAGCAAAGGGTCACGTATTAATATATAAGGCTCAAACACCAAGATATAAAAACTGATGAAATATGATTCTTATAAGTAATAATTTCCATTACAGAAGAGCCTAAGGGATATTTTCTTCTTCCCCTTATTGGAACTGTGTATTGATGTACAGAATTTATAGGAGAAACTGAATTGCATGCATATACCCATATATACTCGAGTATAAGCGGACCCGAATATAAGCCGAGGCACCCAATTTTACCACAAAAAACTGGGAAAACTTATTGACTCGAGTATAAGCCTAGGGTGAGAAATGCAGCAGCTACTGGTAAATTTCAAAATAAAAATAGACACCATGAAAATTACATTAATTGAGGCATCAGTAGGTTAAATGTTTTTGAATATTGATTTCAAAGAAAAACAGTAAACTAGCTCTGTAAGTGGAAAAGAGGATCAACAAAAACAAAAATATTGTCACCATGGTGAAGAGAAGCGGTTGTGAAATGAGTGACACAGTTGTTAAGAATGCTACAATGGGCATAAATGATGACCAGTCATAAGTGCAAAGACCGGTCAAAAGTGCGAGAACCTGTCAGAATCACTTTTTTCAGCCTCTGGGTAGTCCTTTTGTGCATATGGACTACTCAGAAGGCTGAAAAAGTTATTTTTGAGTGGTCCTTGCACTTTTGACCAGTCCTCGAACTTACGACTGTCCTCACATTTTACGTTTTTTGCCCTATCTTGTCACCATGGTGAAGAGAAGCAGTTGTGAAATGAGTGACATGGTTGTTAAGAATGCTGCACGGGCATAAAAGTGAGGATGGTCATAAGTGTGAGGACCAGTCAAAAGTGCAAGGACCTGTCAGAAATGACTTTTTTCAGCCCTCTGAGTAGTCCCTATACACATATATCACATGACCAGCTAGCCACGCCCACCCAGTCACTGGCTTGATCTAATTTCAGGCAAGTTCAAGTCCTGTTAAGAGATATCTGCATTCTCTCTCTCTCTCTCTCTCTCTCTCTCTCTCTCTCTCTCTCCCCCCTTCCTTTTTTTCTTTCTCTTTCTTTCTTTGTCTCTTTCTTTCTTTCTCCCTCCCTTTCTCCTTCTCATCTGGCATTCTTAGAGCTCCACTACTAATTAGCTTAGCCCAGGGGTGGGCAAATGTGGCCCTTTTACAACCTGTGGACTTCAACTCCCAGAATTCCTGAGACAGCCAAGCTGGGAGAATTCTGGGAGTTGAAGTCCACAGGTTGTAAAAGGGCCACATTTACCCACTCCTGGCTTAGCTTGAGCAAGGATAGCTAGCAGCCAATTACAATAAGCTCTCAACTCAAGCTCAGTGCACATGGGGTCTCCCTAACCAGTGAGGATTTCTTTGTTTCTTTCTCCCTTGAAGCCCCCCTCCGCAGCCCATTTTTGCTTCCAGGGGGCTGCAGGGAGTCTTGCTAGGCACCCCCCTCATGCCCCTAGCAAGCCTCCCTGCAGCCCCTGGGAGCCAAAACGGTTGCAGGAAAAAAGGCATTTTTTCCTCACTCGATTATTAGCCGAGGGGGGCTTTTTTCAGCATAAAAAATGTGCTGAAAAACTCGGCTTATACTCGAGTATATACAGTAATTCAAAATGAATTTTTTGACACCTCACTTTGTAGAAGTGAGAAATTATATCAGTGCAAATTTCCTCTTTTTATCCTGCACTTTAATCTATGTAAATGTAGCCTCTTTATTTCGATGGAAACTGTTAACTTTTAGAACTGAGTTTGCTGATAAAAACACTGATAAAAAATGTTTATAATTGTCCTTTTAAACAACTATGACAGCTTCATGCCATTCTGCACAAAGCTATCCAATATAAGTAGATAACAAAAACAAAACATGGAAAATATTATCCCCTAATTAATGGCATGATGTCCTTATTCTTTTTCCCCCCTGACTCCCTGCCCCAAACAGCAATACTGAATTTTCTCCAAAGCAATCCAGCATCACAACCTCTTGCATGCTCATTGTCTGCTTATATGGAAATTGTCTAGACAAAGGTTTGTTAGTAAAATTTTCCAAATGCATGACAAACATATGGGAACAGTCAAGTGAAGAATCACATCATGCTGTCCTCATGATACCACTGACTGAATGTAAAATGCACCAAACGTTTTTTCTGGTCCTTTCAAAAACTGCAGGGCAGGTGTGTTCTGAGAGTAGATACAAACATTTAACTGCCTATAACCTTATGAAGAATGCTAGCATTGCACTTGGAGAGAGATGGGATGAGGCACTGATGCTGACTAAAGGGATCTCCATGTGTCTAATGAAATGGTACAGTCTCATGAGAAATGGATTACGTGCCTTTCCTAAGCATTGTAATCAGCTCTAAATGTTCTGGAGCCACATAGTCATGAAATAACCATGGTAACGCTACCGCTGGGTTCAGTTGTGGTACCTGAATACTGAAAGGTAGATAATGAAACATCAGTATTTAACTAAAGTTTTTGCAGCAATTCTGGAAAAGCTTTGGCAACCAAAATAGTGTCATGCTGTTATGAGTATGTATATTAATTGGGAACAAATAGAAAGCCATTTAAAGATAAAACCTTCACCATAGACCGTTTGTTGACCAAGTGCAAATGAATAATTCACTTTAAAAAAATAATCCTGAATTCCTATTCAATTAATTACATTAGACTTATTCCTTGAATCTCACCGCATCCATATTATTGTTATTAGATTGTTATTCCCCTCTCCACCCCATCTATATGGCATGTGCTTTCATATTGTCCTCAGTATAATAAAACTGCAGTTATATCCTATATCTTTTTATGACAGTTTTCAAATTGGCTTTGTACACAGGATTTAGCCACAAGCTGCGAAAGCTAAGTTTCTAAGTGGCTTATTGGAGAAGATTTGTCCTTTCACTGATGCTCCCTGACACCAACTGATTTTAAGTAATTGGGAGTAATCAGAGATTGGCTTATCTATTGATGCTACCAGTAATGATCTGAATATATGCCTTCCATCTTGTGTAATGGGATGATAAGGCAAGGGGTATCGTCAATGACATAAGAATATGGAAAATCTGAAGAAAGTAATAAAAGGCTAAAGCACAGACGGAACAATCTCATATGAAAAACTAATAAAATAAAATGCTTAGTTTGGTTGTCTTGGAAATAAGAAGAAAAAAAGAAAGGATAGGTCCACAGCTTGGAAAAGATGGTAGGGATTATAATATGTAATAGATGCAATACGTGATTGTATCAAGGCACACAACACTGCTTGCCCACATTCATTCTGGACCAATTGTAGCTTTCAACTGGTATTCAGATGCAGCCCATTGCAATATCCACTGATTAAAGTGGCTTATGAGTAACTAAGACATTAGTGATCATAAGAAGGGACTTTCGATTCAGGAAAGGGGGACAGTTGGTACACAAAGACTATCATTAAGTGTTGTACCTTATGATTCTTGATGAAGGTATCTTTTCTTTTATGTACACTGAGAGCATATGCACCAAGACAAATTCCTTGTGTATCCAATCACACTTGGCCAATAAAAAATTCTACACTATTCTATTCAAACAGATCCGTGCAAAGATGTTCCTGGCCACAGTTGCCACTTGCTCTTCAGGAAGAATCTGTGAATCTAAGAAGATATCCTAAATTGTAGGATATCTTGTCTTGTATCTTGTAGGATACCAATTGTACCTGGGAAGTATCACCCCATGAAGTATTAAATATGAAAAGTCTGAGGCAACCCCTAGTCACTCAGTTTTGTCAGGGTTGAGCTTAAGCCTGTTCCTCTCCATCTAGACCCCAATAGCCTATAAGTGCTTGGACAAATGGATCACCATTTGTCTCAAACATAGTCTACCTTCTATAGCAAAATTAGTGCCTTTACATTATACCATCAAGATCTTATCCTGCTAGCATTGACTAAATGGGATGAACTAAGTTCTCGTGAACCTTTATTAGCTGGAAAGTTCCTTGATTCATCCTGTCACCAGAGATAAAACATCTCAGCAGTCTGACCAAGGTTGACTTATAAAGATTGTCATATTGTGATTGAGACAACCTGAAAGTTCCAAAGGGGGAAAATATCAGAAGGATAGAAACTGTATTGGCTGGGAAGGAGGTTACCAAAGCCTGCCCACAGTACATTTAATTAGAGTTTGAGTAATGATTGCTTCACTTTTGCATCTGCTCCCTATTCAGCTGGGGGTGGAAGGCAATTCTGAGGCATGTATTTTGATCACCACTCAACTGTTTTAGCGTAAGTATTAACAAGATGTCAGAACAGGGTGATCTTATGTAATATATGTGTTGGTGAAATACACAGGCAACAATAGGGTAAGTTAAGGATATTGTGGCTGCCTCAACAGTGAAAGTCTTGGCATTCAATTTATGCACATCATTTTAATCTAGATGAACATCTTATTTACTTTTAAATTGATACCAGCAAATAGGAATTTGGAAAGATGTGAGAATGCAAAATGGATATACAAATTTGTCTTTAAGACATAGGAACAGCCTGGATGACAAGGAAAACAATTTCACAACAGGCACAAAACTTTAAAAGCAGGGGAAAAAGGTGTGCTTATTTCACACTAGTGTGGGAGTTCTGCCTGTTGACTCTCTGCCTGGATAATGAAATGATCTGGCATTGCCACACAAACACACGTATTATTAGTTAAAACAATTTGTATAGGAAAGTCTCAGTCTTTTCTCCATGCCCTAATCACCTTATATGTTCTTAAGTACAAGTGCATTTCCATTGCAACCCTTAACATTTTGTTTCCCAATACATTGTTTTGTTCTCTTCGTACAACACACTTCACAAGCCTTGCACATAACATCCTGTTTATAGGAAGAAACATTTCTTTAGTGGCAATTGGTAGGTTAGGCACCATATAAACAATAGATATAAAATTGTTGCCTTCTAGAAGATGTCAAGGATTAGACATATAAGGTTGGAATAAAAACTACTAAGGACCTGAATATTATAATGTTGGATGAAGAAAGAAGCATCTATTGGGAATAAAAAGCGATTACACTTTTACTTCCATTATTATAGTTTTGCTAGATATGGATCTACTCAAATAAATACTACTTTCTAAAAAGAAAATCATAAGGAAGATATTAGCAGCGTATCTGTGCAGATACCACTATCTTTAAAATGGAATAACTCTCTGTGTTGGGAATCCTGAAGAAAGCCAGCAGAATGCAAAGAGCAGGATCAAGAGGAAGAAGTGTGATCAAAGTTTGTTCTAGGGTTCAAGGGAAAAGGTTACAATATTTGTAGCAAAGCTCAGAGGATTAGAAAGAGTAGTCAATGGATGGGTGATTTTAAGGAATAGGAGGCTATTGGAGTTAGAGAGACATGATTTGAGATTTCGGTGGCACAGCTATATATGATATGATAAATTTAAGATTAATTTGCATTTAAAAGTTATTTTGTTAGACATACCATACTGAGAATTGGAATAAATTTAAAGCAAGATTGTCTCCTAAAATCCTTTTAGGGCTGCCACCCCAGGAAGCTTTTTTTTTCAGAAGAGATATGACAATTATGCAAACTTGGTTAACTTATCCTGATCTACTGATCTTCACTGAAATAGAACCTAGATTAAAAACAAGAGTTGGAAAGGAGGTTATATTTGTCAATAGTTTGCCTATGTACAATTGCCAGAAAGATTTACACTCAATAAAAAGATTTTTTTTTTTTTGCAGATGAAGAAACAGGCTTTAAAAGAAATTTATATACTAATGACAACCATCTCATTGCCAAGGAATATATATTGTTGTTGAAAATGAACCAGGAGGATGAATCTATTAATGAGTGTATGATTAAATGGGCAATTTTTTTGTATATAATACTATGCTCAATCAATGGGAAAATGTAGATTAATCGATGGACATTTTAATTACCTATAATATGAAAGAAAATTTTTATAAAATGACGTATCTTCTGACTTCTGAAAAATAGTCAAACATGTATACTATAAGGGAATATCACTCAAGTGTTGGAAATGTAATCAATGTGAAAGTACTTTTTATCATCTTTGGTGTACATATAAGACTGCCAAGTAGTATTGGGATCGGATATGTTGTTTGATTTAGAAAATATTAAAAATGAATGTGAAATTGAAACCAAAAATTTATCACAGATAAGCAGATTGAAAGAAAGCATGGAATTTTGTTTCTATATATGACAATGGTGGCGATACTTTTATATGCAGTGATGAAAACAAATTCCCACTAAAGAGTGGATTCTGAAATTAGTGAAATTGGCAGAGATGGGAAAACTGACTATTTTGATGAAAGACAAAAGCCTATCTAGCTTCATTTCTATCTGGAGACCACATCTGGACTTCTTGCTTCAGAAAGATAAAAAAAGAAGTTTTGATTTTAGGATTCACTGATTAGATGTGTTATGATTACAGAAAGTATAATTCAATGTTATCATTAGATTTGCTCTTCTCTGTCTCTTTCTCCTTCCTTCTCTCTCTCTCTCTCTCTCTCTCTCTCCCTCCCTCCCCCCGTCTCTCTTCCTCTAACAATATCAAGAGCTCATCTGAGAAAGGATGGGGAAGTGCTAAGAAGTTACAAACAAGACCGAAGCACTGAAAATGAGAACATTTGAATAGGTTGATTAAAAAAGAGAAGAGAAAGAAATCTGCCAACATTAATATATACTTATTCTTGAACTTTCTGTACCCAGTCATTTTACATGGTTAAATTAAAAATTAAGACACATAATAATTTCAAACAACAGTGAACATTTAATGACAGCAAAGATACAGTTCTAAAAAAAAAAATCTATATTGGATATGTCACAAAATTAGTATTCCAGTTCTCTGAAACAAATGACACTGTACAAACTGTTGCCTCTGTGCCTGTAGTAATGATTCATCCAGAAAACTAACAAGACAGTTTTGTATATTTACTATTGAAGGAAACAAGAGTAAGGGGCCCTAGTCAGGGGTATTCTTGCTTTACCGGATATATGACCTGCGGTAGCCCCTCACTAATTGACTGACCCTTTTTATGTTTCCTGTAATTGTTTCCTGTTTCTACAGATTGCCATAGGAACTAGGATTCTCCTTTTGGACTTATATAGAGCATTGAGTTGGGTGGAAGATGGGAGATTTCTGTAGTTATAATAAATGCTTATTATTCATCCAGATTTTAGAAAATACATTCCAGTATCAAGATTGGAAAATTTGGAAAGAGGGAAGGGAAGATAGGAGGCTTAAGCCAGTGTTTCCCAATCTTGACCACTTGAAGATAAAGTAAGAAAAAGTAAAGTTCTATGTTTGTTTTACAAATCATTGTTCCAATGGAATGAGGCAGATTTCCACTGGAATGCCTGATAATAAATGTGTGTGTTTAGTGAGTGTGTGTGTGTGTGTGTATCTGGGACAAGTATTTGTGTGAAGGAATACTTACAACACAAACTGGGACTTCCCTATACCTGTTGACTCCTTTGTAATAGAGTCTTAATGGAGACTTCTGCATAAGTATGCCAATACACAGTTAGATGCCAGCTATAATATTAATGGCATCACAGGTCTGACTATTTATTTGAGTCTGCATTATCTTAAATCCTGTGCATAGCTTATATGGTTTTGCCACCCACTAAGAATGCCTATAGAGTCTTTGTAACACTTTTAGTCATTTTTGTAAGGAAGATGCTAGTGGTTGACAGCTTTATTTGCAGGGGGGCAGCTTTTTGTGTCTGTTTATCTGTCTATCTGTCTAAAAATGAACTTGATAGGGAGAGGTGCAAGAGAAAAAGAGACAGAGAAAAACCAACAAGCAAAAACCAGTTAAACAAGAAGAAAACAAACTGCTAATTTATCTCGTCAGAAGCAATGTTGTCAATTAATATTCTGAGACATAACTTCACAGACTTGAGAGCCAAAAGCACAAACTTAAGCTAACCAAGTGATTTGTTCCTGCTGTATTATTTCTTTAACAAAACTGGATTTTTAATGCGTGCAAAAGAAAGCTATCTTTCTTATTTCACTTTGTGTACCTCTCTTTCATTATTATTTTTAAACTGTACCATGAAGAGATTTAGTCACAAATGAAACAACTAATAGCAGCCCCCATAAGCCCATTTTTTTAAAAAAATCAGATCTATTAATAAATGCAGCCATTCAATAAATTGATCATGGATTGACTCCTCTCTTCTGAATCATGTCTGCTTTGACATCCCTTTACTATCAATACACAAGCTATTTGTTTATAGTGATGGGAGGGTGATTATAGATCCAAAAAGATATACTTTATGTGGTCCAAAATTTCAGGCTGCTATTTTCTCAATTATGATTTAATTATTGTGAGGGGGAAAAGCCTGAAACTCAACTCAACATATTTCTGATCATTTGTATCTATAAATTGCATGAGATTTTCTAGAGCTGGTCAGAAAGCTATTGTAATATAGACAGATGTTTCATGAATACCACAGATGCTGGAAAACTTAAGGGAGGAGAATTCTGTATTCTGGAGCAAACTCAGTTGGTCTGGGTTGGTGTATCTTTTCAACAAATGAGAACACCCTAGAATCCATATTCTTACCAAGTTCTGTGAACTGGTCATGGAGCTGATTATTAAGTATTTTATTCTTTTTAAATGAAAACAGCATTTTTTGTATAAAATATCCACGTGAAGAGCAATACATCACCAAGTACTATCTCTTCTAGCCGTATTTCCAATCCTATTTCAATGTGTTCAATGGCTCCTAACCTTCAAGCAACTTCAAATTTCTAGAAAAACCTGTTTCAGATTTAAGAAGCTACCATTTCACAAATTTATAAGCATTTTGGTTTTAAAGTTATGAATGTGCAAAAATTATTTTTTTAAAAACTGAACATGTAGGTTCAAATGGGACAAAAGAAACTTAATTGCGTTTTTTGCATTGTGAAAAATCAGCATGAAGAGACCTGAGATAGATTTTTAAAATCCTCATACCCAGGACCTTTATGGGAAGGCTTTTTCCTAGATAAGGTTCTACAATAAAAACATACTGGTTGATAGATTTCTGTTTTTATGTGTGCTGAACTCTCAAGAAATACTAGTCCCAGAGTCTTGGATTATTGCCAATAAAGAAAGCCAATGGATATTGCCTGCCTCCTTTTAGCATGTACATGAATTCTTGTCTCAAATCTGGCATACTCCACACAAGTGGATCTTGCAACTCTTAGAACTGGGGATCTGGGAGTTACAGTCCCAATGCATCTGGGGGGTTTTGGTTATAGAAGATTTAAGAGGTGCTTCTTGAAAGTAAACACTGTAATTTTTGGGATACTGGTTGAAATTCCTGGAATTCAATTCAATCCAGTAGCTAAGCATGACATCCCAGACCATGCGCGCAGTCTTTAGGGAAAATCTGATTTCTGTTCCTTCTGTTAGCTCCTGCTGCATCTGGTAGCAAGTAAATAATAGATGCATAAATCTGATAAGATACTGGTGAAAGCAAAATGATATGCTATAAATATAGTTTCAGTATATCTGTGCAAAATTTAGAAAGCTGATTTTCGGCTTCAGCATACTGAAACTTGTATTAAGTAGCAAGCCAAGTGATAACAAAACAATCATCCATTATTACACCACATATCCAATTCAAGCTTTTAAACCAGCAATAGTAAATGATCCTGTAAACTGTTCTTGCAAAAAATGCGCATATGAACATTTTATGCTGTATAGCAGGCTTTACAAACTTAGCAAGTGTATTGCTAATGAACTCCTCATGTTCCTGAACATCAGTACAGTACTATAGTCATACAAAACGAAAGTTTGTATGACTTTCATTATAGTTTCATTATCTCTGGTTGCTAAGAGGTGAGAAAAATACAGTGAATTAATGTTTAGACATACTTACCATATACCCATTTAAATTAATGGGACTTAAGTTATGACTAACTTAACCCATTGATTGGAGCCAGTCTTCTCTTAATATGACTTTTCTGGGCTCAACTAAATAGATCATAGAATAGTCAGCAGAATATTTAAAAAGACTGCAATAGTTGGCTTGTAGGCAGTTAGACTCATATATTACAAATCCTTGACTAAATTAAAAAAGTTCTTCTGATACATTGGACAATATGTGCTTATTAATGTTCTCCTTTATTTTATAAGATCTATTATTAACATAACAAAAATGCAAG
Organism: Ptyas mucosa; assembly: GCA_012654045.1. NCBI lineage: Eukaryota > Metazoa > Chordata > Lepidosauria > Squamata > Colubridae > Ptyas > Ptyas mucosa. The sequence goes on from WNWU01000004.1 coordinate 15,019,873, forward strand.
TGACAGATGACATGATGAAGCCATTGTGGAGTATAGCAGGCTTCTGAGTAGTTCCTTCCTCTTTTTCTGACTATGTCACAAGCATTCTTATTTTTCTCTCACTTTCTTTTCTCCAAGAGTGAGCCTATATATATCACCAGAGGCACAAAGTGCAACTCTCATCAGTATTAGTTGTAATCCAAAAGCATGAAGAGCATCAAATTGGGGAAAGGTGAAGGCATCATCTAATTTAAAAAGAAATACTTTATTCCTAGGCATTTTTGGCATAATCAATAGATAAAGCCACAAATTACCCCCTCCCACACACACAAACACTGAATTAGGCAATGTCCCTTTTATATTTAAGAATAAAAGTAGAAGTTTGCCATCTCTATAATTACCTTGTCATTCTTTTTTAAATATTTGAGGAGTTATTTTTCAAGCAATATTCTGTAGTATAGGTTATCTTGAACATATAATTCTTAATTTTTTTTCCTCTTACAGACCTGACCACACACAAAAAACCATAAACTAAAGAAGATGCTGTTCAGAGTATGCTGCCAGTTCTTATCTTCAACTCACAAAATTAAAGAAAATAAAGATTCCATAGCATTAACTCTGTCTTCCTCCCTTGTTATTGCCTGCAAAATGAATTAATGTTGAAATGCAATTAAAAATGTAATGTGGAGACATAGAGGTGAGTTGATGGCAGGGAGGTTTTTTTTTTTTGAATGGGGGGAAGGTTTGCAGAGTGATCAGACCATGATGAAATTATGCCTTATCTTAATGCTTACCTTCACTTAATTGGGGAGTGGGCAATTTTTCACCTTTAATTCTCAGTACTGGTGGATAGATGCCTAGGTTTTCAAAAGCCAGCTTCCATAATAGTCCTCAGCCATTCCTACACACTTCAGCCCAACTTTCTAGAGCCACTGACAAATAACCTCCTGCATCCTAGATCACTGATTAGCTTAGTTTCATCCGAGCCTCTTTTCCAGCAGAGAAATCAGCCACTGTTGTTGATCTCTCTTCTTTTTTTCAAGCTGCTGATCACAAATGTTGGAGGGGGGGCTGAGGGGGGGGGAGAGGGATAGAAAGTGAGGCTGGATTGAATAAAACGGTCTCCTGCGAAAGAATCTTGGCCAGGAGAAAAGGGTCGAGATTTCATAACATTATGGACGTTTTCAGAAAAACAAAAACACGCACGATCAGCGGTGGACTTGTAGTAAGGAAAAACCCAAACGTGATGGCTCCATCTATGGGTGCGTGAGCCAGGTATACAGCTAGAGAGGAAAGCATTATTTTAAACTGTAGGTTTCAAGCAGGATGTATTAAATATTCCAAGTTGAATGAACCTGTAGCAATTTGCCCGGGGCTAGATTTTACTCGAGCAGCGTTTCTCTCCTCAGGCGCCGATTTAAATACGATCATCTTCCCAGCCACGGATTTTAGCTAAGAATTCTTAGGAACGGGATCATCTTCTCTCGTACTCGTACCGCTCGGTAAAATAGAAAGCCTACGTTGGAGTGGGGGGTGGGGGACCACGAACTATTCGGGGCCACGTTTTTTGCAAGATGGTTTTGCCAGTTCCTCTTGCCTTCCAACCCGGAGCGTTGGAAAACACCTCTCCTTTTCATCACGAGAGGGTGCCGAGAAAGTTATACCTGGGTCGAGTTGGGATACTTATAAGTACATACGAGATCAAATTACACCCCGGCCAAAACAGTCGCCTGTGATCTTTGGCGGGAATTTGTCCCCACAGTCTGCCCTCTACCTGCCTTTTAAATAAACTTCAGAATACGGTTTGCGTAAAATCCCGTTTACTCTACGTTGCTTTAATGGGTAGTCTTACCCACCCACCCTCAGGTTGAAGGACTTCAACTGGAACAAGAGGAAGAACACAACGGGGGGGGGGGGGGGCGGATGAGCAATAACACAGAATCAGAACACGGCACAGCCTCCTGTGGGATTTGTACAGCATTCAATGAAAGATGCTGCCCGTCCAGGGCATCCCTGAAGATTGAGTTGGGGGAGGGGTAGAAACGCTATTGCCAGTTGAGCTAAGTAGTGGAGTTCATGAGGGGAGGGGGGGGAGACGCAATGTTTGGGATTTTACTCTGCCTGATTCAATAGATCAACCTTTTTTAAAATATTTTTTTTTATTTATTTTCGCAGAAGCAAGGGAGGGCACGGTGGCGGTGTGAGGTGGGGGGGGGGAAGCTGGGAACTCGAGACTTCGGACTCCCCTCGGGCGGCTAATTGTCGATTGGAAAGGAGGCGTTATTTACATACGGGAAGGGAGACGTGGCCAATGAGAAAGCGCTATAGGTGCCGTGGCTCCTGACCGGCAAGCGCCAGGGCCAGTAAGGCACGAGAAGGCGGGTTTTTCGCGAAGGGGACTCGCGGCCAGCGCCGGTAGCTCGTGTCATTCCCGGTTGGGTAAGGCGGCGGCGGCGGCAGCGGCGGCGGAGTCGGAGCGGACGGCGGCAAGGGCAGGTACCCGGCATTGGCTCTCGGGTTGGGGGCGTCTTGGCTTTGTGAAGAGAGAAAAAAAAGGCGCCCTGCCTATGTGCCTCGTCTCCTCAGAAAGCGGAGAGGTTTCTTGGCCGGGGAGACTCCAGCCTCATCAGTCGGCGTACGGGGCGCGGAGAGAGCGGGGGGGGGGGGGGGGGGG
>WNWU01000004.1:15022625-15112927 GCA_012654045.1 Ptyas mucosa
GGGGGGGGGGGGGGGGGGGGGGGGGGGGGGGGGGGGGGGGGGGCGGCTTTGCAGCCACCCTCCCTCCGGCCCCCTATCTTTTCCCCCTCAGCCCCACTGGAGAGGCCTCTTTCGTTCTCTTTCCTGCAGGGAAACCTCAGCAGTTCAGGCTCTGGGTCGCTGCTGTGTGGTGGCGACTTGCTCTCTCTCATCCTCGCAACAACCCGCCACTCATTCTCTCCCCCCCCCCCCCCCCCCCCCCCCCCCCCCCTCTGCTTTTCCAGGTCCGGTTCCTGGGCCACCAAAGCTTTCTGTTTCTTTTGCAAGAAAGATGCTGAACGGAACGGGGTCTGGTTTTAAAAAGGAACATTTGTGGTGAAACACGAAAAGAAAACGAGAAAATAACACGCCCCTCACCATCACTTTGACACGGAAGCCGGCCTAAGAATGATTGCAAATGCTGCGTCTGGTCTGTAGGACGGGAATGGAGAGAGAGAGAGAGAGAGATTGAAAGAGAGAGAGAGAAAGAAAGAGAGAAAGGCGCGAAGGAAGAGCCGGTTTGCTCCCAACACCACCCCAGAACAATCACGTCTTCTGGGGATGTTGACACACCTTGCCTTTGCAACCTAGATTTTGTGTATGGTCCATTTTATAAACAATATAGTCGTAGCACTAAATGTTACTAGCACACAAGAAGGAAGGGAAGGAAGGAAGAAAGGAAATCTTTTTGTTGCCACTCTCCCCTTTCTCTAATTGTGCAAGGATAATTTGGTTAGGGTGGGGAAGAGAGATTTAAGTGCTCATCTTGTTTCCTTCAATCACAGCCTTGGGAGATGGCTGGTTTGGAACTAGACTGCCCAACCCAAGTTAAACATAAAGATTAGAGGAAAGGCTTCATAGAGACAGTGAGTTATTTTTCTTCTGAGCCACTCTCTGCTAAAGAGATGTGTCCCCAAGTTCTCAGAACTTTCAATTTACCCGGCGGACTCTTACCTTTGTACCTTTTGGGGTTGGTTGGTTTGTGTGCTTGCTTTTACAGATTGAGAATGAAGTCTGGGCAACAGCTAGGGCAGATTTATCATTTTCATTCTAAACAGTCAAGCATATATTTATAGTCAGTAAGCCAATGGTATTTAAATGGGCAAGGAGTGTGTTCCTATAAATTTTGGTCTCAATTGACAAAAATCAGTGGAAATCTTTGTTATCAGATAGAGAGGAGGGAGAGAAAGAGAGAATATTGTCCCAAGCTTAAATGCTTTCAAAAAAAAAAAGCATTTGTCAGAACTTCCCTACAAATGTCCTGATATGTAAAAGAACAAAATAATGAACCCCATGATCAAAAAGTTGACTATGCAAGATCCATTGAATTTACTAGCAAGAAGAAACGCTAAAAATTAGGGTGAAAACACAATTAAATAGGGCTATGCATGAGAAACTGCTGTCAAATTTATGCCTGAACCATGAAAAACAAATTTATACTTGGTTGGTTTGTTTAGATTCATATGACGATCCCTCTCGACACAGTGACTCTGGGCCATGAACAATTATGTTACAACTAATTACACTGGTTAAAAATAACATGTCTGTAATCTTAAGCAACCAGATACTTTTATTTCCCTCCCCTCTTATTCATTGGTGAATACACTGTAATAAAATATTCATTTGTCAAAAAGTAGCATTAAACGTAGAATTATTTATTAGATTTATATATTGCCCTTATATTTTACAATTCTAGTCAGTGTACATAATGTTCCTTCCCCCACCTATTTTCCCCAACACAACAAACAATCTATGAGGTGAGTTGGGGTGAGAAAAAAAATGACTTATCCAAAGCCACACAGCCAGCTTTCATGCTTTAGGGAAGGCCAGAATCCATAATGTCCCAATTTCTAGTCCAGTGTCTTAATCACTGTACCAATTCTTTGATAAAATATATATTTCAGGTTTATTTAAAACACCAGAAGTTTTTCTGCAGCCTTCACAGGGATTATAGTTGCACTTAAAGAGCACTTTTGTTTTGCAAAATTAAATGATCATTAGTAGAATCAGCTGAAAGATAGAAATTGGTGATGAGGAATTTTGAGTGAAAAAGCTATTTGGGAGGACTGAAACCCCTTTAAGCACAGCTTCCTTATAGTTTTCATGTTGCATAGTAACACTTTTCAAGAATGCCTACATAGTAAAGACAACTGTAAAAACCCAGAGTATGAAGGGATACTTAAGGTTGTAAGAATAAGTGCTTTCAGTTATCTTCCATTAAACTTTATATTAAACTTCCTCTTTTGAATACTACTGTATTAATAAGGACTGCAGTTTAGAGCAATAGGAATTCCACAAATTAGTCAAAATGTTTAAAATTTGAAAAAGATTTTCTTGTAGTTTATTTTAAAACTTGGTTTGTGGACATTTCATTGGGTTTGCTTTCTGTTTAAGGCATATTCTTGAAAAATTGTATAAATTATTTATGTTCATTCTGTTTAGCAAGCTACAGGTGAATTTACTTATTTAAATTATATTTAATGACTGAACCATCAAGACACGAGAACTCATAATATTGATTGTACCAAAGAGATTTAAGATTTATGTAAACCTACAAACATCACTCTTGTCTCACTCTGCATGTTATAATAGCCATTATTCTTCTACCTAAGCAATGCAAAAAAAAATTGTGAAGAATCCCATCTATCTTATCAGATGGAATAAAAAAGAAACTGTATAATTAAATGTAGTTCTTCCCATGTAGTAAAAGTTCAGAAATGAATAGCAGAATATAGTTGAAAGTCTAGATAAAAAAGCCATAGCTTTAGATTATTTTATTTATTTGTTTATTTATTTATTTATTTATTTATTGTACCGCCCATCTTGTATGAATCTGACATCTAATTGTACTTATCTGTAATTATAGTGCCTTTGATCTCCTCTTTTGTCCTCTCTTAGGTTCACATTCACAAGGCACAAGGTGTACTGTATCTGATTTATGGTCTCCTAAATCCCTGTCTAGATAGTTGCTGATAGTTTGGCTGGTGAGACTTAATACTGTGTTTATTTAGGTGCTGTCTCATTACCAAGCTTAACACATCTTTTTAAGGGTTCTCTCCAAGTAGCCATACAGCATTTTGTTTCAGTTATGGGCAGCTTCCAGAATCCCTTCCAGTGCCGATTTTCTTTGCTTCTCTCCCCAATTCCTATACATTTAATTATTTGTATTCTGGAATATTTTTCCTTAAAAATATTTCAATTAATATGGGACAAGGAACAATACCTCTTGTACCAGTTGTATCATCTTGAAAAATAACAGGGACCAAAATTTGTTTCATGAAATAAAATCACACGTCATAAGTGCTTTTACTTGAATATATTTGGATTCTTTAAAGTGCCTTTAGATTCCATTGTAAAGAAATAGAAAAGGTTTATTATTTTGGATTTGGTGCTTTTAATATTTTAACAATAGCAACAAAACCACCGAAGCCAACACATGATTTGGCTCTGTTTTGATCTTTAAGTCTCAATCTATTAGATGAGAATAAATGTATATTTCTGTCAAACAAGTTTAATAAATTATTTTTGATATTGGTATTGTCAGTATTCATTAGTATTCATTTGACAAAGACTAGAATGAGAAAAATTGAAAATTTCTCCCAATATAACCAAATCAATGAAAAAGTATTAAGAAAAGGGCATTTGGTACTAGTAAACTTCACAATTGTTCTTTAGAAAAGTTTAAGAAATCTTAATTTGGATGGCTAGTGTCACTCAAAAAGCATTGATCTGGGTTGGACATCATCCTAAACCATGTTTTGTTTAACCATTGTTTATTTAATAAACTATAATAGTAGATTAACGCAGCATGCTAAATGTTAATTAATCACTGTGAATTATGGCATAGGATGATGTGTGGAACAGTTCATTAGGTTTGAAGAGTGTAACTTTTTCATTTAAAAAAAAAATAGTAATGATTCAAGCAGGCTTATTGTAGAAGGAAAACTACTCTAATAATCCTATAGTCCAGGCAGACATTTGTGGTAGTATGAACCATCCTCTGGCATAAGTGAAGATGAAATTTATTCTTGATTGTTTATTTCATGGAATCTACAAGTTTAACCCTCGTATGGAACGTTTGTTTGTGAATGAGACATCTAAAAAACTTTCCAATGGTGTTGCACATTATCATGAATACATGTTCAGTACAACTCAAGAATAATTTTTTTATGGAACAGGATTTTCTACAAAAATGAACTTTATAAGTTGTTCCAGAGGTGTCTTATTTCCTCCAATACAGTATTGCAAATGGAGAGCTTCCTAGATAATATATAGATAATAACAGATTCCAGAGCAGAATTTTACCTAGAGAAGAATTCTGTTATTACTCATAGATATTGATTAAGATGCTTCTTAATTTTGGATATGATGTTTGTTTTATTGTAAATCCCATGTCTAGTAAGAATTACCTCACTGTCACCTCTAGTTCCATTTATGGACTAACTATAAGATAATTATTGCAGAAGGAGTAAAATGCAATATGGGTATGACTTCTTCACACTTCATACAATAAATATTCCTGATATCGCTGTAGAATTAAATATGAATAATGTAATATACCTCTAAATGTTCTATGCAATATCAAGAGCTGTGGAAAGAGTCTTGAATTTACTCAGGTTTATAGTTTCTTTATAATCTCAGACTGACTGTAACTGATACAAAAATTTGACCAGTTTCACAAAAGCCTGCATCTTGATATCTAGTTATAGTGTCTTTTTTAAGATAGTAGCTGTGAAAATTTAGGTATTCTAGTATTGCTTTGAAATAATAATGGTGTTTATAAAATAGAAGTTCTATAATTGGTTTTGATATATAATTACTGAATTATTTAATGTCAAGGGGAGTTAACCTCCTGCCTTTTATTTACTAAATGACTTTTAAGTTAATTTTTGTCTCTGTGAAATGTAGAAAATCTGACTTTTAGAATTTGCTAATAACAGGCAAATTGATTTTATAAATGGATGGTTTTCAAAGCCTCTTTGGTTAGTGACATAAAAGAAGTCATATAATCAAGTGCCTAAACAAGAACCTTTTAAGGTTTAGGTTTTGATGGCTCACTAATAAATCTCTGAAAATAATGTTAATAGGACTGTCATAAATCATAATGCAATGAGTATCAGTATTATGCTATGTAATAAAATAAAACGTCATATGAGTTAATCAGCAGCAAACGTTTAAAGGCCGAATTGTTACTAGTGCATTTGTTACTAGTTTTGATAGAAATCCGTTGATATTTACCCTGTTTCCCCTAAAATAAGCATCCCCTGATAATAAGCCCAATTGGGCTTTTGAGCGCATGCACTAAAATAAGCCCCCCCCCCTGAAAATAAGCCCTCCCCGAAAATATTTAAACGCATGCGCAGCTGGTCCCCATTTCCTCTGGTTTCCTCCATGTGCCACAAAATAATAAGACCTCCCTGAAAATAAGGCCAAGCGCTTATTTTGGAGTTCAAAAAAATATAAGACAGGGTCTTATTTTCGGGGAAACACAGAACCTACTACTGTGTTTCTCCGAAAATAAGACCCTGTCTTATATTTTTTTTGAACCCTGAAATAAGCGCTTGACCTTATTGCCATGAGCTCAAAAGCCCAACTGGGCTTATTATCAGGGGAAGCCTTATTTTGGGGGAAACAGGGTAGAGAATATTTAGGAATTTTAAAGTAGTATATAGTTTAATTTTGCATGTTAATTTTGTGTTGTTCAGACAAATGAATAAAAATAGTTTTACTAACCTGCTGTTTAATCTATAGACCCATGGATCAAAGAGAAAGTTATATACAAAGGCAAATTTTTAAAAAAGTAACAATGTTTATTTCCATTCTTGTGTCAATTACTTAATGCAAAAAAATATTAATGAGCATGGCAGGCTAAAAACAGGAATATTACATAGTACTAAAGATAAGATCTCAAATTTGTGTTATATCTAAGTATAAAACTTTACATTTTCTCATTCATTCCCAGCTGAGATAGTCAGAATTTGTTACATTGTTGATCAATTTACACTAATGATTATAGAATTATAATAAAAATAAGAGGTTTAAATCCTTCACTTACTACTTGTGTTTTAAATTTGTCAAAGAAATGTGCATATTAATTGCTTGATATACTCACCAACACATACAGCAGAGATTTAGTATTTACTATCCAAGAACATTTATTTTCTCTACATGGCAGTATTTTGTATATAATTTTGAAAATGTGAATTAAGAATGAAAGCTAAAAGTAAATTATATTTAAGAGACATGGGATCCATGAAGTCTTCATATAGTGTTTTTCAGTATAAAGAATAGAGAAACTACTCTCCACACAAATTGTATCATATAAATTGAAAATGGATTATCTATTATGTATTGTCTTCCAATGCAGCTTCTTGAATATCTTGAGAATCAATGATTGGAACAGAAGGGGGAGAGAGCTGAAAAACTTTATTTTGTTAATAAAATTAAGTTAAGAGGTATTTTTAGACCTGTTGAGTAAGTGCTATTTCTTGTCATCTAAGTTGGGTAATTTGCTTTGTTCTCCAGTTATGAATATCTATAACTTAGCAGTAAATTGTAGTATTTTTAGTATTGTAGTATTTTTTATATTATTTTTAGTATTTTTAGTCTTTGATACACAGTTTTCTCCCTGTAACTGTAGTCTTATTAAAATATGCTGGACTTTTATTTAGTAAATTACTGATCTTACACAGTACTAGAAAAATATGGCAGTATTGTATATTAATTGCCTTTATCAACAGATGAAGATATTGAAGTATTTCAGTTCCACAATCTGCTCATCCCTGATCCTTTAAATATTTACAGTAGATAATTGCAGAAATTCTTATTTCAGTGGTTCAACATAGAAACAAGTAGTGCTTTGATTAAAGCTTATTTTGTAATAATTCCATCTCGGTCTCCAGCCACCCTGCTTCTAGCTTCTAGGGACAGTTGACATGTAATGTTGATTAATAGTAAAAATGATTTGTGTAAAACATTATTTCAAATATTTTTCAAAAATTAGTATTGCCACTTGGGGGAGCTAGGACAATTTGTATTCCAAATTGCTGTGAATCTTGCTGAACGTGATAGGGTAATTGGAAAAATTAGTGGGAAGAAAGCCATGAATTACTTAACATTTATGATGGATTATAATGCCAAAAATAACTCTTGGAAATTGTAAAAAATCTGGAAATTCAATTTTTGGTTAATAAACCTTTAAGACCAATATGCCTACCCTGTTTCCCCTAAAATAAGACATCCCCTGATAATAAGCCCAATCGGACTTTTGAGCACATGGCAATAAGGCCAAGCACTTATTTCAGAGTTCAAAAAAATATAAGACAAGGTCTTATTTTCGGGGAAACACAATAGTTTCAATAAGAAATTTGGTCATAGACTGCATTTAATTGCTTTACTGGAGTTAATCAGCTGTAATGTCAGAATAAAAATCTATTTGATACACTGATTTCAGTCACTTTATGTAACTGCTATACAGTTGGTTTCTTCATGCTGTGTAAAATTGTTAGTTAATTCTCAACATATGACAATTGACCTGTTCAGAAATTTGATATTTAAAGGTATCCCTATATATACGTATACTGTACAGTTTTGATTCTTATGAGGTTACTAAAGAATGACACTTAGGAATTCTTAAAAGGAAAAATCATTGTTCGTTTATGAATGATAACCAAAACTATAGACCATTGTAGACTTTAATTATTTAAATTATTTAAAACTTTTTAAAATCATGGCTCTCAAACTCAAATCATTTTCCCAATTTGCTTGCTTCCTTTGACAGTATGCCAGCAGCTGACAGTCACACAAATAGTGAGGAACTTCATTGGTTGGCAGTGTTTGTCATAAGGTGACTAAATGCAATGCCAGGAATGTAAATCTGGACAAACTTGTCTGCTGGTCTCATCCTGGTTAGACATTGGCTTGGACACTGTCAAGGAATATGATGGCTGCAAGTTAGTTTATCAGAAATAAACCATCTTTAGAGAATATATTTCCATGCTATTGCCAAGAAAACTGCATGTTGTATCCATCAGGAATGAAGATCAACTTGAGGATATTTTTATCTTTTATTTTAAAGACCATAATTATATTTATGGTGAAAATATGAGCTGGGGTCTGAAGTTTTACTGTTTCACTTTCTACATTTTTTAGAATGTATTGCATTCTGCATTAGGGATTTTAAAGCACCATGATCTATTTTAAGAATTATCAATAAAATTGGAGAATTAGTGAAAATCTAAATATTAACTAAAATTTGATTTTACATTAAAAACATTTTACATTTAAACATTAAAGTGCAGTGGTATGATTGGTACTTTCTGTATAGTGGTGGAAATCAAATTGCATTTTTAGCCATTGCATATATATTTCACTAAAGGTTTTTACATGAAAAAAATATTCAGAATGCTTACAAGGGCTTGGCCTGGATAGCAATACCATAAATAGTTTACCCAAAGATAAAACAGACTGAATTCAGTGGAACTTACTTATGTATTAAAATAAGTACTGGATTGCAGAGAACCCCAATCCAGTTCTTCCATTAAATTAGATGCCAACTTTCTAATTAAAGTCTTAAAATACTAGTTGAAACTTGGCTTATATTTTAAACTACATTTTAAATGTAAAAGAATGGAATGAAAAAACATATTTGACAGGGAGACAACTGCAAATGACTAAACAATTAGTGGGTACAGTTTCCATGATGTTTAAGGTGCCATTTTTCCTTTTCTGAAGAGATGCTAATATGTTCTGAAAAAGAAGTGGTAGAAAGGGAAATGGTATTATTAGACAATAGCCTTTTGAGCTGACCCAGACTCCTTCAATTATTCAAAATGGTATCTACAAAACATTATTTTTTAAAGTTAATTTTCTTTGGTGTTTAGAAAATATTGCCAGGAAATAGATAAGACTAAATTAAATGAACAATGTGCTATGTTTGCTGAATATCTGTAATTATTATTAGAGTTGGGAGTCATTAATATTCTGAAACTTCAATTAAAATTTGATAGAACATGGAATGATTAATTTGTAATTTAAACATCCTTTGCCTCCCATGTGGGAAACAATGAATATGTAACAGAATACATATACATTAAACATACATAGGAATCACTTCCATTTCAGAGTGAGCAGTATTACAGAAAGCACAAAAAGAGTTAGAATAATAAGTAAAATAAATTAAAACCAGCCATAAGCATACCTTATTTTCACATATATTTTAATACATTTGTATGCATTTATCCATAAACATATTAAACAGTTGAGAGGGCATCATGTATTCCTTATCTTTCTTTCTGCTTGATGGTGAATCAGTAATTAATGAATAATTATTTTTATTCATGCTTTGCTTTCATTATATACTAAAGTTATGACATTAAATAATCAACTTTCAACTTTATTTTTACCTAATTCAAGGCTGTTTATTAGTATGCTCTTTTTCTAAACTTTCAGGAAACCTTTTAAATGAATTATTTGCTGAAGAATAAAAATCTGATTGCATGTACTTCTACTACATATTATTTCTACTACTACAATTTTGCTCACTGTCATCTTCTAGAACCGTGATGCAAACCTATGGCACGTGTGCCAGAGGTGGCATGCAAAGCCCTCTCTGTGGGCACGCAGGCTGTCGCCAACTGCTCTTCTGGTTTCCGGCGTTAGCATGTGTGCCAGCTAGCTGGTCTTTGTGCATGCTGGAGCACTGGAAATCTGAAGACCAGCTGGTCAGCACTCATGTGTGCACCAGAAACCGGAAGATCAGCTGGCTGGTGGATGCAGGTGCACCGACCAGCTGGTCTTCGGGTTTCTGGGCTCCAGCGGGCACGTGTTCCAGTTTCGGCATTTGGTACCAAAAAGGTTTGCCGTCACTGATCTAGAATCTATACTCCCTGCACAAGAATTCTTCCAAACACTTGCCAGGCATATTGTTGTTATCTTTCTCTTTCTACAAGAGAACAATAATACCATTCTTCCAAAGATCAAGCACAGATGGAGTCCTCACAAACTCCAGTTATAACCATAATTGGGCCCAAAATATCAGTCATTGAGTAAAGTGGCAATTAAGAAATATGTCATGTGACTTCTCTTAAAGACTGCAATCCCAGTTTTGCAGTTGTTAAGTGGAGTGCTGGGAGAGGGCCTGGGCCTTCTGGGTGGTGGGGCATCATACTCAGGAGGCCCGGACCCTCTATCTGCCCACCAGGAAGAATAGTCATGAGCACGATAGAATTTGCTAGCGTTTTCACCAAATTTGAAGTTATTCTGAAAGGTTTAGAATGCATTTGTGAGAGGAAAACACTAGTAAACGCAACCCTTTGAGTCTTCAAAAATATTGGTGTTTGTTAGCGTTTTTGCCAGATTTGAGGTCTGTTTCTCCAGATTTCCAGATGAGTAAAATCAATGGTTTTCTCCACAAGGAAAAATGATAGCGAATCTGAGCATTCTGAAAGTCTCAGAATGCTGTCATTCACTAGTGTTTTCACCAGATTTGAGGTCCCTTCCTCCATCATGTGACAGGATTTCTCTCCCTGCACAAAGGGGAGGGAAAATCCCTCAGCGCACTGGGGGAATGGACCTCAGATCCAACGTTCCTTCCACTTGGAACCTTTCCTGCCAGCTTCCTTGTGGACTTTCTGGGGAAGCCAGCAGAGAAGATTTTACAGGTGATCACATGCTCAAACGGCACTTGGCAACCTGTAATATATGTAAATACGATGCCAAGCACTCAAAATGTGATCATGTGATTAAGGGCAGCCAGCATGTTGTTTTACAGCAGACAGAAGTTATTTACACCATAAAATATTCATTCCCAGGAGTTGCTGAGTATTAATGGTCGTAAAACAATCAATTAGTCAAGGACAAGTTGAACCATTGGACAACCATTGGATAAACAAATCACATCTGTAAACCTCAGCTGCCTCCAGTCTACTAACTCACCAGCTAGAAATACATATAGTATATAAACCCATTCCACATACTTTAGTAAAATTGCTTACAATTAAAGTGACGCCTCTAGGTTAAAAGTTTAAAACTGCATTGGATTCATCCCCCATACTTGATACACAATGCATCAGTATTCCTTTCCATTTTTTTTCCTGTTTCATTTAAGAACTGACATAAGTCATTCAGATGGAAATTAAATAAAAAATGAATCCATTCCATTGCAGATCTAGCTGATATTCCAGACAGTTGGAACATACGTTGATTTATTATTTATAACTTCCAAGTAATGTACAACACGGAGAAATTTGACTTCAGTTGAATTCTGGCACAAAAATTGACTCAAGTAGCAGACAACATATTCAAAACATGTATTGACAATAAATACAAGATTCTGGATAGCTGGCTTTTCTTACACTGTACCCAATAATGGGCAGGGCTAGTTCTTCCAGTTGCTGCTCCCATAATGACCTGGAACATGTCTCTGGGCTTTATTCATAATTCAGGCCAAGTCATATGTGAGGGACTGAGAGCACTTTCTTAACTTGTTTGTTTATGTCTTGGCTATTTGTATTTAAGATAGAAATGTGATACAGATAGTCCTCGATTTACAACAGTTCATTTAGTATGTTACAACAGTACTGAAAAAAAGTGACTTATGACTGTTTTTCACACTTATAGCAGTTGCAGCATCCCCATGGTCATGTGACCAAAATTTGGATGGCAACTGACTCATATTTATGACGGTTGCACTATCCCATGGTCATGTGATCACCTTTTGTGACCTTCTGACAAGCAAAGTCAATGGGGAAGCCAGATTCACCCAACAACTGTGACAATAAAGTAGGGCAAAACTCACTTAACAAATTTCTTGCTTAACAACAAAAATTTTCAATTTGATTGTGGTCATAAGTCAAGGACTTCCTGTATTTGCCTGAAGGTAAGGATTTTGTAACATACAAAACAAATAAAGCTTTGCCCAACATTTCTTGGACAGATATTCAGGGGTGAAATGTTCCCGGTTTGGACCAGATCACCCGATCCGGTAGCGATGGCGGGTGGTTTGGAGAACCAGTAGCAAAAATCCCTGCGCCCCCATGCCCAACTGAGCCGCACGATCATCAGAGGCTTTTTTTTTTACTTTTAAAAGCATTTTTTCTACAACTTCTTCCGATGAAAAAAGCATTTTTTTCTGCAACCTCTTGGCCGAAGAGGTGGTTAAAAAATGCTTTGAAAAGTCTCTGACGATCCCAGCTGAGTTGCCTGATCGGCAGAGGCTTTTCAAAGCATTAGAAAAAAATGCTTTGAAAAGTTAAAAAAAAAAAAAGTTGGCCAAACCCACCCAGTCACATTACCCACCCACCCACCAAGCCACGCCCACAGAACCGGTAGTAACAAATTTTACATTTCACCCCTGGATATATTACTAGGCCTTCGATTCACTCTGACATAATTAGCATCATAAATCATTATGTGAGCAGAGTATAACCACAGTAAGTAGATAAGATATACATGCAGCTTTAATTTTTTTTACTTTTTGCCCTCTCTTTTTTCAAATCCACTATATATATATTAGTGGTATTATAAACAAAAATCCTTACATGCTGCATTTATTGTTTATAATAGGGGAAAGTTATTGAATTGAGCCTATATGTGTCATCACAGTGCTTGGATATTTCCTTATGCCAGTCATAAGCATCTTGTTTTACCTTTTTAACAAAAATAAAATTGGCATATATTATTAAGACCCATTGTTACCATAAACCTAACTTCTCCCTTTCAGATAAAAAATTCCACCAATGATATCATTGAAGACGGAAGTAAGACTGAATCGAACTGGAATTTACAGTCAGTTTTTTCTCCAAAAGCAACTACAGTATAATAATAGTATATTGCATTTATAGAGTTTAAGTCTTATTTATAGTGTGTGTACTTAGATGTTGTTCCATTCTTTTATTTCTTTGTTAATGTATGAAAAGATGATTAAAGGAAATGAAAAACATGGAAAAAGGAATAGCAAAAGAATGTTATATTGCATCCCATTCAGCCAATTTTTAAACAAATCATTACAACTTAATCATATGAAATAATATTCATTATTAATTATTATAGTTACACTAAATGTCATGTACATTTTGCATGCTATATAAACTGAAAAAAATCTGGACAAGTGAAATTCATAATTAACATTTAAATATTTAGCTGGAATTTTTAATAAGAACATTTAAAATATTTTAATTATAATTCAGTAATATATAATTCAGTAATTTACATTGTTTAGGTTTTAGGACAAAAAAACAGCTGAAAATGGAACGTATTAATTTTAGCATTCCTCAAATGCACACAGTGTATTTGTGTAGATCTATCTAGCTTCTACTTGAACACATTTATAAGAAGAGAGTCCATCACCTTTCTGATAACTGGAAAAGTTATTATATCAAGAGATATTTAAAATTACGTTGAATGCTGTGAAGATGGGCTAATTAAAAAGTGTATGAGATAAAAGAAAATAATAGAATTAATAATGAATAAATTATTAACATGGAGTTAATCAATATGAAAGCATGTTGAGATGGCTTAAGAAAATGATAAGGATTCAGTTGAAAAACAAATATATGGATGAAGAATAAATCGAGTGAGAAAAGAAAGACAATTGTAGCTTGGTACAGTTAATGAAATCCTGAAAAAAAGATGAGAACTTTAGAAAAGGTAGTATAGAAATCTATGTATGGATGAGATGGAAGCAAAAAAATGGTTCAAGCGTTTATGCAGACTGGATTTACAGTAATTAAAATTTCTTTTTGCTTATCTTACATCTTTAATTTCTTTTGCTTTCTATTTCTTACTTTCTATGTGTAATTTACACAATGTTGCTTTACATGAGTCAGAGTGGCATGACATGGCTATGTATGTATGTATTGTTAGGAAGTTTTTTTCTAACCTTCAGCTGGAATGCTTTTCTATAACTTAAATTTATTATTCCATTTTCTGTAGATTAGAATGAAAGAGGAAGACTTGACCATTTTATGTATGCTATCTTTTCAGCTATTTGAAGAATGCTATCATATTTTCTTTTCTTCTTTCCCCTTAAGTATAGAGCTGCCCAAATCTTTTAATCTCTTGTAAATCTTAGGTGCTGTCCTGGGAGGACTATGTGGGACTAGAATTGAACTTTCCTATATAGTGGATCCAGAATAAGAAATAATGTTAAAGAAAAGTTCTGAACTACACCGAAGAAGTTATGCAAAATGAAATGGTAGTAAAACATGCAATCCAGCCCATACTTAAGTAGCTAGTTTATTGGAATGCCTTGAGGGTATTTTGGCAAATGTTTTATTGAAATCAAGTTATGTTATAGCTATAGCGTTCCCATTATCCAATAAGGAAATTTTAGAATAAAAAAATAAAATGTTAATCTGGCAAGAATTGTTCTTGATTTAGGATTCCATATCTGGAATGCAAAAGCCTGGACAACCACTAGATAAACTTTTTTTTTCTATCCATTTACTGTACATAGTGGTTTTCCAGATGTTTGTAGCATATATGTGGTAACCCTATTCTTGACAAATCCATGCTGATTTCTGATAATTATCACCTAGTTTTCAAGATGTTTAGTATATTTATTAAACTCCATGAGCTAGTCTAGACTAGAGTCTTCCTGACTTTTGAGACTCTACTGTTTTCTAAATCCCTAAAATTTGCTTGTTCTTCTTTTTGAAGATAGAGTAGTATCTGCCCACTCCAGTCATTTGGTACTTCAAGATAATCTTAATGTTATGTAAGGTTTTAACCTGACCATCATCAGAGTTGCATTCTAATTTCTTGGAATGGAGATTTGAATTCATTTAAAATAAATAGATATCCTCTGACTATGCTTCTGCCAATTTTGGACTTCAGTCTTATCCCTTCATCTTGCTTTTCAAGTTCCCTGGCAAAATATCTTCATATTATTGTGGAAGATTGAAACAAAGTAAGCATCAAACACCTCTGCTTTCTCTTTGTTATCTGTTATCTGTTAGCATCTTGCCATCTTCATGAGCAGCTGGTACTGTACTTTTATTCTTTTAATCTCTCTTTATTTTAAACATACTTGAAGAATCCTTTCTCTATTCTTGTTGGACAATCTTGGCTCATTTTGAACTTTTATGACATTGTCTTTACTATTCCTTTTCAGTGTATTTCTTCTTTGATGATCTGTCCTCTTTTCTACTACTTAACATATAAACAAAAAAGATCCTTGCTTTCAGAACTTCACTGAGATTTTTTGAGATAGCTGTCCTTTATTTTTTCTTCATTGGAAGTATTTGTAAATTAGGTTTTTAATTTCTCTTGTTTTTAGTAATTATCAGTGTCCTTAAGCACTTTTACCCTTTAGCTTCTTCTTCTCATGGATCCTACTAGCATTGTTCTGCATTTATTAAATCAAACAATCCTTCCCTTCCTCCCTCTTCTTTCTCTCTCTTTATTTCTTACTATTTTTCTTTCTCTCTCTCTCTCTCCCCCACCCCCATCTCATAGTTCAAGATTCATGTTCAGTGATGTTCAGCTTTAAGTCATGTCCTTTTTACATTCAATTTTTTTTTGGACTGAATGTGGAAACAAAATAATATAAATAGAATCATATTCAGTGAAAAATATGATAGTGTTAGAAAGGCATCAATTCTATTTTTAAACCAGATTTGATACACATTATCCACCGGATCAGCATTTTCTCTTCTAAATAGATAAACATAGTGTTCATGGGTAGGCAAAAAATCAGAGTGGGAGGAACTTTTGACTTCCTGCAGGCTTCCCCATTTACTTTACCTCTGGGAAGCTGGCAGGGAGCATCAGAAACCACATGACTGGATACTAAAATATAACCTATCATGTTGTTGTTTCTTGTTTTAACCATTTAGTCATGTCCGATTCTTGGTGACTTTATAGGCAAGTGCTATACAGACAAGAAAAAAAGATTCTTCATCTGTGACTTCTATTATAGAACATGATTCAGGAAAAAAAGTGACCTAATGTTTTAGTATTTCAAATTCTGGGTTATGATCATAGTAGCACAGATGGATACTTCATTTTGCTAGCGTGTATTGTTTGCCAGTCATCTCAATCTGGAAAAAAATAAAATATTAAATGACTGTCAATATTTTCGGTTTCTTCTACTAATGTGCTGGGTTATGTTTTTCAAATAACAGATTTGGAACAATTAAAATGCTAGAATTGTGTTCTTCAGCTTTTCTGAACATATTTTTCTTTAACTGAGTTGAAATAATAACTACAGATGGTCAATAATACGTGCCTGGGCAATTATCTGTCTTTTTTATTCAAGATCAGGCATGATTCTCCACTTAAAACACATGTCTAATATTGCTTTCTATAACAAAATTGTATATGATTTTTCCAAACTCCCTTTTTGTGCAGCTCAGTTATTTTAATATTTTTTCTTTATTGGTTAACATTTATGAATTGTCTAGCTCTAGACAATAAAATTCAAATACCTGCAAATAGAAATTGAAGGACTATGGTAAAAAGAAGCAAAAATATTACCAATAGTAATAGGTGCCTTGGATGCAATCCCAAAACCATCTGGGGCAGCACTTGAGCACCACTGGAATTGACAAAATCACCATCAGTCAATTGCAAAGGGCAGCTTTATTGTGCTTAGAACAGTTTACATCCTGCAATGATACCTCTAATACCATTAAACAATATCTACCTGAGAAGTTTTTTTTTTCTCTTCCTCCATCACCTCACAAAATATTCCTGCTTCCCTCCCCTCCTCCCCATTTTCTATCTTGTTTGGCTGCATTTTCTCCCTGTCATAAATCCCATCTACCCACCCCCATCTTATTTTCTACCCACTCCCATTCTACCCATTTTGCTGCCTGTTCACTTTGTTGCTGCTTTTTCTATCATCAGTCTTACCTCCTGATCCAGGATATATCCCTCCTCCTTCTACCTGCTCCTTAAATCCATTCTTTTTTCCATCCCAGAATCTGATTTTCTCTTGCTGGTCTTCCCAATGTTGGATACTACTTTGTCCAACCCAGGATCTAGCTCAATTCTTCCAGATATACTTCATCAATTATTTTTGTTGTTCTTGTTCCCATGTTGGTTTCATTACTTCAGAACCATGGGTAGAAAAGAAATACACTTCAGGAGTACAGTCTGCTTTCTCTGTGTGAAGGTAAATATGATTAATTTTGACCACAGAGTTCACTAGTGATGGGCCAGTTACTATTTCTCAGGCCAGCCTGTGCAGTGTGTTTTTTTTGGGGGGGGATACACCTTAGAGGTGACTGTTATGTAACCATCTTGAGCTCTCAGAAGAAATTTTGGATATAAATGCATAAATCAATAAATACATTTTCTGTGTCCCATTCAGGAAAACAAATATCTCTCCAAAGTGTCCTTTTTGAAGAAAGGTCTACTATGATATATGAAACTTTTTGCCTTTTCATGTTCTCTCCCCCATTCTTCCTTCTCTTTTTTTCGGGACGCAGGAATGAAAAAAGATAAATTTTGTTGTTCTGAAGGATAAAGATTAGAGGTAGCTGGGTAACTTTGGAAGTTATACAAATTTTCTTTTAATTTATGTATTCATTATTAGATAAATAATGAAATATCTAAGATTTTTCCACATCCAACAGTGGCAAAAATAGGTCCAAATTCAAACAATGTTGTAGAAGAATAGTCTCATTAACCTTCTTAAATACTCATATTGATGCTTCAATAAGAAATAATTGTATTTATTTATAAAATGTACATATCACAATAATTTTCTAGGACTCAAGTGCTAATAAATTTATTATTAAAAATATTTCTGTCAGATTTTAAGATGTGTGATCGTCCTGAATGGTGATCTATTTCTTTCTTTCTTTTAATTCATTTGTGTCAAGAACCAAGTAGCCTTTTGGGGTTACAGCTGGTGACCTGTGCTACATATGTGTTCTGTGGCATTTCAACCTATTTCTTATACCAGTAAAAATACTGCAGAAAATTAATATGCCTCCCAGGCTTCACTGGAATGGGAATAAAACCAAGACAGTAAGAGGAAGAAATAGAATAGCAAAATGACTTCGTCCGCTATCATTATCAGCTTCTTGCATTATCTGTGGAAGTGAGACTCTTTTAAAAAGGCTCTCCAGCCATGTATTAATTTTTTAATGATTTCTACTGTTTATATTCATTTATTATTAACAAATGGGGAAATTGTCATGTAATAGATGGCAGCATTTGGAGTAACGTTTAATAGGGCAGTTTATCATAATTCATTCAAGTTTGTATTTGTTTGCAAAGGCTTTGCCTATGAAATGAGACCATGACAACTGATGAGGCTACAAAGAAGGAAGGCGAGGTCCAAGCAGCAACTCTTGCTGAACAAGGTGAAGATATAACACCAAATAAAGATCGAGGAGTTCTGAAGGTGAGATTGTAGGAGAAATTAATGTTCTTCCCCAAGCATAACAGTTTGGAAACATCCCAATTCAAATGGGCAGCACACGTTCCCTATCCCATCTCCATTATAATAATGCAGTGCTTGTCTGTAGTAAGTTTAACACAAGCAAAAAAAGTGGGATATGTACAAGATATTGTATAACACATTTGTACCATTTTGAGTGTTTCCCGAGGAATTAAAAACTAGCTCCTGAAAAATATGTATTTCAGTAACTTTACAGTTCAAATTTAATCTTTTGATAGATGTGAAAAGGGGGATTTAGCTAGATGTAGAAGCCACAATGACATAGAGGACTGCATATGATTTTTCAGTATTTTGTGGTCAAACTACCTGGGCTTTTTAGATCATTAATTGATATTGTAGTTGAGCACAGTGTAAAATAAAATAACTAGTTTGGATACTACAGCAAAATTTGAAGTTTCTTAATAAATAGCATTTTGTAGCATTCTCTACATTGAATGAAACAAATATCAAATCCCCCATATATTTGAGAGATTCATTTTTATAGTTACTTGTAATGTGTGCTGATGTATTGTTCACCAAGTTTTTGTTTATCATTAAGTTCTTATTATGGATCATGATTGGCCAGGAATTGGATACTCATTGGAGTAATCTTTGTATTGTGTGTATCAATCCTAAATTGTACAATTAAGGACCAGTTGTGCCATTATAAATGAGCAAAATTGGAAGTCAAAGAATTTTCTGGGATGTGGTCCATATGCACTTATATTCTGATTATAGTTTTTCATCTATTATTGTTTTTCATCTATCTTTTGTGATGAATCGATGCAAATTTTGAAATTATAAATCCATGCATTTGGATAATATTGAAGAAAGTTTAGAACTGATCAATTGCTAAACACCTCTTAACTTACCTGTTTTCATATCCTAATTCTAGATTGTGAAGAGACCAGGAAATAAGGATGAATCTCCTATGATTGGAGACAAAGTTTATGTCCATTACAAAGGAAAACTGGCCAATGGAAAAAAGTTCGATTCCAGCCGTGACAGGAATGAGCCATTTATCTTCAGCCTGGGCAAAGGTAAAGAGTGGAAAAAGTGGAGAAAGGTAAAGAGAGCTTTAGGCATATGAACGGGGTTTTTTTCCCAACAAAATTACAATATATTTATATATAATCCTGTTTTCAGAAAGACTGTAAGAGCAAACGGAGAAAACTCTTAAGAATTAGCAAGTATATGGATCTGTCACTACCGGGCAAATCAGGCACTCTGTATTTTTTTTCTTCATAATATTGCTAAAAAAGGCTGACCTTAACTTGCAATGGTATTTTTGGCTGCATTGACGATGCAAACATTACAAAATGGTTTAACTCTTACAATTTCCCATCACAATCTAGAAGACTTGAAAATTATATTTCTGTCATAAGATTAGGGGCCTTTTAGGGGAAATTTTTTTGTATGTGCATTTATAATGTTCAACTTCTTATTTTCTTGAATGAAGTTATATACCAATTTGCTTTTGCTCTAATAGTTCAGATTTGTAGGGTAGATTTTCCTTCAGTAGTTGTTGTGAAAACGGGATATATTGCTGCACCATCACTTCTATAATTCAGAAAGTATGTTGCCATATTTAATTGAAAAAGATGTTTTCTAATGTTTTTGTGCAAGCATGAACTAGTTGTGTATCATTCTTGCAAAATATATATGCTCCCTCCCTTCTTTTTCCAGGCAGGGACTAAATTTCCAGTTTACCATCAAGGCTAACACAGCACTTGCTTTGTTTGTAAACAGTAAGAATTATCAGATGGTGAAATCTTCATCCACCCATTGTGCAGTGGCCAGGTTCTTGTAGATTTATAAATACTTTTAAAGCAAGCCTGGAGTTTTCAGATGTGAATAAAATTTACATGATTAGTGGCCTCATGTGATGTATCTGTTACTGATTATGGGTGGGGAATCAAATGCCTGACCTTTCTTCCTGACATGCTAGTTTTATATATGCTTTTCTGTTTTGTCTCTGCCTTTCCCATCAGTTACAATCTGAAATAGTTTAATAAACAAGCATACATTACATGAAACAGAATGTCACTGTTTATTTTGACTGTGGAAACATACTTTGGCTAGTGGCAGTACTATATCTTTTTCATTTGGTTTTTTTAAAAAGGGCGGATCTTACAATTCTGACAGAGTAAGATTCTCTCTCATCTGAGGAATTTTGCACAGCTACCAAGCAGCATGATTGCAGAACTGTGAAGGAAGAGAAGTTCATTGTTCAACCCAGAGGTGGTATTCAGCAGGTTCTGACCAGTTCTGGAAAACTGGTAGCGGAAATTTTGAGTAGTTCGGAGAACCGGTAAATACCACTTCTGACTGGCCCCGCCTCCATCTATTCTCTGCCTCCCGAGTCCCAGCTGATCAGGAGGAAATGGGAATTTTGCAGTAACTTTCCCCTGGAGTGGGGAGGGAATGAGATTTTACAGTATCTTTTGAATCCCACCACTGGTTCAACCTATATATAAAGCTGCTTTACAATGCTTTTGTCAAATGGCCGTCTAAGCATTGGAGCACATTTAGCTGTCATCTGAATAAAATCAACTGCCTAAAGTCTTTCTCAGGATTTGTTTTCACCCGTAGTACTTCTAGAGATTTTCATCAGGCCTTCTACTGTTAATGTGCCTATCTGAAAATGTGTTCAACAATGTAAAGAAACGAACATTTTAAAGAAATATGTTCAAATATTTCTTAAATTTTAAGAGTAAAACAGTAGGTTTTACAAGTAGAATGGATGGGATGTTTATCAGCTACAGTGGTTTCCACTATTAGAATGGAAATAGACAATTCATTTCAGCCTGCCATTCATTCATTCATCAACAAAACCTGCTCTGGAGCAGATTTTGAGCGTGGAAGGAGAACCTGGGCAAGAAAAGAGGACAGCATCCTGCTATTTCTATTCATGTGAAAATGATTCTGCCCTAATTCCTGGACACTGGGAATGCTTTCAGATTATCAGGTTGCAGTTCCATTGAAGTCTTCCTCTTTCTTTTTCTGATGTGTCAAAGTGTAATAAAACAACATAGTTATTAATTGCGGGTTTTTTTTTAAAAAAAAATCTGCTTAAGC
Source organism: Ptyas mucosa (assembly GCA_012654045.1). NCBI lineage: Eukaryota > Metazoa > Chordata > Lepidosauria > Squamata > Colubridae > Ptyas > Ptyas mucosa. The sequence goes on from WNWU01000004.1 coordinate 15,044,113, forward strand.
ACTATAAGGAACCTTTAACTGTGGTAGCTTTTCATTTTTTTAAAAAAAATAATATTCAGGTAAATAGTAAGGTACATCTGTAACAATAAACACAAACACTAACAAATCTCTTGTGACAGCATAAGTTTTTGTCATTTATAATTGGCAATGTATATAACCTTTTGACTGATTTTTTTTGCCTATTAAGTTTAAACAAAAGCAGTAATACTAAGTTCTACATTCTTTAATTTCAAAGCCATTTTTATGTGTGATTATGTCCTGTGAAAAAGTCTCCATCAGTAGATAATTCAAAAGTATTTAAGATGAATTTCTTTTAACTGCAATGAGATCTTTGATTTTGGCAAACATACAAAGGCTTGATAAAAGTTGTATATTTATTATGTACTTGACTTTCTAGCATATACATTTTGTAATACACATTTCTGCCTTAGAAAGTAGATGGATTACCATTTTCCAGTGGTGGAATTCCATTGAACCGTGAAACTATATTTAAGATTTACACTATAAGATTGGTAGTTTTTACACAAGTTTAGTTTTGTATTTTAAATCGTTTAATCATTGCTTGTACAGTACAAAACATATTTTCCTATATTTGGATGAAGTAGGGTACTGATTTCATAAGCAAAGGTCATATATATGGGATAAGGGAATGATCTTGAGAGATAGTAGCAAGAGCCATTACCAAATCAGTGGTCAGATAAAATAAGACTGACTCCAGGGTAGATTTGTAGCCTGAGAAAATGACTCAGACAAGACACCCAAAGACACAAATTTGGGGGGGGGGGGGGCCTCATTCAGACTGGCTCATTCAGACTGGCAAGATTCTGTTACTATATCCTTATAATGAAAGTTTTATTGGTCTGTATACCTTTGGTTTCGTAGTCTGCTCCACCTTGAAGTGCTGACACCATGTGCCAGCATGGTGTCACATGCTTAAAGGAAAGACAAACATTTGAAATTAAGAGCTGATCTGCACTTCTTGCTTGGCCCAGTTAGAATAGAGATTACCCACCCCTTGGTAAGGCAAAAACAGATCACATTGTTTTTAGCCATTTTAGGCTCCTAGGAAGGTGACCTTACCTGACTTCCTCTGCTTTCCATCAAAAGTAATTTCTTTTCTCCCCTGCAATAAGCCTAACAGTCTATTCTTTTTGCTGTGCTTCACTTTGACTTACACAAATGCCTCTTTTGCAATTGGCTGTCCTTTATTCTGATGGGCACTATGCCCTCCTCCACCCTCACCCTCTGCCTGCCATTTTGTACTGGGCTGCCTGCCAAGAAATGCCTTTTCTTCAGGTTCAGTAGTAGAACATTGAAATGTTGGCTGTGCCTTTTAAAAAAAAAATACTATTGTTTGAACAGGTTTAGCAGAGGACCAGTGCAATGCCAAGTTTGTTTTTGTTTTTTCTTTCAACTAGGCAGAATTGACAAGAATTCTGCCAAGTATCCTTTTCTAGCCTAAGTAATAGAGAGAAGTGTAAAACTGGGACAGGCAGCGGGGGGCCTTCACCTTCACCTCAAAGGCCATGCCCAGAGAAGGAAAAGTAATGACCACTTGCTTTCATGGCATGGGTGAGAGCAGAAAGGAGGAAATACCTAATCAGAGATCACATTGACCATAGTCTGGATAGAATATGTGTAGTGAGGACAGAACAGAATACGTGGATGTCATTATGACCAAAGTGCAGGAAGGAGTTGAAACCCTGAAAAACATTTCCTAAGTTGTCTTCCTTTCCAGCCACTTTATACATGGAAGACAAGCAGCTGTAGCTTTCAGTGCAGAAAAGCTTCTGCAGATCATGCTAAGCTCCAGTATAGTGTAAAGTCTGAATTGGATGATTATGCAGCACTTCCTTGCTGAATTGAGTGCCACTTCAATAAAACACTTTCCAGTTTATTTAAATTGTCAGATAAAAAAGTTACTGAGACATACAGTTTAAACCTTAGTACAGTGTCCTTTTCTGTCATTTGACCATGACATTGTGTATTTCTAGATGATTCAAGAAAAGCTTACTGAACAAAATTATTAAATTGAAATTTTCCTTATGTTAGGTCAGGTTATCAAAGCATGGGATATTGGGGTCGCCACCATGAAAAGAGGAGAGATCTGCCATTTGCTATGTAGGCCAGAATATGCATATGGCTCTGCTGGTAGTGTCCCAAAGATCCCCTCAAATGCAACCCTCTTTTTTGAGGTAAGTTTATGAAATATTTTTTTTATTTATTTATTATAGGTATTCAAATTCCATGGTTCTAAAGGAACTGCAATAAAATATAAATGTATAAAAACTATGTAAATTATGCTTTTATATTATTAATATATCTATTTGCTAAAATAGTTAATATGGGAGCAGTGAATGATAAAACCAATAATATTCCAATAATATATTTATATTTTTTATTCTGGGAAAATGTACTTGCAGAAGGTAACCATAAATATTTTTTTAAAAAGTAAAAGTCTGTAGGCAATCCAGCTTTACACATAAGATGTGGCATGAAAAGGGGGAAGCAATGCTTAATCATTTTTGCAAATGAGAGAAGATTGGGTGGGGTAGCTAATACCCTGGAAGAAATAAATAAAAATAAAAATAATCTTGAAAAGTAGGATAAATTGATTGAAAATAACAGTATTAAATATGAGAGACATGCAAAATACTTAAGGAAACAAAAATCAAGTGCAGAGATACAGAATGCCAAATGCTTGCCTTGATAACAGTACTTGCAAAAATGAACTTGGCACAGTAGCTGATTGCAGATTGAATATGAGCCAGTCGTGTGATGTGGCTGCAAGGAAGGCAAATGCATTTTTAGGTTGCATAAACAGAAGTATAATTTCTGAAGTGAAATGGGTACTTTAAAAAATGGAGAAATAGAAAACTGATTTTTTCATTCAGTGGATAAAACAGTAATTTGAACCAGTTATTCGTGCTAGGTAGCTTTAAATCTACAGAACTTTTGGTAAAATTTTCATATAATTACTACTTTCTGTAAAGCATAATCCTATAACTAAAGATATAAAAAATTATCTTTCTATCCATATAAATCTTTTAAATATTGCTAACAAGTGAATAGAAACCTGATCTGTTCTTATCTTTCAAACTTTGTAGCATAAAAAACACTAGCCACAAAATTATTTGCAGTCCACAAAACGTTTCCAAAATTGTTGAAAGGGTTGCCAATAAAAATACGTTTCCTTCACAGGAACAAACATTATGAGTTTCTTACCTTGCATTAGTCTTGTGATTTTTTTTAATTTAATTATAAAATTTCTGTTAATGTCCTATAAAAACTATGAGACAAATTTACAGTAGTAGGAAGTTTAATTGAGTGACCTAAAATATACCCCCAACTACTCTGTGTTAAAATTGTGAACTGCTTAGTTATCTTATACAATGGCAATGCTTCAAACATCATGTTGCAAGGGTAAAATTGTATCAGGCTTGAAAAGGATCATGCTCTTGATACACTAAATAACATGTGGTATATGTTGCAAATATTATTATTTAAATGCTGTTAGGCAACCAAATCCTAACCAAGCCAACCACAACCAATCCTAACCACAACCAAACCAAAAATTAGGGGCTCCAAATCATAATCAGACTGAGAAAGGATGTGGAAGCCTATGCCTGAAGCTGCATTGCACAGAGCCTGAGGAATGCACTGATTTTGCTCAGAACCCTGGGAAAGGCTTAGTGAATAAAGAATCAGTGAAATATGTGCAATTTTTTTTTTAAAAAAAGTTAAAATAAACACCTTTAAATCAACAGTTTGATTTTCTCAGGAACAATATGGAAGTGATTTTCAATTGTTTTTAATGTGGTTGTTCTATACTATAGCCTTGGATTTCTTTGGGTAGCTCCTCTAATATTTTAAGATCAATCATATTTAGCTGGGCTTAATACAAAAGAAAAAGAAAAATCATCCTAAATTTGGGAGAAAAATGTTTCAAGATGAGAGTGACTTCACTTTGACACATCATTGGCTCTAATAAAGTCTGGCGTAATGCTGATTCTCATGATTACTCTGGTTATACTGCCTGATAAACCTGTCAGAATATTGCTACTGAAAAGATGCAACAGCTGAACTAAATACTTTATATATCCCTTTTCTTATAAATATAGAGGAAAGTAGGCTCACTGGAAGAGTCATCATTTAGCTTTGTCTTTATCTATTAGATATCTGTGTTTTATCAATATGCTTTTATATGCGAAGTTGCATTATTTAAAGTTTGAGCTATTTGTTTGTTCATCTAGATCGAATTGCTTGATTTCAAAGGGGAGGATTTATTTGATAATGGAGGCATCATTCGTAGGATCAAGCAAAAAGGTGAAGGATATTCTAACCCCAATGAAGGAGCAGCTGTTCAGAGTGAGTATCCTCTTCAGCCTATATAAAATACTGAGGTCATTGCACAGAACAGTTGTACTGTCTTATTAAAGTACATTATAATAGTAAAAGTAGAATCCATGGCAATATTGTTCTTTCTCTCTCTGTGTCATCTCCCCCCACCATAATATATGAATAATATTTCTGATTTGTGATTCTTTTTTTCTCTGTGTATATGTGTTAAAATATTAAAAAGAGATTATCTGTTGAGGCAAAAGTTTGCTGATATGACATGCTAGTTACGGTAATAATAATATTGTGTTGCAAGTCCTCTCTTCCTGTGGTTTTGGATACAACTCTACACTATATCAAACCTAAATTCCATAATGGTCTCTACAGGAGACTAAACATATACTGGCAAGTTACATATATTCTGAATTTTTTTAGACTAAATATGAATTCCTGAGAAAATAAGATTCTAATATTGCAAATGCTATTCTTACACTCTCATTATTGCCACCTTTATGGCTTTTTGGTTTCTTTATGATTATGATTGCAAGATTACTATAATTTAATATGTTTTGTTCCTGATTATATAATCCAGGCCACAAATCATTGTAGACGTATTTGTAGGTATCTTAAATTGTTTGTTTGTCTATTCTTCAGAAATGTCCAATAACCACGTTTCTTTGGGCAGCATGCAATTCCAATGACACATAAGAAAAATGTTTTTTTAAAATATATATATATAAACCAATAAAAACCACAAGGCAGCCGTCTGTTAATATTTTCCATTAATTGAGAGAACAACTACCTCATCTCCCTCGTCTTGCTTTATTACTGATGAGGCTTATGGGAAATAGATGCTAAAGTCAATTGAATCATTTCAAATATATGTCTAAAAGATAAGATCCAGGCAGAGTAGTTGAGATTAGTCTAATTTCCTAACACCCTTTTTTTCTATCAAGCTGGAGTTTCCCAGTGCTTCTCTTCTCCCACTTGTGAGGAAAAAAAATTGGGAAAATAAAGCCTGCCTTTTTATAAACTTGCTCTCTGAAGTATAAAGAATATTGTTCACATGAGGAAGAATAATATTCTACTGATACTGTAGGGTAGGGTTCTTCATTCTTTATGCTAGAACATCTAGATGGCATGTGATATTCAACAGGCTTCATGCCTGTAGGATCAATGTGTACAGGCTGTTTGTCCATCACACTCACCACACTATGCTTCTAATACTGAATCCCAGCTTCTGACAGACATATTCTTGCCAGATGAAGGTGTCTGTAGTTTGTCCATCTCCCAAGGAGTTTGCATATTTTCAAGGATAATTTTGTGTTCCCTTAGAGTGGTATCCTTTTTCTGTAACAGCAGTAGAACTGTCAGATTGAATGTGGGATGCTTCCATCACATCTTTATCCTTTTTCACTGTATTTACATTTCTGTATCTTAGCTTCTCCTGATCAACCCCCTGGAGCTTATTATATGTGCACAGACTTACAACTGGCAAGACATTGTGTTTCCACATCCTTGCTAGCTTTCTGATTTTTTTTAAAAAAAAACAATTTATCTTGGAAACAAATAGGTGATGTTGATTGCCTGTCCTCCATGCACTCCATGCACTGTTCCCCTTGGCTTCCATCTCTGATCATGTAGGCTGTTATCCCTGTAAGACTGGAGTTTTATTTGTGCCTATTCTGATTCCCTGTTTGTTCTGTCATTCATTTCTCGGGTTTGCCCATTCAATACTATTAAGTAGTATTATTTCCACATCTTCTGACCTTGTATTGTATCTGTATTGTCAAAAATTATGATAACAACCCTAAAATAAATTGTGAGTGGCATGGAAATAAGATGCTCCAAAGGAAGTAAATATATTGTGCCTGTGAGCCTGGGGAATCCAGAGTGGGATGAAGCCCATTAAATGGCTTATTTGGCTGTGTGCTGTTGCCCAGGGTAGGGGATTTTTATTATTTTTATTTGTTTTCTATTCTGTTATCATTGTTTGTAAGCCACCTAGAGTCACCTTGAGCAAGTAGGCGGCTATATAAATTTTCTAAATGAATATTATTTATTTAGAAATAATATTTCTGTTATTATCCTCTATTCTAGGAGAAAAAAGTCTTTGGATTGAGAACCCATTTCAGATTTCTTGTCAACTATAGTGAAGTGGAAATGTTTTGGTTGATTTAATATGAATATATAGTAGGTTGGCGGAAAACTGAAAAAGTACCGTATATACTCGAATATAAGCCGAATTTTTCAGCATGTTTTTCAGGCTGAAAAAAGCCCCCTCGGCTTATATTCGAGTCACGAAAAAAATGCCTTTTTCCCTGCAACCGTTTTGGCTCCCGGGGTTGCAGAGAGGCTTGCTAAAGCCAAAACGGGGCATGTGTGTGGGGGTGCAGTGCCCCTCCCCCGTGCCCCTTTTTGGCTTTAGGGGTTGCAGGGAGGCAGGGGTGAAATGCTCCCGCTTTGGACTGGCTCGGGTGAGTAGGTAGCGGAGATTGAGGCGAGTTCGCCGTACTGGTAGCAATTGGTGGCTGGCCATGCCCCCGAACCAGGCCACATGGAAGGCAGGCAAGCTTCGCAGGGCTGCGGGGAAGGGAGCTTCCCAGCGTGCCCTCCTCCTCTCCCAGGTGACAGCCAGGGCTTCGCTGCCTCCTCTTTTCCTCAGAGGAGCAGCGTCTGCCTCCAAGTTCTTGCGGAGGGAGGGACATACATAAACACACACGCCCCTGTTGCCCCCCCCCCTACTTTTGCTGTCGGCTTAAAGTCAATCTTGAAGAGCTGGAAGACATTTCCTTACATCTCCACCAAACTCATTGTTGGGAGCATCAGTGATCTAAGGAAACGTCTTCTTACACCTTCTCCTCTCCATTCCCATTCCCCCTACCCCGTTTTTCCATTTCTGTGCCTGGATTCTGCTAATTACACCCTCTCCTTCCCATTCCCATTCCTCCCCCCTCCCCGTTTTTCCATTTCTGTGTCTGGATTCTGCTAATTACACCCTCTCCTCCCCATTCTCATTCCTCCCCCCCCATTTTTCCATTTCTGTGCCTGGATTCTGCTAATTACCCCTTCTCCTTCCCATTCCCCCTCCCCCGTTTTTCCATTTCTGTGCCTGGATTCTGCTAATTACACCCTCTCCTCCCCATTCTCATTCCTCCTCCCCATCTTTCCATTTTGACTGGTCCTTCCACTTGTGACCAATCCTCGAACTTACAACTGTTCTCACATTTTACGTTTTTGCCCTATTTTGTCACTATGGTGAAGAGAAGCAGTTGTGAAATGAGTGACATGGTTGTTAAGAATGCTACAATGGGCAGAAATGATGACCAGTCATAAGTGCAAAGACCGGTCAAAAGTGCGAGGACCTGTCAGAAATCACTTTTTTCAGCCCTCTGGGTAGTCCTTTTGTGCATATGCACTACTCAGAGGGCTGAAAAAGTAATTTTTGACTGGTCCTCGCACTTGTGACCAGTCCTCGAACTTTATTTATTTTTTTTTAATTTGATTTATATGCCGCCCTTCTCCGGAGACTCAGGGCGGCTTACAATGCGCTAAGCAATAGCCTTCATACTTTTGTATATTTACAAAGTCAGCTTATTGCCCCCACAAACTGGGTCCTCAATTTACCTACCTTAGAAAGGATGGAAGGCTGAGTCAACCTCGAGCCTTGGTGAAATTCGAACCTGCAATAATTGCAGGCAGCTGATGTTAATAACAGTTTTTGTGGTAAAATTGGGGGCCTCGGCTTATATTCAGGTCGGCTTATACTCGAGTATATACAGTAGTTCTGACTGTACTTTGAAGACAAGCGGACGATTAAACTTGCACAACAATCTTTAACTGACAGTGTTTTTGCTGAGTTGTAGTAAAACCCAGCATTAGCTAGCTAGGAAGCTAATTCAAAGACTCCTGGTGTTACTATAATTAGGACATACATGTAGTTTTGTTAAAATCTTTGGGTAAGATTTATGAAGACAGTCTTATTAACTTGAATGATAGGACATATTTCACTGCTATGCTTCCTAAAACACGGACTGTGCTTGGATATTTGCATTTCAAGTTACTATACAGCCCTCTGCTGTTTTAATCAAGTTGTACAAATTGCTGTCAGTGCACAGAGTTCATGTGCCAGCCACATTAAGAACACAATGTTCTGTGCTCTTCAAAACAAAATTGCTCTAGGCACAGAGAGAACAATAAGTCAACTCAACAGCTGAACTGATGTTCCCTAGTCTGGCTGGAATTTCTTACTGTGCAATCCAAGTGTAATTCAACCCAAGTGATCTCTTTCAGATAGTATTTAAGTAAGCTTTGATAATCATGTTATGGAAGTATTTCCTGTACTATATTTATGCAAAATCATTCTATCAAAGAGTGAATTTAGTCGCTCAAGTTTGTTGGCACAGAACAGAATGGGACCTCCCCAAACTACTATATATCTAATATTATATTTATATATGAACTAATTATTTTGAAATTTGTACATTACACTTTTTTCTAGCCACAATCCCCCACACCTCATACCTCCTGATAAAGATACTGAGTAGAAATTATAAAGTTAACAGAACATTGCAAGAACCTATTTTATTATCTGGAAAAGGAGCTTCAAAGTTTACATTAAATGCCAAAGAATGGAACTTCTATGTTTTGCTACTACTTTTTAAATTAAGATGACATTTTATTGCCCAGTTACAGTTATACAAAATATTTTGCTTTTTCTCTTAATTTCAATGGACAGCTCGCATAAATTCTACAAAAACAATAATATACGATGATACTTTACATCAGGAAAATTGTTGTACATAATATATACTCAAAACTATACCTGGAAAATAAAAATGTCTTTAAAATAATAGATTAGAATCTTTGGAAACTCCTTCACAGTTATCAGTAGATTCTGTGTTGACGCTAACCCAATAATGCTGCCTAAGAATACAGGGAGATAATTAATTTAGATACATGTCTACTAGTTAAAAGTATTGTAACACATAAGGTGATGCCATTGTATTTTTGACCCCTTTGCTCCAGTGATAACAGCCACTAACAACTTCAGTACCGCAAATCTTCCGCGTATCACTGTAGAAAGGTTTCATGTTCTCTTAGGCCACTCATAACATACTTTAGAGAAATTACACAATACAACACCTAAATATTGCCTCAGATAGGATACTAAGAAAGGAGATTCACATTGCTCAAGAAAAGAAAAATACTGTTTGGATTTCCTTTTGTTTGTTTTTGGTAAGTGAAAAGCATACCTCCAAGGATCTTAAGTTTTTGTGGCAAAAAGTGTTGTTCCTCAGACATAGAGAGTTCCTAGAATTTAGAACCACATTGCAATCCTCTCTTTATTATATTACCAAACAGTATATAGACAATAGTGAATTAAATGGACATGCTTTTTGCTCTGTTTTTCCATTCAGAAAAATATGCTTGTCTATTGATATACAGTAGTATAAGAGATTGCACTCAAGAGATTGTCAAATAGAAAGAAAAATGTAAGATGTAGAATGTGTATTAATAATAATGGAATGAAGCTCACATTTCAAAAGGAGTTGAGCTCTTTGTTTATGTGAACAAAATCTCTGGTGGAAAGTGGTTTTGAATTCCCATCCAATTTCATTTTATAGCATTGTATGCTAAATTTCTGGCATCTTGCTACATTTCAGTTTTTTCATGATATGTATACTTGATGATCCACAGATACCTAAAATTTGTAATGTTGGCTTCTAGTGCAAAAGGCTTTTAGGAAGGAGAGGGTTGTTTGGTTTTATATTTGTTTTATATTTGCATTGGCAATTTTTTTATTAAAACACAAAATAATTACTTCAGTATGAGAAGGCCAAGAGTTAGAAACTACAAGGAAGAAGCAAAGAATTACTAGGGTTCAACTAATTTTTATACAGAATACAAATACAAGAAAGTGTAGTGCCTTAAAGACAAATAAAAGTATTGTATTATGAATGTTCCTAGACTAGAAACTTTTTCATGAAATGCCTGAAGCATTTCTTAAGCTAGCAAAGTTGTCAGGGAAAGGTTGGCCATTGTAAGTAATGTAAACAAAGATGTAAAATGACAAATGCTCAGTGTATGTAAAATTAATCCATAGACCACTCAAATAGTAATGTTAAAGATAACGAAGCATTCTGACATTGGTAAACTAAAGAACAGAGTAAAACTCCATCACTTAAATTCAATCTGAATCTTTTACTTCTGTGAGATAACTGTCTTGAGCATTCCTTGGTTGAAGAGTATGGAATACACTGTGAATACAAACATTACATTGCACGATGGACAATTGAACAAACTTTTTATAATATGCTAGGCATTTAGAACAGCATTGCCTGAATACAATTCTAGATTTGTTTGCAGATTCTAGTCTATAGACTAATCTCTAGTTTAGACTTCATATGTAACCTGGTTTTGGTGATAAATTAGAGCAAAATTTGTGCAGAGATAGGCAATTGGTGTCTTGGGTTCTGGAATGTTCCCAGGCATCTCTTCTGATTTCCATCACACCTCTGTCTATGTTGCTTACTAAATGATTTTTAGAGATATGGTATTATATTGTATACTACCCAGAGCCCTTTGAGGGAGATGGATGGTTAAGATATATGAAATATAAATAAATACATGCTGCCAAAATAAGTAAATCATTCAATTATATCTATTTGTGCCCACCAAGATCCAATAGAATGGTAGAATGCACCCTATATTCTCAGGTGAAGAAGGACATACTTCCTATTTTGGTAAATGATTTTTTTTATAATGGGCCAAGGCAGCCATTTTTATGGATAAGTAAGTCTCTTATGGTGGCCTGACCTTGAATGTGCCCATTACATGATTGCAAGATTCCTTATGTACTTAAATTGTAGAACACACAGTAAATTAATAATTACTATGTTTGTTTGACCTAGTCTTTAAGCTGTGTTGACAATCTGTGCCATTGGGCTTTTTCTTTTGCAGTCATTGAGAGACATCTTGCCCTTCTGTTTAGCCAATTACTGTCTTAGAATGAATACAGAATTCATGTTATTTGAGTAATTTATCACTCCCAATTTGGGGATTGATGGATTATACCGAATGCTTTGGAGATTGCAGAAGAGGATGGAAAGGATTGGTGAGAGAGGTCATGCCCAGTCAGTCATTCTCACACACATATAAATGCCAGTTCCTACATATGCGTATACATATACATAACTTCTGTCAACAACAATCTGGCTTAGCTTCCCTATTTGGATGCCTTCCAATTATTATTATTATTCTTTTTTTTTGGCAACATAACAGAAGTGTTTTACAACTGCCTTCTTCCATGAATTGTTTTCGACTTCCAGTCTAGCCTATGGCCTTGATGTTTCCATGATAGTTAATAATCAGTTTCTAATCAGGTCTAACCCTCCTTAGCTTTAATAATAATAATAATAATTATTATTATTATATTATTATTGTTGTTGTTGTTGTTGTTTTATTTTATTTATATACCGCCCTCCTCCCGAAGGACTCGGGGTGGTGTACAACCAATTAAAACATATGCAGTATCAAAGTTAAAATTCATTAAAATTCATTAAATAGTTTTGGCCGAATTTTAAAACCCAAAGTTAAAACCCGATTTAAAATCATTCAATTAGATAGCCCCGCCTATCGGAACAGTAGGGTCTTAAGGGCACAGCGAAAGACCCTGAGATCAGAGATGTTACGAATATCTGGGGGCAATTCATTCCAAAGGGCAGGGGCTCCGACAGAGAAGGCTCTCCTCCTGGGTGTCGCCAGCCGGCATAACTTGGCCGATGGCACCTTGAGGAGTCCCTCTCTGGGAGCAAACTGGTCGGTGGGAGGCTGTTGGTGGCAGAAGGTGGTCCCGTAGATATCCTGGTCTTATGCCATGGAGCGCTTTAAAGGTGGTAACCAACACCTTGAATTGTACTGGGAAGACCACTGGGAGCCTGTGCAGCTTGCGCGGGAGAGGTGTTACATGGGCATAACGAGGTGCGCCCATAACTACCCGCACGGTCGCATTCTGGACCAGTTGGAGCCTCCGAGTGCTCTTCAAGGGGAGCCCCATGATGATCAGTGAACACCAGAATTCTCAACCATTTAATTCCTTGTTACTAACCTTATAACTTTGTTTTATATCTAGGATCATATTTATGTGGGTTGGTATTCTTAGAGCATTCTACAACTTAATATCACTTTATCTACCTTTGAGGAAAAAAAATCTTGCATACCTATTCTTCCATGTTACTTAGCAGGTGTAATTGTAAAGATGCCTGAGGTAACTGCAATAGTTTGTGCTAATTTTGCATTTGTTTTTCTTTTATCCTGACTATACGCCAGAGAAGCATGGACCTTCATAGTGGTATTTTAGGCAGCATGTATACATATTCTCTTTTTCTTTCATGAGCTATAATGCAAAGGGAATCATTCCATTAAAATCTGCACATAGCTTTCTTTAAGAACTGAAATCTTGTCATTTGTTGTTATTCCATTACAAAATAACAAAACAGAAACAGAAACTATTCATATTTATAAATTGTAATATCAATCTATAGTACTTACAATAAAGTAAACAATCGGTGACTTGTTCACAACATTGATAGAACAGAGACATAATATTCTGCCTAGCAACAAAGATAAAGCTGTCTGGCTCTTCCTTTTGAAGCAAATTACTCCTCTCAGTTCTTGCTCCTATCTTAAGTTCACCATGTTCTCCCCAGAGTACCGAAGAAATTATATCCTGCCAATGTAATGCAGTGCCATTTGGCAGCTTTTTGTGTTCGGGCAGAATGTTAGTAGCTTTTGCAGCATTGAATTCTAGTCCGGGTTCAAACTCAGGCAGGATTTTGCTGCCTGATACTGAGAGCTGCCATCTTCACACCATTGCCTCAGAGAACTGGCCCACAATATGAGTAAACCTGTCTTCAGTTCTGAAGGCTAAGAACAGTTGCCTCTAGACAAGATGCATGGCACATAAATGTAATAAATAAATAAGTAAATAAAATTTAGGTTTTTTTTAAAAAAAAAGTTAACATCAATCAGTTTAAGCATAGACTCGTTTTAGAAATAGGGAAAAGTCAAAAACAATGTGATTTTGAAGTTTGTTTTGGGACCAAGTTCTTCTGTTATGCCAGCTATGGTGAAGATAAGAATGCCAACAAATAATGTGTTTTGGTCATGCTGTTCAATGCATATTGAAATGTTGGTACTGCCTTACATTCCATAACATTTCTCTCTCTCCCAAACAGTCCAATTGAAAGGGTTTTGTGATGGCAGAATGTTTGATTGTAGAGATGTAGCGTTCACTGTTGGAGAAGGAGAAGATCATGACATTCCCATTGGAATTGACAAAGCTCTGGAGAAGATGCAAAGGGGAGAACACTGTATCTTGCATATAGGAACACAGTAAGAAATGTGGGAGGGGGTATTTGTCGTCTGTTCTCTTCCCCCCTCCCCCCCATTTATTTATTTGGTGTCTTTAACTCAAGTCTCGGCTTCCAGTATCCACCTGGAGAAGCCTATACAGGGTGAGGGGTTTTGCAAGATTTTTGAAAGTGGCTTGCCACTGGTTCCTTTCCAGACTGAGTAAGTGAGTGGCCAAAATCATTAGTGGATTTCATGCCTAGAGCAAGATTAGAATTCCCAGTTTCTAGCCTGATACATTTAACCACTACAACAACCTGGCTCTCAATCTACTTTTACATAGCTTTTATACAGATCTCATTTATACTTTATTTATTAACACCATTTAACACCGTAGCTGGTAGCTGGTGGTAACCGACAGTAAGATTCTTATGTAAATGTAATTTTTTTTAAAATTTGATTTATATGCTGCCCTTCTCGGGAGACTCAGGGCGGCTTACAAGGCGTTAAGCAATAGCCTTCATACTTTTGTATATTTATACAAAGTCAGCTTATTGCCCCCACAATCTGGGTCCTCATTTTACCTACCTTAGAAAGGATGGAAGGCTGAGTCAACCTCGAGCCTGGTGAGATTGTTTATTGTTTTAGCATAAACCATTTCTTTTTAAATATATTTAAATTGCGTGTAGATAGAATTAAGCCATTATTTCAAATATTCTTACCATTTGCATATCCACTGTTTAATGTAATTTCAAGATTTTGAAAAACATTAAAGGATAATAAGTGCATGAAAAATTGAAGAGAATGCACAATATATAATTGCATCCAGTCTGAATACAAAGTAAAAACATTGAGTCCAGTATAGTATATAAGTGTTTTGCCCCAAATGAGCTACTCAGACATTGGTTTCCTAGGCAACCCATGTTTTGTCTCCAGGACCTGATATGTAGCTAACCAATTATCTCGCTGTGAGTGTAAATATCCAGAATGCTGAATAATGTGCCTTATCCTGAGTCATTTCTGTTATTATTTTTTCCCATGCTTTGTTTTAGATATGGGTTTGGTGAAGCTGGAAAGCCTGTATTTGGCATAGAACCAAATGCTGAACTTGTATATGAAGTTACATTGAAAAGCTTTGAAAAGGTGAGAATGGAATTTCTTCAAATAACAAACCATCCTGTACACATTGGATGTTTACCCAGAGGAACTTTTCTACAGTGAATACATTTAGGAAGATCCATTTCCAGCTCCATCCGGCACGTTTGTCACAAAAGTTGGTAAAGATATGTCAGCTAGGATCACAGTGTTCTTGTGTGTGTTTTATTGTTTTGGGTGGGGTCCAAGACTTGTCCTAGGCTTGTTCCTTTTGTACTTCTTTTTCTGGTTGTAGAAAAAAAAAACATGTCCTGCCAAACAGTACTGAAAGGAGGGCAGGGCAAAATTGCTGAACAGGCTGTGCCCTTTTTAGGGTGATGGAGAATGTACCATCTCTGTAAAGTACAGGGAAGGAACAAGATGTACATAAGGTGGAGCATTGATGCCAATCTATAATGGGAAGTGTTAACAGGAAGGAAACTTAAATGAAAGAAATCTGTCTACTCTCAGGAGGATTGTATAGACTTCTTTCATGATTCTGGGTTATACTTTATATAACCCAGAACAGATTTATATAACCCAGGACAGATTTAAGTGGAGCTGAATATATTTTGGACTGGAAAGAAAATATCAGTGATATCAATATGGGGCTACTTCAAATTTCACTCTGCCTTAAGTTCTAAAGCCAAATATAAATTTTTAATTGAAAATTTTGAATATTTTTATATATAATAATTTCATAGCTTGCTATTAACTTTTGCAGTGGTTTTAAAAAGACTCCTCATTGGGATTAAGTAATACTAAATTTGAAATTAGCAAGAGTCAACAAATCTTATTATGAAGTAGAGTTTAGATTTTCAGCATTACATCACTTTCTGTTATTTGATTATTGCTATAAATACTTGGTTATAGGCCAAAGAATCCTGGGAGATGGACACCAAAGAGAAACTAGAACAGGCTGCCGTTGTCAAAGAAAAAGGAACTGTATATTTTAAGGTATGTGTCAGCATTCTGGCAATGCTAACATTAAAAAACTTGTCTCCTGTTGATAAGCCTTCTATAGTTTATTTGCTCAGAGAATCTCGCCTTCTTAACATCCATTTTTGTGTTTGCCTTTCAATGATATACAGCTTTCTTAAAAGTAGAACTGTCTCTAAGCATTGATTTGAAGAGCTTCTGAGCAGTTGATATCCAGTAAATGTGGATCTGTCATAATGTAGCCAAAATAGGGGCATTTGACATTGCAGCTTTCTGGTATTAAAATTCTTAACTGCAACTTGCCTACTTCTTTCCTATTGAAATGTTCCCTTTTCCCCTCATTCTTCTATTACTGATTGTTCAAATTATAACCAACATTTAAGAAATAAATATGTTCCACTTTTCAACGTAATACTCCTCTTTAACCTCATTTAATCTTATTCTTAGGAAGGCAAGTACTTACAAGCAGTAATTCAGTATGGGAAGATTGTATCCTGGTTAGAAATGGAATATGGCTTATCAGAAAGGGAATCTAAAGCTTCAGAATCTTTATTGTTGGCAGCCTTCCTCAACCTTGCTATGTGCTACTTAAAGCTACGGGAATACACTACAGCAATTGAGTACTGCAATAAGGTAAAAACACATCTATCCTTGTGGAGTTGAGGAAGCACTGATGATGTTTGATTTCAGTATTTTCTCAATGTTTTTAATTTTCTCCAGATAATTAAATATACTAGAAATAAGTTAAAAAAAAAGCTTTACAAAGCAAATAGATTAGATATAGAAATTACATATTTCTATATCTAATAAATATAGAAAAGTTAACAAGAAGTTCATAAAGTTCTTGGATAATTATTTGTATTATATAATTAAAATACAAAATAAAATAATTTTGAAGCATTTTGGGAGCTAAGGGCAACTTTATAATTTATTTTTATACATTTGCATTATATAATTTTATATAAAGTTTAATATAATGTTTAATATAGATTTGTGTCAGCCTTGGGAGGTAGTTCAGACAAGACACCCAGAAATACTAATTCTGACTTTATTGTAAGGGTACATTGACAGAATATATCTCTCACCCCTCATCTTTACAGTCCAAGAAACTAGGGAGGTCCCTTCTGAGATATTTATCATGTCCCCATTTCTTCTGCAGACTCAGCTGACAGTTGTCTAGTCTGTGGTTTTTCCTCCTCTCCCTCTCCTCTCCCTCCCATTACAGATTGTTATTGCATTGCCCATCAGTTTTTTTTTCCTGTAGACTCAGATCCTTGAATTGTTCCTTAGAGGACTTAATTTCCAGAGCTTACGTCATCTTGGTAGATCTCTGCTGAACTTACTTCAATTCCTCACTGTCCTTTTTGCTAATCAGAATGGGAGACAGTACTTCAAATGGGGCTGACCTAAGCAGATTTGAATGGAACAGTTGCTTCCTATAAATGTAGCCTGTGTTCCCATTAGCACATTCCAAGATTTTCCTTGCCATATTGCAGATGCATTACCCTGTTGGGTTCGTATTTAACTTGTGACTGACAAGGACACTCATATACTACTGCTAAATCAAATCTCCCACACGTTGTAGAAGTGCTTTGTATTTTTCCTACCCAGGCACAAAACTTTAAATCTCTCTTTGCTAAATTCTATCTTATTCATACCAGTCTTGTGCTAAAGGCTTACACTAGATACTTTTTAAACTTCTCTTTAATATAAATCAGGGCGGTCAAATTTGTGCCCATGCCTGGTTTAGCGAAGGGGAAAAAAGTTGTGATACATCACATGACAACACCATGACGACGTGAGTTTGACACCCCTGATCTAAATTAGCCACCTCACCCAGTCCTTTCTCATTTGGATAGTTTGTGAATGTCCCAATTCCTTCATCCAAATCACTGATTAAAATGTTTGTTTGTTTTAAAAAATTAAAAAAAACCTTTTTAAAAAAAAATGTTGATAAAACTCCTGGCTGACTTTTGTATCATTTCTCTGAACAGTGTATTAAATATCTTGATTTTTGTTCAGTATTGTTTTTCACCATTACATGCTTAAAGCTTTTTCTCCCAAGATATTTCTCAAGCATACAGATTTCTGAATATAGTACAGCTAGAACAATGTGTTAAAAGTGAGACAGAACATTTATGTTACTGAGATAATTATATAAAAGAAAGGCATGTGTTTTTGGACAACACTATAAATATCTGGGCTTTATGAGTCATCATATAAACTTTGCATGTAAGTTTTCTGTTGAGCCTCCATTTGGAAGTTTTAAGCATTATATCCATTTACATTTAGTCATAGTATCATATTACTATTTCTAAAATATTTCGTTTGTAGCTTTACAGGTCTGTGCTCTACAATATCTAAATATCCAGTTGTCTTTGGGGCAAAAAAACCCCATTTTGAAGATTAGTGTAAGAGATTTTCATAATTGTAATGACAGAATATTTGAGAGACAGATTACTATGATACATTTTTAAATACTTTGCTTTTACAGTAATATTGTTCTTATTTCTATAGAGGTATATGTAGCATTGTAAAACAATCTTGATAAAAACATTCTGCTTCTGAATTTTGGTTTCTGTTTTTGATACTGTAACTGTAACATTTAGCATATGCAGTATGAAGCTTTAGTTTTACTTTCCTATTTTAAAAATAGCTGAGGTTCATAGTTTTGTTACTGGCATTAGTAACCACGTCGTTTGTTATGAGGGAATTTTCCCACCTTTAATTTATGTTAATTATAAGAATGTTTGTTTGCAGGCATTAGCACTGGACCAAGCCAATGAAAAGGGCTTGTACCGAAGAGGAGAGGCAAGACTGCTCATGAATGAATTTGAGTTGGCAAAATGTGACTTTCAGAGAGTGCTAGAAGTGAATCCACAGAATAAGGCAGCCAAGTCACAAATTACCATGTGTCAGAAGAAAACAAAGGAGCACAATGAACGGGACCGAAAGATATATGCCAACATGTTCAAGAAATTTGCAGAAAGAGATGCAAAGGTTTGCACCTTGCCAGTATGGCCCCCTTCCAATCATTGTTAAATTACAGGGTTTCTTATGGAATTGTACAGAAGTATTGTAATAATACAATTTCCTTTGTTTGATGCGTATAAAATGTCAAGCTTCAGTCACATTCATTTATTATAAATTATTTCCAATAATCTGGTAGCACTGCTAAAATTCCTGTAACCATTATACAAAAGTAGGAATGAAATAATTGCAGTCGTGTTATTATGACAGTAGAAAGGATTCCTTTAAAGGGTTTCTCTTTATTTATATGTACCGAACAGTGAAGTATCTTTCCTTCGATCACTTTATACATTTTCAGGTGCTCAAAGTACAGCTTTATAATATAGAACATACATAATATTTCATATACTTCCAATTTATACCAGATATATATTTAGAAAGTTCAGAGGTTTTGTGAATTACTGTGTGATTCAGAAGTTGTGTAAACAACTATCATTTTCCATTCTGATCTCATAGCCATCTTTATTTTAACAAATTTTAAAGTGTTCCTAGGATGTAATTTCTTTTTCATTGATCTGTTTAGATTGAAAAGCCTATTGTTTTTTAAACTTATGCTTGTACCTCTCCCCTAACGCCCACATGGGGCATTTGTTATTGGCTGTAGGAGGAGGCCAGTAAAACTACAGAAGAGAAGGAGGAAAAGCCATCTTCAGAAATTGAGCTTAAGAAGACAGTGACTGAAGGCAGTGAATCAGAGGGCCATGTATGACTGTGCAGCAGAAGGACAATCCTGAATTTAGCCTGCACCCAGACAGGTTTCTGAAGAACTCAGAAATTCTACAGTGTTTAATGTAAAGTCTGTTTCAATAGGCATTATTGTGGAAGCAAAAGCCTATCCAGAAGCTTCACAAGAAATGATAAAATTACTGCTACTGCTGTGACCATACTCAGCAGTGCACCATAAACCAAGGACAGCATGGGACCACTTCAAGTGGAACAAACGGTTCAGTAACAAATACCCACAATGGTTCTTGATTATAGATGGCTCAGAGCTCATTTCAGTTTGCATCAGGCAGTGACCAGGATAGGGCCCTACAGTGATAAGAGTACAGGAGCTGTCAGTTGTATAGATTTGGCATTGCATTTGGTTGTGTTCGTGGTAGCACCATATGGGTATATTCTGCATGTCAGAAAGAAAATCCCAAGTGCTACCAATTCAAGGTGCCACTCTGGTGTTAGTAGAATCACATGGAAAACAGTTTTAAAAGTCAGACTCCTGGGATGTTATTCTCTCTGTCTTGTAGTTCCAATGGGTTTCTGTAGCACAATAGTTTCTCAGGGAACTGAGTAGTCCAAATCGTGCTATTATTGTTGTTCTTGTTATTAAACGATTGCTTGCTGGCAAGGTCCCCGATCGATTGATGACTGAGTACAACAGAAACGCCAGCTTCTGGGCGTGAGCATTTCCCACCTCTCATTCCCCACTGGGGTGTAAATATGATCAGCACCAAACAGCGCTGATTAGCTGCTGCAGGATTAGCTGGACTGAATGAGGCCATTCCCCCTCCCCCCCCTTTTCCAGGATCACTTGAGTGTGGACATAGGGATGCTCGAGGACAGTAGCCTTTTTCCTTTTTAATGCATTTTTTGTGCTGTGTGGGACAAATGTATGCAGTAATCAACTTGAATTACGTGTTGAGACCTATTGAATGCATTGCTCAAGTTTATAACATGGTAGCAATCAGGATATTTTTTTAAAAAAGAAAGAAAAACATTTTCTTTCAAAAAAATCTTTGTGATTAGTTTTATCAGTAATACGGTGACATGTTTCGCAACATTAAAAACACTTTTAGAAACTAAATTCGTAATTCGGTTTTAAAACTTTTTGCTCATTCTGGGAATCCTTCTTTAAACTCTGGTTTGGATCCCCCTGAAGCTGTCAGCTTGTTTTTAAATGCTTTGTAAAACAAAGTGGGTCCACTCTCAATGCTATAAATGGTAGGGCGGGCAGTGTTTTAGACGTGAAGGTGAAAAAGCTGATTCAGCGTGCACGAAAGTGCAATCAACATCTATCTGCAACTCTTTAAACCAAGCCCATCTTTTTCCAGAATCGCACACCAAACCTTCAGGAGATCCTGGGAAAAGGTGAGGCTGCTTTAGGAAAAGGGCTTTGAATCTGAAGTGCCAAACCATTTTGCCTTCAAATCCAAAACACCACTCAGCCCTAATAAATATTTCTTAAATATTTTTTTCAGGATAAAGCAGTGAGAATTTGCTGCAGACGGCTCATATCAGTCTGCATTCTATCTCAATCATTCATTAATAGCACTGAAATTCATTTGAGTGTTCATTCCTAGGAAAATATAATTTTACTTAAGCCCCATTGGCAGCTTGTTTGCCTCATTGCTTTCAGTGGTGCTTATAAAACTAATATTTTCTCTGGGTCTGGATCAACATGTTTACTGATCTGTGATGGAACATTACATTTCATCGTGCATAGAGCTGTACCTCCATTACAGAATGTGTAGGGCATTTTGCTTTCCTGTACGTCAGATGGGCAACACTGCTATATTTTAAATTTGTTTAGTATTTTCAATGTTAATTTCTCTTGGAGTTTAACACATGCTTAACTTTTTTTTTCCTGGTGGTTTTCTTCTCTGATAAAATGCAGTTTTATGTTCTTTTCTTCTTCCTTTCTTTTCTCATTGAAATCATTGTTCTCTCTTTTCTGCTATTATTCCACTGTTTAATTATATATAGGTAGTCTTCGACTTACAACAGTTCAGTTTCCAACAGTTTACAAACAGACTGTTTGAAGTTACAACGGCACTGAAAAAAGTGACTTATGACCAATTTTCACACTTACAACCATTGCAGCATCCCCCCAGTCACATGATCAAAATTCAGACACTTGGCAACTGACTCATATTTATGATGGTTGCAGTGTCCCGGGTTTATGTGATCATCTTTTGCGACTTCCTGACAAGCAAAGTCAATGGGGAAGCCAGGTTTACTTAACAACTATGTTAATAATTTAATGATTGCAGTGATTCACTTAACAATGCTGGCAAGAAAGGTCGTAAAATGGGGCAAAGCTCACTTAACAACAATTAGCAACAGAAATTTGAGCTCAGTTGTGGTCGTAACTCAAGGACTACCTGTATTAACATGAACAGAGAAGAGATAAAACTTCATTGGCATTATTTTTACATTTAAGTGAAACTTTAAGTTCCTTTGTTTTAAAACATGGAGATATACCCAGTCTCTGATTAGGAAAGCAGTATCTATTGGTAGTAGGCAGATCTTCTGATGGTGCTATCTGAAATCTGAATGATAGATTCTTGTTGGTAGATTCTGTTCATTTTAACAGAAACTAAATTTTATTTACCACGGTTAATCTAGCTTTTGATTTGTTATATACCTCTCCACATGTACCCAAATTTCTGTACAGGATGCTAAGATATGGAAGGAATAATGGCTGTCCAGAGTACACTGACCAGCAATTTCGGATACATGTCCCAATGTTCATTTTGTTACATAGCCGATTATATTATATTTCTATACCAAATTATAGAGTTCAACATTATTTTCATGAGCCATATTGACATAGTAGGGAGCAACTCTTTCAGATTTAGAGTGCAAGTCATAATTCTCATTTTTGCTTTCTGTGTTCATAAACTGTATGAATTATTGAAAGTCTTAATATAATAAGCATCCACAATAAACAAAGAAGATAAAAATTTGTTATGGATGAAAATTATCCAACAATAGCAAAAGAATGATTTTTTTTGTGTTGCAATATTTCACCACTGACACAATTTAGTATAAGCAGTAATGTGTCCTGTTGCCTGCTATTTGTTTTTTCAAAGAGGAACATGAGCAAATGGAATGTCAGTCTTAGACTATAGACGGATATGTTATTTTGTTTTGTTTGAACAGCGAATTTTGAGGAGACTCAGCTTGATCTTCCAGAAGATGTTGATTTATGATGCTAGCTATGGTTTCAGTTTCACCATGAATATTTTAGCTACAAGAAAGATTTTCTGTTTGAAATAGATAAAACTTTAATGAGTAGAGGCATCTCCCAGCTAGGGAGGATTAGTACATGCTATTGCCCTCCAAATATTATCTGGTATCCAAAGCGTGTTCCAATTCTTTTAGAAAGGTTACTTTCTGTGGGCCTAAAATCTGTGACTGAAATAAAGTCACATTTGTTTTAGACTTTCCACCTGTACCAGTTCCTATATTTTTATGCTATCTGTCATAATGTTAACATGGAATCCTGGGCTTCAACTAATCTTCCCTTTCTCTCATATCTATACCATTACTCATGTTTCTCACTAAATTAACACTAAACTCACAACTTTCCCGAGGGTATCTGTTTAGTATGATGTGGCTTGGAAATATATACCTCTAAGGTGGATGTTGAACATTTCCTGTTTTGCATCCTGTAGATTCTTAGCTTATTTTTAGTTACATGACTGTTGGAACATCAAGATAACTACATCTACCTCAGTAATGTGGCTTTTCTTTTGTTATTCAACTCAGCCATTTGATGCTTGACTACTTGCTCTAAATTAAGTAGTTCTTTCAGAACTATTCTATGCTGAAGAGAAATTCAGTTTTATTATTTCATATATATGGATTATATTTTGCTAAGGATAGTATAGAGAGAGAAAATAAAATAATTCAGTTCAGCCATCAGTGAGATTTCTATATGATTTTTCTTCTGAACTATCTTTTTTTTAAAGAAATGATCACATATTTTTCTCTTGTAACTTGCTGAATGATTGCTACTGATAGGAATCAATTATCCTTTGCTATCCAGAGGTTGCTATACATATGTAGTTGCTAGTAAACTACTCAAAGGCTACTTTTGTTGAGGTCTCCTGTTGAAGAGAGAAAAATATAATCATTAGCAGTACAGTACAGTACACAACTTCAGGAACCGTTTTCTTAGATATATCAATTGTTTTCAAAAACAATAATTGTTTTGTTTAATTTTTAAATTGCCCCTGGATTGGACAAATGTTTTTATTATCTGTGGACTCTTAGAAATGCTAATATATGGTGCTCTCACCAGGAACAGGTTTGCCAGTATCAATGCTCCACTAATGGATCTTATATAACATGAAATAGATGAATTGTTCACTAATTTGTGCAATCTTGCTGTTTTGATTTCTACTCATTCACATGGACTTTGTAAGAGTGGAATGACCATAATCCACATTATATCAGTTTCAAAATTTTACATTATGACTGACTTAACTATTGGCTTACACAGTTTGATGCTCATTTCTGATATACACAGAGAATACAAAATACTTAAATTCCTGTGTTTCTCGCTAATCTTCATTTTTCTATTTGATTTTGCTAAAGGAGGCAAACTTTGACATCTATATGATACCTAACATATTTTCATCTATTTCCATAAGGCCTTAATTCCACAGTCAATAAGTAAACTAATCTGGCCCATTATTCCTGACTGCTTTTTTTTCTTTTTCCCCTTGTGATGCCCGTATCTAAAGGATCAATAAATTATATTTGACCTTGGTAGCTAGCAAAACATGCAGCGGTGTCAATTTGCCTATTTCTTAGATCACAGGAAAAGACCAGGACTTGTGCCTGTAGCTCTGATGAACTCTCAGAGATATTCATGAAGAATGAGAATATTTCACTGTTTCAAAGTGCCTCTAAATCCTAACTTTACAGATTACCACTTATCAGTCTCTCACTTTGTGCCTGTTAGCCATGCTAAGTTCAGTGACACACTCAAGACTAAAATGCAGATCTATATAGTACTTCACAGAATTATGTCCAAACCAACCTGATTTTGCTTTCCACATGAAGTATTTTCTGGGTAGCATGGCCTAGCAATGCCTGTTAGTGTCTTAAGAACATAATGCCTGAAAAAATAGGCTAACAGTCCTTCCAAAGGAATATTGCTGCTGAGGGTTTTCTCTATAAATGATACAGATGTGTAGAAATATAAATATTACAGATATGTAGAAATGGTCAATTATCCTGTGTATTGTCTATTGCTGTGTCTATTTTCCTACTTTCTAAGTCCTCACCTATCCTGAATTACTTGTAAAGTAGAGTGCCAAGTTAACAGTTCGAAGAGTTTTCAAATGGGACAGATGGATTTGTGAAGGGTAGGTCTGTAAATAAAACTACTGACTAAGATGCAGCTTCTATCTTAACAGAGAACGTATCTTAGGTAACAGACAGTGGGAGGGAAATAAAGAGAAGTTGCTGTCTTATTTTGCTTTGTGAGTCATCCTTCTGAAAGCATTTACCTGGTCAATGTTGCAAACAGAATGTTGAAATAATGGGCTTTAGCTTTAATTTCTCCAAGCAATGTTTTACTTGTTTCATTCTCCAAAGTTTAGCTTGTATATAAATATGTACTAAGCACACCAGAATTATGCAGGCATTGTATTGTATATCGTGTTTTTCTTGAATCCTGGTAGATTCTGTCCCACTAATTGTAAAAGCTATCTTGGAGAAGCTGTATATTGGAGCTCAGCAAGATGTAAGATTGAAGTTAGTTTAAAATACTCAAGCTTCAGAGGTTGATATGTGAGAAACCTCAACTCATTTTAATAGTATAAACGTATCAGAAAAATTATAAAACAGTCCTTTTAAGTTTAAATTGCTAAAGTGGAACGCCTCCTTTGCTAACCACGCAACTGACACTTTAGTGATAGAAAGCACAGGGCAACAATGGAAACTGAATCCCAGTTGAAGACACATAATGCAATGCTATTACTTTGATTTTCTGCAATATATAAAGAGTTACGATATTGATGCTGCAAGGCTTGTGCACTTTTTCTTAAAGGATTAACTATTATGTTTGGAGTGAGCTATACAATAGCCTCCACATTACACTTCTAAGACTTTGCTGAGACAAGTAATGTATATCATTACTGCAACTTTGTCCACGGACAGCCTGAAATTGCAAATTGCAAAATTGTTTAAGGGAGGAAAAACTGCTTTTGTGGCTATATCAATGCTCTGTATTGCTTGCTTCTTTTGAGAAGCCAGGTTGTTTATATTTGTGTTATTATTCATTTACTTACTTTACATTTGCTACTGTAAGAAGAGAACCAGTTTGATATAATGGTTAAGGCATCAATTTAGGATCAGAGACTGTGAGTTGTAGATTCTGCCTTAAGCACAAAATCAGCTAGGCCAATCATACCCTCTCAGCCCTAGATAGCAGGCAATAGTAAATTACTTCTGAAATCTTGTCAAGGAAATCATAGGGACTTGTCTAGGTGATCACAAGGAGTCAACACTAACTTAAAGGTACAATAAGTAAAACATCTAAGACTGCCTGGTGAACCTGTGGGCGTCACCATATTCCTCATCCACCATCTTTACACTGAGAGTGAGGTTTTCAAATCCTGTGAATGCAGATGTGGCCTTTCACACATTATCTTGATGTAGGCTACATAATGAATTTTTTGTCTCCAGGACAAAAATGAAAGCAAAGGCCACTTAAGGGAGAAAAGACTGAAAGCTCTGCTTGCCCAGCATTTGAAACTGTAAACGCTGTTTAACAAAGTATGCTAGCTAATACAAAAATTAAACAAACTACAGGATGTATTACTGCCTTGAGTATAATCACAGCATCATGTCATCATGTTAAATTTTGTGTGTGTTGGCTTAATTTGTTATGTTAACACAACCATTATTGTTTGTTACTCATGGCTTATGGATTAGCACGTGCAAAAAATAACTAGTGTTTCATATACCACTTAGAGAAAAAAGCTGAATATGCTGTTGACTTCAGAGCAGAGATTCTGCACCTCCTTGCTTCAGAGGGAATTGGCTGTCTCTGGTGAGGCAATGAGTTCTACCCAATATTTTCTTGAAAACCTTGAAGAGCTCTTGAAGCAACAGAGGTGGGAAATAATATTATTCTGAAGGGCCCTCAAGCCATGATGCAAATGCAACAAAAACAGACATCACTACCATAAAGTTGGTGGTTTGCTGTTTGGGTGTGTGTCTCCCCCTCAATTTTCCCTATAAAGGCAGAGGCTTACAGAGCCTATTTAGTTCTCACCTAGTTGGCCTTAAGGTATTGCTACTCAAGGGGACATCTGACTCTTCTCTCTTCTATGCTGCCAGAGGCAATAGAAGCCTATAATGATAAATTATATCATTGCTCTCCTATAAGTAGTTGGGGAAAAAAAAGATACAGCCACAATACAGCCTTAAATCGTGGAAGATTTTTTCCCCTTTTGTGGATTCCTTTTAGAATAAGGAGCCCACATCTATTTTTTTCTTGCAAGGAAATCTTTCACAAAGCATTTCTGCAAACTTTGCTATTTCTTCTGTCAAATGGCTCCTCCATGACTGCCATACATGTGCATGAATGCACATACATTGCCCCATTGCATGTATGTTTGCCACATTAAAGCAAATGGACAGTTCACCCCAAATATGAGAAGAAAGGCAAGGGTGATGGTTGAACCAGTGCTTGACCTAAAGCTTGCAAAGTTGGACTTAGATTACTGGTGAAGTATTTGTTATGCCGGCTCTTTAAATACAGAATAGGTCTTCATTCTGTGAGGCTATTTATACATACTTAATTCTTGGGGTTTGGTCATTTTTTCATATCCATCTGTAATTCATCATAGAATAGCTGAAAAATGAAAGTTAACTCTGTAAAGAAAACCACTATCTTAAAAAAGGAAGTTATCCCATTTCATATTGAAATCCACCCAAAATAATTGTGATAGATGCATATTGTCAATTATTTTTTGTCCAGCAAGAGAGTCTAAAGGAATGTTTCCAATAGAATTTTAATTTGAAAAAGAGCAGTAGAGTATACCATCACCCTATAAGACATATTGAAATATAGCACAATAAATTAATATATCTCTAGTGGAACATGGCTGTGCTGAGTAGAAAATAACAAACCTGAATTCTTTAAAAACCTTTTTTTTAAAAATCCCATAACTGAATAGGAAGCTGAGTTCTGTGGTGCTTAAATTAGCATATTGCTTATATATTGCACACAGATGAGCTGTTCCAAACATGATCTAGAAATTTGTGTATCTTTGAAAGGCAAGACCTTCCCAAAACACCTGTTACAGTGACTTAAAGCACTTAAGTGTTGGGGAAATTATTTTAACCCCTATTTGTATGAAATAACAAAACAAAAATAAAGTCTGACCTTTTTTCTCAGCATGTCATGCTTTGTGTTTTTCTATATATCTCCCACCAATTCTTAACAACAAGGAACTACTATAATCTGGTAATGTATGCTTTCTTCAGAACAGCACACATCAGTTGAAACAAGGTGTACGACCTAATAGAAGTAGAAGTGTGAAGAGCATTTACTGGAGGAGGGAAATCAAGGCAAACCAGCTTTGGGAAATAAAGATGTCAGTTTAACTTGACACCGAAAGAATGTGATGATTTCTGATATATAGCATATTGGTACTTTTGAAACATGTAATTTAATTAATTAAAGTTATTTGTAGCCATTAGCAATAACAAAAGCATTGTAGATTATGAGCACCCGAACTGCAAGTAAGACTGAAATGAGAAGTGAAATTTCCTTCTATCTGAGCGAGGAAAGATCATGTTATGTCCTTACCAAGGTCAATTTGCCATGACATGTATTGTCTGCCTAATAAACTAGGTGAACTGAGCTGTTATTTCTATAGAAACAGAACAGCATGTCATTTAAATCCAGGAAGGGGATTAAGCTGTGTCTAACTTAGCTTGCTGGCCTTTGGACCAAGATAGGAGGCTAAAATAGCTGTAAAATGGAGTGGCTCTGACTGTAGCATCACTTTAGCCCCTTTCCCTAGCTATACATGGTGTAAAATAAGAGCAAAGAGAGGAGAGGAGGCTCTGATCTCCAGAGTTGTATTTCTTAACCGAAAGCAGTGGGATAATTATGGAAATGTCAAGTTAATTGGCTTCCCACCAATATTTCTAGAGTTCATCATATAGCAAAAGATGCTGCCACTTTTGCAAGAACTAATCCAAATGTTCAATGCTTGAAACCTCAACTGGAACATGAGTGATTCTAAGCACTGATCAACAAACACCACATAATTGTTGTAGTCAATGCGCTATGTGGTTAAATTTGCATCTATCTAGAAGAGTCTTTGTGAAATTGTATTGCTGTGTGAGAAAGATCTGGGAAACAGGATGAAGAGATGCTGCCTGGGAAACTGTCAGATAAGGGACCGCATAGCGGGATAATGGGTTTGGGAAAAGGCTGACAAGGGACTCTCCCTAGTTTCTAGGGCTGTAAAGGAGGCAATGAGAGAATTGTACTTTCAAATGTGCAAGTTTCTGTTAACTTAGCTTTACAATAAAGTAGAATTAGCTTATCTGGTCATGTTTCCTGTCTGGTCTGCCTCGTAAAACTGACGGATCAGACTTCTGATGGTTGGTTAGAACAGATATTTCCTTATTATGAAAGAATAGTTTGGAGAGAGTCTGTTGTATCAGTCAGTGAGAGTACCATCTTGTGAGTTGTGGCACATAATTCAAGAGGCAAGTGAGACCATGAGAAAAAGGGGGACAAAAGTACCACAATAGGCATGTCTGATTGTGAAGAAAGGTAGTGTATGATGGAAAGAACTGCCCTCGGAATAGGACAACTTGCCACAGCCTACTTGCTGTAGTCACCTCATCATGGCCAATTCGCTGCGGCCAACTAGCCATGGGACAAGCAAGCTTTTTCATTCTTATATACAATATTGAATATGAAGGATGTGTTTCAACAATCCATAAATTTCCAATGTACACTCTACCCAGAAACATCAATGTTGTCTATCATCGATACTCTCCATTGTTTAGGAGAAGGATGAGTGTGTGGCTCTTACATTAAGAAAGTGATCTTGGTTAGGTTTGCAAAGATGTGATTGTATGCTTGAAGGATTTTATACCAGTCAAAAATTTGGGGGGATTATTATTCTGTCTTTAATGATGAATTTTACTCCTTTGCTTTCTCCATCACTTAACATAACTTGAATTTTCTTTCTTGCCTGCAGCTAATTCTTTGAAAGCCATCTGGATAATACCATAGTAGTAAAATGCCACCTAGTGGAAAAATATTCCTCTAGTCCTGAAATGAAACCAGTTAATTAACTGAACAAGATGAGTTCCATCAAAACTAAGATAAGATAAAGCACAGGGTCTGTGTTTTTAATTATGGGCTTGTTTTTGAGCCCAGTGCAGAATTGTTCCATTAGAAGAGTAGATGAGGTAAAGTTAACCATCAAGTTTATAGAGAGATTCATGTAGGTTTCTAGGTAACAATCCAGATTTTGGAAGTGATTTGCTGTTACCTCCTTAAAAGGATTCCCACCCACCCCCACCCCCATCCCAATCTGAACTTTTTTCAAGAAAAGCCAAAGTTAATGAGGTTCAGTCACATTATTTTTAGGGATACCCTCATTGAATACCTCCTAATATTGGCAAATAATCCATGTGAATAGAAAAGTTTTTTTGTAGATTGTAAATGATTATAAAACATCAGTAATAAGAAAGTAACGGGATTTATAAGGAGCCTACTCTTAGCCATTCCTATTCCATTTCTTAGTTTTAAATTAGCAGCTAAAGAAAACATCCCAGCAGCTAAAGAAAACAAAAAGAGCCTTTTTGTTGCCTCTCCCATAACTTCATTATTGAAAGTGTTCTAATATCTTATAAACTAAGGGACTATATTTTCTGAACAATATTTGCATATGAGAAATTAGTGTAGCAATAAGGGGAAAGAGTAAGCATCTCACTTTGTTTCTGGGAAAACAATGAGCAACTATCACAGAAGTGCAGACTTAATACATTTCAGATATTTTAGCAGTCTAGCGTCTATATTTTGTTTGTAGATTCCACATACTATTTTTCAGGATATTGCATGCCCAAATCACATTATGACCACATCATGACTCTGGACTATGGTTTTGCCATTCAAAGAACAAATAACTCACTCAAACCAGTCTGAAACAATCAGTCTGATTTCTTATTAATCAGCACCTAACTGGAATTTAATGTCAGTTTCTCCAGGCCATTACTGACCTTTAGGTATTTATCTACTAAGGCTGTGTATTTGAGGGATTCCTCTCTCATCAGCAGTTTGTGTTCTGTACTTAATGGAGGTCTTATTTTGGGGTGCCCTGCTTTCTCTTTTGCTCTGGCAAGCTATGGCTTAGATTATAAAAAGGTCAACGGTAAGATGGAGACGATCCTATTTTCCTGATAAAGGACAGATAAAATAAGATTTTGCAGAATTCCAGTACAAATGAAGGAGTCCTGGTGGCGCAATGGACTAATTCACTGTTATTAAGATCAGCTGCTTGCAATTACTGCAAGTTCAAATCCCACCAGGCTCAAGGTTGACTCAGCCTTCCATCCTTTCTAAGGTAGGTGAAATGAGGACCCAGATTGTGGGGGCAATAAGCTGACTTTGTATAAATATACAAAAGTATGAAGGCTATTGCTTAACGCACTGTAAGCCGCCCTGAGTCTCTGGAGAAGGGCAGCATATAAATCAAATTTATATATATATATATATATATATATATATATATATATATATATATACACACACACACACACACACACACACACACACACACACACACACGTCCTGGGATAATGATGCGAGATCAAATTTGGGTCGGTCACTGTAACCAGCGATTTACTCTTCCGAGGTTTCAGACTCCAGTACAGTTCATGTCAATTTGAGATAGTTGCACAGGGCAGATGCTTCTAGCTTGTCCTGGTTTAATGCAAAGCATTGATCCCAAGAAGAAGAAAATGCTGCTCACCTCAGGGCCTGCATCAAGTGTTACATTTCTACCCCTGTGCAGTCCAAAGCACCTTCAAAGATTGAACCCAAAGCATAGCACAGCTCTAAGACATAGTATTTCTAGATTTAAACAATTTGTGTTGGGTCAGCAACAGACCCCACTAATCCTCCCTTGGCTCTACTAAAATCTGACCTATTGCAGAATGCTATGAATAGGGAGCAATGTCTCCAGCAATAATTCATAGCATCTTCATTTCTTGTCATTTTGAAGAGTTGTAGATGTTAATTTGTATAGCCCTAGGCCCGTGATGACGAACCTATGACATGCGTGCTGGAAGTGGTACGCACAGCCATCTCTCCAGGCACGCCAGTTGTCACCCATTGCTCTTCTGGGTTGTGGAGCCCACATGTGCACCGGCCAGCTGGTCTTTGAACACGCGAAAGCACTGCAGGAGCATCAGAAGAGCAGCTCCCTGGTGCTCATGTGCGCACTGGGAAGCTGAGCTTCCAGTTTCCAGTTTGCGCATGCACGCCAGGCAGCTGGACTTCATGCACGCATGCACACCAGAAACCAGAAGACCAGGTACCGGCGCACACGGGCATGCCGGAAACCAGAAGCTCTTCCGGTTTCCAGCACTCCCACACATGCACATCAGGGAGCTGCTCTTCCGGTTTGTGCCCCCCCCTCAAACACGCACACTCGGTGTCAAAAAGGTTCGCCAACACTGGCCTAGGCCTGTGATGGTGAACCTATGGCACGTGTGCCACAGGTGGCACGCGGAGCCATATTTGTGGGCACGCGAACGTTACCCTAGCTGAGCTCCAACATGCATGTGCGCGCTGGCCAGCTGATTTTCGGGCCTTCTGAGCCCACCAGAAGTCGGCAAATGGGCTGGAGGGCCTCTGGGGGGGGGGGAAGGCTGTTTTTGCCCTCCCTAGGCTCCTAGAAAGCCTCTGGAGCCTGGGGAGGGCGAAAAACAGGCCTAATGGGCCCATCGGGCCATCACATGACAAAAGCAGGGAAAGCGGGGGGGGTCACATGCACATGCGTGGGGGGGCAGGGCGCATTGAATTATGGGTGTGGGCACACACGCACACGACCACCCTGCACTCCCCCTGCTTTTGGCACGCAATGGCAAAACGGTTAGCCATCACTGGCCTAGGCCATATAGTGCCCTCTTGTGGTCAGTAATGGAGATAACCGTTCTAGATCAGTATTTCTTCCACCAGTTGTCAAGATCAATATTGTCTGAGGCAGAAAGTGTTGGCTCTCACAAAGAGAAGGATAAAAGCAGCTTGCAATTTTACTTTTATTGAGTTCTGACTAATGATGGCCTTATAACATAGCTCATTGATTCTAATATACTGTGAAGATGATTCAGAAGATGATTCATATCCTGCCATATTTCAAACACTTCATTCTCTTTTGCAATATTTTCTGATTTCCTCTTATCTTTAGTTCTTATAGCGTCCATTGATTATAGATGCTTGCTCATATTTTCTGCATTGTTGTTCACCCATTCAAATAAATCCACCAAGGAACACTGGCAAAATACCTGAGGATTGGAAAAGACCTGATGTGGTTCCCATCTTGGGGGGAAAAAAGAGGGGGGGGGAAACAGACCCAGAAAACTACAGACCAATCGGCCTAACATCAATACTTCGGAAGATACTGGAAAAGATAATAAAAAAACAAATCTGTGAACATCTAGAAACAAAGTTATAACTAAAAACCAGCATTGGTTTGTTAAAAACAGATCATGCCAAACCAATCTTATTTCATTCTTTAAGAAAATGATTAAATTGGTAGACCAGCAAAATGCAGTGGACATAGTATACTTAGACTTCTGCAGGGCATTCGACAAAGTAGACCACAATCTACTTCTTGGTAAGCTAGAAAAATGTGGGATAAACAGCATCACCACCAGATGGAGTTGTAACTGGCTGATAAACAGTACTCAATGATTCGTCCTTAATGGTACTAGGTCTACATGGAGGGAAGTAAGCAGTGCGGTACCACAAGATTCCGTCTTAGGCCCAGCACTCTTTAGTATCTCCATAAATGACTTAAATAAGGAAATAGAAGGGGAACTCAACAAATTTGCAGATGTCACTAAGCTGGCAGGAATAGCAACACCCCAGAAGACAATCTCAGGATCCAAAAAGATCTTGACAGACTTGAACAATGGACCCTATCCAACAAAATGAAATTTAATGCGGAGAAAAGCAAGGTTTTACATTTAAGGAGAGAAAAATCAAAGGTACACATACAGATTAGGTGAAACCTGGCTCAACAACAGTAACTGTGAAAGGAACCTTGGAATTCCAGTGGATGAGCACTTAAATATGAGCCAGCAGTGTGCGGCAGCATCCAAAACTAATAAAATGGTTGTATAAACAGGGGCATAGAATCAAAATCATGTGAAGTATTAGAATCACTTTATAAAGCCTTAATAAAGCTACATCTGGAATTGCTTCATCCAGTTTTGGTCACCACATTACAAAAAAACTTTGGAAAAAGTGCAAAGAAGAGCAACTAAGAAGATTAAAGGCCTGGAGACTAAAACATAAGAACGGTTCGAGGACTTGGGTTTGGCTAATCTAGAGAAAAGAAGGCTGGGGGGGACAGGATAGCAGTATTCCAGTATTTGAGAGGCTGCCACAAAGAGGGTCAACTTATTTTCCAAAGCACCAGAGGGCAAGACAAGAAACAATGGATGGAAATGAATAATTTAATTTAATTTAATTTCCAATTTATATACCGCTCTTCTCCCTGAGGACTCAGGGCAGTGTACAGCCAGAATTAAAAACATGAAATACAAATATTTAAAGCAATTAAAATATATATAAATTTGGCCCCAAAATTTAAAACTAACAAACCAATTAAAACATTTAAACTTTCTTCTTAAACCAGCCCGGCTTGTTGGAAAAAATGTGTTTTAAGGGCACGGCGGAAGGCACTGAGGTCATGAATTCTCCTTATCTCTGGGGGCAGCTGATTCCAGAGGGTAGGTGCCCCCACAGAGAAGGCTTTCCCCCTGGGGGTCACCAGCCTACATTGTTCGGCTGATGGCACCCTGAGGAGGCCCTCTCTGTGGGAGCGCATGGGTCGATGGGAGGTCGTCGGTAGCAGCAGGCGGTCTCGCAGATAACTAGGCCCTATGCCATGGAGTGCTTTAAAGGTGATCACCAACACCTTGAAGCGCACCCGGAAGACCACTGGAAGCCAGTGCAGCTCGCGCAGGAGCGGTGTTACATGGGAGCGCCATGTTGCTCCCGTCACTACCTGCATTCTGGACCAGTTGGAGCCTCCGGGTGCTCCTCAAGGGGAGCCCCATGTAGAGAGTGTTACAGTAGTAAAGGCGAGAGGTGACGAGGGCATGAGTGACTGTGCACAGGGAATCCCGATCAAGAAAGGGCTGCAACTGGCGGATCAGGAGAACCTGACAAAAGGTCCCCCTGGTCACAGCCGTCAGATGTTCCTCCAAGGACAACTGCATATCCAGGAGGACTCCCAGATTGCGAGCCCTTTCCGTGGCGGCCAAAGACTCGCCCCCAATAGTCAGTGATGGAGTCAACTGACTATATCGGGACGCCAGGAGCCACAGCCACTCAGTCTTGGACGGGTTGAGCTTGAGCCTGTTCCTCCCCATCCAGATCCGCACAGCCTCCAGGCACTGGGACATCACTTCAAGGACATCACTTCAAGGGAATAAAGGAGAGAAGCAATCTGGAATTAAGGACAAACTTCCTAACAGTGAGGACAATTAACCAGTGGAACAGCTTGTCTTCAAAAGGTATAGGCAGTGATGGCTAACCTTTTTGCTGTCATGTGCCAAAAGCAGGGGGAGTGGGGAAGGGTGTCATGCACGCATGTGCCCACACCCATAATTCAACAACTCCCCATGCCCCTTCCCCCCCGCGCATGTGCGCGTGACACCACCACCCCCGCAGTCCCCCCCTTTTGGTACACAATGGCAAAAAGGTTACTGGTGGGCCTGGTAAGCCCGTTTTTCACCCACCCCAGACTCCAAAGGTTTCCTGACTTCCAGTGGGCCCGGAAGGCCCGAAAACCAGCTGGCTGGCACATGCATGCATGCAGGAGTTGAGCTAGGCAACGCTCGTGTGCCCACAGATATGGCTCCACGTGTTGTGGCTCCGACCCCCGAGCCTCTCTTATCAGAGGAGGAAGGCTCCGAACATGAAGGAGAGGAGTCGGCCAGGCCTCCCTCTCCAGGACCCTCCTCTCTGGCAATGCCTCAAGTGTCTGCCGAAGGAGAAGAGATTGGCCAGAAGCCAGGTGTCTCCGATCAGTCGGATAGCGACAACAGAAATAAGTTGTGGCTGGATCCACGCCAGCGTCAGTGAGACAAACGTACGCAGCAGAAGAGGAGGCGTGCCAGAGATTAAGCTGAGTCACACCCCACAGGCTATATAAGGGAGGGTGGTGGCCATTCTGACTCTGTGACGGACAAAGCTTAAACTTCTGGCAAGTCACTTGCACCTCTGGAAAACAACGCCTAATCTGCTGTGGATTTAATTTACGAACTGGACTGTTTAAACTGTGTGTATTTTGTTTGTGTTATCTGGTGGAGGAACACCCCCTCCTTCTTCTTGGAGTAAAGTCTTGGCAGGCAGCTACGGGGTTGCTGCCAAGTTTCTGATAACTGACTTTTTTTTAAAAAAATTGATTTATATGCCGCCCTTCTCTGGAGACTCAGGGCGGCTTACAATGCACTAAGCAATATCCTTCATACTTTTGTATATTTATACATTGGGTGTTTGAGAAGTTATTTAACCCCCAGCTGGCTGTTTGGGTGCGTGTGTGAGACGGGGACAGAACACCGCGTGCCACCTGTGGCACCCGTGCCATAGGTTCGCCATCACGGTTGTAGGGACTTCTTCACTGGAGATTTTTAAGAAAAGGCTTGATAGCCACCTATCTGAAATGATACAGTGATGGCTAACATTTTTCAGACTGAGTGCCCAAAGCGTGCATTAGCATTTGACATTTAACCCCCAAAATGCTATGCATGCAGAGGCCCCGTGCATGCATCCACCCCCATGCATACGCACCCCCTGCATGCGCCCTGCCCCCTTGCACGCGCCCTTCCCCCTGCACATGCATGCATGGCCTCCTTGCATATGCCCCCATGCATGTGCATGCGTGCCACGCACCCCCCCCACATGCATGGCAGAGATCCGAAGACCAGTTGGCCTGTGGGAGGCGTGCACACATGCACAGCAGAGCTGAACTGAGACGACGGCTCACGTGCCCACACACCTGCCACCTCTGGCATGGTGCCATAGGTTCACCATCATGGGTATAGGGCAGTGATGGCTAACCTTTTTGCCATTGTGTGCCAAAAGCAGGGGGAGCGCGATGGGGTCATACACACGCATGCCCGCATCCATAATTCTATGCGCCCTGCCCTCCTGTGCTCCCCCTGCTTTTGGCACGTGATGGCCTGGTGGGCCTGGTAGGTCCGTTTTTTGCTCTCCGCAGGCTCCAGAGCCTTTCTAGGAGCCTGGGGAGGGCAAAAATGGCCATCCCCAGCCCCCCAGAGTCCGAAAACAGTCTGTTTCCTGACTTCTGGTGGGCCCAGAAGGCCCAAAAATCAGCTGGCTGGCACACGCATGTGTGCCGGAGCTGAGCTCGCATGCCCACCGATATGGCTCTGTGTGCCACCTGTGGCACCCGTGCCCATAGGTTCGCCATCATGGGTATAGGGTATCCTGCTTGAGCAATGGGTTGGACTAGAAGACCTCCAAGATCCCTTCCAACTCTATTCTGATTGCTTGATTGAATACATGGGGATCCATAATATTTGTATATTCATTGAACTGAACTGAATTGAATTGGTCATTTTTGCCCTGACTATGGCTACTTTTAACTCAATTTGCCCTGTTGTTGGGGTCCAGCTTTGAATTTCACGTGTCATATAAAGCCCCCAACCTGCCAATTGTTATTCATCTCTTTTGTAGAATTACTGCAACATTCCTCTTTGACCATGATCTAGAAGTAAAATTAAAATGATAAGTAATTCATGTAATTGTATAATTCACATCATCTCTTTCACAAGCAGGGCTTTTCTTGAGGAAGAGAATTTGCAGCCCAACTTTCGTGTAAAGGATGAAGTCATATGCTCCATTTACGAGGATCGTGGGAAAACATCTCATCCGAACCATGGATTATTGACTCACTTTATTTTCACATATTGGGAACCAGGGGTGAAATCCAGCCGGTTCTATCCGGCTTGGGCGAACCAGTAGTGTTGTCTGCGGGAGGCTTCACCCACCTGCGCGGACGTTATGACGTCACTTTTTTGTGACATTTTAAGCCTCTGCACATGTGCAGAAGGCTTTGCACATGCGCAGACAATGGCACACGGAGCGTGCACATTGGCAAACCGGTAGGGAAGATAAATAAATTTCAGCCCTGATTTGAACCACCTATTTCCCTCAGAGAGGGACTCTCCATAGTGTACAAGAACATGTTAAAATATAAACGCAGTATATAAAATTTTAAAAAATTAGGAGGCAAGAATAATCAAACACTATTAAAATTAGTTTTAATTAGTTAAAAAAAGGGAAGGGAGGGCTTTCAGGAGACTAACCAGTGATGGGTTTCAATTTTTTTTTACTACCAGTTCTATGGACGTGGCTTGGGCATGGCATGGCTTGGTGGGCATGACAGGGGAAGGATACTGTAAAATCTCCATTCCCACCCCACTCCAGGGGAAGGATACTGCAAAATCCCCATTTCCTCCCGAATAGCTGGGACTTGGGAGGCAGAGAATAGATGGGGGCGGGGCCAGTCAGAATTTTTACTACTGGTTCTCCAAAGTACTCAAAATTTCCGCTACCGGTTCTCCAGAACTGGTCAGAACCTGCTGAAACCCACCTCTGGGACTAACCAGCCCCATGGCTGTGTGTTCCTCTGAGCTCCTCATGCAGTGCCACAAAGCCATTTTTTGACCCCTTTTCATAAGGCCAGGAAAGTGGGGGCCTGCCTAATTTATGGGTGAAGATATATTCCATAAGGTGGGAACAATGGCAGAAAAATCTCTCTTCTTAGACTCCACCAGAAAGAGTTCTTCAACTGATGGGGTCTGCAACATATTATATCATAATCTTCTGACCAAATCAGAGCATTATTTATTTCAGAAATGCTTCATAGTCTATTTTTATCTCAAACACAGCTGGAGAAGAGATGAAGCTGGCAAATTAAAAGAAAGGGAATCAGAGACAGAAAAATAGATTTATTGGATGTGGGCTGCAAAAGTCCAGATGACTGCTTATTAAACTCTTAACTTCATCCAATGAGAACCCAGGGTTTTGGAATACAGAACCAGTTTTCCTAGCCTAACATGGTGTTTTATATATGGTAGGTTCTCTTCTGAGCAAAGCAGATCTTCTATGAATAAGCAGTGGCCCTTCCAATCTTATTTATATATTGAGTGTGGCTCAGTACTGGCTTGCTTATGGATGTGTGCACGCTCACGCGCGATGCTTCTGCGCATGCACAGAGATGTCTGGGCGGGTAGGCGGAGCCTCCCGCCGCCATCGCTACCGGTTCGCCTGATCCAGGGTGAACCGGTAGCAACCCACAACTGGTGTGGATCTCATGCATTGCTAATTGTGATTGCTAATTGTGAGGGAATTAGGAATCTCTAAACCAGATTATAGCTTTTTTTTTTTGTTCCAAGTGAGCATTACAAAATTGGAGTTAGAATTTATGGAACTATCAATGCCACTATGATCCAAAGACATTTGCCAGTGAGAATTTAGTGAAAAAAATATTCTAGGCTACAACATTAGTGTGGATAATTGCCCAAAAGAGCCCCTTGCATTATTGCATTATTTGACAGGCATAGTACAGACAATCTTACAAAGCTACAATAATCTTCTCTTGGCCCTGTTTAAATAAATTGCAGCGACAGATGTCCCATTCGTCTAGTACCAGTCCATCAGCCCCTGAAATCCTATTAGGTCATTTGAAGGAATAAACATAATCTCCCTAGCTTTCCCGTTCCTTTTCTTCCCTATCTTTCCACCAACATCTCCGCTAGTTAGCTGAAGAATCCCGGGTTGATGTTTTATACTGCTTCAGAATATTTTTGAATCAATATTTGAATCAATGAATGGTATTCAGGCTTTGAAGGTTAATCAACATGTGATACAAGGATATTAAGAAAAACAAAAAAGGAACACCCGCAAGATGGAGGCAGTGAAGTCTTTGGCTTGATATACAAGACATCGAAGTCTTATATCCTACAGAACATTATTTATGCTGGTGCAGGAGAATAAGTTGTATTCTTCCCATACAACTGCAAAAAAAGTAGCAGTTCTCTCCAAGACCAAGCCTTTTCCTCTTTGAATTAGCGGTTCTACATTCTTTACAATGCCCCTTCAGTCAGACATCCTCCGTGAAGTATGGGCATCCGAAGGGTAAGTCTATGTATATTCTCCTTAAGGAAGGATAAACTATCTTTGGCATGACATTGGCAATCTACATTGGAAGCGAAAGTAGATTATTTTACCGGGTCTTTCAGTGCTGCCTCCAATTTTGGAATGCGGTAAAACTTAGACAAGATGGCTTCAATTGACTCCCCATCTCTGGGTGAATTTCCTTCTCATCTTTATGACTACTATAAATTTGCTTATCCCCTTCCTCTAGAAGGAAAGGGAAAATCTGTCTTATTGTTGCTTGAATGCTCAGGGAAAGTAAATAGTCAGAGCCAAAGTGGGGAGGGGATGGGGGAAGGGTAGTAATCAAGCTGGCCAATAAGTCCTAAGAGTATTGATGCTTACGGGACCTGAAGTCCTTCTCAACATCTCCTTTCTCGTAATTAAAATAATAGGAAGATCTTAAGGGTGCATTTATGAAAATATCTATAGAAATTCTCAGTCGTCCAGGTCATAGTTGTCCCAAAGGTGCTTTTTCAAGAGGCAACTAGACTTTCTGGGGTTTTTTTGAAGATGTTTCGCTTCTCATCCAAGAAGCTTCTTCAGCTCTTGGATGAGAAGCGAAATGTCTTCCAAGAAAAACAAGACAGTCCAGTTGCCTCTTGAAAAAGCACCTTTGAGATTATGAAAATGTTAGAGATTTTCAAAATTATCAATTATATTTGCAGTAAATAATATCGTAGTTCCTATGGGTTCTTCTAGTACAAAATAAACAAAGGGAGTGAAGTGAGAGAAATGAGTGAAAAACTAGTTTAGTTTGCCAGTCTCTAAGCGGAAAGTTTGCTCTTTCACATCAACCATTTAACGGCCTGACCTCAAAACTATTTCCTAGACAGGCAGCTTGATCAACTGAAGAATTTCTTTCCTTTATTTTATCTTCATTAATTATAGCAAAGATCAATGGTGATACAATTTCATTCAATGTTGTGAGTGCTTAAATAAATACATTGCTAAGAAAAAATTAAATTATCTGAGAAGATTTGGCTGTCTTGTGATATTTTGCTCCTATTTTAAAAAAATGAGAACTTGATTTGTTTTAAATTAAATCCTTGGATGTCGTGAGCTATAGGAAGCTAAAGAGGGGTTAGAATGGCATGCATTTGTCAGTACTTAAAGATCACTTCACTTGTCTAGTAACTAAACTTCCATATACTCCAGGAAGAAAAGAAAAATAACTTCAGGCCAAATTGATATGTACACAGTTTTAAAGCTACTGGTTTACTACAGCCATGACAAACTGAGATAGTTTAGCCTATTATAAAGAGGCAGGTTTTGTTTGTGTTATGTCCATGCTTCAAAATGTTTTGAATATCAGTCTTATCATTCTTTGATGACAAGCAGGTATGGGAGTTGTACTCTAACATATCTCAGGGTCACCAAGTTTAGAAAGGTTGGATTAAAACAGAAGAAATCCTTTCCCGGTTACGAGATTACTGGTTGGACTCCCAACTCTATTATGAATTCACCAGATAGTGTCTCTCAGTTTGCACCCATTTGCAATATGGAATTACTCACCTAACTTGCCGGTTTGGTATTATTGTAAGTTTCTGTTGGATGCAAATTTCTCTGGACCATTCAAATGCATTTCATAAATGCTAGAGAAAACTGTTGATGTAGGTTTTACCATCTAGAAAACTATAGCTTTTCTAATATTTATTGCCGCCCCAGTGAACAAGGTGCCCTGAGTTCTAATTATTTTGGGTCTTGAACATAAGTATACTGACCACTACTTAATATGGCATTCTCATAAATGTCTTTTACTTATGAGAATGCCATATACATCCGCCATATAAGATAGTCCAGAGTTATATATGTCAGAACTACTTTTATTGTAACAACTAAGTCTGGTGGCTTCTCTCTTCCATCCCTTTATCTTCGTGTGAACTAGGGAGGGGATTGTCTAAGATGTTTTCTCACCTTACTTTCTTGGCCTGAGTTGAAGCCCCATTTATCCAACCATTGCCTTAATAGCGGCTCTTCCTCCTCTCCTTCCAGAAAGAGCCATTTCCTCTTTCTACTACAATATATCTCCTTCTCCCTTCTATCTACAATTTAATAAGCCACTCTTCTCCTATCTGGCTCCTGTTGTGACTATAAAACACCCATGATTCTTCAATAACATTGGCCATCAGTGAGTTGCAACAGCTTGTTTATATCCTGCCCTTCTGCTGCAAAAGAAGCATTCAGGGCAACTTAAATATTATTTAAATTATCTTTCATAGAGCAGCAATGTAAGATAATCAACAAAGAGACTGCCAGGATCAGCTATTAAAAATAAAATAGAATCAGAGAATTGGACACATATCCCTGACAGAGGGCTGGCTATCCACTCATTGCCTGTATAAATTCAGGAATGGGGATCCCACCATGTGAAACTTGTTTTATTCGTAGATTTTTTCCCCCCTAATATCCATTCCAAAACTGCCATCAGCTCATTCAAATCCATTAGTGCCTGTATAGTATCCTTCAACAGTGGCGAATAGTCTTAATTATATTTAGGGAAACTAACTTTAAAAAATAAAACACAAGCCAGTTATGATCCACTTAAATCTCACGCCTGGATCCAAGACAATTTCTGGGCTTACTCATTGCATTAAGCCATAGTTTGTTCAGAAACTAACTAACATTGATCAGTGAAGGGGTCAACTTGCCTCTTGGGTAGAAGATTGCAAAGTTGGAACAAGATAGCCAAGAGGCTTTTGCCCCACCAAGTATATTTCTATTGATATATATATAGTATGCCGATCAAGGCTTCTGAGGAAGAAC
Source organism: Ptyas mucosa (assembly GCA_012654045.1). NCBI lineage: Eukaryota > Metazoa > Chordata > Lepidosauria > Squamata > Colubridae > Ptyas > Ptyas mucosa. The sequence goes on from WNWU01000004.1 coordinate 15,086,870, forward strand.
AGAGAGTGAGCTGCATAGATCTGCATAGCCAACAGGTGACAACAAAGAGACCCAGTTGTTTGCAATCCAGAAAAAGTCTGTGTGGAGGAAAATAACGTTTCAGGTATCTTGCATCCAAACTATGTAAGGTTATCAGCAATATAAAATACTTTGGGTGCCTGATTTAAAATAATGCTAGCTAGAATTGATCAGACATGGAAGGTTCAGTTTAACATTTAAGAAGGGGGGAAATATCAGCGTTCGGCATGGATTTATTCATTCTGGCACACCTCCTTACATCAAGGATGAAGAACATGGATTGGAATCGGTATCATAGAAGGAGAGAAGGACTAAGAAGTATGGTACATACGTAACAAATTGAGGAATGATTCCACCATATGATTGCCTGTCTATAGTTTCACCTGCTAGCAACAAAATGTCCCATTGCATGAACAGTATGTGCTGTATTACTAATGTTTGCACTGCCATCTGCTGGCACATTTAGGTTTCACCTTTAATCCTCACATTATATATATATATATATATTCTTTGGATTGTAGCATGTGGGTTTGGAAGCAGAACCAAATAGACATCTAATGCAGTATATTCTTAAAGCTTTCAGGGAATATGCCACTCAGAGTCACATTCAAGTGAGATAGGCATCTATATAAATTTAATCAATAAACAGAATAACAAAAATGTTAGGATTGTAGGCTAAGACTGGGCAATTGAAATAAAACCCCAGAACGAGGGACATCAATTATAGCAGGGGTGTCAAACTCACGTCATGGCGGCATCATGTGACATATTGAGACTTTCCCCCCCTTCGCTAAACTGGGCGTGGGCATGGCCAGCACGTGACGCATCCGGCCCACAGGCCGGGACTTTGACAGCCCTGAACTATAGGAATCAAATTGACTTCTATTTCATAGAGGGTGCAATCGCCCAGGTTTGTTCCATAAACATTTTAGCTTCCAGTTTAAAGTAGACCTTCCCAATCCCTCATGGTGTTTTTTTTTTAATTCCCCCTTCCTTAGTGCAAATGAGGAATCTGCACCTCCGAAACTTAAACAGGTAAGAAACACCTTCTTATCCAACCTTTAGCTTGATTGTTCTCATATGCCTCACATACTGCATATGCCTCGACGCCATTTTGAATTTCTCTGTTTACAAATTGTGTGGCTCCTGAAATTAGAATGTTGATTTTCACACCTGTGAAGTATCATGTCTTAAAACGTCATTCAATCATCACCATGGCTGGATAACTTGGTAATAAACAGGATTTAACAGCATTAGTGTTGAAATGGCCAATAACTACATCCTGATCATTATTTCCTGCATTTCAATCCCACCCTTCCTTCAACAGGCACTTGCATAAGGTTGTTCCATAACTCAGAGCTTTACGCTGAGATCACTGTCCTTCTCAGGTAGACACATATTTTTTATGGATAGGTGGGCACAATCCCCACAGTTAATCCCTGTTTATCATCCTACATTATTGCAAAATCTAACCTTAATTAGATAAGCTACCTTCTGTCTCCCGGCATAGACAGAAGGCTGAGATTGCTAATCTGAACAAATTAATCTCATAAAAGAAGATTGTAGGCATCATTCACATCACCAACTCCTTATTTGCAGACTCTGCACTAGCACCATTTTTCAAGCATATTTCTCAACCGTGTGACCTGCATTTGATCAGTCACAATTAATTATAGTTTATGACTAATGGGATTGACTGTAAGGTAATCTTGATCCATCTGCTTCCTCTGTGAAGTCTTTCTGAGTGACCTCAATCTCGGAGGAACTGTGCTGTGGTGTTTGAGAGCATCTTGTATAGTCTCACAATCCCGTTTTAACACATAATGGAGCGATAACCATGCAATGACCCACCTAAAGGGCACAATCAATGTAAATTTTTGAAAGCTTTACATCTCTTTGAAAGGTAAGATGCTACAAAAAGAAGATGAAGGTGGGTGGGGTAGAGATTTTGGCCTTAAAGCCATAAAGCTTGTGTCATCAAAGTCTGTGATGTTTCACATAGATTCTAGATTTTGCTGTGATGCAAGAAATAGTTATTCCCTATTTTTAAAATTATACAATCCACCAGCACCAAATCCTCTCTCCATCTTTCAATGAAACACAGAGTCATAATCTCCCAATTACATTTATCTGAACTCCTGTATCATGTCCAGGATTATTGTAAACAGTCTTTGATACTCTCTAATAAATGCAGCCAATGGTTTGGATCTACCAACTGTGTGTGTGTGAGTGAGTGAGTGAGTGAGTGAATGTGTGTATTCATATCTGATCATACATATGCTGCAGCCTTATGCTATTACCATTGTGTAATAAAGGAAGGTACATGGGTGGAAAGTGGTGTCTTCTACCTCCACCCCTTATTATGTCATCTAATAGTGGGTGAGCGTGTTAATTCTTTCTGCTTCCTTGTATTTGAAAAGAACCTGTATGTGTGAGAGAGAGAGGGAGAACGAGGGGGGGGAGAGAGAGAGAGTGGGAGAGGGAGAAGGAGGGAGAGGGAGAGAACCTAGAGATAGGCAATTCACAATAGGTGAACAATCCCCACCATCTTATCCAGGCCCATTTTTGGTTTCTCCATAAATCATACCAGCAACATTCTTAATTCAGCAGCAAACCATAAGACATAGTGGTGCAACCTTGCCTTCTTCCCTCTGTATAAAGACAAGCAGCCAGCAAGGCTCTGAATGGTTTTACCCAACAACATTTCCAACCTCCAAAAAATTTAAGTGCTGTATCAAGTCTGGTAGCAACTGCAGCACCCCATATCTCCAAAACATCCAAATCTAGCCGAAAATGTGCTTTCTCACCTTAATTTTAAAATTGCACATCACGGCTTGGAAGACACACAGATTAGGTAAGCAACTACATAGCACAACACTGCCTGCATGCTTTCTTATTTATCAAGGACCTTGGTAAACCTGTCCTTGCCTAAAAGTCTTGCTTTTCTATGGTTTGCAAATACTCAAGTTGATTAACCCCATCATTTGAAAGCAAAGGTGACGTAACTGCTTTAATCTTGTTCTACAAAGAAATGCACACTCTCTCCCCCCCAACAAACCTAAGGAATGGGTATGGGTTGCTGTACCTGGAGTCCTTCCATAGCCACTTTCAAGAAGAAATAATGTTTCAGGAGTCGTGTCTCACATCACAGTATAACTTGGCTTTCATACAAACTCTGCAATTATATTTAAAACATTCTGCTTCCTCGTGTGAGTTCTTTTGAACACGTGGACATCACTTTACATAAATAACTAAATAGGAATCAATAACTTTCACTGCTTAAGTCTTCTATCAATATTGGACAGTTCCAATATTGTAGCTACAAAGCAGCAAAAAAGCTGAGGAACATTCCCAAATTTGTACTGGCTTCTTGAAAAGGATCTCACTGCAATTGGAAAGAAATAACAACTGGTCTTGCCGTGACATAAGCAAATGAAGCCATCGTGTTTTCTCTGACATCTAGGCTGAGTTGCAATGTTCAGTCTCTCTGCTAGTGATATCCTTACTTGACCAGTTTAATAAACAGTATCTTGTTTGTTTGTTTCTTTGCTATCAATTGGAACTCTGACTGGTAAGTTGTTTTAAGGATCATTGCTATCTTTAAACTTTGGTTATGGAATGGAATTGTCTAGGCTTTATTGTCTTCATTTGTTTTTAAATCAGTGACTCTAATAATGAGATTATGTTGTATAAACACTGTCAGTTAAATTCAAGCAAGCATGATGGTGTTGAAAATGGTAGCAATAAGTTAAAATTTCCTACCAGTTTTTCATATAAGCACTCTAGATATTAATGTCATTCAGATGAAGGATACCTCAGATGTTTCTGCATTGCTGCCGCTTCTTCTCACATGCCTATGTGCTTTTGAAATTATTGGTGCAAGAAAAAAATATAAACAATATATCTCTTGGTTTCCATGGAGACTGACTGTTAAATTCTGTCAGATATCAAACACAGAACATCAGATGTTGACTCCAAATACAGGGATTGAATGTACATCCTTAGAAACCCTTGTGGAGGTTTTCAGAGCAATTCTAAACATATTTACATAAAGGCAGATCTCACAGAAGATTCACAAAACTACATTTTAAAGCAAAGTCAGATTTCTTGCCGTTGTAATAAACATTGCCTAGAAAAATGTTACAAACTTTATTACTGTACTGTTTATCAAATGCTGAAATCCCCTGACAATGAAAGAAAAGGCATTATCCTACTTACATGTCAAAGATATCATCTCAGTCCTCATTGGGCTATTTAACGATCCTTAATAAAAGTTGTTCATCAAATAATTACCAAGTATTTTTGCCATATCTGGGACAAATCATTCCTACTTTTCTGTGCCACATTTCAGATTTTTATTTCAGTGTGCTGAGGTAGTGGAAATAGTTTACAAATACCGTCTCCTCAACTAATTTTGCCCTGGCTTCCAATAATTGGACTGAGACGTTGAGCTTCCAACTTGAAACAGACACTGATTTTCATATGTATTCTTCTGTGCTGGGTGGATTTTACTTCTAGGATACTTACTGAGTTTCCACAAAATTATAACAGAAAGTTCCAAAAACTTTCTGTTATACAAGTTTATGGAGATCAGGTTATCAAACACAATTATTGAGGTCACATAACATCAGAGGTGGGTTTCAGCAGGTTCTGACCGGTTCTGGAGAACCAGTAGCGGAAATTTTGAGTAGTTTGGAGAACCAGTAAATACCACCTCTGACTGGCCCTGCCCTGATCTATTCTCTGCCTCCTGAGGAAATGGGGATTTTGCAGTAAACTTTCCCTGGAGTGGGGTGGGAATGGAGATTTTACAGTATCCTTCCCCTGCCACGCCCACCAAGCCACACCCACAGAACCTGTAGTAAAAAAAATTGCATCCCACCACTGCATAATACATTATGCCAAAAGAAACCATATTATGAGTTATTATGATATCTTGGTTTATACATCATATTAAGATAGTGGCAGAGATCCTATAACACACTGAATCAAATCCATTTTAATGTACTGAAGTTTAGTAATATGAGGCAAATCTACCCAATAAATAGCAATTCTTAGCAGAAGAAATGGAGATATAGAGCAGGTAACTAGAATACATTGTGATATTTATGTAATCTTAAACTTTTCCCACAAAATTTTCCTACCTGGCAAATTGCTGTACACAGTACTATTTCATTACATACATGTATTTTGCACAATATATCTGAAGAATGATACATATTCATTAGTTTATGGCAAAATTCCAGCTGATACAATGAGACTAAGTATAACCCATATTACTTATTATGACTTACTATGAAACTGAATAAGACAGTTTCTTCATAGGTTTCATTAGCCATCAGAGTAGGGCTAATCATTGTGCAGCCCAAAATAATTGAAGGCTCATTAAAGATGGGTGGAGTTGGCTCAGTCGTTGTTCATCACTGTTCATAACAGGATGGTTTCACTAGGTGTAGCTCAGCTACCAAACATCTGGATGACCACTAGATGGCAGCAAAGAGATACCTGAAGCCTTAATTGATTTAATGGCTGCAGAGAGTCACAGCCCTATTTTCATCACATTTTCTTTTTTGCTTTTTAATTGGAAAGGAATGAAACCCAATATCATTTGGGGTTATAACAGCTTATTATTTGATCGTTTAAATTTTAAAAACTTTAACTTGAGTTGAAAGTAATTATTATTAGCATTACTTTAATTACCTTTCTTATTTTTATTTGCTTTTGCTTCCCATTCCCCTCTTCTTCCTCTTTTTTCCTTCTTCTTTAAATTTCTAACCTTGTTGGTTAGGAAGAAAAAAACCATGATAATGTGATTATGGCTTACTTTGTATGTTTTGAAAAACCAGTAACTATATTTTAAAAAATCTTTTTCACCAACTCATAATTTTAGAGGCATCAACCCTCAACTTTTAACTTGTGGGATTGGCAGTAGTAGTTTGGTTTTATGTATTGGCTGCTTTGTTTATTTTGTAATATGCCCATGGCTGCAAGCCTCTCTGAAATTACTCACTTGCTTCTCCTCCTGGTATTTGTCACTTGTAAGTAGACCTGAGTTATGGTATCTTTTCACACTGTGCAATCATAAAAGACTGGTTTGTTCTTAGGTTTTGATTCAGAGCCAACCCTCACATCTCCCTTCTTTTTTCAGGCAACCAATATGGGTTGCATTTGTGTGACACAAATGGACACACATTAACAAAAACAGAAGCATCCAGCACGTGCCATTGTATATGTTCTCATCAGCACAGGTCAAAAACTACAGTTCAAATACTGTCAATCAGCCATTTATAAATTCTGTTCTCAGGATATATGTAACATTGATTTTGCTTTTTGTGTATAAATATACTCATGCATTTTCTAATAGTAAAGACTAGATAAATACACTGAAGGCAGAAAAGTTGGGAACACAAAGTTGGGACAGAGGAAAACTCACTAGAAGGCAAGATTTATAGAATCTATTTCAGATTTTTAACTTTTGGTGTAAGGGAGGGAGGGAGGGAGGAAGGAAGGAAGGAAGGAAGGAAGGAAGGAAGGAGCTGTTTTTGTGGATCCAAATGTACCATTACATTACACCCGTCAGGGATGTGGTGGCTCAGTGGCTAAGATGCTGAGCTTGTCGATCGAAAGGTCAGCAGTTCAGCAGTTCGAATCCCTAGTGCCACGTAATGGAGTGAGCTCCTGTTACTTGTCCCAGCTTCTGCCAACCTAGCATTTTGAAAGCACGTAAAATATACAAGTAGAAAAATAGGGACCACCTTTGGTGGGAAGGTAACAGTGTTCTGTGCACCTTTAGCGTTTAGTCATGCCAGCCACATGACCACGGAGACATCTTTGGACAGCGCTGGCTCTTTGGCTTTAAAATGGAGATGAGCACCGCCCCCTAGAGTCGGGAACAACTAACACATATGTGCAAGGGGAACCTTTACCTTTACCTTAATGTACCATGGTCAGCTCAGGTGTCAATAGCCTGTTTGCCAATATCCTTATCCCCTACCACTCTCTATGTGGACCTTTGTCCCCACACTACCCCAAGTCTGGTATTCTGAACCTTTACTTTGAATACTGTTTCTTAGTGTTTCTCTATGCTCTTTATTAGATGCTTTGAAACAGAGATTCCAGAGATAGAACTATTGATATCCATAGCAAGTTACAGAGGTCTATCCCACATATGATAATACTGTAAAAGCTTGCATTTTCTCTTTGAGTATTATTAAGCAATTTTTAAAAATTCTGCAGAGATTTCCAATAAATGCCCATATCGGTCATCAGAACTTTTCCCCTGTGGTCAGTTGGGGGCAGATGTTTATTAAACAGAGGTACTTGATTTGTAGGAGGACACTGATGGTATTCTTTATGTAGGATAGCTATCATGTTGTGAAATTAACATAATTCAATGTAGAGACCATTTTATCATTAAGATACTGCATCTCCATCACTTTTTGCAACTTGTTTCTACCTGCAGCCACCCATCTGCTGGAGCAGAAGCTGAGGAAGAAATTGAAAGATACTACACTGGAGGCAAAGCCTAAAAAGTCCAGAGTGAAAAAGCAGGAAAAATCAAGCTCTGCAGAAGAAGCCAATAATACTTCAGTTACTAGTAAGGAGAGGAGCAAAAGTTCATTATCATACTAGAAATATAGATATTGGTCCATGAAAAAGACTCAGTGCTGTTATCTTCTTATTTGATAGCAGTCAGGCATAGAATCACGGAGCTTTCAAGTCATCCTACTGGCAAGAAGCATGTGGGGAAGGGTGATGGTAACTACTACTGCTACATTTGTGTCAGAAGCACCTACCAAGGCGCTTCCAAGTTGAAAGGATTAGCTGGTGACACCACCCAAGAGACACCCAAGGGGTCTAGTTTCTTGCCCATATTATTTTCCCATCAGATTGTACCTATTTATCTACTTGCATTTTTGCATGCTTTTAAACTGCTAAATTGGCAGGAGTTGGGTCAAATTGATGAGAGCTCATTGCATCACAGCTTGCACTCTTGGGTTTTGAACTACTGAACTGTTAACCTCTCAATGATCTTTGGACTCAGTGCCCTAATCCCATGAGCCACTGTGTCCCCTTGGAAAGATGACTAGGCCATATTCAGAGGTGTAACTTCCATCCTTCTCTTTCTCCTGGGTTTCTGAACAACTGAAATTTTAGTATATAGACAAAAATATATCTTTCTTTCAAAAGAGTTGACAGATGAAAGTAGGATTGCTAATATTTTAATGGTTTCAGTTTACTAATTAATATTTATTTACTACACATGCTAGATTTATATGCTACCTTTCCTCAAGAAGCTCAAGGTAATATTCATCATAATCCTTCCTCACCATAATGACTCCTCTGTGGCTGATGGTAGACTTGAACCTTTGTCTCCTATGTTCTAGTCCAAAACTATAGCCACTATACCATGTTGATTCTCCATAAGGTATTTCATTTAATGAGCTAACAAATATATTTGTTCTGAAGAGCAATAAACACCTGATTGTATCTGCTGGAAAAAAAGATCTGCATATAAGTTTAGTACATAAAGGAAAAAGAAGTAAAAATAACCAGAATAAGATCCTCCATACACTTTTGTGCAATCATACCATCAGTGAAATAGACATGATTGTAACTTTATAAATATACAGTTGTTAGTTGTTTAAATTCTTTCATTCTTATTATGTCACATTATAATATAAAATGGAACACAGAAATCAAATCAATTTATACTCAAGAAAGCTCAGGATTTAGAGAAAAGATCGTTTAAATTTTGTAGGTGAAAAGATGGGACTTTCAGCCAACTATTTGCCATTGTTTCATCTAAAAGAAAACAAGATGGGACAATAGCAGAAAAGAAAATTCACATGTCGGAATTAGGTTCCATCTGAATCCCTGTAGAGTAAGGAAGAAGCTATTTAAAGAGTAAGAGGAGCTAAACGTCCCCCCCCCCCATAATTTTACAGTCTCCAATACAGATGTTTCTAGTTTTATTGGTAAAATGCTAAGACTAGTGGTACTTGCTGTCCAAAAGAGGAAGGAGTATTTTCAATGGGTAAATCTTGACTGAAATGGTCTTCTGTGGCTAGTATGGTACTTTGGATCCCCTAATTTTATGGGAATCTCTCCTGAACATGTTAGAAAATGCTGTTTTACCATCAAGTGTGATCTTAAGAGTGATCAGCTCCTAACAGTGATCACTACCATATTGTAGTCAAATTCATTCAGTAAACACACATTAGCCAGGATAACCCAAAGTATCCTGTAGCAATGAGGGTATTACCATATTTTTGTCTCAATAATCAACACAGGTCAAGCGAAACATAGAACAATCTAATTTGATCCCAAAAGTCAAGGTATTTGCTGCTTTTCCAAAGCCATTCCATTCGTCCAGCGGTGAAATGCTCCCGGTTCGGACCAGATCAGGCGATCCAGTAGTGATTGTGGCAGGTGGTTCAGAGAACCGGTAGCAATGGCGGCATGAGGCTCCGCCCACCCACCTAGGTGTCGTTACTTTCTGCTTTTAAAAGGTTTTTTAAAAGGCTCTGATGATCGCATGCCACAGCTGTGATTGCCAGAACCTTTTTTTACCTTTTAAAAGCATTTTTTACAACCTATTCACCTGAATAGGTTGTAAAAAAAGCTTTAAAAAAGAAAAAAAAAGTTGGCCACACCCACCCAATCACATTACCCCCCACCAAGCCATGCCCACAGAACCGGTAGTAACAAATTTTACATTTCACCACTGCATTCGTCCCATCGTTAGTATTGTACCTGTATTATACCCTGTCCTTCATTTCTCAAATACCTGTCTTGACTCTAGTGTCTCTTCCTAAGCTCTTGTCAGAAATGTAAAAAAAACTAAAAAGGAGAAGCCACGAGAACAGGATGAGAAAGTCACATACGCCAGATTAATTAAGGATCCCAAAAAAGAGAAGGAAACCTCTTCTTCTCATTCCAGCATCAGCAAGACACCAAAAAAGAAACACGGTAAGGTACTACCAGCTCCTGGCTCTTATGTTACAAGTAAGGACTTTTCTGTAGAACAGAAAACTTTAAGATGTATGGACTTCAACTCCCAGAATTCCACAGCCAGCAGGGAAGTGGAGCATGGAGAATGGAACATCAGTGGGAGTGGACATCATTGTGGGAGTTGAAGTCTACACATTTTCAAATTGCTGTTTCATAGGCAAGCTTGAAAACCATTGGTAAACAATGTACAGTCAAAAAAAATTTTTTCCTACCTGTAGATTTACTTAAAAAAAAAAAACTCATCACAAGTGTGGGACTGTGCTTTTCCAACATCATGATTCATTTTTAAAAATGTAAAAAATATTAATTTAATCTCCAACGGAAAAATCCTGAAAATATAGCATTTCTTCTCTCATGGATACCTGCATGATATGGTCAAAAAAATCAAAATGGCAGCCAGGACAATGTAATCACATATAAAAATGTGTTCCTTCCAGGTGAAATACTTATGTTTTTTGACCACATCTTATAGACATCTCTGCTCCTAATCTATCCAGTAGCACACATGGAGTGAAAGTATCATGCAAATTTTATTTCTTTATCGATCGATCGATCGATTGATTGATATGCTGCCCATCTGATCTAGAGGTAACAAATGAGATAAGTGTAATTGTGAAATTGCAGTGATCTGTGAACAAATCCTTCATCATTATAACAATAGCTACTGCCAAAACAGAACATGAACATTGTTAGCTCTTACAACTAACAGAATCTATCTGTATGCAATACTTCTGTTTTCCCCTTTTAATTGCTTGGAAACATTTGCATTTTTAATTTTCTATCTATTGATCTCTATTTATTCAAACTTTTAGAAGAGTCTGATGATGAAGATGAAGATGAGGAGGAGGAGGAGGAAGAGTGGGAGGAAGAGGAGGAGTCTGAAATTGAAGAGCCACCAAAAATGCCCAAAAGAAAGCTCCTCAAAGCTACTTCATTGGACAAAAGTAAAGTTAGGAAGGCCAAAAGTAAAGGTAAGTTTGAATTTCAGGATCATTTAATGGTCATAGACAAGTTGGCTTAGATGTGGTTTCATCCAGCGGTGAAATCCTCCGCGGATTGCCACTGGTACACTGCCCGTGCATGCGTGGTGCACGGTAAATGTGCGCTGCACACACGCATGTGCAATGCATGCCAAAAGCACACTGCATGTGCACATGCGCAGTGCACACTAAAAGCATGCTGTGCATGCACGCACAGTGCGTACCAAACGCGTGCTTCATGTGGAAAAAGGAGGCTTAACAAGGCAAGTAGAACAGTGAGGTGGGGAACAGCTGTGCTGCGCGATTTAGATTCACTAGAAAGCAGGATTTCAAGCGACACAGCTGATCGTCAGAAATACCGGTTCAGATGAACCGGTAGCTTTTTTTTTAGCTTTTATCATGACTGATTCACCTGAACTGGTGCGAACCGGTAGCATTTCACTACTGGTTTCATCTCCATGAGACTTCTATAGTTTTCAGTTTAATAATTAAACTATTCCCTAAAAGCCCTTGGGAAACCATACACATAAGCTGCTACCTATAGAATAGATATAGCCAGAATGAAAAGTTTGTTTCTGTTTTCTAGTGCTTTGGATGTGTGGACTTTTCAATGTGCATGTTTTTAAAACTGGTTAAATTTAAAATTATTTTTAACTGTTGTGGAATTCGCTTTTTAAGCGACTGCTCTGCAAGTTTAGTTAGACAAAAAGAGTGGAAAAATGTTATGACATGGGAGGACCTCCACAAATCTAATGTCACGAATAGGCCTGAGATTCCACACAAGATGGGAAGACATTCATAACAGCAAACAACAAGAAGATGTAAAACAAGCAATCGCTTTCCTCCTCTATAGCTAAAAGTGTAACTTCCTCTCTCCCTTCACCTGAATGTTTATTTACTTAGCATATTAGGAGCCCTGGTGGTGCAGTGGTTAGAAAGCCGTATTGCAGGCAAACTCTGCCCACAGCCAGGAGTTCGATCCTGAAGGGCCTCAAGTTGGCTGAGCCTTCCATCCTTCTGAGGTTGGTAAAATGAGGAGCCAGACAGTTGGGGGCAATATGCAAACATTATTGCCCAGACAGTGCTGTAAAGTGCTATGAGGCGGTATATAAGCCTAAATGCTATTGCTATTGCTATATTTGTATCCTATGCAACCTCCCCCTCGTGACTCCATTGGTTTTTGGTATATAAAATTACAGCATGTAAAAATGAAATTAAAAGACATTAATAAATACAATGACTAATATTGTTCATAAAATCTATTGCTAAACTTACAAAGACTTTTCTGCTTGGATGCCCTTGGGGAGGAAATATGTTTCTTGAAAGCTGCCCAAAAGATGGCGACTACTTTTGAAACAGTAGCACAGTTCTCTGAGTCCCAGCCAGGGGTGAAATCCAGCAGGTTCTGAGAGATTCTGGAGAACCGGTAGCGGAAATTTTGAGCAGTTAGAGAACCGGCGAATACCACCTCTGGCTGGCTCCAGAGTGGGGTGGGAATGGAGATTTTGCAATATCCTTCCCCCAGAAGTGGGGAGAGAATGGAGATTTTGCAGTACTATTTTGCCACACCCATCAAGCCACGCCCACAGAACCGGTAGTAAAAAAAAATTGGATTTCACCACTGGTCCCAGCCCTCCAATTTCCATCAGGGTGGGCACCTAATGCATTCTTTCCATGTTAGGCTGTGCAAGGTGAGCAGATTGTACTTGGAGAAGGTCTAGAATGAATGAAGAATGAATATCTGGAATGCAGGAACTGGGTATGGGTAGTCTAGAGAAAACAAGGACTAGGAGTGACATGATAGCAGTATTCCTGTATTTGAGGGGCTGCCAACTTATTTTCCAAACACCAGAAGGCAAAAATAAAAGGAACAATGGATGGAAACTAATCAAGGAGAGAAACAACCTGGAATTAAGGAGAAATTTCCTAACAGTGAGGACAATTAACCAGTGGAACATCCTGCCTCCAGAAGTTGTGAGTGTTTCATCACTGGAGGTTTTTAAGAAGAGCCTGGACAGCCACTTGTCTCAAATTGTATAGGGTCTCCTGCTTGAGCAGAGGGCTGGAGAAGACCTCCAAGGTCCCTTCCAGCTCTATTCTGATTGATTTAATGAAATGTGGGCCCCATCTGTACAGCCTCGGAAAGTTACTGGCAGCCCATGCAACGCACTTGCAGGATTAACTCAGTTCAGCAAGCAGGCAGATAAACACACTCTCTGCCAGCTGCAGTTTCTGAGTTACTTCACATGAAGCAAATTGCAGACTTCTGAAAGATGACAAAAGCATGAGTCATAGTCGTCAGCACCACATATGTCATAGAATTTTAATAATAGAAGAGGACTTCAATTAAATATTGTTTAATGTTTATTGTTCTTCCTGATACATACTAATGACTGTAATTATACTTGATTATATAGTGATATTGCTCAGATCTTTCATGCAAAGTACCGGTGATAGACCATTTTCTGTCTGAAAAACTACTTTATTATTTTGGTAAGGAGGATGAACAAATGGAAGATTGCAACTTGAAATGAAAGAGTACATGATAAAGAGTAGGACTTAACAAACAGAAACAAACAAAAACAGTTGTATATCTGCACAGGTTATCCTCAACCTGTGGCTTGTTGCTTAGCAACCAAAGTTATAACAAATCCCCCAAAAGCTAGTTATGATCCAATTTTGAAGTTATGACAGCTGCATTCCCATGGTCACATGAGACGGTAGCTTTTCAGAACCTGGCAACCAGCTCATCTTTACAGTCATTTGCAGCATCTTGAGGTCACAGTTTTTGACTTTTTGTGCCAATTTCTAGCCTTTACTTCCAATTTCTGGCAAAAAAAATAATAATCATTACCCATTGGGTAAAATGGATTTGCTTATTGGCCATAGTATTTACTTAATGATTCCTTTTTAAAAAAAATAGTATTCATTCAATTTTCAAACATTAAAATACACAGTACAAAAAATAGAAAAGAGCAAAAAATAGAAAACCATAACACACAACAAAAACAATCAAACAAAACTTAAACACTAGTAACAGGTTTCTACATCGGTATCTCTATCCTAATTAACTTCCATACACAAATTCTACTTCTATCACTATCTTAACTTACATCCTTTTCTAAGTTATAATAACTTCTATTCACAATTCGGTTTCATGACAAAGTATCGCTTACGTTTTAGATTTATTCTCAAACCAGGAATACAATCTATTCCAAATTAAATAGTACTCGGTGTCTTCCTTTTCCTTAATTTCCATAGATAATCTATCCATTTCTGTGCATTCATATATTTTTTTAACTATCATTTGGTCTGGGGGGATATCTGGTTGTTTCCAATTTTGTGCTATGACAGTTAGTATATGTAATATGATATATTGTATTTTTTTTTCCATTTTCCCTTCCAAAATACCCAGGAGGAATAGTTCCAGTTTTCTTTCTATCTTCCACCCAGTTATCTCTTCCAGCCATTTTTTTATCTTCCACCAAAATTTCCTAATCTTAGGGCAGGTCCACCACATGTGGTAGAACGTTCCTTGGTTGTGGCCGCACCTCCAACATTCCAGGGATTTGGAATGATTCCTATTCTCATTCTTTCACCTTGGACAGGAAACAAGGCGGAAGCTGGTATCAAGGCAGCAACTACAAAGACTCTGAAAAAAGACTCAACCTCTGTCTTCCACGTGAATGAGGATAACAAAGGCAAACATGTCAAAAGCAAAGGTGAAAGGCTTTTCATGTACATCCATATTTGCTCCACTGACCTTACAGGCCCATTGTCCAAAAATGCATCTCTGTAATAATATGCGCCATTCTGGATACTAACTGTTGATAATGAGGCAGAGAAGGTATCACAGTTGGATTTATGATTACATGTGTATGTATATGTGAGAGAGAATCTGGGGAAGGCAATAGATGTGATTGCACTTTAAGTATGTGTGTGAATAGAAAAAAAGGGTTGGAGCTGGTATGTGAATACTGTATATGGGATGACAGGGGAGAAGGATATGATGCCACACTTGTCTGTATCCCCTAATAGGGTTGGTATGACTCCACTGGCTTCAGCCAGAGCCAATAAAATGCAGCCTCTAGTGTATCATTGCATGGTGCCTTTAGAGGTAATCAGACTGCCCCCCAAATCCCTTAGAAAGGTTCACTCATGCAGTGCATGAAGCACATTTGTTTCCTACCTTTGTTCAATGTAAATGCATGAAGGATTCAAAAATTACTCTAGAAGTAAGCATGAGCAGTTTGTCAAGGCTCTGACTAATGAACCCAAGCAAACCAATTAGGTTAATAGGCGGGCTCTTCAAGCACTCCTTCCCTGACCTTGTCTGTTGCCAGTAGAGACAACCTTGGTTCTCAAGAGAAAGCTCCCTGTTGTGGCTAGCAATGCATTGCAACCTCCTTCCCCCTGTCTGGCAACTGAAGAACAGAAAGATGGCTGCGGCCAGGTTCGGTTCGAAGTTGACACAGTTCTTAGAATTCCTCATGATGTCACTGTTGAATCCAACTTCAAGTGACATTACTTGGATAAATCATCTTTTCAGAGGATTCAGGACAAATTTGGCATATCTGCTAGGAAATTAGGTATTAATAGAAAGAATCTAATCTGATTAATTTCTCCCTGGATTAAAAGCTTCTCACTTAATAACTGTAGTGCTAAAAAATAGCGACACAGAAGTTGATTCCAGTTCCAATGCCAAGTCAACCAAATCGGAGAAAAAGAAGAGTGCGGCGTCCATGTTTCAGACTGGAGGAGAAGGCCTCAAGGAGAAGAAAGCTAAAAAGAAGGGTAGGTGCAGCATTTGCTGATAGAAATACCGAAAGGAGATACATTCACTTATTCAAATGACCTCACACTCAGAATGCTTGGTACTGATGTGCTATAAGTGAGAGTTGTGATTCATCATGCCCTTATTTCTGTTGTTTTGAAAAATCCCCACTTAGATAGTCAGAGACTTCTTGCCACTTGCTGAAACTAAAATCAATATGCAAGCTTTGTTATCTGGTCCGTCAGTGGCAGCTGCAAACTAGGAGCAGAAACAGAACTTTTTTTGAAGTGGCTGAACATTTGTGAGATGTCTTTCCATAGAACACACAACGTGCTTCCTCTTTAGCAATCTTTAGGACAGGGTGCAAAAAGTACAAACTAATTACCAGTATATCTTTTGGGGGGCCTCTAGAGCCTGCAAAATAGATGAGGGCACAAAACGGAGCAGCTTTGCATTTTAAAGGGTTCAGTTTTTGCTTTAAAGGGAGGAAGTTCAAGTCTTAAAATTTGCAAATACCCTTTCATTCTTAAAGTTCTGGAATTGCCACTAAGATACATGTTCTGTCTTTCTCTTTACCATGCCTATAGACCGTGGCCTTTGAGCCAAAGGGAAATTATATACCTTGCTTTAAAATGACATTCAAGACATATTTATTCCAGGCCCCATTTACGTAGCTAATTATACTGTAACATGCGTCTAACTAAGGTTTTATCTGGTATTTATCTTTATTTGTTTCCTGCTTGTTATGTATACTATGTATTTTGCATCTGAAGCATATTGTAACTCACTTGGTAAAGGTGCTTATCACTTTAAAAAAAACAGGCAGAAAATCTGTGAGGTAAAGTAAAGGCTGCATCCCCAGATCAGTGACAAAAATATTTGCTTTTCTGTCAGTGACAAAATGGGAAAAGGAAATTCTGAGATTGCTGATGAAGGATAATCTAGATGTTGCTGTCACCTGTATAACCATCAGGTGGTTGCTAAAATCTTTTTTTCCACAGTTCCTGCCAAAACCATGGAAAATGAAAGTGAGGAAGAGGTAGTCCATAAGAACTCCAACCGGAAAGGGAAAGCCAAGAAATCCAAAAAGGTAACTAGTGAGAGATTCCTAAAAGATGAAGCCAACGTCCTTGGCATACTAAAGCAGAAAATTGGGATTCCTGTTCTATACATTCATATTCCCAGCTTCCCTAGTTTATATCTAATATTTCTGTTTGATTTTACTCATTATTTATGAATCAATTACAGGTAGTCCTCACTTATTCACTGCCTCCTTCAGCAATGGTTTGAAATTACAAGGGTGCTGAAACAGTAGGTTTACAACCTAGGGTTCTTGAATTTGTAGCTTTCATTAGTGCCCTCGTGGTCACATGATTGTGATTTGGATGTTGCATGCATTTACAAAAGTCACAGCATTCTCCAGTCATGTGATTGCCATTTGACACCTTCACGGCCAGTTTCTGACAAGCAAGATCAGTGGTGAAACCTGCAGGAAGTCCACAAGTTGCCGTCATGTAATATCTTGTTTAGCAACCTATGCTGATTTGCTTCATGACCACAGTGGAACTGACCCTGTAAGTCCAGAATGGTCCATGACATTTCATTTTACAATTGCAACTACTATCAGTAAACAAGGACTACTTCAGTGGTGGGTTGCTCCCGGTTCGAACCGGTTCTACAGAACTGGTAGTAAAACCGGAGGAAGGCTCCACCCACCAAGCCTGATGTCGTCAGAATACTTCTGCGCATGCGCAAAAGAGCGCACATGGGGCCCCGTTGCCAACCAGTAGTAAAGGTAAATAGAACCCACCCCTGGACTACTTGTGCACCTGAAAGTTCCTTTTTACATATTGGAATCTGCCCTAATACTTTGTTACAATGGCAGATAAATTTTTGGAATAAATGAATAACTAAATAAGAGATTAATCCCAGCCTCCATCTTCATTTCACTCTCTCCCACACTTATGCAATGCTGCATTTTGTCGTCATCTGCTTTCAGGACGGCACACATTAGAGACAGAGAAGAAAGCACTTTTCAGAAACCAGCTTTTGGATACTATGGGACCTACTATGTCAGGAAGAACTGTCATAGACACAGATGATTGGGTTGTGATACATGAAGTATCATCATTGCAATCTTCAAAACAAACAATGATGGTTTTATAGTGGCCATGCTGGAATGCTTAGGATAAGAGATTTTGAGGAGGGGGGTATAAAAAAACAAACCAACATCCTCTCTCTTCTACAGAAAGAAGAAAGGCCACCTTCTCCAGTCATTGAAGAGGACAATCTTGAGGAATTTGTGCTGCAGCCAGCTCCTCATGGAATGACCATCAAGTGTCGTCTCACTCGAGACAAAAGAGGAATGGATCGTGGTCTCTACCCTACCTATTACCTTCATCTTGATAATGACAAAAAGGTGCGTGATTAAAGGAATGAGCCTTGTCTTAGTGCAGGGGTCTCCAACCTTGCCAACTTTAAGCCTGGTGGACTTCAACTCATTGTAAGCCACCCTGAGTCTCCGGAGAAGGGCAGCATATAAATCAAATAAAAATAATAATAATAATAATAATAATAATAATAATAATAATAATAATAATAATAAAACAACTCCCAGAATTCTCCAGCCAGCAAAACAAAGTTGGCTGGGGAGTTCTGGGAGTTGAAGTCCTTCAGGCTTAAAGTTGCAAAGGTTGGAGACCCCCGCCTTAGTGAATATGTAAATATGTTTATATTTAATATAAAATTACATCCTCTATCAGGCACCAAAGGCAACGTACAATAAGAATAGAGCCCATTAAAAGCCCATGCAACAAAAATGATCCAGATGAGCAGCAAAACCATGTGATATTAAGACCCCCAGTGGCACAGAAAGTGTTTACTGTAAAGCAAGTTGAAGGTGTTAAGTTCTCCACTCTGTCTTTAGAAGAAGAGAACCTCAGTCAGGGTACTGTTGTGGAAAACACAGCAAAATGCCAATCTTCTCTCTCTCTGGGTCTTAGGAAGTTTGATGGGTTAGGAAAGCCTCTGATTCTGTTCAGACATTACAGCACGGCTCATAAGAAAGAAGACTGTCCTTTAGGCATATAGGAATGGATAAATGGGATGCTAAATATATCTCCTCTGAGAGAGATCTAATGTCAGCCTGTTTCAGTGGGCCAAAGAAGAAACGGTCTTTATGAAAATGGAACCAGTGTATGTAAATCACAGAAAATGGGACCTGAAGATTAATTCTCTCCCCCCCCCCACCCCCGCTACAGTCTTAGCAAAAAGAAAAAGAAAAACCCAGCTGTTTTGCATGTCAACTGAAGGCTTTTTGGAAGAGAAAATTGAGAGCTTCTGTTGAAATGCAGATAGGAGATTCAAAGGGAGTTTTAATCTACACATCCCTGTAAGAGATATCTAGAACCTAAATTATAAAAATAGAGTTCTAGGAATGTTGTAATAATGAATAGACCAGGGGTGAAATCTACTTACCTTCCTTACCGGTTCGGAAGCGCATGTGCCCCGCACGCACGCTTGCTTCGCTCGCTCGCTTGCGTGCACCCATCACATGCACATGCACCCATTCTGTGCATGTGCAAAACCTGTTGCACTTGTGCATGTGTAAAACCAGGAAGTAATGACACCCGGGCGGCGATCACTACCGGATCGCCGAACCACAGGGAAAAATCGCTACCGGATTGGGTGATCCGGTCCGAACCGGGAGCATTTCACCCTTGGAATATACTAATGCAGATTTCTCAAACTGGGGAGTGAGTTGAACAATTTTCAGGGGCAAAAATCAAAGCCAGGAATGACGTTTGGCAGCACCTAGCAAGCTGGTTTTTGAAGGTAAAGCAGAGAGCAAAGCCCTGAGCAAGTTATGCCAGGGGCTCCAGCTTTGCCTGGGCAAACCTGATTTGTACAGTCAAACTGGACCATTGTCAAAACTCGATCCCATTTTGTCTGGGCAAGCCCACGAAAAGCAGTTGGCACTGCACAACTGGAATATGTTGCATAAATTACATTATGTAACTAAAATATTAATGGGATCATTAAAATACAATGGCTTTTTGGTTCTTGCCCTATCCTAACCCATATGAAATCATTTGTTTTATTCCTGTGTGGATTACACAAATTAATTTATCATGCCAAGGGATTGCAGTGTGGTAAGTACTGTGATCCCTAAACTGGCTGAGATTATCCATAATTGAATGTGTCAGCAGGTACTCCCGAGGAGTCATTGTACAAATGTAAATCAGTACAGATCTGAACATTGTGATTTTAAAGGATGTCTGTAAAGCAACCAAGGGAGAAGAGATAAAATGGTGAATTCCACCATGCATTCATGCATCATCCTTTCTATATGTGTGAGCCTCATAAGTGGATAGGAAGGGGTGGAGCTTTCATCAATGTTTTAGACTTGGAATAACTTTATTGTCACTTTAAATGTACACTAATTGGCATACATTAAAATGAAATTTCATTGCATACAGCTCTCAAAGAGTCACCACCTCCAATATACACTACATAAACATGACAAATAAATAAATAAATAAATATGCATATACCCACATACCCACATATATTATATGACACAGAGAAACAACAAAGTCTAGTTCCGATGTACATATGTACATGGCGAGAAAAATGAATCTTGTGATTTTACCAGACGGATTTACCCACTAATTTGATCCCCTTGAATCCCATTTTTGGCCACCCTTATTTTGAAAACAAATGTAGAAAAGACATCCCCAAATTTCCATGCTTAGCCATAGAATCCAGCAGACCAGGCAAACATGATGCTGAACATCAGAGAGGATGTGAGAACAGCAACCAACCCAACTGGCCCCTGCAATCCAACTTTAACCAGAGGTGATTGCTGGTTTTGTTGTTATTATTATTATCTGTTCACAACAATGTAAAGTCACAACTGCCAGTTTTTTAGCTCTGTATTTTCCAAGAACTTAGGATGTTGCAATGTAGCAGCGTAGTATACATGCGAATCCAAGCAAGGTGGCCTTTTGCAATTGACAGATGGACATTCTTGTCCAGATTTTCTAAGTGCCCTCTAAGATTTTTTAGTGTAGCAGACTGAGATGAACTACTGTTAGTACAGAAACAGTTTACTTTCATGGATCTTCTATCAATTGCTCTAGATGGGTTTGAACTTTTCTGAAAGAATTAATGTGTAATTTGAGGTTCTCCTAATAGCATCTGCTGCAAAAATGGTCAAAGCTGTAACTAGGACAGCATTTAACCAGTTTCAGTGGATCCACCAGTTGTGCTTCCAGAACCAGGTCGTTCAGCAGAAAAATTTTATCTTACAGAAGCTGTATTGTTTGTCTGTAGGCTTCTGGGCCCTCTTCATGGTGTTGATTGCTACCTATAAAGCTTTACACTTCATTTTCAGTTTTCTGCTATTGCAGTCTTTGGGATCAGCTGCATGCCTTGCCCTTTCAATTTGCCCAACATGGTCTCACTAGGAGAGGATGATAGATTATAAGATTCAGTGTGATCTAGGTTTAATTTGTTGTTCAAAACTTCAATCATAGTAATTAAAAATGAAGGAAATTATGTATTTTAAGAAAAACCAATTGCCTGATTTCTTTAAAAACATCATATTTTATATTTACAATTAGATATACTTTGGATGTCTCTTTTTCCCCTTTTGTTCCCCCTTCCTGCCCCTGCACAATAGTTTAGTATAGCAATTTCTTTTTCCCTTTTCTGTAGATAATATTTAAGCGTATAATATTTTATTATATACTTTAAGGAAGAAACTGTTATATGCATATATTTGTGTACACACACATAAACACATAGCTACATGCATACACACTGTAGCTAATGTTTTTCAAGAACTGCTATTTGTAATGTTTTCAAGGTTTCATACCTCCTTGTTTAAGAAGAGAGGATGCTGGGAGTCCCCATGCCTAGAGAGATAAGGGCACAGTGGGAAATGAATCCAGTTCTCAGAGATACCCTGGTGGTAATTTGGAGAGGGGGGGGTCAGTTCTCCCCTGGAAGTCAGGAGACATCCCCCCATACACACATTCATTTTTTAGGAACCTGGCAGTCCTCCTCAATAAGATATTAGGTGGAGAAAATTTTAATTGAAGACAGCAAATAGGCATTATTCTACATTGATTTTTAATGCATATATTTTGTATGTCATCTATAATTGAACAAGTAGGCGGTACACGGATTGTAGTAAATAGGCTGAAGAGTGGAAAGGACGCTGTAGATGCTATGGTTGGAGACTGTGGCTAGTAAATTAAGATGTGTTGATTTCACATATCAATGCTGTGCTTTTCGGATCTCCTTTTTTTCACTTAGATCTTCTTGTTGGCTGGTCGAAAACGAAAAAAGAGCAAGACATCTAATTATCTGATTTCCACTGATCCTACTGACTTGAGCCGAGATGGGGAGAACTTCATTGGAAAGCTAAGGTTAGGGTTGTTTCATCAAAGTGATTTTGAAAAATCTAAGGTATTATGCCAGGAACAATTCCAACAAATTTCCCTGTAAATACTGTACAGTTTGGCAGATTAGGTGAGGTTTTTTTAATATGATACAGAAAAAATACAAAGACTGTATACCATGTTTGTTTTTCCCAAAACTCTTTAATTGTACAAACGTAAATTATCTTCTTCTACTATCTTGTATTCCTATCTTTATTCTATTTTCTTACAGCTTTTCTATTTCTATTTTTATTTAATCTTTTAAGTTTCTATGTTCCTGTTCTTACTTTTGCACTGTTTCCTTATCTTAACTATTCAGCCCAGTCTCAATCTATTTTTTTTTTAAATTTGATTTATATGCTGCCCTTCTCCGGAGACTCAGGGTGGCTTACAATGTGCTAAGCAATAGCCTTCATACTTTTGTATATTTATACAAAGTCAGCTTATTGCCCCCACAAACTGGGTCCTCAATTTACCTACCTTAGAAAGGATGGAAGGCTGAGTCAACCTTGAGCCTGGTGAGATTCGAACCTGCAATAATTGCAGGCAGCTGGTGTTAATAACAGGGTGCTTTAGACCACTGTACTACCAAGGCTGTATTTGCATGTGAAATCCCTTTTCACTCTTTTATACACTTGGGAATGGACTTTTCTCTCCTCCACCCACCCCCAGCCCCACCAGTACTTACCGTCCATTGTTTCTTCATTCAATCAATTAGAATAGAATTTAGAGGTCTTCTAGTCCAACCCCCTGCTCAGGCAGGAAACCCTATACCAGTGTTGGCGAACCTTTTTGGCATCGAGTGCCGAAACGGGAGCGCACGCATGCGAACGGGGGAGCACCAGAAACCGGAAGAGCAGTTCCCTGGCAGGAAACTGAGCTTCCTGTTTCCGACATGCGCATGCACGCCAATCACCTGGTCTTCTGGTTTCTGGCGCACATGTGCCCATGAAGGCCAGCATGCATACCGGAAAGCTGCTCTTCTGGTTTCCCTTGCATGGGAACCTAGAAGAACAATGGGCGACGGCTGGTCTGCCCGGAGAGATGGCTCTGCGTGCCACTTCCGGCACACATGCCATTGGTTTGCCATCACGGCCCTATACCATTTCAGACAAGTGGCTGTCCAGTCTTTTCTTAAAAACCTCCAGTGTTGGAGTACCCACAACTTCTGAAGGCAAGTCATTCCATTGATTAATTGTTCTGTCGGGAAATTTCTCCTTAGTTCTAGGTTGCTTCTCTCCTTAATTAGTTTCCATCCATTCCTTCTTGTCCTGCACCTGGGCTGCTGCAACTAGTGGGCTTGGTTTGGTTGCGAGGCTCACTTGGGGGTTGCCAGACTCTAGTCAGGCTCTTTTCCTTCCCCGTCTCTCAGTTCTGCTTTTCATCGGTTTTGCAGCTCCAAAATTGAAGTTTTCTCTTGCTGTCTCTCAGACTCTGCTGAGGTGTTTGACTTTGGGTTGGATTTTCTCTTTCCTCAGAGAAAGAATTTTCTGTGTTTCTGCTGTCCTCTTTGATTCTTTTCTCAACACACCCAGGCACCACACAGATGCTTGTTTTCGATTTTCTCTTTTATAAAACGATTTCCCTGTTATAAAACGATTAAGGAGGAGATAGGGCTGTTTTACCCTCCTATGCAGGTTGCACCAAAACTTTGGATCCCAGACAGAAAGAAATGCTTGCTCACTCCAGGTGGTGACTTCACTTTGCCACATAGATAAAAACCCTGGATATTTGAGAACAATTTGGAAAAATGTAAAATTATGAAAAAATATGTACAATTTTTTAACTCTGTTCTATGTAATTTTTTCCCCTTTCCTTAGTCTTTTGGAAAAGTATGCACCATATAATGTATGTATTCTTCAGATATTGTTGTGAGAACAAAACATCACACCCATCTTTCTTACTATTTGCAAGAGAAGGAACATTCACAACATTGGCAAGTCAATTCAGGGACATTTTAGAATGCCAACCGTCTTGCTTTCATGGATCTGAGGGTTTCAATGGACAGATATATGCTGCCCGTGCCATTAAAAACCCTTCTGTGCAATACAGTGGTGGGATGTACCAATTAAAGTTTTTATTTACTGATGCAATAGTTCTTAGCACAGATAATTAAGCAGATCAAGAATGTAAATTAAAGTGTCTTGAGCCAAGGAGAAACAAATCTCGACTACAAAGCAGATCATATCACAGTTTTTTGCTGGAACAAAGAAACAAATGCCACTCAGTGAATCACTTGTCTAGGGCAGAAAAGCTTGCAAACAACATCTCTTCTTCATCACAGACATTAGAATTGCAGTCATAGTCATTGTGTTGCCGTTTCACACCATACTAAGTTAATTGCCTGAAGTGATCTCAAACTTTACCAAATATTCTACTCAACCCATTACAGATTTGCTAGGCAATCTAAGTAGTTTAATAAATCTTATCTTTACAAAACTGTCATTTGGAGAGGGAACGTTGTAGATTTCTAACAGTTTTTCACAACTTCCGGAGAGAAAAAAATAGAACAAAAAATATCTATAGTTTCCAGGGAACTGTATTTGGGAAGCAATAGTCCAGCC
Source organism: Ptyas mucosa (assembly GCA_012654045.1). Classification (NCBI taxonomy): domain Eukaryota; kingdom Metazoa; phylum Chordata; class Lepidosauria; order Squamata; family Colubridae; genus Ptyas; species Ptyas mucosa. The sequence continues at coordinate 15,111,666 of WNWU01000004.1, forward strand.
ACCTCTGGTTTAGTATCCTCCAGATGTGTTTGGATTCCAATGTTGAGTATTCTCGGTCATAGCCTCAGGCTGTGGAAGCTGTCAGATGTTATAAAAGTGATGTTACTTCATAATAAATTCTGAAGGCTCAATATGTAAATATTAATAATCTTTATCTATACTTTGTGACATTCTATATTTAATTTATACATATAATTAATTTATATATAATTTATTCTGAGCAGAACTGAAAATCTGATTTAGCACAGAAATATATCTCATCATTCCTTCATTAATAATGCTGTGAATTAAATTCAGTTTCCGTGCACTTCTAACTCAGATCGGACAATCTGTCTTCCTACTTCTTCAGTTTCGTTGCTCTTTCGTTGCCCCACAGCTGAGACAGCTTAAAGTCACATTTAGCTATTGGCACACCCCCTCTCCTCTGGTTGCTGGGCGCTGCTTTCTCTGACCGTCACGGCTTGGGGCTGCAGGAGTGACAAAGCACAAGGCTTCTGGAGGGTGATCTGATTGCACAATATAGTTAGTCAGGCAAGTTGACAGGTGGCTAAGCCTGCTGTTCAAAGTACTTATATACTTGCTCCACCCCACCTCACATTAAGGGCAGAATTAGCGGTTGTTTTTCCACTAGCAGGTGACATTTAGTGGGAGGAGAAAGAGAGCCAGGAAACTCACCCATTGTTTTCTTTCACTTATCCCACTAGAAATTTATATTGACAGCACCAGACATTATTCGCTAGTCTTGCTATGGAAGAATAGGGCTTGGCCATGGAGGCAACCTATCATGGTTGTTTGGCTGTGGCCATTGTCAATCTTAGCAAAGGGTAAAGCTCAGACTTTTTTTATAGCTGTGAAAGAGAGAAAGAGAGAAAGAAAGAAAGAAAGAAAGAGGGAGGGAGGGAGGGAAGGAGGGAAGGAGGGAGAGAGAGAGAAAGAAAGAAAAAGAAAGAAAGAAAGAGGGAGGGAGGGAGGGAGAAAGAAAGAAAGGAAGAAAGGAAGGAAGAAAGAAAGAAAGAAAGGGAAAGGGAGGGAGGGAGGAAGAAAGAAAGGGAAAGAGGGAAGGAGGGAGGGAGGGAGGAAGAGACAGAGGGAGGGAGGGGGGAGGGAGAGAGAAAGAAAGAAAAAGAAAGAAAGAGAAAGAAAGAAAGAAATAGGGAGGAAGAAAGAAAGAAAGAGAAAGAGGGAGGGAGGGAGGAAGAAAGAAAGAATGGGAAAGAGGGAGGGAGGAAAGAAGGAAGGCAGGAAGGAAGGAAGGGAGAGAA
>WNWU01000004.1:15114114-15126998 GCA_012654045.1 Ptyas mucosa
GCTGGCTGGGGGATTCTGGGAGTTGAAGTCCACCCATCTTCAAGCTTCCAAGGTTGAGAAACACTGCACTAGTCTAGACTAATCCATACCAAGATGGCAGGTTGCTTATCAGTACCAAGGACTTTTAAGAATTTTCCATTCACTGCAAAAATCATCCTTGACAGCTATATCGCTTGATCCAAATGTCAGTAAAAATATACTACAATATGAAGAAAAGAAGGAATCTCTGTTCTATATGTTGTGGTTGGGAATAATTTAATTTGTAGAATTTTTTTTTTCATTAAAGGAATTGTCATCTGCAAAGAAACAATGTAATTTAATTTAGATTGTTAGGAAATGTATTTTTTATTTTTTATTATTATTTTTATTTTGATTTATATGCCGCCCTTCTCCGGAGACTCAGGCGGCTTACAATGCGTTAAGCAATAGCCTTCATACTTTTGTATATTTATACAAAGTCAGCTTATTGCCCCCACAAACCGAGTCCTCATTTTACCTACCTTAGAAAGGATGGAAGGCTGAGTCAACCCTGAGCCTGGTGAGAATTGAACTCGCAGTAATTGCAGGCAGCTGGAAGCTAAATGCTACTTTTAACAATAGCATTAGTCTCCTGTGCCACTCAGGCTCTTACGCTAGTTACATTTTATATCTGCTTATTTCTTGAACCACCCTTCCAGATCTTGCTCCATTTAAGTAGGACGTATTGCCACTTTATTATAATGTAGTGGATTCTATCAAACTAACAGTTCAAGACAGACGTACGTGTTGGTTGAGAGTTGAGAGTTTTCATCAATGATTCTCTGGGGATTTGAGGCAGGCAGAAATCAATGGAGAGTCCTAGGTCCTCTGGTCAGGGGAGGTGACCCACAGAAAGACATCTGTCCTATAACACCGCCTGTGCCTCTGAAAAGTAGAGACTGAGCTTCACATCGTTCTGCGAGCATCTTTTCTGGGGCACCAAGGGGGCAGGATTTTCACAGCATTCCCTAGTGGTGAAAGCAGCAACCTCCCAGTGGTAGGGAGTGGGGAGAAGCATCATCAAAGGATGGGGAGGAGAAGATGAGATAAGGGAGCAGATTGGCAGGGGCAGGTGTGACACATTCCCTTCCCTATTAAATTCCTTCTTTTTTCTTTTCTTTCATATATGTGCTGGGTCACTCTATCTTGGGTTTTAGAATTACTGAGACATGTGCAATATAAGGCTTCAGTCTAGCAGAAAAATGGCTTTAAACTGTTAAGGATCAGCTGGAGTTGATCATGTTGTGGAGATACATGATGGTAACTCAGTTATGAACGTTGTGGTATTTCTATTTCAGGAGACAAATGTATTAGGTTTCAAAGGACCTCGAAAAATGACAGTGGTCATTCCTGGAATGGATTCTGATAATGAAAGGGTGCCAATCCGTCCCCGAAATGTAAGTTACACATAAACCTTCCTACAAGATTTCATTACTTCTAAGTAATCCCAATTTTTGTAGACATCAAGTTGCCATTTCTCTGATGTTCTGTTTATCATGCTTAATAAAATAAAATATCCAAATGTGCAGAAAGGCATTTAGTCACAAAAGGTGCTGCATTTTTGCCGTGAAATTTTGTGTCTGCATTGTATAAAATGCAGAACTTTCTTATAGATTAGGAGATATAAAGGTGTTACCAAGGCTTTATTTCTAAAACAATCTTCCTGAACTTGGCATTCTCCAGGTGTGTGGAATTGCAATTCCCATCATGGTTGGAAAGTGTGAAAAGCTGTATATTAATACATATAGAAAGCACTAAGTTGCAGGAAAATGCTCTGCAGCTAAGGATCTCAACCAACAATATAATATAAATATGAAGTGTTTCCATTGACAAAACAAGAGTGGATCAAGCACTATATAAACATTTATTATGCCATCTAGTTTGATATGTCTTCAGATCCCTGTTTGGCCATTTCCTTCCAAAGAATAAACCTCATAGATATATAGTTTAAAATAAAATGATTACCTCAGGGCTTCAGATGGAGAAAGGAATGAGGCATCACTATGCACATAATTCTTTCTTCAAAACATTCAGAGCAGAAAACATTGATTCTGAAATCTGAGGAAAGAGTCAAAGGTAATGTTTCTTGACCTATGACCTCCACCTGAGTTGGCACTCCAAAATTCCTAGTCAATATGCACCAGATTGTCAAAAGCTAAGGATTGCAAGCTTTGATATATAATTTATATGTGAATATTGTCCTTTACAAGCTCCCTTGAACTCCACTCATAAAACCTGGAGGAACAAGTATGTGCATACTTAGTTTCTTAGTCTATTAATATCAGGTTTTGCGGCGCAACTTTTAAGAGGACCAAGGCTAAGATGTTACTGTAATTATGCTCAAAAATATTAGAGGACTTCTTGTGATGTACACCGTGAGAATCAATTGTATGTACATGTATTATTTCTTCATGCAAATATAACCAAATAAATATTTAAGAAGATATATTTTTGAATTACTTGTGGTAATGCTTTTTCTCACAATTTCCTAGGATAATGATGGGTTACTCATGAGATGGCAGAATAAGATAATGGACTGCTTAATTGAGCTGCATAACAAAGCCCCTGTATGGAACGATGAAACTCAGTCTTATGTGCTGAACTTCCATGGAAGAGTTACACATGCCTCGGTTAAGAACTTTCAGATTGTGCACAGTGATGACCGTAAGTCTTGTGGGATTGTGGATTTTTTTAAAAAAACAAAACACTTCTACATTTGTGCTGACTGAAAAGCTGTTGCTGCTGCTAGTTGGATCCATGGCTAAGGTAGGGGCATTTTTGCAAATTCAGAGTCAGAGTAGGCATTGTGCTGCATTGTCCATTCAAGAAGGAAGTAAGCAAGAAACTCAAAATGAAATCCTGGATTTGCATACTGGAATGGGCCACTGAATTCTTTGTTATTGACAAAGCACCCGAAGTTTCAAATATTTCCCAGCAAATTAAATGCCTGGGCTGGAAACTTACAGTCAGATCTACCATTAAAAAAAAAAAAAGTTCCATTTTGAAGTTTCATTTGCATTTTTCTCTCTTCTTCCCTTGATGCAAATTATCTAATCAATACAGCATTTCTCAGATATCCAACCAGTATGGATGGGAAAGATTAGTCTGATGCTAATGAATTACTTATATCAGTCTTCCCTCCTTCTAATAGGGACATTGGCAGGACCTGGATAATTAATTTGGTAGAGGTCGTTAGCTTCCTACTTGTTCAAGGGAGACATATTAGATCAAAGTTTATCCCAGAAGTTGGGATACAATTAGGGAGTAGGGCAGTGCCAGTTTTAAGCATAAGCAAAACAAGGTACAGAGTACAGAGGGACACGGTGGCTCAGTGGCTAAGATTCTGAGCTTGTCGATCAAAAGGTCGGCAGTTCAGCAGTTCAAATCCCTAGCGCCTTATAATGGGGTGAGTTCCCGTTACTTGTCCCAGCTTCTGCCAACCTAGCAGTTCGAAAGCACGTAAAAAATGCAAGTAGAAAAATAGGGACCACCTTTGGTGGGAAGGTAACAGCGTTCCATGCACCTTTGGCATTTAGTCATGCCGGCCACATGACCATGGAGACGTCTTCGGACAGCGCTGGCTCTTCAGCTTTGAAACGGAGATGAGCACCGCCCCCTAGAGTCGAGAATGACTAGCATATATGTGCAAAGGGAACCTTTACCTTTACCTAAAACAAGGTACAGTTTAGGGCTTCACAATATGCAGGTCCTCACAAAATTTCAGGGTAGGTTTTGGTTTTTTGGGGGGGGGGGGTTGTTTCAAAAATTCAGGTTTAAGTATTGTTTCCAGGATATACTATTATAATCTGTGAGAGAGATCAAGACAAATGATAAGCATCTAATCACCATATACTGTACATTCATTTGAAACTAATTTGTATTTGTTTCTTTAAATGCTTTGCTATGAAATAATTTTTGTGGCAACCCGATGTCCTCTTTCATTACACAACCTTACTGAGACTTTCTGGTGTAACTTTATAACAATAAGGCCTCCAAGCTTAGGGCCTCACCAGGTCTAAATCTGACAGTGGAGCAGGGAAGAGCATTTCTATGTGGCTGCTTTTTCTCCATGTGGATGGATCCCCCTTTCCTGTCATAGAACAAATTAGATATGGTGTAAGATAGGTATGGTTAATTTTGTATGTACTTCTCTTCAAGTCAATATTGATTGTTAGTGGCTGTCTAGGCTAAAAAAACTGCTTCAGCTTCTGCAGGTTTTTCCAGAAGTGGTTTGCCATTGCCTCCTTATTAGGATAGAGAGAAATGACTGGACCAAGATCACTCAGCTGGCTTTGTCACTTAGGCAGGACTACAACTCACAGTCTCCCAATTTCTAACCTGGTGCCTTAACCACTATACCAAACTGGTTCTCATGATTAATTAACATATACAATTTCAAATACTGAAACATATGCCATGTATTGAAATTAAGATTGACCTAGCAGGAGCATACATTTATCTCTATTTCCCCCAACATGGTTCCAATGAAAATCCCACTCCAGTTAATCTCAGGAATCCTAGGTAAGAGAAACCTGGTTTGTCAGAACATGTCCTGTTTGCACATACCCTTGGACTGGATTTGGTCCATTACTGAGAACAAGAATCCAATCAAAATTTGGGGCAGAGTGACCAGACCAGTGTTTTCTTTTATTCTGACAGACAAGATTAGGCTCAAAGCTGATTTGTTTAACCATGATTTGCTGGGGGAAAAAACCATAATTGGCTGGGTTCACAAAAAGCACTCAAAACATAACATTTGGTTCAATGGAATATGTGAACTAATTCATAGTTCTTTGTGGAATCTACAAAGTTAGCTTTAAATGTTTGCCTTGACTTATAAAGTGGAACCTTGATTTATGATGACATGCTCAGAATCATACCAAACGGATACATGCATACAATCTGAGACATGGGAGCCATTTGAAACTGCATCTGTATAAAAAGCAGTTGTTTCTAAAATCTAATTGAAAAACAATTAGTGCCTTTCTTTTCCATTTTGTTCCATCTTTTTTATTTTCATCACAAAAGTCTAGTTGACATTTAAAGGAATTCAAAAGGGTCTCCCATCCAAGTGCTGGCAAGTCCTTAATCCATTTAACTTTAGCAAATTGTCTGAATCAGAGATGATGAATATCTCCACACTCACATAAGATTTTTCAGATTTCTATATGGAGGTGGCTATATGAAATGCTTTTGGTAACTATTGAAGAGTACATAAATGAATCGCTCAAACCAAAACCAAAGCAGATCTTGGAGATTAGACCTCTAACTGCTTAGGGCCGTGGTGGTGAACCTATGGCACGGGTGGCACAGGTGGCACATGGAGCCATATTGGTGGGCACATGAGTGTTGCCCTAGCTCAGCTCCAGTGTGCATGCGCGCACCGGCCAACTGATTTTCAGACCTTCCGGTCCCACTGGAAGTCGGGAAACTGGCTGTTTCTGGCCTCCGGAAGGCCTCCGGGGGGATGAGGAAGGCTGTTTTTGCCCTCCCCAGGCTCCTAGAAAGCCTCTGGAGCCTGGGGAGGTGGAAAAATGGGCCTACCGGGCCCATCGTGCCATCGTGTGCCAAAAGCAGGGGGAAGTGTGTGTGTGGGGTCATCTGCGCATGTGCGGGAGGGTGGGGCGCATTGAATTATGGATGTGGGCACCCGCACCCACACCCGCAATGCCCCCTGCTCCTCCCGCTTTTGGCACATGACGGCAAAAAGGTTAGCCATCACTGGCTTAGGGCAATGGTTCTCAACCTTTTCTTCCCCACAGACCCCCCCCCCCACTTTAAATACTTTTTGTGGCCATGAACCATGGCAACGGATGCCCAAGATTGAACTCAAGATTTAAATCATAACATTCCTTCAAGTCTTCGAGGACCCCTTGTGATGACATTGCGCGTCCCCCCCAGGGGTCCATAGCCATAGGTTGAGAACCACTATCTTAGGGTAATTTCAGTCTGAGTATGTCTCAAGTGATATAAGCTGTTTGTTCTCTTGAACCTGGTTATGGTATTTAGAGTGCTTAGAGCACTCTAATTGATGTTAGGCATACTTGTTAATAAAGAAATTGTTAGGCATACTTGTTTCGGAATAAGTTTTTTTCATATTGCATTAGAATGCTCAATTTCCAAATGGTAATTCAGAATGGCTTCTGTGAAATCTATAATTTATCGTGATTCCAGGGACACGAGGTGAATTTTGCAATCAGATCTTCAATTGTCCTGGATAGTAGGGCATGGAATATAGTAACAGTCCACTAGAGGGAGCATTATAAGAGGCTGACTGGAGTAATGTTTTGAATGGTTTGAGCCATCCAAAAAGCAAGCTTTATTTTCTTTTGCTCACTTACAGTACCCTCCACACAATTGAGCATAAACTCATACAACTCTGGTAAACGTTAAAGAACATGCCAGGTGTTTTCCAAAAAGTCACAGACTTCCAGAATTGGATAAGGTACACCCAGAATAGTTGTAATGGCATAATTTGAGAATTTACTGCACTTGATTTGTAATCTCTGATTCAAGAAAACTTCTCTAAATTTGCTGGTGGTAAGAAATATTTTGAGGATGGCAAAATGCCAAAGAATGTTACTGGTACATTCTTTGTCAGTCAAGAATTCAGTGACCCCATATCCATTATTATAAAGGACAGTCCTTTATTTCAGAAAGCTGCCCTTTAAATTTATTTAACTTTTTTGTTTTGGTCTTGAATTTTTCTTTGTAAATCAAAGTCATTAACATAAACAATTAATTTTTTAAAAAAATCTTTATGAACTTCTTTCAGATTTCTCCCTTTTTCAGGTTTGTCCTTTATTCTTTTTCCCCTAGAAAATGTGGTTACAATAGTCAAGAGGGATATGTATCCAGAGTTTCAAATCAAGTCATATCAATGTTCTGTTGCTGACCACAAGGACCATTCACAGATTTCTCTGCTGAACTATGGACAGCCCTCAGAGATAACAAGTATGTTATCTCTAATCTCAGAATGAAAAGATGGGAATGGCAGAGCCCCTGGTTCTGCAGAAGCTTTTGACTTTTAACCTCCATTCCATTCCACGAACGTATAAAACAGAGAAGAGAAGCTCATTTAGATCCACATCTGTCAGGAAAAGTGAAACTGTATTGAAAGTAAATAGGTATTACTTAGTAAATACATTACTGTAAAAGAAATTATGTAAAAAGTATCGATATAAACCTGAAGATTCCACTACAAAATTAACTGTGTGTGGTTTTAAAAATAAACAAATCATGATGTAAAAAATATGTTGAGACTCTAGAAAGAGTGCAAAGAAGAGCAACAAAGATGATTAGGGGACTGGAGGCTAAAACATATGAAGAACAGTTGCAGGAACTGGGTATGTCTAGTTTAATGAAAAGAAGGACTAGGGGAGACATGATAGCAGCGCTCCAGTATCTCAGGGGCTGCCACAAAGAAGAGGGAGTCAAGCTATTCTCCAAAGCACCTGAGTGCAGGACAAGAAGCAATGGGTGAAAACTAATCAAGGAAAGAAGCAATTTAGAACTAAGGAGAAATTTCCTGACAGTGAGAACAATTAATCAGTGGAACAACTTGCCTCCAGAAGTTGTGAAACACTGGAAATTTTTAAGAAGAGGTTGGATAACCATTCGTCTGAAGTGGTGTAGGGTTTCCTGCCTAAACAGGGGGTTGGACTAGAAGACCTCTAAGGTACCTTCCAACTCTGTTATTCTATTCAAATAAGGGTAGAGTGTCTGGCTAGGTATAAGGATAATCCTATATACCCTATACACACAGTATATTTATTTATAAAATGTATTGGTCGCCCATTTTACCTCCGGGTAATTCTGGGTGAATTATATACCGGTATCTACAATCACCATTACTGTCCAGTTTCAGGCCATCCATAACTGATATTCATTGGCAAAAATAGTGCCCAATGGAAATTTTTCTTCCAGTGCAAATTGAAGACACCAAAGGCCAATCAAGATGGGATGGGATGTATAGAAAAGGTCATAATCCCTATACTTTATCTGCCATGGATTTGATCTGAATAAAGAATCCTATATCTATTTACTTGTAAGAAGCCATTCATTCAGATTCTAACTATACAGTGGGACTTGATCTTCACTGTGCTCTTCTGTTGAAAGCACATGGATGATATTGACCGCAAGTCGTTTCTATGGATTAATCTTGATATGAACTCAAGGATCTAGGAATTTAAAGGTGTGTTTTGTGTAGTCAATGAGATCCTAGTTTTTAGGTTTTTATGACCTTATCTTATTCTTTTGGTGCTCAGTCAAAGTGATTATTTTGATGTTGATGCATAAGGAGGACCAAATATTATCACAACAGTATTTCCTTCCACTTTGCGCATATATTGGGGACATAGGCACACTCTGCAATCTACATCAGAAGAGTAAACAGCAGCCGCCGAGCAATTTTCAGCCTGTGTGACTTGTCTGCTTGTCACCTGTCCAGCCCAATCAGAAGATGTTACTATCCGGGGGTGTAGGATTACAGGATAGAAAGAACCTGCTCAGGGCCCCAGTTATTTTTACAGATTTCTTGCTGCTCTCGCTGCAAACAAAGGGAGTCACGATCAAAACAGGGAATCAGAGAGGCCTTTAGAAGGCCACACACACACACAGGTCTGGCAAAAGAGCACATCTTTTGAAGGGGGCACAAACCTGTTTTTATTCTCTGTCCATTTAGCTGGAAAAAAAGAAAAGGGCTTGCTTAGTAACTCTGTTGAAGAGACATCAGCCATTCATTGCCCAGCAGGTGACCAGTCAATTTCTAAACCTTCTGGGTTCTCCTCTGTCCCATTATGCACTCATTCCCTTAGCATCTGAATATTTTTGTTTTGCTGCATATGATCTTCAGCCTCGGTGGTTAAAGATGCTGAGCTTGTCAACTGGAAAGCTGACAGCCCAGGTTTGAGATCCTAGCACTGCGCAACAGGGTGAGCTCTCGTTCCTTCCCCAGCTCCTGCCCACCTAGCAGTTTGAAAGCATCAAATGTGAGTAGATAAATAGGTACCACTTCGGTAGGAAGGTAATAGGATTCCACGAGCCTTTGGTGTATAGCCATATTGGCTACATGACCACAAAAAATGTCTTCGAACAATGCTGGCTCCCTTGGCCAAGATGAGCACCATGCCCTAGATGAGCATATATTGGGGACAATGTGCCCTAGAATCAGACACGACTGGACAGGAAAATCTTTACCTTTACCTTACTGGAAAAAGAGATCCAGGGAGTAAGTCTTTGATTGCACAGTTCCCCTGCCTAAGCCATGGACATTTCTTTCTTTCTTTAAAAAAAAACAATTTATGTGACAAGTGGGATACGGGAGGCTAACGCAAGTTAAGAACTGAAACAGCAACAATCCAAAATAATTAAAAACGGTTATAATAGCGATCAAATTGAGTGCACTTGAGGTCATCTGTGCTTAATGCCTGCTGGGAAAGTCAAGTCTTAAAAACTTTAACAGGAGGTGGACAGGATAAGGAACATTCAGAATTCATGAGAATGGGGTTGCCATATGGCAAGCATTGCAGCAGAGAAGGCACATTTTCTATATCCTTCTTGCAAGTTTCTCTTATTTTAGCCAATTCTAATAAAAGTAGTTGTAACCGTCATGTGGAATTGATCTCAATCTTGCAATTCTGATTGTGCTGCATCTCCTCCTTCTCCTCCTCCTCCTTCTTAAAATTCAGTGAATCAGGGAGGGGTCTATCTGAGTTGCTTCCAAACATTATCTGGATATTCTGGACTTAATTTTTTTTTTTTACTTAAGTTCCTTTTGCGTAGACAGCAGGTCCTGTATATCTCTGTCAAGGTGATCTTTCTTACTCTTACTCTATTATTCATGAATGTGGAGAAGATGAAATAGCTGTGCAATGCTTGCGTATTTGTAATGCTAGAAGATTTCCACTCAGAAGCATTACATTCCAAACTATAAGCGAAGTACTGTTTTGAGGGACAATATACGGCAATCAGATTCAGATTACAGTGTCTTGACAATTGTAGCAGTTATGTTATAATAATTATCCTACTTTTAAATTGACTGTCGTAGTCCAGAAACTCAGCAAGGATGTTGATGAGGTATGTGTGTTGTTGTGAGAAAATGGGAGTTTCATTCAACTCTTTTTATTGCTCTGGGAATTGCTCTTTCTATTGTATCCTCCTCCTCTCTTGGGCAATAGGTCACAGACTCAGTTTTATTTCCCCAAATTCTTTTCCCCGTCCTAGATTAGAAGACTTCTTTCAGTTCAACTGATTGCTGTGCAAATTATCTAATGACACTATTTACCTCATGTGGGTTTGCTGCCAATCTCTTTGGGCTGAATATAGTATAATTGCAGAACATACATAGGCGCCATAAGAGTCTGTATCCAGGATTCTCCTATGCCAAAGGTATCTGTAGGGCGTGGTCAACAAAAGTTTAGATGCCAATCATGACGTGTGATCACAGCTCTATGACACACATAAAAAAACCAGGTAAAGATTTAGTTGCACAGTTGCAGCCGCCATCTTGACTTTTTTTTACCTATTCTGTGAACATCCATGCTCCCAAGCTCTCTTATGCCTTTCCTTTTAGAATGAACAATGCTAAAACAGACCAAAAAAAAAAGTAAGGGAAAACATCTCCTTGATCACCTTTATTAATAGTAATCCACCTATGTTCAATTTGTCCTGTCATGCATTCTGCAGAGGACCAAAGGTTTCCATGGTAAACTTTTTATCTTCTCACCCAATAATGTCATCTTTCTTTCCTGCAGCTGAATACATTGTCTTGCAGTTTGGCCGAGTGGCTGATGATGTTTTTACCATGGACTACAATTACCCACTTTGTGCTGTGCAGGCTTTTGCCATTGCCCTCTCAAGCTTTGATGGGAAACTGGCCTGTGAATAGCATATCTACAATGCCATCATGCCAAGGTTTGTACCATGCCAGGTCAAATCCTCTCTGTTTGGTCTAACAGTGCAAGCACAAATATGCCTGAGAATGAAAGCCAGCAGGGACGATATGAAGGGGAATGAAAGCTCAGTTGGTATTGTTAAACATCACCAAATACTATTGGGGAAAATCTGGCAGAATTCTGAGTGCATATTAGTGTAGTGTCATGTTAGCTAGTAATACCATATGCACATATTTGTCTTTAGCATCTGCCTGTGAACATTTAAAGCCGTGATTCACAAAGACTGAAAACATCTTGGTTGTAGATATTGTTAAGTTACCCACTCCTAAGGGATTTGGAACCATCTCAGGCTGTCAGTGATTTGTTGTATGCTAGTTTGAATCTCAAGAAGATTTGAGCATTTAGATAAGCGTTTATCAATCTCAGCAGCTTTAAGATGTGTGGGCTTGGATGCTGGTTGGGGAATTCTGGAAGCTGAAGTCCACGTATCTTAAAGTTGCAGAGTTTGAAAAACACTAGTTTAGGTAATTTGCTGGCTGCGGGGTGGGTGGGTCGTTTTGTTTGGTTATTTAAAATTGACATGGGGAAAGGAAGCTGTTTTCCTGAAATGATAATGATCAATTGAAAAACAATGGATGGGGCAAGGTCTACTTTATCTTTTCCAAAATCATGGCCTGCCTGCTAGTCACAGGAATCTAGATGAATGTGTAAATTTGTTGGTTATAAAAATATAAATTACTTATGAGGGAAGAGCAACTAATGGATTAGACTTAAGTTTGAAAATTGGGGTCTGAAGACCTTTCTTTAAATACTATATTAAATAAACTAATTTAATATAGTAGGAACAATATATATAAATTATGCACGCCTCAATGAGTAGAGAGATTTTGGTGCTTAGATAAACAGAAATTATTTTGTAATGGGTCTATTTATAAAATTTAAGCATTGTAGAGGGCTGCAATATAATGTATTTCTACAAATAATGCATTCTATCTGTTTTTTTTCTCCCTGTTGTTCTTTTCTTCTTTGTCCCCAGCTTCAATGACATTTCCTCAGCCAGGGAACAGACATGTTCATGTCTTCAAATTAGTACTACTGCTCTTCCAGAACATTCCTGAGCATTACCTTATCATTCTGAAGAAGGTGATTTGAAAAGGTTGCAAATTATCACCTTAACTTATTAGCAACAAATATGTCTGGCCCAAACTTGCTTGGCAGGATCCAGTTCCACCCTCTTTCTCAGCATGCCCAGCAATTAAGGTTAATCTGTATGACCAGGTTGTCCTACTAACCATTTCTCTGACGGCAACTTCTATCCACTCCCAGCCCACCAGGAAGACCGACTGTACCCACCTTTCCTGTCATGAACTAAAAATGATGTTTTTCCTAATGCCATGCTTCATTTCTGTGTAGAGAAAGATCTCCACTCCAATTAGCTATCATGAACAACGGTGGGAAAACCTTTCCCTTCCAGTCTCTCCCTTCCCTTCCAGTTGGCATTTTGTTCTGGAATCAACTCTTGGTTGATCTGAAAAAAGCAGATCCTGCACTCATGGGAAAATACTAGGAAGAAAAGGAAAAGCCAGAATGCCTGACATCTTACGAATGGATCTCAGTTGATGAACCTGTCTGCTTCTTGGTTTCACCAGTGGACCAGCGAAGTGGTGAACTTTTTCAGGTTTGCTTTAGATTTTTTGTGCCTACCACTTCCCCTAGTTTCCACTCTGTTCACCTGCCTCCTTGTGTTGTAATTGCATCTCAACAATTTGGTGGAAAAAAACCAAGACCAGGAGGAAGTGATCCTTGTTGCTACAATAATAATAATAAAAAAAACAGTTCGTTGATTGTTTCACTGATCAAAAGTGAAAGGTTCAACTTTTTTTAAGTTTACTAATTGAGCCATGAAAAATGGTTGGTCCTTCCTTCCTTCCTTCCTTCCTTCCTTCCTTCCTTCCTTCCTTCCTTCCTTCC
>WNWU01000004.1:15127008-15137095 GCA_012654045.1 Ptyas mucosa
TCCTTCCTTCCTTCCTTCCTTCCTTCCTTCCTTCCTTCCTTCCTTCCCTCCCTCCCTCCCTCCCTCCCTCCCTCCCTCCCTCCCTCCCCACTGATGGATGTACTAGTCAGAAACCTATCAAGTACGAAAAGAATTCACAGAGGGGACTTCATACAAAAATTCTAACAAAGGAAACTGCTGTTCTCAAAGACTCATCCACAGAAGAGAAGGATGTTGGTACTTGCTTTCCGAGTATGAAAAAGAAGACCGTGTGTGTGTGTGTGTGTGTGTGTGTGTGTGTGTGTCCGTGGGTCCACCAAGCAGGAACTGTGATAAGCAAAACTAATCAGAAACTCAGACCACTGTCATGGCCAAAGCAAAGAAGAAAATTGAAGTTCAGAAAGGGAGTTCTTATCCAGCTTCATTTCTAGCCTATTTATACACAGAAGCTTAAGCCTGCAACATGGAAATACTGTAACTAAATATATTAGAAATATTTTTATTTTTATTTAGTGTTCCTTGAGAAATCATCTATCTCTTGATCCTACAGGAAACACAGAAACCACCAAGAAGCTCAGAGAGTATTTTGATCAGAAACTACTCTAGTAGTCATTACTGGACTCATGAGAATGTATGATTTGGCTAAGAGAATTTAGACGAAATTGGTAATTTGTCAAATATCTTCAATATTCTGTGAATATTATTTCTTTAACTGGATATTCCTGAATTTATTTGAACGGTAATTTCAACTCTATACATTAGTATCATTTCCCCATAGTATCATTGTCAGGGTGTTAACATCCACCTTTTAAAAAAACCAGTCTGCTATCTTTATTATCAATGTTATACTGTAATTTTCAACAAGTTAGGACCAAGCTACTCCTATATAAAGATAATGCTGGGAAGGAAGGAAGGAAGGAAGGAAGGAAGGAAGGAAGGAAGGAAGGAAGGAAGGAAGGAAGGAGTGTATTTTACAAAATAAATTAGCAGATCTCAGTCAAATTTATCAAGTGGTGAAAGCACAGGGAGGTATTCTAGTAAATGCTGTTAACCTTATTTAAGTTTAGTTGCAAATGTATTTTTAGTTATTATTCCATCTTGCTTTCCAAGAATGTCGAGAGCATAGTACTGCAGATGCATTATACATCATTTGGGAGTAGGGAAGTCTCCCTCACTATTTAGCCACCTGTTGTTTAATGCATAACTGATAACTTCCATCCTACAATTTGAACACCCTCAGACCAAACTATTTCTTCACTGAACTAGACAGTCAAAAGCAGCAGAAAGCTCCAGTGGAAGACTAAGTTGTTGCAGGAAGTACTTAGTAACAATGACTCAAAAGGTGTGGCCCTCTTTGTGAATCATAGTGTGGCACTTCACAAGAGTATCGATGAGGGGTGTTATGCTTGCTTTTTCTTTTCCAAAGCCTTCGCGTGAGCCTTGCCTTCCTAGGATGGCTCATTTGGTGGATTTGCCTGAAAATGGATGTGCCTAACTTTGAGTAGGACATCAAAGGTGCTTAAGCCATCATCAGAACTCTTGTTTCATCCAGGGTTCAGTTAGGTAGAGTGAGAGCCTTCACTTCCTGTCCTCATGTGACATTCATGGTTATTTCTGTGGGATGTAGGATGATGCCTTCCAAGTCACAATGAATCATACATGTAGGTGTGGAAGGAAGGCTGGGAGATGTTTTGTACATGTGAGCTGTAATTAATTGTTATTGTTATTCTGATTAATTGTAAAAGGAAAGACACATATAAATCTTGGTGGTTTCTGAGTGTTTATCCCCTCCCCCTCCATTATTTAATATTAACCATTGTTATAATAATACAGAAGCCTTTCCCAACCTGGTTTCCTCCAGATATATTAGGCTATAACTCCTATCATCCTCAGCCAGCCCTTAGCAGACACATTTGGAAAACACTATGCCAGGAAAGGGCAATTTATATCTGGATAGAGAAACAAAGGCACCAGTGAGCTCCAGGCTGAAAAATGCAATGTTACAGTCAAAGTTTGTTACAGTTTGTGATGACCTCCTACAAGAGGAGTGTAAGACAAGTACAAATGTACTGCAGCAACTCAGAACACAAGAAGAAAACAGATCACCTATACAACATCTGCCAACAAAATGGATACTCTCATAACTTTATAAAAAAAAATGCCTGATCACTCAACCACTACAGCACAACCAACACAAGCTATGAAATGGATAATGCTACCATACATCAAAAACATCTCAGAAAGAACCACATACTATTGCAACTACATGGCATTACTGTAGCATACAAACCAACCAAAACCCTCCAAAACTTCTTAAGCAAACCAAAAGACCCAGTAGCCCAAGAACAAAAACCAAGAATCACCTACAACATACTATGTAGTAGTAGTAACCACTATGTAGGGCAGTAGCTGTAGTAACCACTATGTAGGGCAGAGAAGCAGAAGACGAGCACAGTGGATCCAAACAGCAACCAGAAGACATAATGAAAACTCTTTAACTTCACAACAAATGGACAGACTCAGCCATAGTTTAACTGGGGAACTGTGAGCATCCTAGATGAAGCTAAATCCAAAAAGCTAGATTCCTTAAAGCTTGACATTCAGACAAATCAGCCATCAATAGACACAGAGAGAAATCACATTTACACTCCATTCAAAAGAAATAATAAAAAGTTAAGAAGGAAACAAAAATCACCAGATATTATCCCCTCCAAAAAGCACGGGCTAACATCAGACAAAGAAGCAAAAAATAATACCATAATCAAGAAATTACCAAGGAGAAAATCATACACCCTCCAATACTGGCAGGGCAAGCTACTGTATATAAACAGGGAGCAAACCTCACACTCACTAGCACTGACGATGGTACCTATTTGAGTAATGAAATGTCTGCAAACAAACAAACAAGTTCAGAGAGTACCAAAGGCTCCATAGTTCAACCCTAAGCTACTTATATTCTCTTCTTTGTAATGAAGTATTAGATAAATACATTTGCCCTGGGTCATTTGTCCCCATAAGCAATTACTTTTGAAACCATCTGTTATGTAATTTTTAAAAAATTTATCATATTTTAAGGCCACATCAAAGACAAAAGATTGACACAATGGAGAAAGCATTTTCTCCACGATAATTAAAAGCAAAAGATGAAAAATCAATGAAAAATATTTCTTTCTGTGAATTAGCTTCTTCACAGTCAGACACCGTAGTTGTCCATCATTAATAACATGATTACTCTCTTCAATCTGACATAATTAATCAAAAGAGAACCATAGGAAGAGAACCTTGTCAGGTGTGAAAGATCAGGTACACACTGTGTAAGTCCAATTAAATTGATTTATTGCTACTTATGCCTATGCACAGGAATATTCTCAACTAATTGTTAGCACCTAACAGGAGTTAGATAAGAGCCAACAGAATTCAAGGAAGGGGACACGACTTAGTTTGTTGGACTTAGTTTGTTTATGGCAATGTAGAGATTCTTAGCTCTTTTAATTCTACTCCCAGGTTCTGGTACTCCGTCCCCTACAAACCTTGAAGTTGCCCAACGATAATTTTATTACCACCAATAGTGCCATGAACACAAATTCTTCAGCAGTTCTTTTCTCCAGAAGTTCTCATTCAATTTGATAAAAGTGGATTTGCTTTTGAAATTTCCTGCAAAGGTGAAAAGAATGTTAATTGATTTCTCATGGATAGTGTGTGGTATTCTGGATATTTTTTTTTAAATGTTTATGAAAGAGTTTTTCAAGCAATACAAGACAAGTTGAAAAGAAAAAATAAATGAAGACAAAAAGAGCAGAAAACAAAAGAACAAAAAAGAAAAGATAAAAAACTAAACGTAGAAAAAATGAATGACTTCCAACTTTCTTTGCAACAGAAATTAACAAATTTAATATCCAGCCTCCCTCAAATTACAAAAATCCTCCAGCCCCTTTAGTCTTTTCCAATAATTCAATCTATAAATTATCACTGTACTTTTCTCTGTTTTCAGCAAAAAAAAATCCATAAAAGGTTTCCAGTCTTTTTTTTTTAAGTACTTATTGTTTTATTCTGGCTAAACAGGTCAGTTTTGAAATTTCTGACAATTCCAACATCTTCACAACTCATTTCTCCATTGTGGGAATTTCAGTATTCCTCCCCTGTTGTGCAGATAATAGTCTTGCTGGAGTAACCATGTGTGAAATCAGTCTTCTGTGAGTTTTTCTAGCTGACTTGTCTGTAAATTCCAACAAGAAAACATCTGGCTTTTTCTCAATATTTTTCAATTATTAACTTTTATGACTTTTTATATCATTGTATGTATTTGTATCCAGAATTTTCTAGCTTTTTCATAAATCCACCATGCTTAATAAAATGTCCCTTCATGCTTTTAGCATTTCCAACATTGATTTGAGGTACCTTCATATAGCTTTGGTCGTTTCCCTGGTGTCATATACCAGTAATGCAGTTTTATAAAAAAAAGTCTCTTCAATTATAACAAACTCTGAATGTTACTCCATTTATCTATATTCTCTCCCGTGTATCCATTTGTATAACCAAAATTCATAATCCTTTTTATCATGTAATTGTAATACTTAGCTTGTTCTTTATCAGTTTCAAACCTTAATAAAAGCATGTACACTTTTTAAATCACATGTTCATCATTTGTGTATAATTCAGTTTCCAATTCGGTCTTACATTGATCAAGTCCAGTTACCTTTTACCTATAATACATATTTTTCTTAATTGTGCACATGAAAACCATTGTAAAGTACATTCCCCTGCTGTCATTTGTTCTCTTGACTTTGTCTTAAATTCCTCTCCTTCCTGTGTTAACAAGTCTTGATATATTACCCATTTTTCTCTATATTTGTACAGGTAGTCCTCAACTTACAACAGTTTGTTTAGTGATCGTTCAAAGTTACAATGGCACTGAAAAAATTTTTATGACAGTTTTTCACACTTACAACCTTTGTGGCATCCTTATGATCATGTGATCAAAATTCAGATGCTTGGCAACTGACTTGGTATTTATGACGGTTGCAATGTCCTGGGGTCATGTGATCACCTTTTGCAACATTCTGAGAAGCAAAGTTAATGGGGAAGCCAGATTCATTTAACAATGGTATTGCTACCTTATCAACTGCAGCGATTCACGTAACAACTGTGGCAAGAAAGCTCCTAAAATGGGGCAAAATTCACTTAACAAATGTCTCACTTAGCAACATAAATGTTGGGCTCAGTTGGGATCATAAGTTGAGGACTATCTGTATTTTATAAGCTGCTCAGAGTCTACTGGAGTAGATGGCCATAAAAAACTTGAATAACAATAATGGTAATAACTTGAACACAATGAGCATTGACAACATCACCATCAATCAATTACAAAAGGCACTTTATATGGAACAGCTTACATCATACAATGATATAACAACATGTCAAACATCTGCCTATCCCAGGTTCTGGGAAGGACTCAATTGGTGCATAAAAATGCCAAATCCAATCTAGACATCTGGCTAACTGTGCATCAAGCCATAATAAATTTTAAAATCACAAGTCAAAAAGGTTAAAACCTTTCCAAACATATCACAGTATGCACATTAAAATGAGTAAGTTTTATCATGTTTACCTGGCACCTGAATTATTGCAGATTAATCTCTTTGGGGTTTATATGATCAGGGATCATTGTCAAGCAACTCCTTCTGTGAACATGTGCCACAGCTCATCTTCCCTCTGATGAAAGCATTTCTTAGAGAAACGTTAGAACAAAGGCAGAAGCAGATTCTGTCCTTGTAAAATCTTAAAAGGATATTGCAAAGGTTTGTCAGCAGGAACTCAAGATTCAATCAGTCCTAAATACTCCTAGTTTTCTGTTATGTCTATTCTCCTCAAACAGGTGCAACAGAGAGAATCTATTTGCCTGGTATAGTTTTTTCACCTTTACTTAAGAGTTAGGACAAAGAAGGTTTGTCAAACCGAACAACCCTGAGGATATATTAAAATAGTTTGAAACAATGTCGTGCCCTCCAGATAAGAATATTCCATTAGATACATGAAATAAGCATATTAGGCTTATGCATGGCAAAGAAATACATCCAACCATCTCTAAAAATGATACCTGTTCTATACTGACAACACAGGTACACGTAGGTTTGCAGAAATTGCAAACAGAGTTGCAATGGTTGAAGAGACATAAAAATCTTGATCAATAAATGATAAAAGAGATTTCTTTTCTTTTCTTGCTGTTTACTTTTAAGTTCATTCAGCAATATAGCTTCAATAGTGTTCATTAAATCTCCCTGCAATTAAAATATCTTTCCTCATGTCTGGTACCATGAGAGCCACCCAGCCTTTAATGGTGATTATCGGTGATAAATCTAGCTGGATATCTTCACAAACTTTGGTTCACACAAACAAATATGGTAATAAAATTTATGGTGATAACCCAAGAAGTTGGGAGGGCAGTTTTCTGAAGATCAAACAACAACCGAATGAAAACTTTTCTGAATGCCAGAATGAAAGTAACAGAAAAGAATAAGAGTGCTTCCTTTCCTTTTATAGCCCACTCTGCATATCTGATCTCCTGGCATTGTGGAAGCTACGGTACTTCCCCCACTCCCTGCAGATGGCAATTTCAAAACTCCCAGCAACAACCCAAGATTGCAGGGGCAACAGGAACCTTGAGGGTGAAGAAGAAACAAGGAACAACCACATAAGAAACAAGGACAAGAAAATTCTTGCTCTCTGACAACGTGAACTTACTTGGGCAGAAATACATACATCTTTGCCTGCAAAGTCTTTGAATTAGCAGACACAGACAAAATGTGTTTAATTTATCAAGTGAGAAGCAAGCAAGGAAGACGAACACATGTTGTTAAATATCCCACACAGTGACTATGACCAGTATATATAGAATAAAACATTACATACTTCAGTAATTAATGCTTATGTAAGGGTAACAGTGAAGTATACACACAGGCCACGTAATAAATACAGGAAACAAAAACTAAATTTGGTTCCTTTGATTGTTGAGTTCTCAGGATCACTTTATTCTGTTCAGTAAGTCTAGATTGGTTATTTTTTTTTAATTAAAAAGAATATATGGTATCAATAATTATCACAGTTTCATTAACATACACTCTTACACATCACACTTGCACAATCCATGGAAATATAATGCCATGAAGAGAAAATTTGGGAATCTTTATATTAAAGTAATATAAACTGAACATTAATAGATCATGGCTCCAGATAGATTTATGTTGATCTTCTGTGCAACAGAAGAGACTGGAATCTCTAAAAACACATATCAAATGTTTGAGCAGGGAGGAAACATAGCACTATCATACAGATATATTCCTCCCCCACCCCACCCCACCCGTACTCCTATCTCATGAGGACTGAGCCTTTATTTACTGACCTTCATCAACACATAACCATGGCCAGAAAATATGATGAAAAAGCATGACAGCTGATGACACTGCGCTTAATATTTGAATAAACTCATTCAGATATTTTGGATGTTGAATGTCCTATGGTACAAGACTAAACCAGTGCTCCAATAATTGTTATTGTACTATTTCAGAGTATATTCCACCATAATCCCATAGTAATTGAACAGAAACCTATCATTTCCAATTTCTGAAAAAAAACAGTTTTCTACATGAACATGATTAGAAATACTGTTTACATCACTGTTCTATCTATTCTAAATTAGAAATCTCCTCAGAAGGATGTCATGGTGAATGGTACTGGAAACACAAGCAGTCCAGAAGAATCAACCAAATTTGAAAATTTTACGTTTTGTCATACTATATATCGCAAGAAACCATGTTTAATGATTTCATTGTATGTCCTTATAGCAAAAAGATTCCATTGATGACATAGATGTGGTACGTAGAACCAGTTTGGTCTAGTGGTTAAGGCACCAAGCTGGAAAGCAGGACACCATGAGTTCAAGTCCCACCTTATCCATGAAAGCCAGTTGGGTGACTTTGGGTCAGTCACTCAGTCTCTCACAGCCCAACCCATTTCACAGGGTTATTGTTGTGGGAAAAATAGGAGGAAGATATGTTGGATATGTTCTCCACCTTGAGTTAGTTGTAAAAATAATAAATGCGGGATACAAATTAAATAAACAAACTCATAAAAGTATTACGGTAAATAATAGAAACCCTAACTGCATTGGAAACTAACAGACATTCAGCAGGATAATTAGATGGAAATGCCGTTGGTATAGAAAATCAATCTAGGTAAAACAGCCCTTAAGAAAAAGGTTAAAAATAAATGATGAGATTTATTTTTTTTACTGTCTCTGTCAAAGGGGCAAAAGGATGCCTATGTGTTTTTGGACCAGTAACAAATCAATGACTCTGAGAACAGTCACCTGAAACCTGTTATTATGACACCTCCAGCCCACTCAGTTAAGTGCTCAGCCTAAGACGATTTCTGGATCCAGTGCAAGCTGTTAAACTAGCAATAGTCCAGTCCATCCAAAGAGTTCTAGGTTGATACAAGCTGAACTAAGTTTTTGTACATCACATTTATGCTGATGCACAGAAAAATGTATAACCCAAATACAACCTGCATCTTAAGCAAAATTAAGGTGATTAAGTGTGTTCCCTTAAAGTGGCCTAGGAGGGTACGTATGAATCCGTTCACAAGATAGTGAGCCCTCTTCCTCCATATTCCATTCATTAACATCATTTGCCAAAGCAAGAAGAATTTTATGTGGGTGAGTGCTGCAGTATAAGAGGTTTGATATGCAAAAAGGCCAACAAAGATGTTGGTCCAGGTGTGTTGCCATTGACAGTAGGGAACAAGATATTCTTTGTTGATTCACAAGCCATTCAAATGTTTCTAATGTGGTACCTTTGAATCCCTCTTCCTATACTAATATAAAGCCTATGTTTACGGCAGTTAGTAATTTCCCTTCTGTCCTTAAGCACTAACATCATAGTACAGCAATGTATTATGACTCATTACAAAATACAGTGCAAAATGTGTATATTTACATAAACACCGCTTTGTCTATTGGGGATCACCCTCTACTAAGAGTATTTAGAATTGAAGTCTTAGGGCATTTATTCATAGCAGCCCTTAAGCTTCTTATATAATCTGGAAATGATGTTGGCATAAGACACCGGTGCCCAGATTTCAAGCTTCGGCAACAGTGCTGGCGAGGTAATTCTATGCAGATGGTGGTTACTATGGCTCCTGATTGGTGGATTCTTCAGCTTCTTTACTCCTCCCTCCTCTGCCAGTTCCTTTCTGTGAGGAGGCCTTTGAGGACACAATTACACGATCGTGCAGAGTTCATCTCATCCAACCTCTTCTTCAATGCATGTGTTGCTCATTCAGTGAGCAATTTACCAGTTCACAGCCCCCCACCCCACATAATGTCGTAATTCTTGTTCTCCCTTGAACAAAAAAGGGGAAACCGGCAAATTCTTCTCTGAGAAATGCACCCTAGCAGTTGAGTTTGCAAGATCCACCAGGACAGCTTCAATAAAAGCCAGAAATATTACTGAATTTGAGTCCAGGCTGGGGTGGCACTTGGACTAGGAAGCATAACTCTATTGGAGGAGAAGAGAGAAGTGAGTTTTTAAATTTTTCAATTTCTTTATAATTATCAGGAAGAATTAGCAGTTTACTCACTTCTTTGTTGTTCTGACCTGTTTGAATGTGTGCGTACACAAACATACACACACACTTCCCTCTTTCACCTTTTCTTCTTGCAGCCTTCCTTGCCCCACCAGACACTCTCAGCTTCCTGTCCTGGGGTGTAATTTACTTATCTTCACTACCGGTTCGCAAATGTGAGCCCACGCGCCTCCTCCACGCATGCGCAGAGGGTCAAAAATGGGACGTGATAACATCCGGGCAGGTGGGCAGAGCCTCCCACCGTCAGCACTACCAGTTTGCCCGAGCTGGATAGAACCAGCTCAATTTCACCACTGTTCCTGTCCCTCCTCTCTGTTCTTGGTTTTAATTCTCCACTGGTCAGTTTAAAATGGAAAGAAAGAGAGAAGAGGAGGGGAGGGGAGGGGAGGGGAGGGGAGGGGAGGGAAGGGAAGGGAAGGGAAGAGAAGAGAAGAGAAGAGAAGAGAAGAGAAGAGAAGAGAAGAGA
>WNWU01000004.1:15137105-15161217 GCA_012654045.1 Ptyas mucosa
AAGAGAAGAGAAGAGAAGAGAAGAGAAGAGAAGAGAAGAGAAGAGAAACTACTTGGTTTTTTTTAAAGCAAGAAAAAAGTGGTTCAAGGTCATCAGTCTAGCACTGCTCTATAGAGGGCAGTGACCAATAACTGGAGGAGAGTGGGCATGCTCACCCCACACACACTAGTCAATGGAAGTGCTGACTCTATCTCCAGTGAAATGAAGTACAGCATTGCTTATGGTGCTGGAGGCTGGACTTTTGATGTTCCGCAGTGGGAAAAAATAGGCAGAAATTTGCCTTTATGACAGACTAGGGGAAGACGAATAGGGACGTGGTGGCTCAGTGGCTAAGATGTTGAGCTTGTCGATTGAAAGGTCAGCAGTTCAGCGGTTCGAATCCCTAGTGCCGCGTAATGGGGTGAGCTCCCGTTACTTGTCCCAGCTTCTGCCAACCTAGCAGTTCGAAAGCACGTAAAAAATGCAAGTAGAAAAATAGGGACCACCTTTGGTGGGAAAGTAACAGCGTTCTGTGTGCCTTTGGTGTTTAGTCATGCCGGCCATGGAGACATCTTCGGACAGCGCTGGCTCTTCGGCTTTGAAACAGAGATGAGCACCGCCCCGTAGAGTCGGGAACGACTAGCACATATGTGCGAGTGGAAGACGAAGGATAGCATGGTGCATTCATATCCTCCAGAATCCGTAAGTGGGCCATCCTTGAGCCAAGGCAGGTAGGATGTGTGAGTGAGCTTGCTGATGGTAATTCTAAGCACATTTAGGAAT
The DNA here is from genome assembly GCA_012654045.1 of Ptyas mucosa. Taxonomy (NCBI): domain Eukaryota; kingdom Metazoa; phylum Chordata; class Lepidosauria; order Squamata; family Colubridae; genus Ptyas; species Ptyas mucosa. The sequence goes on from WNWU01000004.1 coordinate 15,137,868, forward strand.
CAAATGTTGATTTACTTATTAAATAAATGTACTAAAAACATTAGATAATCAAGATAAAAGTAAGCATCCGAAATTGCCAGTGAAAACAGCAACAGCATTCCTGTAATGATCAAAGAAAATAAAGTCTGGAATTTGCCTACTTCAATACAAAAAAATTTTTTTTAAAGAAATTGCCAAAATATATAAATGATGTTTACAATATACTGTACAAAAACTACAGTAAACATAAAATCAACATCAGTTATATTGACAAAAATCCTAAGTGAAGCTAAAGTTTGAACTGAACATAATTTAAATGATGAGAATTATATCTGCAGCTATTTTAGACAGAAAAATGTGCATATGGTAGATAAATTAGGAGCCATGGTGGCGCAGTGGTTAGAATGCAGTATTGCAGGCTAATTCTGCTGACTGCCAGGAGTTCAGTCCTGACCAGCTGCCTCTCTCCAGTTGTTTCTGCTTGTCCTGTATGTTCAAACTGAGCAAATGCTTTCCAGATCCCTTCAATTAAATTTATGGTTTAAAAAAATCCCTTCTCACCCCTGTGGGTGGTATGTGACTTCCTCAATCTCTGGTCCTCTACTAGAGGCCTGGGAATTTGAAGGTTCTGTGCAGTGTTTTAGCTATTCCTAACACTGAACTTTTCTGGACAAAGAGCTTTGATGTGGTTCCTGGGATCTGTTGGGCCACTCTCCCAGCTTAGAAGTCATAGCCCTGAGTGCTCCTACCACCATTTTAGTCTTTTCTTTCCACATCCTCTCTAATTCCTCCTTCAAGACCTGGTACTTTTTCAGCTTCCCATATTCCTTCTTTCTGCATCACTACATCTATTATCACTGCTGTCTTCTGGTCGTTATCTACTTCCACAATGTCTGACTTATTGGTCAATACCTGCCTGAAGATCTGGATCTGGAAGTCCTGTAAGATCTTAGTTCTGTTATTCTCTATGGCCTCTTGTGGATTCTCTCATCTGGATTTGAGAAGATCTAGCCCATACCTTGTGCAGATGTTCCTATATATAGTGCCAGTTACTTGGTGGTAGTGTTCAGTGTATGCTGTTCCTGACTGCATCTTACACAATACCACTTTATGTTGGACTGTCTCTGAGGCCTCTCTGAGTGTATAGCAAAACATAAAAAAATAAAGATAAAACCTAATTCGATCAAACCAAATGTATCAGGTTCATTGTAATGGCAGTTATTTCACTGCTTAACAGAAGTAAAACTGGAAGCTCACGGATCCGTTCACTACAAGGTTATGTTCACATTTACCCTAACCTATGGTAACTCAGTTATTTAAATCAAGTATAACTGTCTGGGTTTGTACAATGTATTGAGCTATAAACTAGCTATCTATGCTTTAACATAGGGGGCCTTAAACTCCAGGCCATAGCCCGCTATTGTGTGGCGGCCTGTTAGGAACTAGGCTACTGAAGCAGCAGGTGAGGGTGGGATTTTAGATTGTGTGAGCAAAACTATTCTCTGTCGCCAAAGCCACTTAACTGCTGCCTCCAGTCCATAGATCCAAAAAGGTTGAGGACCCCTGCTCTAGCATAAAATGTTTTATAACTATTGCCATACCTGAAGAGTGAAAGGCTTCTATGCATTGGAATTGATGTCATCTACACAAGCTGTTTGTTGGTTTCTCTGGGACAGAAATTAAGAACTTTTGTTTGGCAAACTTTCGGTTTTGAGTTCAAGTGGTTTCTGAATTGCACCATTGTGGGTTATGACTCTTGTCCCCTGAGTTTTTGGTGATTACCCTAAGGCTGTGATGTGTGCGCTGGGTGGCTGCTCTTCACACTCGTTTCTGCACTCGGTGTCGAAAAAGTTCGCCAACACTGTCCTAAGCCAAGCTCTGACAATATGTCATTATAGAGATTGGGTAATTTCCTTTCTTGAAGGCTTTTGGAAAGATTAGAAAAAAGCTATTTGTGATATATTTAAGTACAGGATGTTTTCCCTCAGAAAAAGATTTGAATTAGATAAGTGGTTACTAAATCACGATTTTCTGATTAAGATGGTAATGAAGATTCTGCCACAAATGCAAAATATATAATTTTGCCTATGTTAGTGGTAATCTCCAACCAATAGGGCTTCGTGTATTATTTATGGAAGAAAGTATCTGCAACAGAAAGAAATGTTTGACTTTTCATTAGTATTAACATCAAGTCACCACAAACTATCTTTATTTTTCTGGGCTAGGCTGAAAGAAGAATCTATATTTATTGTTGGATTTCTGGATGTATTTGTAATCAATCAGCAAATTTTTTTGACAAGTCAGTCATCCCAAATGGTCTTGGTGTGAAAGAAGAGAGAGCTTTGGTCAATTGAGCACTGAAAACAATATTTTTCTATGCAGACTTTAGTCTGAGTGGTGAATCTCAGGTTTTAATAAAGACAAATCAAAAAGAAAAGTAGGTCCCACGATCCTTTTTCCTTCTTCTATACAAAACTTTAAAATAAAGTCCCCCTTAAATTAAGCTCAATTTCATAACACTATAGCAGGGAGACATCCATATGGTATACTGGTTTCCAATCCAAATATCAAACAGATCTGACCTTGATAGCATTTTCACTATCAACCGTGGTTAATTGTCAATATTATTGACAATAATTGCCAATATTAATTGTCAATATATATTTGCATTTGCCCGCCTGATAATTTTTTCATCTGAAATTCCTTGTAATTCCTTGTTGGGAAGTCTTTTGATGAGAAAGGAATCAAACCTTAAGTACTCATTAACTTCAGATCTCAGTCATAATCTCATCAAAACCAAGAATTACCTAATCACAGATAACTGAAGATCTAGAGCCAGGGGATTGGGGGTGATTGTTTGCAAGTAAAACTTTATTAAAAGTCTGGGATCCTTGGTACTCCCTGAACTTGGTTGTTTGCAGACATATAGTTACCGAACTATGTAACATCATCAATGCTAGAAGCAAGTAAGGCTTGCTTTCATTTTATATACTAGTGGCTTGCCCTGTCAGTGTTGGTGGGAGTGGTCTTGGTAGTTCTTTGATTTGGGCTGTGGTTTACTGTTAAACTTGTTTGTCTGAGTTGGTAGTTCCTTGATTGGGGTATTGTTTGCTTCTTGATTGTTGGTCTAATGTTAATCTCTGCTCACCTGGGTATTGATTGCTGGTGGGGATGTATTTTGGTCTTTTTGTTTCCTTTTTGGCTTTTTGAGTGTCACTTTTGAATGGTGTGTAGATGTTGTTTATATCTATGTGGCCAATTTGTCTGAGTGCCAGGCTTCCAGGAATTATCTAGCATTTTTGGACTTGGCTTGGTCTACAATGCTCAGTTTTCCATTTGAAACTATGGTTAAATGTGTTGTGAAATTAAGGGGTTTTCATCATGACTAATGACTACTAGTTGGTGTTCATGGATGTATTCTTCTAGTCCTTATTGAAAGTAATAGATCTCTTCAGGAATAACTTCTGAGTAGCATTTCTGACTGATTCATTCTTGATGAATACAGAGGAAATTGGAGCATACAGCCTTGAAACCGAGAGCATGACTATCTATAGATAGGTAGATCTATCTATCTGTCTGTCTGTCTGTCTGTCTGTCTGTCTTCTTCCTCCCACTCCATCTATTGGACTTAAAATAACAGTATCTGTGCATACATATTTATCCTGAGTAGCTCCCCTTTTTTTCTTGTTCCTATTTTGTTTTTTCTTTTTAACTCTTAATTGTTTTGCTTTTTGTATTCTTTCGTTAATAGATGCATATGTGATCTTAAGCAGAAATACAAACTTTTTAAACGTTCGTATTTTAAATATCCATTCTGCATAATTAAGACAAAAATAATTTCAGAGGAAATTGATAAGCAATGATATACACATAAATATCTTTCATTTTAATTTTTTTGTTATGTTAACTTTCTAGCCAAAGCGATGACCCATTTTAAAATGCCACTGATCCAATGAATCATGGAACAGTATCTGATTTCAGCCAAGCTACTTTGCTGTTGCTCAGCTTCTACTGTTTGGATTCCTTTGTTCCTGATCTCCTAGACCTAATCCTTCTTGGAACATCACCTGGTATTATTAGCTTAATTTCTCTTAGATTTCCTGACCTTTGTAATGTTGCTTGACCTAAATTGCTGTTGGTCATCTTGAATTATAGTGGAACAAGCACATACAGCTATCTAAATTAGAAGTGATGCTCACATAAAGTTAGGGGCAAAACAAACAAACAAAACTCCAATAAGGTAATTGTTTGACCTTTTAAACCAGCGGTCACCAGCTGGTGGTCCATGGATCACTGGTGGTCCACGAGAAAATTTTGGTGGTCCGCAGAAAAATTATTTGCATTTTTTATATTGCACTAACTTAGGGGTCCTCAAACTACGACCCCTGGGCCAGATAAGTGCAATGAACATTTGTGTGGGGCATAGGGGGCAGAAATTCTGGCTCGGGATCTGCTTCAGCCTCATGGTACGGGGCTTTGGACGAAGGCTGGAGGGAAGCGCTGCTGGTGGCAAAGAGCCAGAGGGCCTCATTCCAGTGGGACTGCATCATGACCTGGAACTGGCTAACCATCTCAGCCCTCTGAGCCTGCAGGCACCAGTATCTGGCTTTGTACTTTCACAGGTCTTCCCTCTACTTGGAAAGCCTATGCTCATAGTCCTCAATTAGGACTATGCTGAGCCTCCTTCTCGACCAGATCCAATTTGAACTGAGCCACCTGTTTTGCCAACTCTTGCTTAGCTCCAACAACTGCTTCCTGTTGGGAGCCTAAGGAGCCTGGGTGGGGAGGGGAGAAGTGGCTGGGAGGGGAGGGGCAAGTAGAGGCGGTGAGGCGCCCCTTGACATGAGTGACATTGAGTTGGCCATGCCTTCCCAGTCACATGCCCACTTAGCCGGTCATTAGGCAGGTCATATTAGTGGTCCGTGGGATTTAAAATTATGAATTTAGTGGTCCCTGAGGTCCAAAAGGTTGGTGATCCCTGTTTTAAACTACAGTAACTTCATATTCTGGGAGGGGGGGGATTGAAAACCATTAAAAAATTGAACATCTATCTTTCCCTTTGAAACTCAGTTATTACTATTTTTTCTGCCTCGTTTACTATATTGTTTTTAGATGTTAAAAGTATTAAAAAACCCTCACTTTTTTCTTTGATTTTAGTTGCTTTAAACCTTACAGGTTGTTTTAGGCACTCAGGTAGTTGAGATGGCAATGCTATTGCAGGTTTCAGTCTATCTACTTTGCATATCTTTATTCTTACAAGCTGACAATAGGGCTGACCTGGTTTCTTCTCTCACCTTGTTGTGCTCATGTCTCACCTAGCCACACCTTCTCTTTCACTCACTCATTGCAGTTTTGATGCCACTTCTGTTTTTACAAGAATCTCAAAGCTTCTAATTTCAAAGCTCTTGCTAAATTTTCCACAAGGACAAAAACTGCTATCAACTGCTTTTGCATTCAGATGGCATATTAAAATCATATTAAACACATTGACGATTCATACACTGTAGTAAGCCATGATTCCCTAAACTATAAGCCAATTTCCACATTTGGATTTCCAAAACTATGGTTTACTAAGTGGAATGGATGGGTTCATACCTTTTATACCTAAATTCAAATCAACCATAACTTGATTTGAGTTTAGTATGCTGTATGAAATCAACCAAGTTGGGTTCTCAAAAGAAAAGACAAGTATAATGCTTCTACTTGCCTGACCATAAAAGAGCCACAATAGCACAGTCGTCAGAATGGAGTATTGCAGGCTGACTCTGCTCAGTTCCAGGAGTTCAGTCCTGATGGCTCAAGGTTGACTCAGCCTTCCACCCTTCCGAAGTCGGTAAAATGAGGACCCAGATTGTTGGGGGCAATAAGCTGTCTCTGTAAGCTACACTACTTAAAGAGGGCTGAAAAGCACTGTGAAGCGGTATATAAGTCTAAGTGCTATTGCTAATGCAGATGCAGTATTGCAGATGACCAACAAGCAAAATAAAGATTTATTTTCAGTCAGTCTGACTGGGGAATCTCCTCCCACCCATTTGGGACTGTGAGGGTTTTTCAGCCAGATGGTGTTCCCCCTCCTGAACATACCAAATGTACAAGTGTTTCTCATTTGTTCTATATTGTTGAGATCAGGAGTACTGTCACTGAGATGCACTGAGAAGCAGCCTTTCCTAGCCTAATGATCTGCAACTCCTTGCAGTCCCACCATCATGCCTTGTCTGGGAGTTGCATTCCTGGCACATCTGGAAATTGCAAACTGGAGAAAGCTAAGAATTCAAAGCTCAGTAATGTGTAATTGAAAAACATAGTCCTTTCTCAAACAGTGCAACTATTCTGTATGTTTTTTTAAAGATTTATTTTTCACTTTTAATATTGTATAAGGCAAGAGAAAACACGAATATACAGTAACAACCCCGAACAATATGGCTCAACATTCAGTCATCAATTACATATAGCCTGAGAAGATATGTTACTGTTAGCATAATTTATGTCATCATTCCATATCTAATAAAAATGCAATTCATCCCCCTGAGAAATGATCTACAGTATTTCTATTTTATTTTGTTTTCGTGTATTTTTATTCAATTTCCCCCTTTCTTTGATCTTTAAGCCTTAGTTTTTAGATTTTATAAGATTGCTACGTTGTCTTGTTTATATTTGGTCATTACCACTTAAGATTTTTATTTATTTTGCTTGTTATGACCATAATTAAATAGATTTGATTTGATTTGACCTTGGGGGATAAGGTTGTGTGAATACTCGTTATACATTACATATTTTGGAAGTTAATTCTATGTTATGTGGCAAATACATTCTTTTGCTCTGAATCTGTTGTCCATCAGTGTCATTCAAGGACTACAAATTACAGATCTATGAGCAGATTTTTTTTAAAAAAAGAAAACATCATCAATGATCTATTTGTTCCACATATTAATTTATTTCATATACTTTACTGGCACTGCTTTGTTACATTTGTTCTGTAGATAGACAATATCAACTGATCCAAATGATGGGACTTCTAAAGATATATATTAGCCTTCTCCAACATAACTCTTCCAATGTTTTTAGAATATAATTATATATTAACAGTGTTTTTGTCTACAGTTGCACAAAAATGAAATAAATGCTCTAATGCATGCACCTCTGAAGGAAGGGCACACGAGGTTCCATACATTGGCGAGAGGAGAAAAGGAGATGCAGGAAGACACACACACAAAAAGGAATATTTATGGCAATTGAAGGGGATTATATAGGAAGATCAAGTCATGGGGAGAATGCATATTAAAGCAAAACCTCAGGAATTCCTTTTCATGTTCATATACAGCTATTTCTATGTGGCTTTAGTATCAGAGATTCACTCAAGTATGTTCCAGATATTTATAAAACCTGGGGTTTAGCCTGACTTTTAAGAGATTAAGTAAGAATTTTTGTGGGATGCTTCTTTTAAAAATCTGGGTGTGATGCAGAATCAGATTCTTTTCTTTTCGGTACTGTACTTGATTTCCATTCTACGTTTAAAAAAAATCACTGGCAGAAATCAGAGTCAGAGCAGAAGTTGGAGAAAGCGGCAAGAGCGCGAGAGGCAACTTTTTGGTGTTGTCGGATCCGTTTCCTCCAGCCCACCCTGGGAGGAAGGGTGGAAGAAAATAAGATTTCAAATGTCTGACCGACTTCCTCTATTGTTGACTGTGGCTTGCTTGATTGCAATTAAGTGGTTTCGAACCAAATGTAAGCTGCGCGACAAAGATCTATAGGTGGCGCTGCAGCAGGAGGCTCAGCGCGAGGGCTGGAAGGCTTTGTAACGAGACAGGAAACGAGTGCGGCCGCTCCTTAGACTGTGACGTCAGCTTCAGAGTAAGGAGCTGAGATTTCGGAGCAGATTGAGCGGAGGGTGGACAATACACCTTCTCTGGAGCTCAGTGGCTGCTAGTTTGTTCTGTTTCTTCTCCAACATAGACCGGCGGGGTTTTTTTGTTTAACCTTCACCTCTTTCTCATATATCTTGGATTGGAGACATAAGAAAATGGCCACCCGTCCAACCTGTTCCAGACAGGTTAATCTACCTGTCCAGGTGGGACCTCCGTGCCCAGAGTCCTGATTCAACTCTCTCCAGAGAACACAATCTCCGCAATCTAAATCTGATCGCTTTAGAAATATTACCTGTAGCAATACAACTTTACTGTATCGTTTATTGACCTCAAGTACAAAAAAATGTTCATTTTATTCCGCCTTCCCATGGATATCCCAGGCCTGTTTATAATGAAGCAAACGCGGCGGAATTCATTTCATAGGGCTGCGGGCTGTCAAGGAAGTCTTCACATCGTCTTTTGGCAAAACAGGCTTTCGCCTGCCTACCTAGCAAATCTGATGAGTGTTTATGATTCGCTTTGCTACTTCCCAATCCCATTTTTTTTTAAATTGCTAACATTTTACCTAAAGACTAAGTAGAAGGGTTCCGGAATACGGGAAAGCTTGCACAATCTTTTGAGCAAATTGGTTAGACTAGGTAATAAAGACATAAGATTTGGGGGTTTTTTCGTCCCATGGGCCTCCCCGACTACAATGATGTTTTTTTTTTAAAAAAAATATCAACCTGTGGAGTGAGTTAAGCAACCGGTTTGACGTTTTGTAGTGATTAATCAAGGATTTGAAGCCAGTCTTCCCCGATTAGATTTTGCACCAGAATAACAAAAAGATACAAAGCGCGTTGTTTTATGTACAGCGCCTTTTGCAGGCTTGCTATCCCCCTCAAAGAAGATGGATGAAACTCTTGACTCCATCAAACTTTTCATGTACTCCATGCATAGCCTTCCCTCCTGCAAGCAGATCTCCCCCTCCCTTGCCCTCTTCCTCTTCACTAGAAGTTAGTTTGTTAACGACCCAGCCTTTTCCAGTAAATCCATCCAGTATCCTCCCAGCCCCCTTTCCGTCCTGCCTGAGGCTGAAACAACACCCCCTCTCCGTCTCCAAGCGAGACTCCTCCACCGGAGGAGGAGGAGACCTCCTCCCCCAGCGACTGTGGTGGCGGAGGCTGTCCATCTGCGACAAGGGCGGGGGCTGACTCCTATTCTCCTTCCCTCCCTCCCTCCCTCCTCTTGCTCTCTTTCCAAGTTTCTGCTCCTCCCTCCTTCTCACAAACTTTCCCGTCGCTCTTGCTCGGCTCCCGGCTCGCTCCTTTCGGGTGCGCGGCGGATTCGCTTAGCCTGCCAGCCCGTCGCTTCGACCCTGCTCCGCTGCTCTTGTCACGTCCACCTCCGCGGACCGAACCGGACCTTCAAACCGGCGGCGGCAGAGGCGGCGGCGGTGGGGGGGATTGGCACCCACCCTTTCCCGGACGGAGGACTAAGTAAGTAAAGCGGTCAGCGAGCGCTCCCGCTCCGGCCCTGGAAACGCTTTTCCTTCGGAAGAGGAAAACGATTCGCTCGTCTCTGTTGCGCCCCCCTGGCTGTCCCGGCCGGTGCGGAGGGAGGCTGCACGGCCCAGTTTCTCCGCCTTCTGTCCCTTCCCCTCTTTTCCTCCCCCCCCCGACTAAAACCCCAGCCCTTCTTTCTCCCGCCCATAATGGTAGACAGAAAGAGGGGAAGGCTAAGGGGAAGCCCCTTTTTCATTTTATTCCCCCCCCCCCCCCGGCCCTCCCCCCCCCCCGGTTGTTGGTTGGGGTTTTTCTTTTGGAGAAGGGGACTCTCCGGCCTTTATTCACGGGCTCTTTTGGGCAACTCCTTCGTCAAGTTTCGGTCTGCTCAGCAAACGTCGGGGGGGGGGGGGGGGCAGTTAAAGGACTTTAAAACAAAAACAAAAACCTCCACCGTTCCCTTGGAAAGCGGCCAGTGATGTGCTGCTAAGATTCCTTACTTTCTGCCCCGATCGCCTCTCTGTGCTTTTAAGTTTTGAAAATTTAGTGTGTAACTGATTTTGATTAATTTTTTACCTACCCTTTGTCCATCCCAGTTGGTTGTAGCTGTGGTGGTAGCCCATTGCATTTCTTGAGACAGTTTTCTTGTGAACTAGATTGTATATTTCTGAGATTACAGTAAAGCATATTTTATGTATACAAATATTGTGGTACAATATGTATTTTTCCCCTTATTTCTCAGGTGGCCTTATTTTGCTCCTTATATAGAGGGTTTGGTGGGTTTATATAGAGAGTTATAGAGACCTTATATAGAGGCCTTATAGGGAGTTTGGTGGAAGTGAGCGTTAAGATTAATTTTTTTTATCATTATTCAGATTTGAAAAGATTTTTTAAAAATCAAAACAGTTTTGCTTCCTGCGTGACTGTGTGCTGGCAGCTTGTACATAGGCCATAGGGGCAGTGTTGACAACTCACCAATTGCATAAACACATTTCCTCTATTAATTACCTTTGTGTGTTATTGGCATAATGCCATATCTCTCACTCCTGGGTCACATGCACAAAAATAAGTGCTTTTGTAAATCTAGTGTGTACGTAAATTATACAGTTCTAACCCAAGTTATAATTGACATTGTATCATTCAGGTGCTTATGTTTCTGTGTGAATGGGAGGACAAGCACTAGCTGCTTTGGGAAAGCAGAAGATCAAGAGTTTTTTTAATCTTTTAAAATTAAGGAAACATGATGAATTCACCATGTACCAATCATAAGCAGGACTATGGTGGTGAGACTGATTAGTTCTGGGTAGTTGACCTCCAGTGTTAATGAATCAACAAAGAGTACAAGACTATGAAACTAAAGACCAAAGATCTAAAAATGAGATTCCAGAAGGGTGTCCTGTTGTTTTTCAAGAATAAGACCCACAATACATTGAGAGTTACATTAGGATAGGATCAAGACAAACTTCTCCCTTCTCTTGATGGATTTTCCAAAAGGAAATGTTTTGAAGCCTAGCTTTTATCTATTATATGGGAAGCTGCGTACAGATATGCTGGAGAATAGTTAAAGAGGAAAATACTTTTTCTAGATAATGTACCATGTTACCACTACAACTGGATGTATTGACAGACTTCAGATATGGAATTCTTAGGGAAATTGACTTTGTCCTGAAGACCATTTTCTCATAGTGGACCCTCTCGGGAGGGTTGTTGTTTGATCGCAGTTTGCAGGGTTGGATATATGGTTGATTGTACATGCCCATACATGTAAATGCACTGTTTGAGGAAATAGCTGTCTAGAAAATAGCACCTGGATTGCATGTTGTATTGCTGAAGAACACCTGACCTTTCAAATGAAGATCTCCTTCTTTGAAGAAATTGTTTTAGATGTTGTCTAAATAAGTTAAATTTGAATCACAGCCAAATGTAAAAATAGTGCAGCTTTATTTTCAGGTTTACATTTTGTTAATTGCACATGGGGAAATTGGTGGGTATAGTTTCAACGTATTAATGATGATCCAGTAGAGCACACTGAAAAGCTAGAAAGAAGAAATTTAAGTATTATTCTATAGATCTTAACTTTCTTCAAAATCAATGCAGAAATTCTCAAATTGTAATTCTGAGAATGAGTTTACACATTCATTTGGGAGTAAATCATATTGTGCACAATGTTTATATAAACATACACTATTTAAGATTGCACTGCAGTGGGCCAGTAATAAAAATTTCAATGATACGCACATATTGCTTACCAATTCTCATGAGACTGCACTAAAGAGCAATTAAGCTTGGCGGTATTATAGAAAAGAATTGTATTGTGGAAGAAAGTGTTCCTTAGATACCATCTAAACCAAACTTAATTTGAGAAGAATAAGTTTGTAATCCATTTCTTATTGTTTCTGTTTAATAATTTAAATGTGATGCCAACCCATTCCTGTATGCTATGCCTGTAGCTTTGTCTTCAGCTTAATGATATCTGTATGTGAATATGTAAGTATAAATAGTTATTATTGGATCATTTACCAGTCCTATTTTTATATGCTTGAATATCTAGTTAGAATAGGTCCGGTTTTAATAAGGATACACATGCATTTGCATTCCTAACAAGTTGCTCTAAATGGGAGGTTAATAACTTGCTTGGGTTCAAAATCTGTCAGATTTTCATTGAAGTCCAATTTTGAAACAGATGATTGCAGATTTTCTGGGATGCAGGACCTCTTTTACATTCAGTGAATAAAAGTGTTTAATATTGTGAAAATGACTTTCAGTTATTAAATCTGCAGGCATGAACTATATGCATATGGTTTTTCACATAGGATTTGCAAGACTTTGGAGTTGGAAGCAAAAAGGTTCTTCAGAGTGCATGATAGTACAAGTCCTCTCACATAGCAACAGACTGCAACACTGTAAATTAAATATATCTTCCTAGGAATGACATATTTGGTTTACAGTTGTAGATAGATTCTACATTGATGCCCTCATGGACTCTGAAGTGTCTTTTTAGCTTAAAATCCAAAATGTTACACAGTCAAGTATATTTTCTGTTTGAAAGCTTTCACTTCAGTTGTATTTAACACATACAATTGGATCAAAAGTCTCATGTTTTGCTAGATGATAATTGTAACACAATGTAGCATACTGTCTAAAATTAATCTTCATTTCCATTCTGCTACAGAAATAATATCAAATAATATCAAATACTATTAGTTTTATATTTTCAAAAGAAAAACATCCTTTTTTCTTTTACTTTTTAAATAGTTTTTTATTTTTATTTTTAAACAAACGGTACTTCGTTATTCAATCAGTGTGTCATCTGAGTACAAAATTTTTGTGTTATATTCAATGTTCACCACCATTTTCTTAATACATATATATGTTTGCTTTTACATTTTAATTTATTACATGTTCTTTCCAGATTTCTTAAATTTTATACTGCTTATTTTCTTTATTCAATCTCTATCCATTGGTAAAATTTCCCCATATATTGTAATATTCCGATTCTTCCTTCCCTTTAATTGCCATTGTTAGTCTATTTACTTCTGTACATTCTAATATTTTCTTAATTACCTCACCCTTTGTGGGAATTTTTTCTGCTTTCCAATTTTGTGCAAATACGATTCTCACCGCAGTTATTACAAATATACGCTTTCTTTACTAAATTTCTCCGATAAGATACCCAATAGAAACAGCTCCAGCTTTAAATCAATATGTTGCAGTGTCTTAAACATTTTTGCCAATTTTTCTGGTGACATGTGCCATCTATAAAACATTTTATACAAATTCTCTTTATATGTTGTAGCTATTGTTAATTTGTAGTTTCTTTCCCATAATTGCTGCCATTTATCTAACTCTGTTGTATATCCAAAAATTTTTGCCCATGCTATCATTGTTTTTTCTTTTTCTTTTAGTGTAGTATAAAATATGAATTAAAATTTGAGTTTCAAATTCCATTTATCCATGCAGAATCCAGTACAATTTTACTGAAAATAATTATATTCAGCAAGGATAATTTTCAGGAAACTTTGCAAAGGATTTAACTTTTTCCAAATTTAAAAGTGTAATCTATATGCAAACATTTAAAATGTGAAGTGACCATATTAAGAGACCTTGATTTCAAGTTCTGCGTACTTCTTTAGTAGTCTGAACTGACTTGAAGCTGAGGTAAACATAATGGCAGTTGTTACAATCAGATAGCTTTTGTGAAACAAGTTTGACAGTTTTTGTTCATTTTCTTTATGGAACTTATGCTTGTCTTGCAGAAATCATCAGCCCTACTGACGGTAACAGTAGTTTCTTATTTGCAGTTTCAGTATAGAATAGTGATCAGATGTATCATTTTGTTGGGTTTGCATATTCAGAAATATCAGGTGGAAACATTTTTTCCGTGCTTCCTAATGAATTCATGGCTTCTTTCTAGAAGGAGTAAGCCAGAATGTTTGGTTCGCCCAAGTTTAAAACAAAACAAAACAAAACATCATGCTGTATAATATCTGTGGTTATTAGTTGCAGATGCTTCTAGCAGGAACCAGCAATATGACCATTTCTGCAGTTTGAGCATGGTCACCAGCATTAGTAAATTGGAGTTGCAATTTCTAAAAACAATTTGCACAACTATGCTAAAATATGCAGCCATTTCTGTGCTGTGGGCCATATTAGTGATATAACACTAGAAAGGGCTAGAAAAAACCTGAATTGGCTCAGTTTTTGGTGGAAATATTTAGAAAGCTTTGGCCTACAGTCAGGGTTTGCACCTATGCACTAATTCATAGTTTGGTGCAGCAGATCTGTTGGGCTTACAAATATCAGACTATTCTGCTGGCGTGGCAATGTAAATGAGCTGAAGTGAGTCACAAACTTGTATCTTCCTCCTGCTGTATTTGAAGACGGTGGTTGCAAAATTTCACCTACTTCTGATCATGTGCTATTTTTGGTCTACTCTAACTCATCAACTGATTTAATATTATCTATAGCTAATTTCAAATACACTAACTTCACATAATAGTTTTTCATGTTTAAACTCATCAACAGATTTAACAAGAATTCTAGTATCTAATGAGATAGCAAATACAGTAGTTAAATACAAATTTTGAAGGTCCTCTTCTCAGAGAGGGGTGCATATAAGACCAAAATGTATTGTAATTTGCTCCTGCTTGGTATTGCTGCTATTGCTAAATCTGCAGTCATAAGTTTGACATAAGAAATGTTGTCATTGTTGTAGTACTGTTGCTAAAAGATTAGTTGCTGCTTTCTTCATATACTTCCAGGTGTTTCTTTGATTGTGAGTATTGGTAGAGTAACCACTACAAGCTATATTAAGATGACAGAAAGCAAGGATTTACAAATTAGCATTATGAACTTCTTTACTTAGTGAGGCTATGGAGAGGATGGCTGCTAAACTCAGGATAGCATTTTGTTTAGTGTTTTTTTTTCCAGCAAACATACAAAATGTGGCCCCTGTATATGTGTGTGTGTACACACACATACACACACAGACAATATAAATGTCCACAATTTAAATGTTCAATCATGCAGAAATTTCTAGTTTCTCTACATTTCTTAATATAGATTTATTATTTTCTGGCTAAAAGAATTATCTGTCTTGGAACAAGTATACTAAAATCTGGATATAAGTAATTTAAATGTATGTACGAAAGATGCTTGTAAATTTGTGCATTGTATCTTAAATGAAATACTTTTAAAAGATACCTGCAAATGTGTGCTTGATGTTCACACTTTATATATATAGAAGAGAAAACACTGAAGTACTTATGATGTCTTTACAGTATATGTATAATACAGATATTTGTCAGTTTCTTTGATGTAGTTGCTGAAATCTACCATAGAAAATGCATTTGATGGTCTAGTTATATCAATTATATATGGTGATTGATTTTGCAATTTATTTGTTCTGGGATATATGTGTGTATGCATATTTCTGTGTGAGAGAAATCTACTAATTATTGAATTGGTAAAGAATGCATTCCATTGGGTTGTTGGAGTGTATATGGGCTGTAGTTATTTAGAGTGCATTCAGAGTTGTTGCTCAGATTCTGTTTCCCATATTGGCAAAACAAAAGTTCCTGATTTATCTGAATAATGGAATTTATTACATTGAAATTGTTTTGTGGAGCTCGGTGTGGATGGCTGAAGTAATATGAACATTAATTTCATTCGTTCAATTTCTATAACTGTGCGACTCAACGAAGTGACTCAGGGTGGCTTACAATTCTAAAATTATAAAACAATTCTAAAATTACAAAACAATTAAAACAATTTAAAAACATTAAAACAATAAAAACTTCCACAAAATAAGTAAACAGCAGCCATGGTTATTAATAGGTAAAGGTTCCCCCTGCACATATGTGCTAATCGTTCCCGACTCTAGGGGGCAGTGCTCATCTCCATTTCAAAGCCGAAGATTATTAATGGTAACTAATGGTAAAGCCAAGTGACAAAATCTTTAACAAATTTCAAACCTCTGGCCCAGATATATAGCCAAGTTTTAGAGATTTGCAAAAAGCCAATAGGGTTGTGGCCATCTAGTTTCTGAGGGAAGAATATTTTACAAGGCAGGGGCTACAACAGAAAAAGATTCTCTTCCAGTTCACGCCAGTCAACATTCTTTGGTTGATGAGATCTGCATCATACCCAATCTCTTGGATCAGATTGGACAGGAAGAAATTCTTGGAAAATGATAATCTCTTAGGTAACCCAATCCCAAGCCATGTAGGGCTTTAAAGGTGACAAGCAGCACCTTGAATTGCACCCAGAAACATGCTGGAAGCCAGTGCACCTCACAGAGTAGTGGTGTTAAATGTGTTGTGTAGTTGGCACCATTTATTACCCATGCAGTTGTATTTTGCACCAACACAAGTTTCCAAATGCTCTTCAAGGGGCTTCATGTAAAGAATATTACAGTAATCTAAGTGGGGGGGGGGTTTACAAGGGAATGGATGACAGTGAGTATGGCCTCTCATTCCAGGAATGGGCATAACTGGATCAGCTCTCCTAGCTGCAGCTGGCACCTGCTCTTCGATTCATTGAGCCTATTCAAAAGCTTAACCACGATTTGCCAAATGTGGCTTCTCAGGTTGTGATATATGCTTTACAACATTTTGGCCTCTTACCTTGTTTCAGAGGATTGCTGAGCAATGACAGGTATACCTATTGGACAAAAGAGTATTAATGACAAAGGACTAGAAACTACTGTTCAAGCCTGTGATATACAAAGGTATCACAAATTGTTGAGGGAGAATGAGAGACTACATTATAATATAATCTAGTCTAATTTTTATATAGAGAAAATAGAAGGTTATAAGAGTCAGTACCAACTTGATGGTACATGGTTACTATTTATATATTGTATTTAATATTATTTATTGGCCTTATTAGATGTTATGTCTTTCCTATTGTTAGTTTACTGCAAGTAAATTGTTCTTTGAGGAGTGTAATTAGTGAACATAAGTATTAGCTGCACTTTTAAAATACTCGATGTATAAGCTTGACACTTGTCAGCCTCATGTTATGTTAAAAATATTTAAAACTGCTGGCTTATGCAGCAGTCTGCAAAATCCTTCAATTACAGTGTAGTTTCCACATAAAGGAAGAGATTGGAAACAGGAACAAACTGGCCTGAGCTAACCTGAACCTGAACCTGTAAGATCAGCTTGTTCTGTAGAAGTAACAGGTAAAACCTTTCATGTCATGGAGATGGACATTACTGACTTATCACTTTGTCTACATACTAGGTTTAAAGACATAAGAGCAGGACCATTAAAATAGCTAACAATTTTTTCAAATATCAGCAACTATATACTTATGCCATTCAAGCTGTGTAAGACAGATTTCTGTTTGTTTCATGTAACAAATTAGTGTTCAAGGTGCTCCAAGACTATTAGTTTTGGTGCAAAAGACCCAGCAAAGCTATGTTTCTGGAAACTGCTGTTATTTGAGAATATATCAGCTCAAGAATTATCTAACCTTGGTTAATAGAGAAGAACCCTTTTGAAAGGATTGTAGCCATAATGTCCACAGTGGGTGGGAGGGACAAGGGATACTGTATCATTTACACAAATGTTGCAAGTATATACAATAGTGATATCTGGATTATTCTGGACTATAATTCCCTGGATTTCCAGGGCTGATTGTTTCAAGGGAAATATTTTTTGGTTTGGATTTTTAAATGTGGGACAGCTTTTGTCAATGTCTATATCTAGGGCTTACATATAGTCAAGGGAAAAAAAAATCAGCTTTAACATTCAATTTAGTCATCTGTGATTTCCAATTGCTTGTTCTAAAATTTAACTCTTCAAGATACCATGGATAACTTCAGAAATAAAACAGTAAAATCATTGAAGAATAGAATAAAATTAGTCAAGCTATAGGGTGTTAAAGCTTTGAAGGTGAAAACCAACACCTTTAATTATACCTAAACAATAATTGGAGACTTATGCAAATCATTCACTAAGCATAATATGTTCACATTACGATGCCAGATTTAGTAGCCCAGCAACAATTTAAGTCACTGGACACTTACAGATATTGTCTTGTAGAATTAAGTACACAGCTATGGATGATCTCCTTTGATTGGGCCAGTCTCGCTCTTTCCAATATAATCAAACAAGAGGGAAGCTCTTGCTTCTTTATCTTTATCCTATCTGTATCCCCAATATTTACAAGTTACAAAGAATCTAAATTGGATGAGTATTGCATCATCATTCCCTTACTTTGGAGGCCAAGTCTGATTAATTTATGGCTCCACTCACAGAAGAGTAGTCCAGGTTAGGCTTTAAGCCATGCTGTGATTTGCCGTGAGATTTTCTCCATTTAGTCATAAGATACTGCTCAATTTGCTTCAGTCCTTCATTTCCCTATTTAACTAGATGACTGGTTTTACTCTGCAATGAACAGAATAATGCTGAAAGATGATGGTATCTACTGTCCAGGCAATTGTTTAATCCTACAAATTGGCCTGGTTTCAGCATTACTAACAAGGAAACTGGAAAATCCCCAACTGAATTTGAATCCATCAAACAATTGCAGTGGATTGTTTTAACCAAGCTTCCACCTACAGTATTTGTATAATTATGCATAATTCAGATAATTGCACAGATCAATTTTAGGAGAAACACTGTTCATATCTTACAAAAGAGAGGATGATTCTGTAGAAATTTATATGTACATAATTAAAAATAATTTTTTTAACTATGCTATTTGGCTTGCATGTAAAGTTGTGTAAGTTTCATCAACTCATTAGTAATGATGCCTTTTGTTGGATAAGAAATGCGGTATGTTATTAGTTATAGGTAGTCCTCATTTAGCATCCCCATTTGGGACTGGCAGCTTGGCTGGTAAGTAAAGTAGCTGCTAAGTGAAACTTCATTATTTTATGATCTTACTTCAGGTTTCCTTTGATTTGTAGACCTGTGAAAGTCATAATGCAAAGTTGCAGGGGTACTTTTTCATCACCATTCTAACTGCAAAAGATCTCTAAATGAGGTGGTCACTAAATAAGGACCACCTGTAGAGGAGAATTATTATAAGGCAAGATGTAGATCTTTCCATCTAACAGTCAGTATGTGATATTAAGCATTTGGCCATTACTAGTGATGGAATGTCTATAAACTTGATTTAGATTATATGCATCTCATAATGCAACTATTTTGTTTTGCCCTATCTCAGTGATGGCTAACCTTTTTGCCATCGTGTGCCAAAAGCAGGGGGAGTGCGGGGGTCATGTTCATGCTGCCCACACCCATAATTCAGTGCACCACCACCACCCCCGCGCATGCACACGCGACACTCCTGCACTCCCCCCCACTTTTGGCACACGATCGCACGGTGGGCTCAGTAGGCCCATTTTTCGCCCTCCCCAGGCTCCAGAGGCTTTTTTGGAAGCCTGGGGAGGGCAAAAATAGCCTTCCCCATCCACCTGGAGGCCCTCTGGAGGCTGGAAATTGCCCATTTGCCAACGTCCGGTGGTACTGGAAGGCCTGAAAATCAGCTGGCCGCATGCACATGTGTGTGGGAGCTGAGCTAGGGCAATGCTCACATGCCCACCGATATGGCTCCGCGTGCTACCTGTGACACGCGTGTCATAGGTTCACCATCATGGCCCTATCTAGTACTGCAAAGAATTTGCCATATATCTTTAAAAAGAAGGTTGTGTGTTGACTGAAAATGGTAGTATAATATTGAATATAGAATATCCGGATATAACATTTTAGGGATTTTAAAAATAGATCTCCATAATTTATTTGATAGATCTCTGCCATTTGGGGGAGAGGCAAATATTGGAACCTTTATTACAATTGAAGGTAATAATCTCATACCAAATTGATTAGAAGGACAAACTCTATTATTTAAATTTGCTTCCAGAATTTTTATAGGAGGGAAGGATGCCAGCTGGAGAATGAGTAGTTTGTATAAAAATATCCCTTGCTTTCTTTTAGCATAGTAACTTTAGCATGTTACCCTTTTACATCTTCTCAGTTCAAATCCTTCTACTGAAAGGATAGTTGTCCCAATTTTATTCATTTCCTCCATCAACACTTACCTGCTGCTTCCTTTCAGAGTCCTCTAATACTAAAGCAGCTGATTCTTCTCCACCTCTATCAATGTGGGGTTTTTTCCCCCTTTCCACTTACTGAAAACCTGTAGCGCCAACTTAGATTTAAGTGAAATTCTGACGACATAACATGTTGATTGTTTGGTGCTGTTATTTCCAGAGAGTTATTTTGCCCTTCTCAGCATTGCAGTTTGTGTGTCACTTCATAAGAGAAAATTCAAGGACAAAATATTCAAGAGTTCATTTATTCATTTGTATTCACACCACCCCTGGCTAGTTTTGGGTATCTCCAAGTGGTGCTCTAACATACACTTTTCTGACTGTTACCTGTATGTTTTCTGTGCAGAGCTAGTGTTGATAGGTTTTTCAGTAAAGTTCCAAAGGCATCTACAAAGCTTTAATGCCTCCGTAAAATAGAATATGTTGTCACTTTATTTTTGTTTATTTTTTTCTTCCCAAACCATTTATTGAATGACAGAATATGAAAGTAATGTGATTCCAATAGAGAGTGAGCATCTAACTTGTGAATTTTACTATTGTTTTCTCTTCTCTCAAAAATTCAAGCTTACTAAAACCTTTCCTTACTAAAACCTTTTTCTCAAATTACTATTTTTTTTCCAGAACTGCACTTAAGAATTTAATCACATTTTTAAAACAAATTTCTATACATTTGGTAAAACATAACTGTAATGTAACTGCTTTTTGCATTCATTTATGACTAACAATAGGGATGGGGTGGCTCAGTGGCTAACACGCTGAGCTTGTCGATCGAAAGATCGGCAGTTCAGCGGTTCGGATCCCTAGTGCTGCATAATGGGGTGAGTTCCTGTTACTTGTCCCAGCTTCTGCCAACCTAGCAATTCGAAAGCACGTAAAAAATGCAAGTAGAAAAATAGGGACTACCTTTGGTGGGAAGGTAACAGCATTCTGTGCGCCTTTGGCAATTAGTCATGCTGGCCACATGACTACGGAGACGTCTTCAGGCAGCGCTGGCTCTTCAGCTTTGAAACTGAGATGAGCACCGCCCTCTAGAGTCGGGAACGGCTAACACATATGTGCGAGAGGAACTTTTACCTTTTTATGACTAACTGAAAAGAAAAGAAAAATAATTACTATTATTTTGTAATATTACACATTAGTAGTCACATTTCAAATGCTTCTCTTGGTATATGTGGGCAAGAGTACTAGGATAACTCTTAATCAAAAATGAAGCCTGACATCTATAATATTTAAGTAGTTTTAGCTTAATCTCAGATGCTGTCTGCAACTAATCAGATCAGACCTCCAGTAAGAATTATCTATTTGTTTCCTGAGTCTCTGCTTGGGAAAGTTAGAAGGTGCCAGAAAAGTGAGAAAAAAAAGGAAAGAGAACTGTCAGAAAGACAAAAAGGGATGTCAAAGAGAGTGAATTACTACTCACTTTTTGGCTTTTGTTTTACCAACGGATAGCGGCAGACCCACCTTCGATAGCCTCCCCCCCCAAAGATTTCTCCATTGAGAACCAAATTTAAGAGAAGCGTTTTCATACACCATCATATGTGGGCAAGGTATTAGCAAAGTGCAGATATGCCAGAGCAAGAAACAGAGATCACTCTCTTTTATTTTGAAAAGTTTTATTTCTTGGAATCTGGCATGTATTTTTTTAGAAGTGTGCCTGTTCTTTTGAAAATAAAAGTTAAACTAGTGCGTATCACTCATGGTGAGATCCCAGATGACTTTTAGCCTTTGCTTCTCATTGTAAAGGTGATTCATACCTTATTTCTAAAATAAGCAGTCCAAGGTGTGAAATTGGCATGGCTCTTTCCTTATAATTCTGACACCAAAGATTTGATGGGTTGCATTGAAATTAATGTCAATTATAGCATGACTTCTTCTGTCCCAGAGAGACCTAATAAACCTATTATATGATTTTAAACATCCAGTTACCATCAATTAAAAATGCATTTGTGTGCCTGTTCTAATTGAAGTGCAACTTTAAATGACTATCCTACAAATCATTCTTTTCCAAGTGCTTCTAAATGGATTTCAATTCTTATAATCCCCCTAACCATAGTTAGCAATTAGAGTACTAAGGTTTCGTTGCTTTGTTTTAATTACAGCCTCTGTTTATATCTCTGTTTATAATATATGTTGAAAGGAATATTTACAATATATATTTATAGCATATCTTGAGAGATACCGTAGCAAGGTGACTTATAAAACAGCAGGTCAAGAGCCAGGCTAATGGACTAAAGGAATCCAAGCAACAGGAAATCAAAGTCCAAGGTTCAGTCACCTGAAATCCATGATCAAGATAAAAGGGTTAGAACAATTGACCCACTACAACATTGTCTAGTTTGAGTCTGCTGCAAACCAAAGATGTTATTTATTTTTTATTTTATTTATTATTCAACTTATACACTGCGCATCTTGCCTAGAGGCAACTCTAAGTAGCTTACAAACACTAAAACCAATAAAAACATTAAATAATATTAAATTAGTTTAAAATTAACAAGATGGGAAGGGAAGGGAGCAAAATGCACATGAGGGAGGAGGGGGTCTTACCTAGTCTGTCAACTACCTCCGGAATGATGCACCCCCAGGCCAGTTAGCACTATGATTTAACAAGCAGAATTCCACCCAGACTGCAGACTTTTCAAGTATTCCTTTTGAGACATACTAAGCACTTCCTCATATGCCAGTTCTTTGATTTTGCATTCCAGACATCTAGGCTTCAGGAGGTTTGATAATGTTGGATGTCAGGTATCCTCCTCCAGGTTCTCTTGAAGGCAGCCCCAGTGTCCCATCCCTTGTTATGTTTGAGCTATTGGGTTCCCTTTTCTTCCTTAGAGGAAAATTGATCCAGAAAGTTCAGGGATGACTTGGATAATTATAAAACTAATTACAGTATTTGATTAGATTTCTTTTCCTTCAAGGCAAGTTTTAGAATGTTTTATTAGTGTTGTATCACATGCACTGATTTCAGGTGAGTTAGATATAAAATCACAAGCATTTATATTGAACTGAACAATTAGATCATCATTTTTTAAAAACTTGCCTGCTGTGTAAATAATTAAATTGTTCTGTTGTCAGTTTATATCAGACTTCTCAAACCCAGCGTTTTCCAGGAGTGTTGAAATATTATCCCCAGTCATCCTGGGCATTTAGGATAACAAAAGCTACCTATATATATATAAAAGCGAAAACCACTTACACCATAATCATGAAATCTCCAGAACTGTAAAGCTACAAACATGAAATTTGCCACGTATGTTCCACTTGGCTTCTAGGTGCTCACTAAGAAAGGATTTTTCGAAATGACCATCAGAGCATTACTATTTCCTATAGTAGTATTTCTTATATTATTAACATGCTCTGATGCTAAGGAGTTCTATTCCCCCTCCTCACCTGAAAAGAAATCTGTTCCAAATCCAAAACACAAGCAGAGGAGAGGAGTTTCAGTTTCAGTTTTACTTTCA
>WNWU01000004.1:15161227-15232271 GCA_012654045.1 Ptyas mucosa
CAAAACACAAGCAGAGGAGAGGAGTTTCAGTTTCAGTTTTACTTTCACAGCAGCAACCAGGGGATAGGATAGGGGAGACTTCTGTGGAGCAAGGCTGAGGGAGAGAAGGGGATAGAATAGAGGCTTCTGTGAGGCAAGGCTGAGGGGGAGGCTGATGGTAACTACTCATTAATTTTCAAGCTGTAAGTGTCGATTTATCAAGCCCCATCACATAGTTTTGTAGCAAAGCACTGGTATCCAGCTAGTATTCAATAAATCTGAGATCACAGCCTTTACAAAGGCTGACCCTTATCTTGTTAATTAACCTATGTGAGTTGCATTTTGACATACAGTGAAAACTATTTGCAAGGCCTTGTCACATAAAGCAGATGACAATTCTCAAAGTCTTTATTAAGAGTTGTTGTGAGTCACTATCTCTCAATTCTAGCCTGTATCACAGATGTAGATAAAACCCTTATAACAAACTTCAGTTTCAGGATATTAACACATTAGCCCTTCTTGCAATATGGTCCTCCTCATATCTATGATTTTGGTAAAATTATGAACCTCATCAGATGCTAGAAATGTCTTATGTAATTATGTATGTATGTTTATTTTTATAATCAGCCCTTCGCAAACTGTGTTGAAGGGCAAATTTTTCTCAGTTGAATTATTTATTTAATATAGCATATCACAATTATCAGTATAGATTATATTTACTTTTTATTGAATGAAACAAATTAGCACATGTAACAACATTCTACATTTTCCTTGGCCATTCATAAATTTCTTCCTGGCCAAACAGTTTGAGGCTGAGTGAAAGAGGTCACCTTGCAAAATATAAATATCCTTATATATTAATAACATGCCAGAAGTCAAATTATGGGTTATTGTGCCAGGAACAATTGTGCTTAGTTTTTTTGGCAAGAAGTCCTGGCTTATCTGTACTGTATTCTAAAATTTCTATAGGATTTCAAGGCAACAGGGTTTTAATACAAGAATATCTAAAAGTAAAAAATAATAATAATATGGTGAATAAAAAGGTTTCAGTTAAATTTCACATATTGTTAACTATATTCACATGTAGTATTTCATAATATTTTTGAGCCACATTGATAATCTAATCTGTTCAGAAAGCTAAACAAACAGTAAATTCTGTGGTTGGTTTGCTTTTATAAGCTACTTTTTTATCAACTAATTGTTCTTTATATGCATTGCTTAGACAGAGGTGATTTAATCTAGGCTTGTTTCATTTCATTGTAGCATTATTGGTCTGTGTAGAGGGATGGGGGAGTTAGTTATCTCTCTCTCTTTTGGGATATTTAGCAAAAATATACTGAGAACATAATATTTTCAGTCCATATTTTTCCTGATGTAAGTTTTTTGTTATTTGTTATAAGGAGATTGGACATTGTTATTTGTTATAAGTTTGTGACCAATTCTGTGATAGAATGGGCAGGTGAGAGAACATAAAAATAAATGATTTTATTTTTCAAGGTACAAAAATGTCTCCCATCTTCCTTATATAATCTGAGTTGAGACAATCAACTTTCTCTGGTTCAGTTTCCTTTTGAAGGCAACAGTGCCAGCATCAGTCTTTCAGGGGAACCATTGCAAATTCTAAAAGTTTACAAAGAGATATATTATTGTTTCTTGATGACTGTCTCCTCCCCCCTCTTTCCAAATTAGTTCCAGCTGTTCACAATAGTTACTAATTTCCAGAAAAGATGCTCCAAGTTCACAGGCTTAGAATGACTTCCAGTTAGTGGAGGATGGGCTCGTACTTGCGTGCCAGCTCATCTAACCACTTTCCCCCCCCCCCTCCCAGAAGCAGGAAAAGCATAGAGCTGAATAAACTAGAAATCTCAGACAAGGCGGACTCTTTTCCTGCATCTGGGTAGCAGTTCCAGGCTCTGAAACAACTGAGTTATGAAAACACAGTACAGAGCATCCTCCTACCAGGGCACCTCGAGAGATCAGATGAGGGAGATTTTCATCTGCTCTCATACAAAGCAGGTTAAATGTGTTGTACTTATGTCAAAGAAGTAAAATTTGTAGACATCCTACATCAGAAGAGGAGAGGGTTACATTTAATTTTTAAAAATGCTGTCTGAAATTTTTCCCTTAAAGCCATGTAAAGGAAAATAATAAGCTTCTTGCAGAAGGGAGTGGGTATCTGATTGGGTAGGTTTTAAGAGGTGAAATGAACGGCTTAAAGCTTCTATAAGGCACCCATTTTATCCATTGCACCCAACACACAACTTCCTTGAAAGACTGTCTGAAAATGATGTTTTGCCCATACTGTGCATGTCCTGCAAAAGAAACACTTGGGATCTGCCTTCAAGCGGATTAATGATGAAATTGTCAATCATAGAAGTGACCAGAGGGATGAAGATTGTGGATGCAACACTGCTATACAATTGCCAAAAAGTCAAAGATAATGTGTCAAATTTAACCCAGAAAACAGGGAATAAATAAAAAGAAAACAGAAAAGGGAAGTCATGAGGCTTTGTGGTTATTCTAAGTGACCATTACAGCATTCATTAGAATGTCTACTGCAGTGCACCGCAAACCCTAGAGATGAGATCGTGGTTACTGAGGAGAGTCAAGAAGGGTCCTTGGAAATCAAAGAATTTGCCTTCAGAAAATTGCTTCAGTGATAAGGACAAAGAGAAACACAAACCTAACCCTAATACAAAAACTGCAAGTTGACTTAATCACAAGATAAAATGTCTTCCGATGAATCAGTAACTGGTTAAAGAACAGAAATGGGAGAGGAAGCAGTTTTTAAAAGGAGGGATGTAAGCAATAAAATCACTGAGGGTTTTAATTGTGCCTATGTTTTCCTTTAAATAACTTAAAGCAGTGTTTCTCAAACTTTTTTACTCTCGGGACTCTCTATCTACTTTTAAAAATTATGGAGGATCTCAAAATAGCTTTTGTTTGTATGTTTATATTTATTTATTTTTACCATATTAAAATTTAAAATTGAGATGTTTGCTGCTGCAACTGTTTCTCATAATCATTTTATTGATCTGATCTGATTTTTATTTCATTCATTTGCTGAATGAAGAAACTCTGAGAAATGACTGTTTTGTCTCATTGGGTTGCTCCTAATAAAGAAACTGTCCAACTGCGGGTATTTTGAAATGACTGAAATACATTTGTTATCTCGAAAAACAAGTTAGAATGAGACTGATAGAGAATATAGCATATGAATGATGTAGCAAAAGCTACATCAAGAATGTTTTCTTCTTCTGATCTATTAATGCAACCCAATAAAGCTGAATGCTGGGAAGCTAAAGAAAGAAAATGAATTCACACAGCATAGTAATGTAAATGAAAATTGGTGGTAGGGAAATCAGCCTTGCTCAGCTCTTGATCAGATAAGAACTGCCATTGTGCTAGTTTTCCGTCATGGCAATATAGAACTGCAGAATTTGGCACATCCCAGCTATAAGGAAGAATGCCCTTGCTCTGAATCATAATAGATTGAATATGAAATCAGCAGCAGGAGGAGACTGAGCATTTTTTGAATAATTACTCCTGGAGCTAATTAAATCCAGCACTTAAGGACAATAGGGAGTCAGCAAGATTTTGGAATACTGGCACACTGTTCTTCCACCATCTTGTAAATTGTTCTATTCTGAAATTGATGAAAAATTATTGGGCAGTCCAGTAGTGTGCATGCTGCGTAATAATTTTCCCCAACTTCCATTAGATAGAATCTGTTTGCAGAAGGTAAAAATAACAAAAAGCTGTTCTGATCATCACTTTAATCTACTGTGCCACATTTGTAATACTTTGTGAATAAGAGACTCGATATGGGTGGGTAATACATACTGTCTTCTTTAGACCACTAGTCCTCTCACTTATCATTTAGTCTATTCTGAATGTATTAAATTGGCTTATATATTAGGACTGTGCATGCTTTGAAGATGATTTGGAAGGCGTATTTTAGAATATGTGGGAGTACAAATGCCAGTCTCACCAAGACTTTAAGCATATCCGACACAATACACAGTTGGTAAAGCGTGGACCGTTGAACAAGGTTACGCTTGTCTTTCTTGTTTTAACAACCTTTGTTATGAAGGATGTTGTTTAAAATATTCCCCTTTAAGAAGCTGGAACCTAAATTATGTATTATGTAATTATGTCTTATGGAAATACATATTCACATTAGTCGCTCTATTGGAACTCAGTTCAGATGTGCCCTTTTTGGGATTTCCATATCACAACAGTTTTCACTAGATATATCACTACATGGATACATCAAACTTTATATACAGTGATGGGTGTTTTTTTTTAAGTCTGCAAAGTGTTTTGTATGAATTGTATGTGAAAAGTTATATATGCAATTACTTGGTATACCAATTAAAACGGGAGTTATTTCTGTACATGTAGTAAGGAATTTTGGAATTTGGATTTGGGCTTGCATTCACATAACTGAGCCATATGAAGAGGAGTCCTGGTGTTGCAAAATGAGGTGGAAATGCCATATAATCTGGGTAGATAACTGTCCTAATGTTGCTGAGGCTGTGTGATTGAGAAAGTTTGTTTGGAGAGCGATAGCTGCAGTTAGTCTTCCAACAGTGTTCTGCTAGCATGTGTCTTGTTTGTTTATGCTTCATCTAAGACAGGCTTTTATAGATTCTAGTACTAAGTATCCTGGTTAGTTTTAGATTTTCACCAGCCCTACTTGTCAAGCCTTGATAGGATTTGCAAAAAAAACCCCCAGTTCCTTAGATACGTATTATCCAGTTGTTTTGTGTAAAAGGAGGGAGAAGAAGCACAGAGCCCAAAACAAAAGTTCTTCACCTCATAGGTGGAGTGTGCAGGCAAGGAGAATATATTTTGATAATTACTTTTTAAACTGATTGCACAACACTAACATTGCACGTAATCAGGAGTTAATGTTTTCAGGTTTTCCACTTTCAGAAATTATTTCCAGCCTCCTAAAGAATTGGGGTGAAGCATTATGGGGAAGCAATTGAAAGACAACTGTAATAAACTAAAAGGTTTTGGGTTTTTTTTAACATATTTTAGCCCCTCTTTCATTTAGTTGGTTAACGAATAGTTAAAAACTGGACTTTTCCCTTCTTGGAAAGGATGGTGTAATCTGTGCTGGGGATTGTGAAGCCAGTTTAAATGAATTTATTCAGAATGAACAATGGTATGCTGTGGTTTTGAGCATGTGGCTGCATTTATTCACAGAATAAGGTGTGGAATAAAAGCTTTTAAAAGATGGAGTATGAGTTTTAATCCAGGCTAAATCAAAATCAGAGGCCTGGAATTTATTTTGAATTAATTTCCTGAAAACAAGTGATCCCAATATTAACACTGGTAATATGAATGATCTTATAGGGATTTCTCAGAGTTAATGTAACTCTTAAGAGTCATGTTTCTTTCTCTTCCTGAATGGGCAACTTTGTTCTGACAGGTGCTATAGCTGTGGCATTTCAAGTTCCCTTTAGTTTTCTTCTCTCATTCAAAGATCCACTATTTAAAAGGAACCTCCTACATAGGTGTTCATTTACAGAACTCTTGAAACCTGGATTTTATTTCTGAATCCCAGAATGAAAGGGAATTTGCAGTCCCAATGTACATAAAGTCTCTCCTGTTAATTCCAAGTATCTTCACTCTGGAAATGTAATTTCATTTTTGATATATCTTTTTAGGGAGATTAAAATAAATTTTAATGTAATAAATTAAGAAGAGAAGAAGTCTTGACTAAGTCATAACTATTTGTTGGCTTTTTGCTTTACTCAGCTATTATTCTTTTTCAGTGCCTACAATGTTCTGATTATAGCTCTGTAAATATTTTTTCTCCCAATATCGAATATGTTTATCCTATCAATCTAAAATAATATTTGTAGCAATCCTCCTTGACTTTCTTTCAAAATGAAATCTTTAGATATTAGACCAGAGTTGATGGGATTCAGGTAACATATAAATTTAAATAATAATGTCAAATATTCTGCCAATTATTTTTCTGTTCTCTTTCAGATGGTACTCCTAGATTTTCTAATTTAGTTATTCGTATCTAAATTTGAATTAAAAATACTTTTTAACCTGTTCTAACCCATTGACTCTTCCAAGTAATAAAACCTTTGGCCCTAGCAGCAATTTGTGTCCTTTTATTTTCCTCTCCAATTTTAATTACATCAGCCAGCCCACTGTTTGTATATCAAGTTTGCCTTCAACTTAGTTCAAACACAATGCAAAAGCTACTTAATAAAAATTTAAATAATATTTTTGTTGTATGATAATAAACTGAGTGGTAGCAAAATTCTCATGCAGTTGTAAATTCAGTGGTAGTTCAACATCTCTGAGATACCTTCTAGGACAGGGGTGGGCAAATGTGGCCCTTTTACAACCTGTGGACTTCAACTCCCAGAATTCCTGAGACAGCCAAGATAGCCACAAAATGGGGTTGTCCCTTTTTGCCTTTTTGTTTGCGTATATTATTGTTTGTTTGTCATATCAGAGTGTGTTATTACTAAAGACATTGCAGTAGTTATCACCTGTTATGATTTAAGGGAAGCAGAGATAGAATTGGGTGTCCCTTTTGAAATGATTTCAGAAGGGGAGGTACAGCATCGGAAGAAAGGTAAATAAAAAAAATTAGTTTTAAAAAATTGAAAGTTTCTTCCTTCTCCATCTTTAAAGATGGAGGCTGCAAGATCAGTATCTTTCTGGTCTTGCAATGCCAATTTTAAGTCCCATTTCTGTCCACAATAAAACAATTTCCATCCATTATTTGATAATAGATGAAAGGTCCAAACTGAAGTTTGGATAGATTGACTAGGCTGGAGGACCAAGTGGGTATGTTCTATTATTTATAGAGAATCCATTGTCTTCAAGAGATAACTTTTCTACTGTAGCACCAATTTTGAGGGCATTGAATGGTTAAGTGTTGGAAAAGGAGACTTGAACATCTCTTCATGTTTGTAACCAAGTACAGAGAAGATAATGTATTGCGGTGCACATATTTCAAGATACTTTTATTTTTGGACATCACTTCTTCATTAGAATAAGATTGAAGATAAGATTGACAACATCTAACCATTCCTATAAGGGATGCGGTGGCTCAGTGCCTAAGACGCTGAGCTTGAAAGGTTGGCAGTTCAGAGGTTCGAATCCCTAGTACCGCGTAACAGGGTGAGCTCTCGTTACTTGACCCAGCTTCTGCCAACCTAGCAGTTCAAAAGCACGTAAAAAAGGCAAGTAGAAAAATAGGGACCACCTTTGGTGGGAAGGTAGCAGTGTTCTGTGCACCTTTGGCATTTAGTCATGCCGGCCACATTACCACGGAGATGTCTTCGGACAGTGCTGGCTCTTCGGCTTTGAAACGGAGATGAGCACCGCCCCCTAGAGTCAGGAACGACTAGCACATATGTGCAAGGGGAACCTTTACCTTTAACCATTCCCATACAGAAAGGGATCTCTTCAAATAGTTTGCCCCTGATACTTATGAGGTTTCCTGACTGGTCGAGCCAGGAAGAGAATTTTCTTTGTTCTTCATCCTAGTATTTCCCATGAGTGCAGGGCCCATTTTGGAATTATGCAGTATGGAATTGTTTCGTTTCTGAATGCAGTATGGAATTGTTTCACTTTTTGTTTTCATTCTTTGAAATTATGAGATGAAAACGGATACTGACATGATTGCCCTAAATGTCCTTTATGGTATTGTGGAAGCTGTAATGAACGTTGCTCATTGGAGCATGTTTGGGTGCTGAACGGGGTATAAAACAGCAAGAGTGTGCAGCAGTACAATTCTAAAGATGAATACAGCAGAGTACAATGGAAAATGATATACTGACCTTGCTATATGATGAGAAATGCACAAAACTCTTATTTATTTTTCTGCCCTGCACCCCCAGCAGAACTGTTTCAGGTACAGTTTCTGAGCAGTAACTCTTTAATCTTTGGTTGTCTGCTAAGTGCTTTGCAGAGAATGTTGCTTGCATCTGTCTGTGGGATGGTATGCTGTGAGAATCTGGGAAAATGTCCAGATTGGTCATGCTTTGTTTTAGGAATAATTTCAGTTTCTAAAGCCTGAGGATGTGGGTGAAATACTTGCATCTGCTTGGCCCATCATATGTAGTCACAATCCTTGCCTGTATTGGCTATTAAGATCTCATGATCCAACGATAGCTTATATCCAGGGTGTGGTAAATCTCTTATGTCATCATGATGTGTTTTCCCCTATTTAAAAGAGACAGTATTGTTGGCTGGTCCTAAAGAGAGCATCCTTGTATCCGAACTGTTGCTTAATTGCAGATATCCCATTCTTAGGCAAGGTGTTTGAGAGAATAGTAGCCATTCAACTTCATGCCTTCCTGAAGGGTATGGAGAACCATTGCAGTCCAGAATTGTTTTGGCACCAACATTGCTTTGATCACCTGACTAATGTCTTGTTCCAAGCAAAAATGTGGAAGTACCACCATATTGATCTCCTAGAGCTCAGGGACTTTTTGAGTAATTGGATCTATGCCTGGACTTTGAAGTAGGCTGGACGAGAGCCAATAAACTGAACTGAATCCCAACAGGACAGAGATACTATGAATTGTATAGGTTTCAGAGCATGAAAGGAGTTGCACATTTCCTCCTCACTGCTCGGACATTCTGATGTCCGGGTAATATCCTCTTCTATTGGCTGTGGCTGAGTGTCAATCTTTCTCCCTCCTAGCTGGCTACGCCCACTTCCTTGGCTCTCTCGCCAGTCTTTTCACTCAGCCGTTGAGCTAAGGCTTGAGTGTCTGTTTGTGCGTAATTTTGGAATTTTTTCTTCGAATTTCATCGTGTTTTCTCTTCCTGAGGGCTGGCAGGCGTGAAACGACTCAATTTTGACTATTTTGGAGTCGGACGGCGTTTGGGGGCTCCGGACGCCGGGGAGGCGGTTCGCAGCCATGCTGCGGCTTGTATTTGCTGCCGCCACTCACCACCATTACCACGCGCTGCTACGGTCCGCTCGGCTCAGCGGGCCATTTTTTGCTCATTGTCACAGCCCTCGCCTTCTCCTTAGCAGCAGAGTCTCTGCCAGCGGCATCCCTTCACTAGTGGCTTAATTGGAGGAGCGTTGCCGCCATTTGGAATCGCTGTGCAGCCCAGCCATTGGCGCTTTGCATCGTCTGGCTCTAGGGCTGCACGGATTGGGGGCAAGCCGCCATTTTATTGCCATCACCCTGCCGGCTTTGGAATCATGTGGGCCTTGCTGCATCCTGGGCTTTGGTTTCCATGGATGCCAGCGATATTGCAGGTACTGGACACTGTCCATTAACACCTTGCCTCTTCCCCTGGGAGATCATCTCTACTGTGCCTCAAGCAGGAAGTGATTATTTTATATTTTGTGGACTGCTTTCATGGCAATTGGCCTTCTCTATATAGACTAATTTCTGCTACTGCTTAAGTTCATTGATTATTTACTGATTTCATTAAGATTTTTATCTAATTTACTTCATTATTCAATTTTCTTTTTAAAAAAAGGAAAATTATTTTTATATTAATTGATTATTTATTTCCTTATTCCTATTATTGTGTTAATATGGCAGAGGCTGAGTTGTCCTCTGATTTGGATAGCCTCCTTCTCCCCCTCCCGCCCAGGCCTCTAAGGCTTCCAAGGGCAGGAAGGCCAAGGCCCCTAAGGCATCTAAAGTCCAGTCTGGCCAGGACAAAGAAGCCTTGAGGCGGCACAAGGCTCTAGAGAGGCAATTTTCCAAGGTCCAAGCACAGGCCAGTATGGCTGTGGATCAAGTTCCTCAGGAGGAGGACTTGCAATCCCATGAGGAATTTTCCCTGGAGGAGTTACCTGAGATGGACCAGTTGGCATCTCTTTCTGGCCAGCACGGTCAGATATTGCCATCAGTCCTGCCTGTTAATTTGTCTGTCAGATCATGCTCTGCCAGTGTGGTCAGTCAACTCCCCGCCAAGGAAGGCCTGCTCCTGAGGCCACCTTTACGCCCACTGCTGCAGGGCTCTGTGCAGATGATGGCGGGTCTGCACATCAGTTTCCTGATTTCAATGCACTGATGTCACAGACAATGGTCAGGATTTTCCAGGTGGGTCTGCAGCAGACGGGTTGCCTGTTACCTCCAGAGTGCCACATCTGCTCATTGTCACATGCCATCTACTTCTGTACATGCTCCTGTTCCCACTTGTGGGTTAGCAGCTGAACCTGTCCATGAGGAGGAATTGTGGGAAGATTTCCCATTGTCTGATGATGAGGAGCATGCACCTGAGGCCCCTGCATTTCCAGGCCTGTTCAAGCCTTCGTTGTTTAAATCGCTTTTATGCAAGGCAAAGGTAGCCACTAATTTGGATTCTTCTTTACCTCAGTCTTCCTCTCAATCACAGTCTGCTCCGTCTGCTGGCTTATTTCGAGTGCATACATCGGACCACAATTTCGTTCCCTTTCCGGACTTGTTCTCAGGTCATTCAGAAGCCGTGGGAGCACCCGACTTCCTTGTCAGGTCCCAACTCTTTTGACAAACGGCTGTACTGTTCCGCCCCGGAGCTGGATTCCCTGCTTCAGCTGCCTGCGGTTGATGATCCAGTGGCCAGCCTTACTTCCTCTTCGATTCTTGTGAGAGAGGCTGGAGATGGTCTTAAATTCGAGGACAAGAGGGCTGAATTGGCATTCCGCAAGACCCACCAGGTGGCTGCCTGGGCTATCAGGGCATCCACGTCGGCTTCCTTCTTTAACCGTGCGTCGTTGGTTTGGCTTCGCCAATTGAGAGACAGGCTTCCTTCTGAAGATGCCCAGCTACAACAGGACTTGGCGAAGCTTGTTGCTGCCGCGGAATATTCTGCTGCCGCGTCTTTGGACGCAGCCAGGTTCGCTTCTCAGGCTTTGGCGTCAACGGTTGCTTCCAGATGTCTTTTGTGGTTGCGTAATTGGAAGGCCGATTCTAAATCAAAATGGCACCTCACTGCTGCCCCCTACAAGGCAGCATCCTTGTTTGGGTCCTCACTAGATTCTGTCCTGGTTGAAAACAGAGACAAGAAGAAAGCTTTGCCTACCCTGTCCAGGCGCCAGGAAGGTCGCTACTCACCTTATGGACGGTAGCCCTTTCGGGCCGACCAAGGCTCCAGTGGGGCCTTTTGCCCTCGTACGAACACACAGTTCTCCTACCGGGCTACATCTGACAGATCATCCTTTTGGGACAGGGGCCACCGTCAATCTTCCTTCCGTCGCCCCTTCCACGGATCTGCTTCCCATTTTGCCAGACAGGGCAAGTGACTCACTGTCCTCCCTACTGGTCGGGGGCAAACCGCCTGGAGTTTGCTCATGCGTGGGAATCCACCACTTCCGATGCCTGGATTGTTCGTACTGTCTTCGAGGGCCTGGCATTGGACTTCACCACTCTTCCCAAGGACTTTTATGTTGCATGCCCGTGGCCCGCCCAGCCTGCCAAACTGGCTCTGCTATGCAAGGAGATTCAACATCTTCTTCAAATAGAGGCGGTGGAGAAGGTTCCCCCATGCCAGGTGGGGCGGGTTTTTTACTCCACTCTGTTTCTTGTCCCAAAGAACTCCGGCGGCTGCCGGGGAATTCTCAACTTGCGACGCCTGAACCAATATATCCAGTATCGTCGCTTCAAGATGCACTCCCTCAAGTCTTTGTTGGGGTGCATCCGCCCAAGGGACCTGATACAATCCATGGACCTGAAAGAGGCGCACCTGCATGTTCCTGTCCTTCCAGACCACAGAAGGTTCCTGAGGTTTGCCTTCGGGGACAGTCATTTCCAATACCGGGCGATGCCCTTTGGCCTTTCTTCTGCACCGCGTACTTTCACAAAGATCCTAGCTGCGCTGTCGGCGTCGCTCCGGGAGGTTCCTGTGCATCTTGCATGCTATCTTGACGACATATTGATCTTGTCAACGTCCCCGGACCAAGCGGCCCAGGACAGGCATTGGGTCATTCATGTGTTGCAAAGTCACGGTTTCACCCTGAATATCGAGAAGTCTCATCTTACTCCAACGAGACGCATCCTACACCTGGGGGCCTTAATCGTTTCGGAGCACTGTCTAGTCTGTCTTTCTCCCGACAGACAAGCGGACATTCAACATCTCGTCTCCCAGGTGTTGGTTCAGAGACGGGTATCGTTGCTCCTTCTGTCGCAGCTGCTAGGCAAATTGATTTCCTGCATCAACATAGTCCCTTGGGCATGCCTGCACCTGCAGTGGCTACAATGGTTCCTCCTCCTCTTTCAAAGGCAGGGGCGGGCAGAATCTCTTGCCAAGGTGATGGTGCCCGCACCAGTACATCTTGCTCTTCGTTGGTGGCTGTCACCGGCTCTCCGCCACAGCTCCCTTTTCTCAGAACCGGATCGATTGTCCTGACGACAGATGCCAGTCTCCACAGATGGGGGGGGGGGGCACCTTCACTCCCAGCTAGCTCAGGGAGTTTGGACTGTTCAGGAAAGACTCCACAACATCAATTGGTTAGAACTGAGGGCGGTCAGACTAGCTCTTCTGCACTTCTCACATCAAGTGTGCAATCAGCACGTCCTTATACTGACCGACAACATGGCCACCAAGGCCCATCTCAACAAGCAGGGAGGGACTTGGTCCTGGTCCCTGATGCTGGAGTTGGAGAGGCTGCTTCTGTGGGCAGAGAGCCACGTACTGTCTTTGAGGGCCGAACACATCTCCGGCGCAACAAATGAACAAGCGGACTGGCTCAGCAGAGATGTGCTGGACCAGGCTGAGTGGCAGTTGGACCCTCGTCTTTTTCGAACACTGTCCCTCAGGTTCGGTCACCTGCTAGTCAACCTGTTCGCCACGGACCACAATGCTCAGCTACCCCGATTCTTCTCCCGCTTCCCTTCCTTGAGAGTGGAAGCTCACGACGCTCTTCGGGCACTGTGGCCGCAGGGGCTTCTTTATGCCTTTCCGCCCATCCCGGTCCTTCCCAAGGTGATCAGGAAGTTGATCAAATAAGAGGCGGATCTCATTCTCGTGGCCCCGTATTGGCCGCCCTGGGAGTGGTTTGCGGACCTCAGAGCTCTTTCAGTCGAGACTCCATGGCAGATTCCGCCAGATCAAGTTGCTCTGTTCCAGGGCGCGGTGCGCCACCCAGATCCAGGATGGCTCCAGTTGACCGTGTGGCACTTGAAAGGATTAGGTTAATCAAGGGACATTTGTCTTCCGATGTCATCTCTGTCATTCAAGCTGCTCGGCGCCCGTCAACCATCCATATGTATAATGCGTCCTGGAATGCCTTCACCCGCTGGTGTGTTTCACATCATGTTGATCCAACAACTGCGTCTGTTCCGGATGTTCTTCAGTTTCTTCATTCCAGCTTCACCAAGGGTCTGACACCTGCGACCTTGAGACGTCAGGTATCTGCCCTTGCTACGGTCCTCTCGGCGGACAACCTTTGTCTCAGGACCCTAGTGTCCGGTCCTTCCTGCAGGGAGCCTCTAACCTGCATCCATCGAGGATTCGTCGTTTCCCTACGTGGGATCTGCCCCTCGTGCTCCAGGCATTAACGGACCCTCCATTTGAGCCTTTGGACTCGATTTGTCTCCGCTATTTGACCTTTAAGATGGCATTCTTACTGGCCATTAGGTCGGCCCGCTGTATCTCAGAGATTGCTGCCCTCTCCGTGCAGAGTGATCTGTGTATTTTCTACCAGGACTGAGTTGTGCTTCGTTTGGACCCGGCGTTTATTCCTAAAGTTAATACCCCGTTCCATGGGACCCAGGAGATTATTCTCCCTGACTTCTGTCCTGACCCTCGAAACCCATCTGAGCGGCGCTGGCACACGCTGGACGTACGTAGGGCCCTGCAGCTCTACATCAAGCGGACTGCTTCGTTTCGCAAAAGTGAAGCGCTGTTGGTCTCTTTTCTCCCTTCCTCCTTGGGTCAGAAGGCTCATCAGCTACGGTGGAGAGGTGGCTTAAGGCCTGCATCTCGAAGGCTTACGAGTTGAAGGGTAGGCCTGTCCCTGGGGGGATCTTGCCCCACTCTACACCCCACATGGCATGGAGTTTATTTAGCTAGCTGTGTATAATCTTGTGGCATTATACACAACTGTTCCTGAACAAGAATGGTCTGCCATAGTGTTCTGTCCTCTGATTCCTCCCAAATTGATTAGTGCAAGGTGTTCTGTTGGTATCTATCCTAAGGTGATTTGAAAATTATAGCTAGTAGAATGAAAGTGTGATATTCTATGAATAGTGGATGGTCTATACATTTTTAAAGTAAATTAGGAAAGTCAATTCCTTCACAGATAACATTATAGTTTTAATCCTAGTTTTTACTCGTATTGATGTAAATTTGATTTCTTGGTGCCATTTTAATTGTTAGTTTACAGGGTTTGTTTTAATTGTTTTACTATTTGATGTGTTATATTAATTAATATAACTTTGCTTATGAGAGATTTACCTAAATTAGTGTTCTCCAAACAGCCAGTTTCCAGATATGTTGGACTTAATTCCAGCCAGCATGACTGAAAGGCTATGTTGGTTGGAAAATTATGAGATCGAAGTCCAATACATCTGGAGGACATACAGTTGAAGAAACACCTGTCTCGGACTGGAAATATATATAATATAGCCACCTTTGTGGTTATACTACTTAGAAATTAGCTTAAACCAGGAAATGTTCAAGAAGGCTACCAAGAATAGGCTGGACAATGACTGATATTTCACTTTGCTTTGTAGATAAAGGCGCTGCCATATAGTCTCATTCTATGCATTATTATTAATAAATAACTTTCAAGAAACTGAGCATGGGTTCCTTCCATTGGCTTTAGTGGGACAGTTTTTAAATATGGGTAGGACAGAATTCTGCTTAATTGTTACCTGACAATCTTCCTCACATTCTCTGCCCGGGAAAAACAGGAAATCCAAAGGTTAGGACTGTACCTGAGATACTCCTTCTGGTGTTCCTGCTCGCCTTGATACATAATTGAAAACAAGAGTGCTTCTCTAGGTAATCCCCTGAGTGAGCAGGATTGTGGGGAAGGAGATACTAAGATATTCTAGTATTATTAAGATACTGGGATATTATTATTAATAATTTTTTGGAGTAATTTCATGCAGGCTTTGGCCTACCTTCAAAAGTACTCTGCAAATGATCAGGTATCAGGTTTATCCAGTAGTACCTAGCTACTCAATTGCTTTGAAACTCATTGAATTTTGTACTCAATGCATTTTGACACAAAAATCTTGTCCCAGTAC
The DNA here is from genome assembly GCA_012654045.1 of Ptyas mucosa. Classification (NCBI taxonomy): domain Eukaryota; kingdom Metazoa; phylum Chordata; class Lepidosauria; order Squamata; family Colubridae; genus Ptyas; species Ptyas mucosa. The sequence goes on from WNWU01000004.1 coordinate 15,176,398, forward strand.
TCATTTATTTGGTACTCAATGCATAAGCTAGAACTCCTCAGCTGCCTTGTGACTTTATGGGAAAAATTTGTTTGGTATTCATCTTTTTTGATACTCATCACACCTTCTGGAACCAATTAATGATGAGTGCTGAGGTACCACTGTATAAGTAATCTGTCTTTTCTGGCATCCGTTTAGCCTGCTGGGTGGTGAAGGAGGGATGGTAAATGGAAAGCTGCTTATAAAAATAGAAATAGCCATACTGGTTCAAACCAAAGACTAATCTAGTACATTGTTCTGTTCTGATATGCTCATGTCCATAAACAGGACATGAACATATCAACATCTATTCATAATCGCTGTTTAAATGGAGAGTGGCATAAACCTATATTGGGCACTGGAATTCCACTTCCAATAATTGGAAACCATGTTCATCCCCGTCTCTAATTTAAATATTAGTAGCTCCTGTGTGTGTGTATATATATATATATATATATATATCATTGACGATGATGTCAATTCATATAACTTTAAAAGCTGAAAAAAGAAAGGTAAGAGTAAAAATAAAAAGTGGTAGAGCAGATTAAATCTCTAAAGAGCCCTCTAGGTGAAACATCTCTGCAATAAAATGATCATTTAAATATAGAAAGAGAGAAAAGTTCTTCAGACCGTTGTATAAATGATGAACAATGGCTATCCTTCCACCCTTTATAGTTCTATTTTTCTGAAGTCATGAAGTACAGTGTCCATTTCCTTTGAATTCGTTAGTTTCCACAGCATCAGTATTTAATTCAAAACAACACAAGCGTCTACAAAAAGCCAATGAATCTTTCCAAAACAAAGTTAATTTGTGTGATAATTTCTAGGCAAAAGGGAGTCCTTGTGGCACAAAATAAAAATAAAGCTTTTTGAGTCAAGTTCTGTTCCTTGTGACTTCATAATTACATCCATATATTTTCTTGGAAACAGTACAGAAGTGGCTTGTCAGTACCTTCTTCCAGCATAGTTTATTCAATTTCTGCATCTAACTATAGCTTGGATATTCCCAGATGATCTTCTGTACAAGTATTCCCCTGATTTCACTCTAGATAGGATTCGGAAGGCAGCCAAGGTCTTCTAGAAGAGGAGTGTCAATGGTCATGGTGCATCACGTAACGTATTGGGACTTTTCCCCCCTTCACTAAACTGGGCGGGGGCGGGGCCAGCTAGTGATGCATCCGGCCCACGGGCTGCAAGTTTGACACCCCTGTTTTAGATCACTGGTATGTTTTGAGCATCACATCTCCAAAAATCAGCTGAAAGTCTCAATTTCTTCATAAAAAGATACGTAGATATTCAGTATACAATACTTTATGTTGAATTAACAATAAATTTAAACCTATAGAAATATGAGAGAGATGGAACTTTACTCCCTTCCCTTCTTTAGTCTCCTAACTGTGTTTAGGAGAAAGCCTCTTTTATTAGCTTTTTATGATTTTGGTGGAGGACAAACTAAGAACTTTACTGTTTCCAGTAACAGTAATAGTATAACAGAGTTGGAAGGGACTCTGCTCAAGCAGGAGACCTATACTGTTCTTTCAACTCATACTTGGTGAGGTAGCATTGAATGTTAAAATAGCTGGAAGCTTAAAAACAATTGCTAATAAGGAGTTTTTAAAAAATGGATAGAGTTCATTCTTCAATTTGATGATATATTTAAATAATCATAAGATTATCAGTTATTGTGGCTTTCAATTTTATGTGGTGATTTATATTTTGTTGATCAGGTTTTTGATATTTAATCTTGTTTAAGTTATAATAATTTTAGTCACTAGAAGTAATAGATTATAATTCAGCTGTTTATAATTTACTGACAAGAAAAGCTATGGTATTTATTAGGCAAAAGCCTATTATAAAACTAATTTCATTAAGAATTGAGGTGTATTATGCCAACCTTAGTGGTTATATACAATTTCTTAGCCCATTACAAAATAATTTTTATCATTATTTGTGATAAGTAAAAAAGAAAATTATACTTGGCCATAGCTATAGTATATAGACTTTAATACCATTTTGCAGAAAAACAAGAATGCTTGTTAAATAGTAAAATGCAACATATAGATGAGAAGGTTATGATTTTAGCCATTCTTTTTTTTTTAATTAAAAAATTGCTTTTTGAAACCATGTTCTTTTGTATTGGAGTGGAGCAGTATGTTTTCCCCTTCTAATTCAGGGATCAGATATGCTTTACAGGAGTATGTGTTTTATACATCAAGCAATTTTATTTCCCCAAATAACTTGTAAAGAGAGGTAGGAGGAAGATACGGTGAGCCCTTTGCAGATCCCACTTCAGCAGAAAGAATGTGCCCTTCCCTTTTGAATGGGCAAAGTGAGAAGAACTGTCCTAACTTGGAGGAAACACTTGGTTGGATGCCAAATATTTCAGTAAGTTCAAATTTCCACCCACCACTGGCCATTACCTAGTCAGCTGTTCTGAAAAGAAATACCCCGTAAAAAGAAGCAGAAGTTACAATTGCTAAAGTAACTAAGAGAGATAAATTACTATTCTGTTTACTGATGGCAAATAGAATTGGCCCCTACGCTTTGGGTAAAACAGAGGTATATAACCTGATACCTGCTGAATGTTTGCAATTAGATTTTCCATAACTCCAGCCATTAATCATTATGGCTGTGTCTTATAGAAGTTACCGTCTCTTATACTGTACATTTCAAGACATTAGATTGTTTAAAGGGTAGGATAAATGAAGGACAGCATTCCCATTGTCCTTGCTTCAAATTCACTCTTGATTTCAATTTAGAGCAGAATACCTAAACTTATATAGTAATTATTTACCCAAATAAAGCAGTTGAATTGTACAGAGACCCAAGGACATAACCTTGGAGAAACAAGACAATCACAAAAACATACTTTAAGCCCAGGAAACTTTCTCTTAAGACTGGCAGCTTCCTAATTCACTAATGAATAAGGAAAATTCAGTCATGCTCTCAAGGTGCTGTTGTTAATAAAGAATTGTTCCAACCAGACTTCTGGAGCCTATTTCCTGATCTGGCCTACCTCAAAGGGCTGACGCCGAAAGACAGCCATTGCCATTTTAAAAGTTTGCCTACAGCTAATATAGGTAGAAATTACTCAGTTTCCCTTGTGTCAGAAAGTTTTTTTCAGGCTAGGTCTCTTTTCTCTAGGTGGATGTTGGTTAACAATTCTTGTAAGACTATCATCTGGTATTATAGTGTCTCTTGTGGCTTTCCTGCCACATGGCCTCTTGCGGTTTTCTTATTTGGATTGCTTCCTGAGCTTTGCGCCAGGCCGGAAACAACAGGAAGTGATAAAGGAAAGAGAAATTAAAAGAGGGCTACACACAGGGGAGTATAGGGTTGGGCAAACTGAAGGATGCTACACATTCCATCATTCCTTCAGAACAGGATTTCTTCCATCTACACTTGAACAGGAATAGTGAGGGGAGGTCATGCATTCTGGACCCAGTGAATTGCAAGTAATGCTTGATAAATAGACTGTGTTTCTTCTTCTGAGATATTTTACTTCTGTAGTAAACAAGGTGTTTATTTAGCGGTTGTGATTTTGCAATTGCCTAATTATCTGGATGCACCTGAAAATTCTAAAAGGCTATATTTCTTCCTCTGCCAAGCACGACAGTAATTGGATTTGGGGAACAGAAATATTCTTTAATGATATTTTTTCTGATTTTCTGTTAATTTCGGTTATCCCCATTCACTTTGAGGTTCAGTGCACACTTTATTAATTATCTCTCAAGATTAAAAGTTTTAGGATAGATGTAAATGTTGACACTTTCTACTGTGCAACCAAATAATAGCTGGCTGGAAAGAAGCTGACAAAAGCTAATCCTCTGGAATCCAACCCAAGGGAGCAAAAATGACTTTAACTATTTTGGGTATATTATAAATGGGCTCCCAAATCACTTGCCAAAAAGTCAGTTAAAAAAGGACGAAGTTCGTCATTGTAATCTCGAGCACAGCATTCTGGGTTTTTTTTAGTATCAAGTGGAAAACTAATATTAGCATTTTTTCGTGATGCCAGCCCTAAAGTAATAGCAACTCAGAGGATTAATTGAAGGGACAATGCTTTCAGGATGCCCAAGAGGAAAACTGTTAGATAAATGTAACCCAGAATTCTTGAGTTCAGTTCTTTCTGAACAGATAAAGAATTGAAAAACTAAATCCAAAATGAAATTCTTAAGATAAATTGTTCATACATATACAATAGATAATATGTTTTATATATTGGAGATGTGGTTCCAATTAGCCAATGCTCAAGAAAGCTTTTGCTACTCAGTTGTAAGTTAGACATGGAAGCTCATCCTTTCCTCCCTTATTAGAAACTGCAGTTACTTACCTGCTTTCTAATTCTTAAAGAGCTGTGTGAATATTATAACACTTATACATAGCAAAAAGTTTGGGATTGGCCATCATTTCCAGCCCCAGCTGCTTTCAGGAAATCTCATGCAATATTCCATATATCTCTCCCTGAGTAAGTGTGAAATTGCATGCTTGCTCAGCTGAGATAGTGTGTTTTCTGGTCTCTTGCACAAGAGATTATAAAATCTAATTGCCAGGTTCTTGTGTGCTTTCAACAGCTGGGGGGAGCAGGGAGGGCAGTCCCTGGGATCATTCTATATTTGATGTTTTTTGTACCAGAAAAGAGACTTCATTGAATGCTCTATAAATGTCTGAATGCCCTTCATTCACTTGATATTCATTATTAAGATAAGTATAGTTTTTAATCAGTTTTGGGTGGTGAGACAAATTTAGAGGTGAAATTGACAGTTCATTAGTCTTAATAAGCTAAGGATGTGGGTGGAAAATAATATAGGCAATTAATACAAATATAAGATTTCATCCCTAATTATTCATCATTAGTGTCAGTGACAGAACTTTTAAACATTCTATCGATATCTAGAGTTGAGTTCTTGTTTTTTAATTTAGGGTCACATATTTTTGGAGTACTGTGCATTGTTTCTGAGCATCACATTTTAAGAAAGATCCTGACAATCTGAGGCATGTCCAAAAGAAATCAGCCAGGATGATTGAGGTATTTGGAAAAGAAATTGTGTCAAGAACAGTTATAGCTCTACATGTTTCTTTAATCTAAAGAAGAAAGAATGACATGGCAATTTTTAAGTACCTGTGGGGTGGGGGGAGATGATCACTCAGAAAATGAGCATTCTTGTTCTCTTATTATTTCAAAGAACATGTTTAAGGCCAATGAGTGGAAATGGCCAGAAAGACCTGTTTGGCACTGGAAAAGACTGCCTTGAGAGGTGCTGTAAGCAGAAGCCAGGCAGCCATTTCTCACAGGTTGTTGTCATTGCATCCTGAATAAATGATGACCGAAGCAACAATGATTATGGAGTAGCTTGAATTTTGCCTATTGCCAGTATGCACACCTAACAGGGGAACAAGCTCTTAAGGGAAATGAAGTTGTCCATATTGTTATTAATCATTTGCCTTTGCCTTGCCATATACTAGTAATTGCAAATTACAGCAGATAGCAATCATTGATAGGCTTGGTGTTAATTCTAAAAATTAAATATCTTTTTTTCCCCACTTGTAGGAATAAGTTACATCCAGTAAGATTTTTTTATCAATCAGGATGTTAGGATAGAGAATGTTCCCCTTAATGCTGAGTCTGATTGCAGACTTCGTCATTACACCTAATCACGGTTTCTCACATCTGGAATTTGTAAGTAAACACAAGTTCAAGAATTGGTTATATAAGACATTTTGAACCTGTCTTGTTTTCAATTCAAATAGCTTAAAAGTGAATTTTTAAATGTACAATAATTTTCATTATTTCTTGTTAGTTTGTATTCCTAACTGAAGGATAGTAGGTAACATTTTAATATTTGAGAAGTTAGCAATCAAAGTAATGCAAAGATCAGCACCGTTTGATATCCAAAGAATGTCCTTTTGGAGTTATATTTTTCACCAGTGCTGGAATTCAACTTTATATGGCTAAAGAGAGTCATCATAAGGAGCTTTCCCAGGCTGTATTTTGCATGAAATGATCAGCTCACTTCCTAACAGGGCAGCTGTTCCATCTATAAGATCATGCTGCTGACAGCTCCTCAAACTGGGATGTTCCTTACATTTTCTGTTTTAACTATATGGCATTGCGGGAATATTAAACAGCCCATGAATTTCAGAGTTGAAATAAATCAAACAGTCTGTTTACTTTGTAGAGAAAGGGGTCCAAGTAATGGTTTATTTTAATGATGGCTTATAAGCACCCTTGGCCTTATAGACACACATTAATTAATTATGGTTTGTTTTGTAAATCTTGGTTTGTTTTTCTTACATTTTTAACAACTCTTGCTTTCCATTAATTAGTTAAACATTTTGGCAGAACACAAAAACAAACTATAAAGTTACAAACAAGCCATGTGCTCCCTTTCACACCCAACTCTGCAATCACCATGAACAAACCATAATTTCAAACTGTTTTATTGCCCTAAGGCAAATCATGACTTATTCATTGATCCCATTCACACATTATATGAAACCTTAACATCAGTTTGCCCTGAAATTGGTGTGTTGGACTAGCTGTGCTTGATTCTGTGCCCAGAAAATGTGCTACTTTTTACAGATGCTTTCCCAACTATTTCTTTTTGACCTCCTGAGCTCCCTTACCAATGCTACAGTGCTTCCATGAACATAGATGGAAAACATATTAGCACACAGACAAAACAAGCATGCATGAGCTAGGAGCAAGAGCGGGTAAGCATAAAAAAGTCATGCTCTGTTGGATGTAGCATCATGGAGAATGCCCTGGGCAAACACACTCCTTCCCAAAATTAGAAGCACATTTTGTTGAAGGTCTTTGCATGCCTGCAAATTGATTCCTTGTGTTAAAGTCTATAACCTACTTTCAAGACCGTATTTTTCTTGCCTAAATCAGTGCTGAGAGGAGAAAAGAGCTCTTTTAAAAAAATCCTTGCAGCCATTATGCCATAGATTCTTTTGGAGAAGAAAAGTATGTTTTTCACGCAAATGTATGTGTTCCTCTCTATGCAATATATGTAATTCAGTACTGTTAAATCTGTAACCATCTTTAACAATGGTTGCTGAGTAGTAGTTTTGTCTGTATGAGAAATGTGGTTTTCAACTGGTAGTGCAGAACTTTGTATAGAGGGAAAAAGACAGAAGATTTGCATGTCTTTAAAATGGATCCATTGCTGAATGCTTTATAGAACTGTATGATGGATGCAGACTGGAATTTGGTTATCATACATTGGTTAGTTCAGCGTTTCTCAATTTCATCAATTTTAAGCTGAGAATTTTGGAGTCCACACATCTTAAAAGTTGTTGAGGTTGAGAAACTCTGGGCAAAACTTTAATTGTTTTGCTCTCAGGACCCCTTCCCACTTTTAAAAATTCTGGAGAATCCCCAAAAAGTTTTTGTTTGGTTTATATTTATTGATATTTACCATATTAAAAATTAAAATTGATGTATTTGTAGAATATTTATTGAATCATGTAAAAATAACTGAAATCCATTAAATATTAACATGAATAAAATATTTTTTCATGCCAAAGGCCTATATATATTTAAAAATAAATATGAGACGAATGATATTTTTTAATTTTTTTTCAAATATTTTCAATATCTGGCAAATAGTTTTGATTTTGCAGACCCTAAAAAAGTCTTTTAACCCCAGGGATTTTTGTACCATACTTTAAGAAACACTAAATCACTGGACTGAGTGTTTGTCTTCATATATTTTAAATTGTACCCTTTAAGTGGCCTTGATCATATTGTCATTCACTTCAACTGATAATATATAAATGGGAAAAATCTGGGGAATGTCTCACAAATTTTGTATAAATGCAGATACACTACAGTATAAAGGAACTATGTTTTCAGTAGCTTTATGAGAAAAATCACAAGATAAATAACCTTTTGCACTGACTGCTGGGTGCTGCTTAGTTGCTGGTTCCACATCCACGTTTCCTTTTCACAACAATTTTCAGTAGCATTTTCAAAAGCTCTGATAGAAGTATGCTCCTTATTTCAATACAAGTTTGACAAATGGGCTGGCTGGCTTACTTACCCAGCTCATCTTTCCATATGCTATTTTTGAACCTCTCTCATTGGTGGTCTTCACTTGTAAAAGAACATTAGTGTCCAGGAAGCCTGTTACATAGCCTGCTGCACAAATGGAATGGAGGTGGATCTGAAAATAAAACATTTTCAACAATATGAAATATCTGACCTTAATGTACAGCTGGCTATTCCAAACTTGAAATCTTTCTATACTTTTGTGCAACAAGGGAACTGAAACCTTACTCTCTTAACTGCCTTTGAAAAATAATAGAAGTAGTTACTTGTTAAATCTCTGCTTCTACCTTCTCGGCAATGAATAACTCAATTTTAATTTGAGTTTGGTTGCTCTGTGGTCTAGTAATTAGTAGGCCTTTTGGTGAAAGAAGGCTTCAGATGAAGTTTTATTCTGGGCTTCTTAGAGTGTCTTCCAGTATGGACTATGTCAGAGGTGGGCAACTATGGCCCTTTTACAACCTGTGGACTTCAACTCCCAGAATTCCTGAGACAGCCAAACTGGCTCAGGAATTCTGGGAGTTGGAGTCCACAGGTTGTAAAAGGGCCACAGTTGCCCACCCCTGGACTATGTCCATGATGTAGACAATATTCACTGTCTTCTCAGGGTGATTATGAGTGCTGCCAGGTGTGCTGGCCATTGCAGATATATTAGAGAACTGGACTTGGCAGTTTATCTTCCACATACTGTGTCCCCTTGTACTATAAATATCTGCACTACAGGATCCCTGAGAAGAGGGTTGCTGGAATCATTATTAGGGTCTAATTGCATCTTCTAGAATGGGTCCTCTAGACATTCTTTTTTGTCATATTTCTTCATGCCCAGAATTCAGAGAAAAAAGATTGGATCAAACAAAGAAAGGAATATTATTATTATTTTTCATTGACGGTCAGTCAGGGCTGTTTCTTTGGCTTTTGGAAAAATGTTAATCAAGAAGCACAAGGAGATGAATTTCAAATGAATAATTCTGCCTACCTCTTGCTGAGTTTTAATTTCAAATTTCACATAGTATCTCTTTAGATTCTTCAAAAGGATGCCAAATTTATCCTCCTTGAAAAAGGCCCCTGAGTTCCTCAAAATAATGAAAACCACCATCATTGCTACTTCAAAAGATATGCAGTTTGCCTTTGAAAAGAAAATCTATCTTCTTTTTGGTGAACAGGATACCAACAAAACCCTAGTTTTTATTGGTACCTCCACTTTGAGCAGTATGAACACAGATTCTATATCTGGTATCACCAGATGAATAAGACTGGAATCAAATTAATTAAGGAAACTGAAAATGGATAAGTGCAGGTGATCAAATAAATGGAATTCTTGCTATCAGGTTTATAGATAGATTCAGTATAATTCGGCTGTGCAAAAGGGAATCATGAAGAGCTATTGGAAGTGATAAAAGACATTAAAAGTGAAGCAATAGCCCCTTCCCTCAAAATTTCAAAGAAGAGATCCAAGTGGTTTTTCCAGAATAAGCTATCATTGATAAGCCAGAAAAAGACAGAGGAATAAAAATTGGAGAACACAAAGGTATGTAAGATAGTTGAAAGTAGACATACGATATAAGCAAGAAAGAACAGATACCTGAATATAAAATCTCAATAGAGAAAGGTAAGAGATGTTTTTCAGAGGTGAAATTTCACTGAAAATTTTACAGCTAATGGAGTACCTGTAAAGGAAAATCTTATAAAAGCAAATCATTGATGGGAGGACTATAATGAAACATTTTACAAATATAGTAGGTTTATAAAATTAGAGAAATATTGGTACATAGAATACCTTAACGAATTGATTCCACTGGAAAATGAGTCATGAGAGGCAATAGTTGAATTCTTAAATAAAAAATTATTAGAAATAAGTGAAGTATGCACTGAATTGTTTAAAGCTGCAGGAGAAGATAAGGGGGCAAATTGAAGGAGAAGAGGCAGTTAAATAGTAACTCTGTCAGCAAATATGAAATAAATTAGTGTGACAGATACTGAAAAAGATCAGTATATATCTTTTATTATATAAAAGAAAGCGTAAGATGATATATAGATTATTGAATCATTGTACTAATTTCTTATGCAAAAAAAATGCTTAAAATCTTACCAGAAGAATGGAATAGCAGTAGCACTTAGACTTACATACCTCTTCATCATACATGTCGAGAGAAATGCCAATATACAAGCAAGATAAATGATATGAGATCTGATAGCTAACTCAGATAGGGTAATGATCACAAAAATTCAAGAAAACATACATTGCAAATAGAGGCATACCTCGGAGATATTGCGAGTTCGGTTCTAGACTATTGCAATAAAGTAAATATCACAAGAGTCAAACGTGTTTTTTTAGCTTTGTGGTGCATATAAAAGTAATGTTTACACTATACTGTGGTCTATTAAGTAATAGCATTATGTCTAAGAAAAAAATGAACATATCTTAATTTAAAAACACTTTATTATCAAAAATACTGATATGTTGGAAAAATGGTACTAGTAGACTTGGTCGATGCAAGTTGCCACAAACTTTCAATGTGTAAAAAAAAAAATACAATATCTGCAAAGCACAATAAAACTAAGTGCAATAAAACAAGGTATGCCTGTATGTGATAAGAGGCTAGATGAAAATAAATGAGAACAAGATTCTAAACTGGAAAGATATAGAGCAGTGATGGCTAACCTTTTTGCCATCGTGTGCCAAAAGCAGGGGGAGCGCGGTGGGGTCACACACACGCGTGCCCACATCCATAATTCTATGCACCCCGCCCGCCCGTGTTCCCCCCCCGCTTTTGGCACGTGATGGCACAGTGGGCCCGGTAGCCCCGTTTTTTGCTCTCTGCAGGCTCCAGAGCCTTTCTAGGAGCCTGGGGAGGGCAAAAATGACCTTCCCCCCCCCAGAGGCCCTCTGGAGGCCAGAAACAGTGTGTTTCCTGACATCTGGTGGGCCCAGAAGGCCCGAAAATCAGCTGGCTGGTGCATGCATGCGTGTTGGGGCTGAGCTCGCGTGCCCACCAATATGGCTCCGCGTGCCACCTGTGGCACCCGTGCCATAGGTTCGCCATCACGGATATAGAGAGAAGTTTTTGGTATAAAAATCACTATCCCCTGCCTATGTTTATTATGTTGGTTGCTGCCCTAAGAAAATATAACACACATTATTTTCAAGGCAATAACTGATAGATTCTCTGTGGTTTGTTCTCTATTCAGTCTGCATCACCATTAGCCTCATCCCTGAATACAACACAACACAACAGGCTGTCTACCCTGCTTTCTAAGATGAACACCTTTTTGCAGTTTTTCTTAGCTGAATATTACTATCTATTTAGCAAGTGAAAAAGTGCAGCAATTGCCAAATGGATTTCTTGGGCCATATCGCTGGCAGCAGCCCCTCTAGCTCAGAGAAAAAAGAGAGAGAAATAAGGTCCAAAAGACTTTTTTGAAGAGCTGCTCCAAAATTTTGAGCTAGTGACATTTTTTAAGCAGATATTTTGCGGAGTGCTGATTGCCTCCTGTTTTGAATGATGTCACATTATGTTAATATGTACTCATTTCATATTTCATGAATACAATTAGCATACTTATGAAGCTCATAAAGGAAGTTCTTCCGCAAATGGCAACTGCAGTTTGTATCTTGTATTCAGAAGAAAGCAAACCCTTTCTGTGAAACATTATTTTTGTTGTTACTAGTAGGAATCAGGGTGGATAAAAATCGATGGTTTCTTTTAAAAATATATTTAAAAATCTGATTTTTTAATTTAAATCGGATTGTTTGATTTTTATCAAATTTATTTTAATAAAATGCTTTTGGAGTAAAAATCTAGCTAGTTTTCTATTTAAGATACATTAATAATTTAGTTTATTCAGCATGAAATGGAGCCTAGTTATGTAGCGTGAGGCTGTATATTCTGTAATATTGGGATTGTTGGTGAGTCAACAGCGGGTCAGAGGAGGAGCCGCTGAGGGACAGAGATGACAGTTGCTCTTTAAAAATTATGATTTAAATCGAGTTGATTTACTAGTGATTTAAATCATGATTTAAATCAAATCTACCCTGGTAGGAATGTCGACATTTTACTAGAGCTGCTTTTGTTCTTCCCTGAGATTGATACTCCCTTCTGTCAACCCCAACCCCCCAAATGCTGCACAAGTGAAGCGTCCATCTCTCTTGCAACAGGAGCTAAAATGGAAATGAAAAAATAAACAAGCAGCCCCACAGCAGACCTTTCTGGCTAGTTGGAGCTCAGCAGATCACTGACCTCCAAAGAATCCTCCTGCATATGTCCTAGAATGTCTGTACATGAGATCTTCTGCCACAATAGCTGGGAATAGACTTCTTTCACACCAGAGCCATAGATCAGCATAGAGGCTATGTTTAGTGGTCATGTCCTTGAGAAGCAAGTCCCGTTGGGGTTTCTACATTGGTGGATGTCTAAGCTGAAAGCTGTTAAATTTTTGCTGGGTTGGTCAATAGGCGTTTGTCACCTGAGGTCAGACCAATTCAGTGCAATTAACTAACGAATTAAACAGTTACTGTACTTTAACCCAGAAGCTCTCTACTGTACAGTACTATTTCACCAAGTTCATTTGCTTGGATTTCTGAGTAGATGTGGATGCTTCAATGTTTTACGCAGCTTCTTCCCCTTTTCCTATTACTTATGTTTCTTTTGAACATAGTGTAGCTGTTGAATATTCTGATCACAAGAGTCATTTCACTGTGCCTTCAACCCCCGGGCCATGGCCTGGTGCCAGGACGCAGCCCATTGGGAATCAGGCTGTGCAAGCAGCGGGTGAGCATGCATGCATGAGAAGCTGCATTTGTGCAAGTGGCGTGTACATGTGCAAAGCCATGCCCTCCCCCCCCCCCGCTGCAATCGTCACCGGACTATAGTGGCAGAAAGGTTGGTGAACGCTATCTTATAACAATTGTCAGCTTTTCCTTCCTGCATCAAGTGTTCAATCTCATCTTGTTTCATCCCTTGTTGTTGTTAGTTGCGAAGTTGTGTCCGACCCATCGCGACCCCATGGACAATGTTCCTCCAGGCCTTCCTGTCCTCTACCATCCTCTGGAGTCCATTTAAACTCACGCCTACTGCTTCAGTGACTCCATTCAGCCACCTCATTCTCTGTTATTCCGTTCTTCTTTTGCCCTCAATCTTTCCCAGCATTAGGCTCTTTTCCAGTGAGTTCTTCCTTCTCGTTAGGTGGCCAAAGTATTTGAGTTTCATCTTCAGGATCTGGCCTTCTAAAGAGCAGTCAGAGTTGATCTCCTCTAGGACTGACCAGTTTGATTACCTTGCAGTCCAAGGGACTTGCAGGAATCTTCTCCAGCAATATAGTTCAAAGGCCTCAATTCTTTGGCGTTCAGCCTTTCTTATGGTCCAACTTTCACAGCCATACATTGCAACTGGGAAAACCATAGCCTTGGCTATACACATCTTTGTTGGTAGGGCGATGTCTCTGCTTTTTAGTATGCTATCTAGATTTGCCATAGCTGTCCTCCCCAGGAGCAAGCGTCTTTTATTTTTTTTAAAAATTAATTTTTATTGAGTATTTTACATTTTAAAACCAAACACACAATAGCAAAAGAAGTCAAGAGACCAAAAAAAAAAAAACACCACACACATCAGACAATACTAACAACAGATACATACAATTTTACAACTTTCTGCATTGACTTTTGTCTTTACTCTTAGTTTTTATCCTCCCGCTCCTCCTCTTTATTTTTAAATATTCATAATTAACTGTTTTGTTAGCAGGATCATTATTTACACTTATATCCAGTATGTTAATATCAAATTTCACTTTAGATTCTTATTTCTTAATTTGATTTCTGTTTTCCAACCATGTATAAAACCTATTCCACACTTTATAATAATCCGAGTCTTCTCTTTCTTTGATCTCCTTCGTTAATTTATCCATTTTGGCGTATTCGAGGATTTTCTTTATTATTGTTTCTTCCGATGGTGTATTGGTCGACTTCCATATTTGCGCTAGAGTAATTCTGGCCGCCATTAGAATATGCAATATAATATAATAAAGGCAAGCGCCTTTTAATTTCTTGGCTGCAGTCCCCATCTGCGGTGATCTTGGAGCTCAGAAAAATAAAATCTGTCACTACCTCCATTTCTTCCCCATATATTTGCCAAGAATTGAGAGGGCCGGATGCCATGATCTTAGTTTTCTTAATGTTGAGTTTCAAGCCAACTTTTGCACTCTCCTTCACTCGCATCAAGAGGCGCTTTAGTTCCTCTTCACTTTCTGTCATTAGAATGGTATCATCTGCATATCTGAGGTTGTTGATATTGATACTTCTCCCGGCAATCCTGGCAATATATCCCTTATAGAGCATAAATATATACCCAAAAACAGGGTAGATACCAAAAAAATCCCTTTTGTAAAGTCTGTCCTTGTGGTTCAAGCAAACCTGAAGACCTTACCTATATTTTCATCCACTGTCTCTTTATTGATCAATTGAATCCAGTTCTACCTTTTTGTATCTTGAGATCGATGCTACTTGCCTCCACTTGCAGAATCAGAATTTAGTTGATGCAAATAGAGCAGCTAAAGTTTTATAACCTGCTATCTCAGTCAGAAATGCTGATGCTGTTGATATTTTTTGTTAAACAGTTCTATTTTATTCTTTTACCCTTTTGGATTTTTTTAAGGCTTTTATTTCCATACTGTATTACATTTTTATTTCTTCCTAATTTATAAGAGAATGGAAGAAATATCCAGATTTTTGAGCTGTCTTCCAATGTCTTGGAAGTCTATAGTGATATGGTTCTAAGCTGTTTTTGGCAGTATCATTTGTCTCCACATAAATTAGCAGGAAGGATAACTATCAATTAGCTTGATAAGACTTGAATGCAGTTCTGAAGGTTGTATCCTGGAACCAGAACTCTGACTTGGTCTAGAATTTTCTCCTGTGGGACATTTGAATTTTAGGGTAATGCTTAGGAAAATCGAGAATCCCTGAACTGAAACACTTCTGTAAACATGGATTTACGCCTTGATTTTCCTTTTGTTCCTTCCTCCCACTCAGTGAGTGATGTCTGGAGCAGAAAAATCTGTGCTGGGGGAGATCACACCCATTTGTAAACTGAAACTTTTCAACTTTGCAGGTGAGAGGCTTAGCTTGCTACTTTAGCTCCAAGCAGCAACCTCTTGTTCAGGCTTGTTGGTGAACCTTTATCCTTTTTCAGATAAAGGCTTCAGGGATAAGAGATGGAAGAGAAAGATCAGTGCCTCTGTAGGGCTCGCAATAATTGATCCAGTCTGGTTGATCCGCCACTGAGGCACTGAAGAAAGAATTAGCACTGCCATTCATTGACTCAAATTCCACTCTCAAAGAATCCTTTAAGACAACCATTAACTACTCTATTGGATGACTACTGGTTATTTCTGTCCTCTCTTTGCTTTTTTCTTTGTCATTTTTCTCTAACAAATATAAATTTTGTAGAAAAAAATTGAGTTGGAAGAAGATCCAGATTAAATCATTTGCATTATCAATTGACAAAGATTAAGGGGTGGTTGTCAGACAGGAATATAGAGGAGCGCAGAGAAAGCTTTGAAGGATTGCAAGAATCATTAAGCAAATATTAATTCAGTCCTCAGAAGGAAGAGGGAATGAGAAAGAAATTCAGGATAACTCTGGCTTGTTTCTGTTTGGTTTAAGAAATGACAGAAGGAAACTCTGGCAGGCTTTCCAGATTCTGTTGTTATTCCTTATAACAATAGAGTTCCAGTAATCTGATATTGCCTATACTCTGACCTGTCTTCTTGTGAAGGGATGATACGGTAGCACCTGTTATTAATTTACTTCCAGTATCAAACAGCAAACAACAGAGTATCCCCTAAAGCCATCTGAATTCAGATTAAAAATGTCTTTCAGTAGTTATTTTGCAAACATCATAGCTATTCTGCACATTGATCTTTGTCAAGTCGTACTAGTTAAACAATTCAAAGCAGTTTACAAGATACCCAATAACTACATTTTAAAAAGTAAACGATTGGCTTTGAAAAGTAATTTCTTAAATTTGTAGACTAGAAATGATCATTGTATTATTTTTGAAGAATATGTCCCATCAGTATCTGTGGAAATAGGTTGTTGGAAGAAATGTTCTTCTGGGTTCAGTTCCAAGTGGGGAAAAAGACACTGGAAATATGGAGACTGCTTGGAAAGATGGTTTAATGGTGGACAGGATCACATGGTTTGAGTTCCTGAGCAGAAGAGGGAAGAGATGCTAAGAGTTCCTGGGTTTTATGCCCCTCTCTGGGCTCTGAACTTCCTGGAGCACAGGAAGAGTATTCTGATTGGTTGTCAGACTCCCAGGGGGTGGGGGTCTTAACTAGCCTTGCTGGCTGATGTAATTTTCCCAGGTGCCTTGTGGGGAGTTTCTGTTGCTAGATAGGTCCTTTGTGTTGCAGATGGGATGCTGAGGCCTTAATGGCCCATTGACAAAGGTGGGGAGAAATGAGTTTCTGCCTCCCTTTTAGGGGAAATACTCTGCCTTTTTAGTATATCCTAAAATATTTCATTTTTTTAGGAGAGGGGTGGGTTTTAACTTCCAACAAGGTGATACACGTACAGTCAAGTTATAAAATGCCATGGTGAACCTGGGTGTGGGTAAACCAATTAATTGGTTTATTTTTTTCTCTTCAACTTGTAAATAATATTTGACCTGTAGCTATTTCTCTATGGCAATATTAGTACAAGTATCATTCATTTTTCTCAGCCCAAGGAAAAATGTCTTGCATAGCACTTACATTAATCTAATTCTCTTTTTAAAACTAAGTCATAATATGATAATGTGTATGTGAATTAACCCATTTTGTATGAACAGATCCAATAAATCATAGACAAAAATAATGGTTATAGCTAACCTTTATTTTTAAAAAATCAAAATGTATTAAATTGTAATTATTTTATAAAGTAGCAGTTATTCCAAATGTCTATGAATAGAAATGGTCAATCTGATTACTATTGTCTTTTTCTTGGGGGTTAGAATAATTAATTCTTAATATGTTTAGTACTGTATCTTAGACGTAATTTCATAATTTTTTCTAAAACCATGAAGTAAGAGAGGAAGAAATGAAAGACTGGATTTTTGTAATTACATTTTAACCAAATATTTTTTTAAAGTTCAGTAGTTCTTAAACTTTAAGGCTAAAAAAGAACCATTTCCCTATTCATTTAAAACTGTTCCCTGTTCCTTTAAGTCACAATGAACAACTGGCTTAAACTGATAATTTGCTCTAAGACTCTTAAAGGAGAAGGAAATATGACTTTGGCTCCATCCATCGATAAAAGTAACAGATGTTAAACCAATAAAATCATAATGGAAAAATAATCCTGGCCATAATTAGGTAGAAAATCTGCTTCTAGCTCAATCATCAATCTGTCTTTGAAGAACTGATGTCTCTACTTTTCTCCTCTTCTCAAATATATATTGTCTTTTTGTTGGATGGTTTCTGTGCTTGATAGTACTGTATGTATTGTTTTAATTAAATTAAGCCATTTGGGGAGACAATATTTGTCTGAATGGATAGATTGGATAGATAATATTCTCTAACTCTCCCATAGTGTTCAACCATGTCAGTCAGTATGCACACAATAAACTTACAGAGAATGTGGATGTACATTTTAGCACATATGTTCAAGCTTAAAAATCCTGATGAAATCATAATGGGCATCTTCACAAGAAGTAATAAACATATTTTAGTGTGAAATTAGCAAACTTTATATCACAGATAACATAAGAGTACTGATTTGAGACACACCTTCAAATGGCCTTTTCATTTCAAAATTGGATTCAAAATTAGAAAACAGGCTAGCTCAACATGTGCATGTATTTTTGACAGACTTCTGGACAAATATCTTATGTGGTAATAAAACACAGAATGTTTCACTCCCCTCCTTTTACTTCAGTCTTGCCATGCAAAATAGTACACAATTTTTGAATAAGAGAAATATTTCAGAATGAATGTTGGATGACTTATTAAAAGGAATGCTTGTTCATGCTACTTAACTCTGATTTGGAGTACTCCATTTCACTACCAAATAATCCGTGATGTAACACCCCTAAAGAAGCTGTCTTCTTAAAATAATACATTAATCAAGTTTGAGCCAAGTCATGAATCGAGTTTCTCTTGAGAGTTTGAGGGCATTAGAACTAAAACTGATTTTTCACATGTATAGAAAAAATGATGCCTTTGATATATTGTTTTTAGTTTACCTGCCTAAGTCATAGACCAATCCTCTATTACTTTCCCCTGTTGCTTTCCCCAAGCTTATTATAAATCTCTACCATCTGCTAAATTATTGAAACCATATTGAAAAATGTTGCTAGTTTTTCATTCTTGATCGTCTTCATCCTATTAGTCAATATTCCTTTTCCTTTATGCTGAAGATTTTAAAAAGGAATCCACTAATAAATGACCGCATCCTCTTTTAAAGTCTTGGCAAGATTTATTTGTTTCCCTTACTTTCAGGATGAGAGGCAGTTTGATGTAGTGGTTAAGGTACCAATCTAGAAATCACAAAATCATGAATTCTAGTTCTGCTTTGGGCACAAAGCCAGCTGGGTGGGCTTGGCTTAGTCATTTTTTCTCAGCCCTAGGAAGGAGGCAGTGGCAAACTACTTCTGAAAAACCTTGCCAAGAAAAGTGCAGGGACTCGTCTAGGCAAACTCTAAGAATTGGATGCAATCAAGCAGAAGGAAAAAAAATCAGAATAGTTATGCTCCACTTAGATGCTAGTGGATGCTTATTGGTTAGATGCTGCAAAACCAAGACTTCGTAAAACTGGGATGAATAAAATCACAAGAATGTGATTCTAGAAATGTTTTCCCTCTGTGTCTTTTTCCTTGAAGGAGGTTTGTGTATACATATTTGTGGGTGGAGCATTTGACAATTACCAGGCAGCATTTATTTATTTAATGAGATTTATATGCCGCCCTATCTCCAGCCAGACTCAGGGCGGCTCACAACAGTAAAAAACATCTAATGAAAAAGTTAAAAAGAAATTAAATCCAAATCTCATAATTTAACAGTTAAAAGTGCAATGAAGACTAACAAGTTAAAAATTAAAACCCCATCAGTCCAGGCCAGCCAAACGAAACAGCCACGTTTTCAGGTCGCGACGGAAAGAACGGAGGTTGGGGGCCACCCGGAGCTCCAGAGGCAGTTGATTCCAAAGGGTAGGTGCGCCTACAGAGAAAGCTCTCCCCCTGGGGATCACCAGCCGACACTGTCTGGCAGACGGCACCCTGAGGAGGCCCTCTGTGAGAACGCACCGGGCGATGGGCAGCTGTTGCTGGCTGCAGATGGCCCCGCAAATATCCCGGGCCTAAGCCATATAGGGCCTTATAGGTAATCACCTGCACCTTGAATCTCACTCGGAGGGCAACCGGCAACCAATGCAAGTCACGTAGGAGAGGTGTAACATGGGATTGTCGAGATACTCCCATCACAATCCACGCGGCCGCATTCTGCACCAGCTGAAGTCTCCGTGTGGTCTTCAAGGGCAGCCCCATGTAGAGGGCATTGCAGTAGTCAATACAGGAGGTAACAAGCGCATGAGTAACCGTGCGTAGGGCATCTAGGTCCAAATAGGGGTGCAACTGGCGCACCAGACGAACCTGGGTGAATGCCCCCATGGTTACGGCCGTTACATGATCTTCCAAGTTTAGCCACGAGTTCAGGAGGACACCCAAGTTGCGCACCTGTCTACAGGGGGAAACACCTCATCCCCTATGACCAAAGATGGAATGTCTTGATTGGACCGAGACGCCGGTACCCACAGCCACTCGGTCTTAGCAGGGTTGAGCCGAAGCCTGTTCCCCCCCATCCAGATCCGCACTGCTTCCAGGCACTGGGACATCATGTCAAGGGCATCGCTGGGTTGGTTTGGGGTGGATATAAAAAGCTCACCCCAAAACCCCGGATGATCTCACCCAGTGGCTTCATATAGATGTTGAACAAAAGAGGAGAGAGGACCGACCCCTGGGGCACCCACAGGTGAGGGGCCTCAGGGCTGACCTCTGTCCCCCAGCGAACACCACCTGCGAACGTTCCGAGAGGTAGGAGGAGAACCACCATAAAACAGTGCCTCCCACTCCCAACCCCTCGAGGCATCGCAGCAAGATACCATGGTCGATGGTATCAAAAGCCACCGAGAGATCTAATAGGACCAGGACAGAGGAGTATGAGAATAAAGATCTTTTTTAAATAATGGGCAGAGGCTCATGATTATGATGCTAAGAAGAACAGGCTTAACAGATCTGAACTGCAAAAGTCTGGACAACCACCAAAGACTACTGTACAGAAAATGTCAAGCCCTTGCTGATACCTGTTGGATATCCTATTGTTTGCCGCTTGAATCTACAAAAGAAGCTGCAGTTTTAGGAATTGCAGTGATAACCCATGTCTGCAGGATAGTTTGTTGAAGAGAGCTTCTTTATATGTCAAATCCACCTGGTGATCATGTGATTCAGATGCTTTTAGTCTTACACTTTTCCTTGTTGTAACCTATGAAGGACATAAGGCCTTTTGATATTATTTTTTCTTTTCTTTTGGAATGGTCTAAGGCAGGAGTGTCAAACTCAAGGTCCGTGGGCCAGATCTGGCCAGCGGGGTGTTTGAATCTGGCCCGCGGGGCTGGCCTGGAAATAGCAAAGGATTAGCCCACGGTGCCTCTGGCAGGCAAAATGGGGCGCGGGGGCATGTGCGCCCCCCCATGCCCCGTTTTCGGCCTGGATGGCCTCCACCACCCTGCTAGCCAAAACGGAGCATGGGTGAGCGTGTGAGGCCCCCCACGCCCTGTTTTCAGCCTGGACAGCCTCCTGCAGCACTTTGCTGGCCAAAACGGGGCACAGGGGGGCCACGTGAAGGCCCCTGCATTCCGTTTTGGCCAGCTGGGTATTGCAGGAGGAGTCAGTCCTGTCTTCCCCCCCTGGCCGGCCTGCAGAGGAGAATTACAGTGCTGCTCTGTCCCTCGAAGAAATCCAGGTTGACACCCCTAGTCTAAGGCCATATGAAATGACTTCTTCAGAAATAATGATAGACTTAATGATAATTTTATTCTCTCTGAATTGTATGACTTTCAATTCACATTTTAGTGATCTAGATTCCATCTTGTGTAGTCCTAAGCCTTTACCTACATTAAGGAAGCTTGCACTAGGTTACAAGTTGAAAGATCAATGAGTTTTACCTCCTGAATAATTGAAGCTGAATAAAGCTGCCAACAGGTTTACTGAAGCAAGAACTAACTTGATTGATAACTCACAGTTCATATATAAGTCTCTCAGGCAAATGAAAACCATACTTAACACATACATGTACATGATCACATACATATTTTCCATTCAACACATTTCCAGGTTCTGTCCTTGGAAATTCCAGATAGGATTAGAAAATATTTATTTTTATAGTCTTGGAAAGCAAATCAATTCAGACCAGCTATAGAGAATCTGCTGCTGATACTTCTTCAAATGTTCTGCATGAATTGCCACATCTCCTTTTTTATCCCCTAACAGGAATTCATTGCTTAGGCCAAAATGGGTTTAGTATTCTAACGCAGACAGTACTAAACTGGAAGATAAGTTTAAATGAACATTAAAAATGCTACTTCCTTTCTCAACTAATTCTGCTCAGCGGCATGTTGCAAAACACTGACTGTATTCCACAGAATTGGTTTTTATGTCTAACAAATGTTCACTCAAGTACAAATCTGGTGTGTCTGTACAGTTTTAATGAAAGTTGGGGTTCAATATTGAAACATAATTAAGAAATGGGCTGGGCACTATTTTTCAACACCGATTTAGAACATTGTGGAATATGAAATTAAGCAGCCGTTTCTGGTCAAGTAATTAACCAGATCATGTAATACATGTATCCATGGGATGTGCAGGATGAGAAGATACATCTTTTTGTGTCTATGGAAAATACTTCAGAACATGGTCAGAAAGGATAACCACAAGAAGATGTTTCTCTTAAAACAAACCATAAGTAAATAAACCTTTCTGGTATGCAGAAATGATGCAGACACTGATGCAACATTGGGTGTTGATGTCAGATGATGTAGCACTTCCTTGATTTTTTGTTCTGCGTCAGTGGGTGCAAAGCAAAATACAAAGAACTGGGATAAATGACAAGTCTTCACACATAGGAACATAGTTCTAGTGAAAGAGGTTTTCTTGCAGCTATCTGATGAGTGTATTACTTAAATTTCCAAAAATTACAACTTTTGCTATTCCGGGTACCAAATGAGAAACTCCCCCCCCCAAAAAATCTAATACAATATGAAAGAGTAAGGGAATATTCCCTTTATATTGGTTTTCCTGTCTATTCCAATAGTGCATAGCATGAGGACAGCTTGCACTTCCCAGAGTCCTGTGGGTAGCTGATCAGATAGACATATCAAAATATGCCTCTGACCTGTAACTTTTTAAATGACAAAATAAGAATATTATTAAATACATGGGTATTATCTAAAGTTTAAGTCACATTTTCTTGTTTTCCTAATCTTCATTACTTTTTGGAACATTCTAATATGCCTCTCAAAGACTAGTCAGGATCAACATCATGAAAAAATTTATACTGAAGTGGCTGTCATTGGCATTCTTGTTTTAAGGTACTTAGAAAAATTCTTAGTGGTATGCTTTCAAGTCTGAACTGTTTATAACTGTTATTAACTGGTTTATACACTGCAGGAATACAATAACATAATTTGGAAGCTATGAGAAAAAAAATCTCTTTAATTTATTTTTTGTCTAGATGTAAATCTGAGCTGATAATGGCACTGCTTTGTATATTTGGGTCTTTCATCCTTGGAAATAGTTTGTTTTGGAAAGTGGACAGACTGGCGGATAGAGTTTCATGATGCCTTAGCTTAAATGAAAAGAGTTTGTTGGGTGGGGAGGAACATTCCTCCAGCTTCCTACATAGTTAGCTCACTGAAATACAGCAGGCAAAGTTCATCCTATTAACTGATCTCTCTATTAAGGTCTAAAGCAGGGCTGCCAAACTCCTGGCCCACGGGCCGGATGCATCATGTGCTGGCCATGCACACATGTGGTTTGGTGAAGGAGAAAAAAGTCCCAATACGTCACATGGTGTTGCCGTGATGACATGAGTTTGACATCCCTGGTCTAAAGGATGGTATATTAACAGAGAAATGCTATGTGTTGTAACAATGATGAAAGTGGAACAAGAAGCAAGGAGAATGAGAATGAACAGAAAACCTGTGTGAGTTTTGTGAAGCTTGGAAGAGACAACTGTGTATAGGACCCTGCTGCAAGGGTTTGGTTATGGAAGAGTGGCGGGTTTCTACTGGTTTGCCCCAGTTCAGGTGAACTGATAGTGGCAGCGGTGGGAGGCTCCGCCCACCCACCCGGCTGTCATCATGGACGCTCTGTGCATGCACAGAAGATTCTGCGCATGTACAGAAATGCCGCACGTGAGCTCACAGTTCCGAATCAGTACCGAAGGTAAATGGAACCCACTACTGGTTGTACTTAATTGAATTAAGAGATTCAAACCAAATGGACATTTGATTCAGAGAGACCTTCATTAAGAGAAATGTAGGACTATAATCTCCATTTATGTAATTTTTGTTTACTACAGTAGGGCTGTCAAACTCCCGGCCCGTGGGCCAGATGCATCATGCGCTGGCCATGCCCATCGCCGGTTTAGCGAAGGGGTAAAAAGTCCCGATACGTCATGTGATGACGCTGTGACGACGGGAGTTTGACACCACTGTACTACAGTGTTTTTTCAAATCTGGAACTCTTAAGATGTGGGACTTCATCTCCCAGAATTCCCAGCCGCATTATGGGAGTTTAAATTTGCACATCTTAAAAGTTGACAAGTTTGAAAAACACTGGTTTGCTTCATGTAACAAAAACTCACCCTCATGAGTTCACAGTTGCATCTTCTTATCTACCTTTTCCTCAACACAAGCTACATTTAGTCCGCCATTTAAGAACAAGTTCTGAACCCAAGATCTGTCCTTAAATTGAATTTGTATGTAAATTGAAACAGTATGGTTGTATAACTAGCATTGTATAATGAACAATCACCATTGTGTATTTGAATCATTATGTATTTAAGTCAAAATTTGCTGCAATAGGTTGGATCGTCCTTAAATTGGTGCATTCTTAACCTGACATCTTGCTGTATGTTATATTTTTTATTAATAGTCTGAAAATCTCTGAAATGTGTGGAATGTACATTTTACTGCACATACAAATTAAATAGATATACATAAGAGAACGGAATATGAATATTGTATTAAGTGGTCAGTTTCCCTGGGCTGCAATTCCCAGTGGAATAGAATCTAGCATGTCAGAATATTGAAGCTAAGTGAAATGCTGAAAAATTCCTCAGGGGCGGCTGTAGTTTTGCTCTGTATTGATTTAAAAATAGTCAGCATTCTACTGTTGAAACAAAACCCGCCCAGCATTATTAGCTTCCATCTTGGTTTCTGTTGTTGCTTTGTAAAAGTTGGGTGGAGTAGCTGTGGGTTAATCTCTATTAGACTTTTAGTCAAATTCCTGATTTGCCTGCTTGCTAGTACTCTCCCTACAAAAACCAGAAATTTTGGATCAACATTATTGCCCGACAGATACTGTATGTATATTGCCTGACAGAACATATAATATGTGTTGGGCAATAATGTTGGTCCAAAATTGGTCCAAAAGTATCTGTTGGCAATAATTTGCTACAAATCCAATCATCCATAGCTATCATAATTAGGGGGAATTTGAATCCTGCATACCTGGCAGGTTCTAACATTGGGAAAGACTATTGTACAGAAATTGCAACAAGTTCCAAACTGCTCTGTGATTTTTCTACATGTGCCCCTTAATTATAGGACGAGCTCAACCATTGCTTACTATTCAGAGCACATGCTTTGCAAGAATGATGGTTTATTTGGTGGCATCTCTCATTAAAAGGAAACTTGCACTTTTGGTTTAGCATTAAGATCTTCCCTTCTGTGGAAGTTTGGAGGCTGAGGTCCTGATTTTTTTTAACTCATGGAAAAATAGAGGATATGTAGTATATGCATCTAGCATAATGATAATACGAGGCTAATTAGACTAATCTTTTGTGCTAGGAACTGTTGGAAAGCTATTAGGAGCCTAATTGGAATTGCTTTGAAGGTTTGGTTAACCTGTCTATTTATTGAGTGTTCAGCGTTAGAAGTCTTTTTCCTAATAGGTGTCATTGCAGTAGGATATATAGTTTTGTAAAGTACAAACAATTCAAGAGCAACAAAGCTGTTTTATATTAATAACATTTATTCAGAACTCATTCCACAGACATACTTGGCCTCATACCATTGTGTCACTCAGAGTTAGCTGACTGTAGCTTATTTGGTTGCTTTGATTCCATTAATTAGCCAGAGCAAAGCTGGGATACTATTTGCTCATGTGGAATAACTTACAGAAAGAGATCCATATATATGGACATGTATAATTGTCTTTTTGTTTTTAGCTCTACAATATTCCCTGATATTGTTCTCCTAACCCCGTGAATAAGAAAGGCTTAAATTGTCTTTGGCTATAGGGACATTAAAGTAGTATTTCCCCCCTTATTCTGACACTTTCCAAGGGCAGCCTCAAGTTTGAGGCCTTGTTACCTATTATGTTGGAGAGAAGCCATGTTATTACAGTGATTGGTTGCATGTGCAATTGAGCAGTGTTTTTCAAACTTGGCAATTTTAAAACATGTGGACTTCAGCTCCCAGAGTTCCTCAGCCAGTATTTGAAAAACACTGCAATAGAGGATAGGGATCAGTAAGAGGACAGCACATTTCAAACAGTTTTCTGCCTAGATCTGGATGGGCAGAGAGCATTTCAGTTCAGCATTGGTTAAAAAAAAAATAGAAACAGGGCTTTGTTTTGCTATTACTTTTGTGTTTCAGTGTTTATCATTTTGGTAACTGTTGTGAAATAGAAGAATATGAATATATATTTAATATACATATTCCAAAATAAAATTATGTCATGGGATTCGAGTTGGCAGATAGGAGTAAGCTTAGTGGCAATGCATGTTGCTTAACTGAATATATTTATTACAAATAGTGTATTTGCAAGATACAATGAATAGAGAATAGAATAGAATAGAATGGAATACTTCATTGTCACTTTGAATATACACTAATCAGCATACGTTAAAATGAAATTGTAAAGCTGAATTGTAGTTTGATTTAGCAAAGCATCAAAATATTTAGTAATATAATCTGTAGTATTTTTTTATTTTAGTACTAATTTGTGTAGCTATGCCTTGTTCTGGGTTGAGAATTGCAAATTTAAAATCCTTCCTCAGCACTCATAATCTCCATATTAAGGCCAGGTTTAGCTCTCATCTGACTGACTGATTCTTAGGAGTCATTTCCTAGCAATTGGATATAAAATTTTGGATTAACAGCTTATCTTGCTGATTATCAGCAATAGTGCTTAGAAATATTTCTCTGCTGTCTCTGATCTCAACAGGGCAATACAAAATATTCCAAGGAAGAGCTCTCTTACATGAATTGTTGGAAGCAGTTAAATTCTGAGAAGGTAGATCTTCTGAGTCCAGTTTCTATCATCCTCCCATGCTGCTACAATTCTTGAAGTTTACAAAGAAAGGTCCTTCCATTATAATAATAATAAAAAAATCTAAGCATGCAAGTAAAGGTTCAAGGTCTCTCTCCTTCCAATTCCTCTTGATTTCAACAATATCCATAAAGTCAGTGCCCCCTTGAATAAATATCTATGGAGATTTTCACTCATCTGGGTCATGGTTGTCCCAAAGGTGCTTTTTCAAAAGGCAACTGGACTTCGTTTTTCCAAACAAAATCCAGTTGCCTTTTGAAAAAGCACCCTTGAATAGGACTAAATTCAACTAGAAGATCATTTCTATGGGAAATAAATGTTTTTGCTGTTTTTGTAGAATTATTTCCAAATTCCACTTATCACGTGGGTCATAGATTTCACTGATCTTTATCAGTCTTTTCCAGCAGAGTGGCGTTGGATATATTGGTCCATAACTCTCAGAAGTTTCTTTTGGCAGGGCTATGGCCTTGTTGATTGGGAATTCTGAGAGTCACAGAAACCCAGGCTGAGTGAAGATGACTTATTCTATGTCTGTGTGACAGAAAGAAAAAGATACCTGCTCTTTAGGATAACAATTGCCATTTCAAATCTGTTGATAATAAAAAAGATTTGAAACATGAACAGATTTCTAAAATTTCTAAAATATGAAAAGACGTTCTAAAATTAGCAAAGCATCTTTTCACATTTGATTGCTTCCATAGCTCTTCATTATTGATGGTTTTCCTGACTGCCATTGGCATTCCTGAATTTCTGGAAAACCGAAGCAAGGCAGGGAAGATGGTCTTCTGTAAAAATAAGGAACATCATTTTTCTTCATGGTACACTCTTGATTCTGGAGCAAGAGCAAGATGTTCCAGTGTCCTTCCTCAATGAAGGATGAATCTCAGGTGGGGAACTGCATGAAGTGATCACAGCTTGAGAAAAATTCCTTACTATTTTAATGCCCCTGTTAGAAGATTTCTCAGCAGAGTCAATACTGCCAGCTGGAGTTGCTGGGCATCTGCTTAAGACCCTTTACTGAAATTCCCTGATCTTGTTGCTGTTTCATCCATTGCTTATCCACTCAGTCTCTCTCCCTTTTCTGAACAGCTGAGTAAACTGGCAGTTGCAAGAGCCTGGCAGGAGTGCAGCTGTCACTACCAGTGCCCTTCCCTAACTTGCCTTCTTCCTTTGGGCAGTAGTAAGAATTGAGCTCAGAGACAGCAAGCAAATGGGCAACAGAGACAGAAAAGAATGTCTTCCTTTGAAAGGATCCAAACATGGAGCCCACCCTTTTGGCTGGTTTTTCCCCTGAGTAGCAATAGAAGTTTCTTGTTGTGCTCCTTATCTAAGATCTGTGATGTCCATCTGTATGGGAGAAAGAGATGGAAAATAAGGTGGGGACTATCTAGAAACATAGAAAACTGACAGCAGAAAAAGACCTAGTGGTCCATTGAGTCTATCCATTGAGCTTTTTTTTAAAAAAACTATTATTTTTATTTATTTATTTTTATTTGGATTATTTTTTTAATTTTTGTCAGATGGTGAACACGTGTTTATCCCAAGCATGCTCAAACTCATTTACTGATGATTGACCTACTCACTACCTCGGCTGACAGTTGATTCCAAGCTTCTGTGCAGTAATACTTTCTAACATTGCTTTTAAACTTCCATCTTATAAGTTTGAGGTTATGCTCCTGTGTTCTAGATCTTTGCTTAATGTTGAAAATACGTATGGCCTTCTAGAATCTTATTCACACTCTTCATATGTTCAGAGTTGTCAGTCGTGTCGTCCCTTTCCCTTCTGTCCTCCAGGCTGTACATATTCAGTTCCTCCAATCTCTCCAGATACGTTTTTGTCCCTCAGACCATGCACCATTTTTGTTGCCCGTCTCTGGACACGTTCAATCTTATCAATGTTTTTTGTATATTTGAGCGGGGAGGGTGAAAGAGACACAGAGGCTGATGTTCAGAAAAAACAACTTTGCTACATAGCTTTTATCCAAGATTATTAGAGTCAGACCCACCCTTCCTTATAATGTCTTCATAGGCTCTTGGAAAGTTGTTCTGTGAGCATACTTTTACATCCGGCTCTTGACATTCTTGTTGCATCCTATGCTGTCAGAATGTTCTCTGAGAGTCTGAGGATCCCTGATTGTTTTGTACAGTTGTGTGCATGTTGCATGGTGTGTATGTGTCTGAGAGACGGGACAAGCGTAGGAAAGAGACTGCAAGTGAATAAGCGTGTGTTGGAGCCTTGTGTAGACTGCAATCTCCCCTTCATCCCTCCCCTTCTCTTTGGCTAGTTGCTGTAGTTCTGATCTCCTTATTTGGCTAGACTGTTTCCAAAGAAGGGGTGGGGTGGGATGGGTGAAAGGGGAGGGGGAAGCAAGAGAGAGATTGGGTGACATCATAGAGCAGCAGAGAAGAGGTTCCTTTAAAAAAAAAAGGAACATGAAACATTAAGCCAGCCCGTTGTCTCTACAGTTTCTTTAAAAGGAGATATCTGCATTGGACACCTTAGTTGTGTGTTCTCTCCCGGAAGCCTCCTGCCGGAGAAGACACCTCTCTGCTCTCATCACCCCATGAGCAGCTGGTGGTGGTGCTGCAGCCCCCAAACAAGTTATTGCAAAACACCCAGCTGCCTTTGGAGCTGTGTGTAGGAAGAAACCGGCACAATTTCCAGGCTCACAGATACCGCTGAATTGCAAACAGGGTTCTGCAGAATCTTTCTGAAAATTATTTTTAAAAACTGGGGGGGGGGGGGATCTTGTGATTTCTTGGGACTCTCATCATAAGGACCAATGTATATCCAGTTTTCTCTCTGAATCAATGTCCAACAGGTTTTGTCTCAACAGATTATTTCAAATCACTGAGAAACTTAACGTATTCCTTCTAAACATTAAAATTATAATGAGACGGTTTGCCACAAAAACTACTCTATATAATTTAGGAGTAGAATTCAATATTTTTAATCATGTAGTTTTGGGTAGTTTTTATCAGCATGGAAACAAGGTGGGTCTCTGCTTTCCTCTCTGGCTGAGCAATTTCATTTTCTCAAAAGCGCATCAACATGTTCAGTGGCACACAAAGAATTTATCAATTGGACAAAGCAGGATTTACTTCTAAATAAAGCACGCCTTACACCAGGCTGTAAGTAAAATTTATCAGCCTGCTATTGAACAAAATAGCGTTTCTCTGAAAAAGGAAATGTGAAAGTAAATGCTTGGATTTAACTACTCACTACCAGTGCTGAATATTTGAAAAATGTGCATCAAATAATAGACATGGAATAAATATAGAACTGTGAGATACAAAATCCCATTGCTCTAATCCTTTTCTGTTAGGAAATCTGCAGTAGATGACGTTGCTGTTTATAATTTTTAAAGTCAGAAGGCTTTTTTCTTTCTTCAATTATTATTATTATTATTTTTGTATACCATATAAAAGATTCTTAAGAGCTGTTCACTGTAAGAAATCATTTTTTATCTCTTCGTTCCTTTCTGCATCTTCTGAAAAACATTTGTCTGAGACTCATCCGAATTGTCTGAAGAAGGAAATTGACCAAAGTTAAATTTAGATACCTCTGTAATAAAGCTATGTATTTTGACCAATTCCCTCTTTCCAACTCAGTCACATTCAAGAAGGTTTCATAATTTTAAAGAGACGTTTCGGGGTTGAGAGAATTACATTAAAGGAAGTATAAGAAAATATCCTTCCAACTACATAGTCTTTAGTGTTTTTGTCAGTATTTAATAGAGGCTCCTGATTCAGTTCTAAGAAAGATGTATTCTTTAATATACTGTATTAATTTTATCTTTTGTAATGTTATTTTCAAACTAAAAGTTTTACTTACACGATTTTTAAACATTTTACATGCTTTAGGCAGTATAGTTTCAATGAAATACTTCTACTGCCTAATTAAAATTACACAGATTAAAAATCAAAATAAAATGAAGGCACTAAAAACTGTTAATATAGTATTATTTTTATTACAATCTGTGCATTACAGATTATTACAACACACAAAAATGGTAGTTTTGATGTTCAACTTGATGAACATTAAATCCTTGATTAGATTGTTTGATTTGTCTTAATTCATTATGTTATCAATTAATTTTATAACACAGTGTTTTTCTTAAACAAAAGTATATTGTGCTGATGAAAATCTTTCCAAACCACATCACTGTTAAAAAATGTTTAGTGGCTTTCTACAATAGTCACAGTATAGTTTATCATGATGGAATGGATTTAGATTTGAATATTTGTTTCTTAATGTAAACTAAAATGCAACCAAGATAATTAGAAAATAATTTAAATCATTATTTCTTAAAGATCATATTCCCTGTGTTTGCTACATGTTATGTGGAAGTGGGACAATGGTATATATGGGAGGGATTAAATTTCTGATGCAATTTTGTTAGAAGTTCTATTGCTTAAATAGATTTTTGAGCCAGAGCTATTTAAATATTCAATGTATATGAGAAAATACCTTTTGGTTTCTTTGGATAAGTGTTAAAGAAGGCAGGGGAATATATAAAAGCATTGAAACATTACTATAATTATGGCCAACAAATGTATAATAGTTAGGACATCAGCTGTAAAAGTGTTTAATGTGTATGTTTAAAAATACTTACTATGAAACAAAAGTTTAAATTTGGGTCTTCGCCCATATTGAGGTTAAGATTCCATCTATGCTCAATAGCAGTTCATTAATCAACCCTTTTTGCTTGTTTTAGGCTGACGAATTGCCTTTTGGGGCTCAGGGTCAGAGCCCAGAGCAGCCATCACAATAGCGTCCAACAGCTGGAACACCAGCGGCAGCCCTGGGGAGGGGCGAGAAGATGGACAAGAAGGAATGGACAAAAGTCTGGACAATGATGCCGAAGGAGTGTGGAGTCCAGACATTGAACAGAGCTTCCAGGAGGCACTGGCAATATATCCGCCCTGTGGTCGGCGGAAGATTATCCTCTCAGATGAAGGCAAAATGTATGGTGAGTGAGATTTGGTTTTATGACTTGCGTAATAAAAGCTGGATTTCAGACAAGACCCAAGGGTAATAGCTTGATAGATTTTATTTACTACCCTGTTTCTCCCAAAATAAGACATCCCCTGATAATAAGCCCAATCGGCCAAGTGCTTATTTCAGGGTTCAAAAAAATATAAGACAGAGTCTTATTTTCGGGGAAACACAGTATTCACATAAAACATACTTATCTCCCACTTTCCTTCAAAAAAGTCAAGGAGGTATACCTGCTCCACCCCCTCCTTCTATACTCACAACCATCATAGTTGAATAGTGGTTTTTTGTATTTATTTTCAGAAGCTTGCATGCTGCTCCAAAATGCTTCTTTGTGGAATGCAATTCCAAAAGCTAGCATGTAGATTAAAAAGTACAGTGACAAAATATAGTGACAGGCAATAAATTATACACAACAGGTTAAAAATGTAGTACAGAGACAAACAGCAATAGTCACTCTAGGCCCGTGATGGCGAAACTATGGCACGTATGCCACAGGTGGCATGCGTAGCCATATCAGTGGGCACGCCAGCTCAGCTCTGGTGCGCATGCGCGCACCAGCCAGCTAATTTTCAGGCCTTCTGGGCCCACCAGAAGTAGGGAAACAGGCTGTTTCCTGCCTCCGGAGGGCCTGGAGAGGGTAGGGAAGGCCCGTTTTTCTTTCTCACCTGGCTCCAGATCCTCTCTATGCATCTGGGAAGGGCGAAAACGGCCCATTTCCCAACTCCTGGTGGGATAGGAAGTGATGTTTTTTGCTGTCCCCAGCCTCCAGAGACTCCTAGAGAGGCTCTGGAGGCTGGGGACAGCAAAAAAGTCACTTTCTGTCCCACTGGAAGTTGGGAAATGGGCCATTTCAGTCTTCCGGCGGGCCTCCGAGAGAGTGGGGAAGGCTGTTTTCTCCCTTCCCAGATGCATAGAGAGGATCTGGAGCCAGGTGAGAAAGAAAAACGGGCCTACCAGGCCATCGCATGCCAGGAGCGGGCGGGGGAGGGCAGGGCGCATAGAATTATGGGTATGGGCACACGCGTATGCGAGAACCTCCCCTGCCCCCCCCTCCTGGCACGTGATGGCAAAAAGGTTAGCCATCACTGCTCTAGGCCCTCATCTCCAAGAGAAACTCTTCTGAGGAGCTTGATGGCTGAGCAAGGATTTGCATTTTTCTAAATTTAATCTGAAACACAGTGGCTAAAGTTTAGAAAGAAAAGAAAGAAGAGGCTACATTTATCCAGGAAGTACACTGATTTAATTAAATAGGACAACCAACCATTGTAGTCTAATAATCCAGTACATAGTAAAGTGGAACTGGATATTAATTTGAAAAAATAGAAAATTAGGTATAGATAGTTCTTGACTTACAAATTGGGAACAGAATCTCAGTCGTTGAGTGAAGCTGTCATTAAGTAAAATGCCCACATGACAGTATCATTCAATGAGCACAACCCCAGCACTCCCAATTGTGGTAGTTAAGCAGTCTTTTAGGTTGTTAAGCGGATGGAGCAGACAGATCTTCAGAGGAGTTCCCCTCCACACACGGAAGGGAGCTGAACTCTTCAGGCAGCTCTTTTGCTCCATCCGCTTAACAACCTAAAAGACTGCTTAACTACCGCAATTGGAAGTGCTGGGATTGTGGTCATTGAGTGATACTGATATGTAGGCAAACAGAACTCCTGATTTTGGGGATCTGATCTCCATTTCTGTAGCCTGTCAAAGGAAATGAGGCAGCCCTTTTGCTCTCAAAGGCCTGTCTGGGATGGGGGGAATTACAGCTCTGTGGTGCTGAGTTTCTAGGGAAGCAACAGAGAAATTTGCCAATGGCAATCACGTGATCACAAGGCGCTTGGCTACCGGTCAGTCATAAGTACAAACAGGTTGCCAAGTACCTAGATTGCAATTGTGTGAGTGGAATTTTGCAAAGTTCAGAGGTGTTTTATGGGCCTTAGAGCATACATTCCACAGCTGTTGTAATTCTGAACTGTCGTTAAATGAAGAGTCATAAGCCAAGGACTACCTTTGTCTTTGTCATGCAATGAAACTTGCAGGGTGCAGAAGGATAACTTTTGCAGAAAATCTATTTGTCAGATATTGTAAAATTCTCCTTGAATTTGATAGTTTTATCTGTGGTATTAGCTTCAGTGCCACCTTAATCTGGCACAATAACCATCCTTTTACCACGAGTCTGTGTTAAAACATAAAAGTTCACCATTGTGTAATGGGATAGTAGGGATTTGCCTTTTATAAACGTTCTGAAGTTTAAAGCATGTACTTCTAATGTGCAGACCTCGAAAACGAAAAATTTTGCTCCTGGCCCTTTAATTGGCTGCTTTCTGGATTACTGAGCCCTTGATATATTTTATCTCCCTGGTCAGTGGGGGTTGTAGTGAGGACAATGGACTTCCAGAAGCCATATTGTGAAGGGTTTACGGCTTGTGGGGGTGGTCATATTGAAGTGAATAAACAGAGTGCTGAACTCTTCTTCCCTGGATCCGTGACTCATATTTCCTTTGTAGTTCCCTTAAACTATATATCCCTCCCACTCCCTTATGCCTCACCTCTTTTCTCCCTCCCACTCTTCTTTCTGCCTGACTTGATGAACTGGTTTGGGAAGTTCATTCCTGTCAAAGGAAGATTGATTTTTGTCTGCTTGAGGATCCCACATACCTGCCTTTGGGTGTGAAAGGTGGTATATCTGGCCTCTAATGCAGGTCACAAACAAAACACCACATTCTTTCCAAGGTCTGCTCACTACCCATTTACAGTACCTGTATTTGAATTTTCCTTGTTGCCACATCTGTGTTTTTCTTGCTTCTAACTATGGAGCAGATTTGACTTACCATTTTAAACTCAGTAAAGAATGGGCTGCAATTTTTTCCCAAGGGGGATTGCCTCTTCCATCTTGAATTTTTTTATCGATCTAGTAAACGTGTCTTAAATTAAAACAGTGATTCTGAGAGTTGAAGTCCACCCATCTTCAAGCTACCAAGGTTGAGAAACACTGAGTTAAAACAACCAAGTGTTTTCTAAAATCTTAAAGCAGAGTTCTCCAGGCTAACGAATGGGATTCTGGAAGGGGAAGTCTGTAAATTCAGTAGGGCATCCAGTCTACTCAGAAAGGCTGCTGTAAAGACTAACTCATTGATTGTGGCCAGGCCCTGAGATAAGGCGGCTATGTTTGTTTGTTCCAACAAACATGTAAATTTTAAACCTATTCAAAATGCTATAAAAAACTTACGTGGTTGTGTTTTCTTTTTGATGCATACATATTATGCTGGAAATCACAAACTCCCATGTCTCAAAATAGTATGCCCCTTAAAGATAGGACTTCATGTTGGGCCCTGCACCTTATTAGAACCAACACTAACTTCAAAGTGGTTTGGCTTCCACAGTGGGGGAATGATAATATTTTATCAATTACTCTTGTGACATGATAGTATGAGGCATAACACATAAGACATTAACATGAGACATTTGTAACATGAAAGACAGCCAAACATATCTTTTATACTGTGAAACAGAGCGCTCAGGATCTGAAACTCCCTACATTCATTTTTCTTTAAAAGCTGGTGTTGAAAAAAAAAAATACAGTATTTTGCCTAGATCTTTTATTGTCGTCGGTTAGTTCTTCATATGTAATCCATAAAATTTTAAAAACTTAAAAAAAGAGGAAGGGGATAATGAAGCTCCCCCATTTTGATTTGGTTTGAATGTAAAAAATTGATATACTTCCATATCCTAAATTTACTTATTGGAACTGTTTTTGAATGAACTTAATTTCCTTTTGTACTGATATCTGGTTTTTCTTTCTCTGGAAGGCTTTAATCCTGGATACATCTGAACTGCATCCTATACAATAAAGTATAAACAATCATTGCATTGCTCCTTCCCACTTATCTGTTCTACCGTGTTCCTTTTGTGATGTCATAATCCTACGCTTGTGACCTCAAAGAAATATTTCCATGGGAATGATTGTTCTGTTAGCAAACACCAAGTTAATAATCTTGCCAAATGAATCAGGGATAGGGAGGTAACTACCTGTTGCTTTAAGCACAACATTGTTTTTGTCAAAGCCTGCTTAATTGAGCTTGTTTAAGTCAAGGTCTGAGCTTCCTTAAGCATAACAATGTTTTTTTTTCTCTGATAATGCAAGCTTATTTAGTCCTTAATTTGGGGATAGGAGATAAGCAGCTATGAGTTAAAAGATCATATGAAAATGGGTACATAAATTTTTCCCTATTTTTATGGTACTTCCAGAATCGAAGATATATCTCTTTTACCTTACCTTTATAGCATAGATGAGGCCATGTTACATTAATCTTTCCTTTATGATTGGAAGGGCAATAGCCAATTTCTTGGGAAGAAGTCACCCAGATGGGATCATTTAATGGGACCACCCAGATGGGGTCAGTATCCCAGGCCACTCTTCAACTAGGTAGTTGGTTGGGATGCTGATATGAAATATGGCTGCTGAAAATGATTGGCAAAAGTCGGGTGCTTACTTAACTCTCCCTTTTATATTAAGTTACACTGTAGGTTGTTATTCTAATGGTTATTTCATAAGCATGATGAGGGCTTCCACACTGCGATTACCCTACTGATGACCATTATATAGTAACTGTAACTATTTGTTGCTTTGAAGTTGTCTATCCAGATCTGTTAATCCTCTAAAAGTAAAAATGCTATTACATGAAAAGCCTGTCCTTAAATGGGCTATAGATTTCCATGTTGTGGAAATTAATCAGGTTTGCAAACATACTTCGTTTTATTTCATTTGCTTGTAAGGCCAACTAAAGACATTGGTTAGATACCTGACCTGGGTATTTCTTTTAACGACTTATTTTTTTGATTGAAGTACTCCTGCTTTGCATCATTCTGTAATTAAGAAGAGAGACTGGAAAAGAAACTGGACCTTTCTATTTCATACTAAGATAAACTTAAGAAGCTGCCACATTGCACCTTAGCTTCCTTTAGCCAACTCCTCTGTACACAATTTAGCAGGGCCACGCACTCTGAGAGCTCTTGAAAGGAATGGAAGATTTCTGAACAGACATTTTAAAAAAGATTTCTCCAGAAATATCTGGAGTACTGCTGGGAAGTTTGCCCTTTGTTCTTCAAACCCAAGCATACAAACTGGTTTTTCCAGCCACTTGGAGGCATCTGGCAATCACTTAAAGAAACAGCAACTCTGCTCTGCCTTTGCTTTTCTAACCTGACAACTTAAGAACGGGTATTTTAGATTTTGCTTCATACTAACTCTAACTCCTTTTTTTTTTTTTTTTACTCAGTAGCACTTTAGTCCATACTTTGCTTGCGATAAGTAGAATGGAGTCATGCTTTCTTGTTGGATACCCTCCGAGAATATTTGGAGGAAGGAACTACTCAATTAATACGCTTATCTTTTTATGTAAAATGGAAGAAGATGCCTGATTAATGGGTTCCAGTGTAGGCATCCTGTTTCTTTAAGCCCTGTTCTGTTTGTCAAAGGCTGCCTTGGAAGAGGGTCCCTAATCTCTTTGATTAGAAGGAAGCTTGAAGCACTAGATCATGGGTGTCAAACTCGCAGCATCACGTCGTCATCACATGACGTTTCTTGACGTTTCCCCCATTCATGGAGCTGGAGTGGCCGGGGCCTGCGTGTGACGTATCCAGCCCGCAGGCTGCCAGTTTGATACCCCTGCACTATAGATACTCTGTTAAGTATTCTGATAAGGTTCCCAGATATGGCCTTGGGTACTGCACTGCTGCTTTGTAGCAAGTAGACTGCAGTGCTGTTTTGAACATTGTGGGTTGTAATTTATTTATTTATTGGTTTGATTTATATGCCGCCCTTCTCCGGAGACTCATGGCAGTGTAATAACAACAGTGGTAGCACCAATTGCTGAGGTACTGACTGAAATGGGTTTGAGGATTTCTGTCCATCAAATTTTATGCTTAGCTTTGATTTAAATGGCAGCAGTGGTTGTCCATAATGATCACTGATTGTTATGGCTGACTGTTTGAGGAAGACTAAACACGTCAGAAGCTGATAGCTTACTCTGCAAATGTTTTTGGATAACAAAGTTGCATATTAGTCATCAGAATCTCTTGCACCCTTCCAGTTTAATGATAGATTGGCTAATGGACTAAAAGTGCTCTTTAAAAAATAAATGCCTTATAGTTTTGTCTTTACTCTTCCACTGTTGTGAGAGAAACCTTTGGCACAGTAGGCCTGGGTCAGGCATCCATGAAGAGATCTCCTCTCTGGATCTATTCCTTGAAACAGATCCAATCACTCAAAAAATGGTTACTTTGAGGCAATCCAAGATCTTCTAGGGGTTTTTGTGTGTGTGTGTATGTGTGTGTGTGTGTGTCCAGAGGTCTATTCCACCAGAATAGAGTCCTGGGCACACACAGACATCTAGAAGATCTTGGCTTCACCAGAAAAGACTTCTGCTTTAGTCTGCAGAAGTAGCTTCTTGACACACAAATGAATGGGAAGTAGATTTTGGGAATGCCTTGAAGTAGCCATGCAAAGCAAACTTCTCACTGCAGCTACTTCTCACTTTTCTGTAGAGCACGGGTGTTAAACTCGCAGCGTCATATCACTGTCATGTGACTTTTGTGATGTTTTCCGCTTCGCGGAGCTGGGGTGGGCGTGGCCTGCGCATGATGCATTTGGCCCGTGGGCCTCCAGTTTGATACCCCTGGTGTAAGGGATTTGGAAGGATGTTTTGCACAATGCCTCATAAATCATTTTCACAGGCCTGGTACACAATATTGTCATTTTCTGAACTGCTTCACGTGCTAATTTATTAATACTTGGATTTTAAGATGGTAAAATGAGGACCCAGATTGTGGGGGCAATAAGCTGACTTTGTATAAATATACAAAAGTATGAAGGCTATTGCTTAACGCACTGTAAGCCGCCCTGAGTCTCCGGAGAAGGGCGGCATATAAATCAAATAAAAATAAAAATAAATAAAATAAAATAAAAGTTCCTTTTTAAAAAAAAGGGGGGGTAGATGCAGATAAAATTTCCTCAAGATAAGAAAACTGTATGCAGTTTAGTATCAGTTTATCAGGTGTATAAAATAGGCTTATTGGGCATTATGCTGTGAAGATAATTAATTGTCTTTAATTATCTATGTTTTGTGTGCTGCTTATTCACATGCAAGTAATAATAAATATGAATAATAAATATGAATAATAAATATGAAACAACAATCAATGCGCAATTTCACATGCTTTCACAAGAAACAGTTCATTTCACATTTTAATTTCTGAGCATGAGAGTACATGAAGATATTTCATATAATACCTGTGGCCCAGTAATCAATTGTAGTCTTTCTTGGAATAAAATAAATGCATAGCAAAAGTGTCAGCTAAGTCAGGGGTCCCCAACCTGCTTGTTGTGGCCTACTACCAGGCTGCAGCCTATTCACCAGCGGGCTGTTTGAGGAGGTGGCTGGTGTGCGCGCAGGCATGTGCGCACACAGCCCCATTTGCACGAGCGTCACAGGCGCTTGGGACCCCATTTATGTGAGAATCGCAGACACTCTTGACCTACTCGCATGAGGCATTCAGGTCCTCAGTTGCACGAGCGTCGCAGACTCTCAGCCCTACTTGCGCAAAGAACGGGTGCTTGTGGAAATGCACACAGGTGCCCACCCCTCCCACAAAACCATCCCGTCCAGGCCGCCTACAAAACCCCTCCCACAAAACCATCCCACCTCCAGGCCGCCAACCCAGAAAGGTTGGGGAACTCTGACCTAAGTCACATAAATTGTTGCCGAGCCTTAGTTCACATGTTATATTTCTAGATGTCATGTAGCAAGGAATATTGTAACTGATCAGAGGAAGAAAAACAGTTATGTGAAACTAGAAATAATATTTCATTTTTCAAGAGATGATTCACTGCATTCTAGAACTGTATTTTCATATGAAGAAACATGTAGGGAAGGTGATCATGTTTTAGAGTGTGTGCCAATGCATCATAGGCATGTAATCTCTGCCTAAATAACTATGGATTGTTCTGAAATATCCTCTAGTGATGCTGTAGCATGAATTCCTTTCTGTGGGAAGTGTACACTAGGCTCTGCCAACAATAATAATAATAATTTAATAATTGTAAATAGAGTATCTAACCTTGCATATCAGCATGCCAATCTTGAGTATTTTGTCCATTACCAAAAAACAAACAAACCCCATTTGCACCTGGATGTTCCCAGCAAAGCCACCCTGCAGCAATTCCAACCAAGCCCATGTTGCTTGTTGGAGATACACAAAACTGTGCGCTGAACACCTAACAATTGACTGGTAAAACTTTATATGATGCTGTTCTTGGAAAACCACTCTCAGCTGTAGAGAGATTGAACTTGGTGAGACGTTTTCTTCCATAACTTTCTAACCATGGGTGGGTCTGAAGGCAAGTTGGAGAGCGGGCTTCTGCAGAATCATAGACAGCTTTATTCAGGGCAGATGCTAGAAGTAGGATGCCTCAGGAATCACAGACCACTATCTAAACACCTACGATAAATGGCTCATACTTGGCTAAAGGGTGGGCCAGCTATTGACACAGGAACTGATCTCCCAGCTGCTGTGAGGAGTGACCGAGGAGGAGGGAGAGCTGCTGACCTCTGGTAACCTGGAGCCCTTGAACGGTGGCCAGTGTGCAAGTGTGGGGAGAGAGTCTGGGCCGTGTATGGCAAGGGGCATTTCTTTCTCCTCTG
The DNA here is from genome assembly GCA_012654045.1 of Ptyas mucosa. Classification (NCBI taxonomy): domain Eukaryota; kingdom Metazoa; phylum Chordata; class Lepidosauria; order Squamata; family Colubridae; genus Ptyas; species Ptyas mucosa. The sequence continues at coordinate 15,216,754 of WNWU01000004.1, forward strand.
GTGGGGCAGAGAGCTTAGGCAGCTCACAGGAAACTGGCTCTGCACTTGACTTGCCCCAGACAGCAGGTGTAACTTGAGTTGTGCACCACCAAGGCTGGTATGCTACTAAAGGCTGATTGGCTGGAAGGCTGCCCCACTAGGTTATTTTTAACAGAGCTGTCCAACTGGTTCACATGGTGGTGTCAGGGAAGAGGAATTTGCGGAATGTAGTAATTTGGAGGAGGACGTGCCCTCCGAGAGGGAATGGCACAGCCTCTGGTGAATCACGGGACTGGGACAGCTGAGCAGAGGCAGGCCTGCAGTGTCTGCCTGCCGGTAACTGGAAGAGACAGTTAGCCATGGCAGGTGCCCAGGAAAGGGAAGAGCTGCTCCGACACTTTTTACTATCATCAGCACAATGGATATTGGATAGCCTAGAGAGGGGGAGGATTTCCACAAGGGTGTATTTCTGTGCTTGCAGTCCTATCTTAATACTGCTCCTTTCGAAAAATCCTCTTGATACCTTACTTTAGATTTGCAGAAAAATGCCGAACATTTTTAGATTGTTTACTTTGCAACAATTCCTGTGAGGTATATTATGCTGGTAGATCCACAACAATTCCAAGAAACATAAAAGTTGTCTGAGGATCACAGTACTTGATTGTTTTAATGAAAAGCAGTCAGTGAAGGCTAGCAGTTAATCAAAACAGCAGGAAAAGGGAAAATAGCTAGTTAATTCCATCCCCTCCAAATGTTTAGTTTCAGTCCAAATCTGGCCAGCAAGTTATTCTCTTCTTCTGTCAACTGGAGCGGGGGAATCCTAGCCCTTGGATCTTTAAGCTATCCCTTCCCTTGCTCTTAACTGTTTCTATTCTTTCAGTTACTGTCTGTTATAGCTATATTTCATTTTTTAAACGGGTGGCTGCAAATGTTTCCCAGGTGACAATCGTGTTTCATATTCACGAGTCCATAAGGCCTCAGGAGCGATAAGTTAACTTTTCTTTGCAGGACTTCCTGTATCAAATCATGGGCAGCTTTTCTCAATAAACCTGGTCAGATTTGATTTATAAGAATCAAATACTAAGAATAAGAAAGTTACATGTGGGTTGGAGGCATGCATTCATGATAAATGTTCATTATTTTTATTTGCTAAATATATAACCTTTCCCCCCCCCTCCCCACTTGAACAAAACTATCATTTTTAAACTTTCCTAACATAGCCATGAAAATCACCTGGGTGACCTTGGCCCAGTCACTCTCTCAGCCCAACTCAGTGTGGAAACAGTGTTTCCTCAGTGTTGTGAAGAAAATAGGAGGAGAAAAGTATGTTGGATATGTTCAGCACCTTGAGTTTTTTGTAAAAAATAACAAAGGGCGGAAGTCAACAACTTACATTCAGTCATTTCTGATTTCCTGTAGCAACTTAAACTAACCTATTTCCAATAGGGTCCCTTAGTGGTCTCATCTGAAGATGTTCAGAAGAGGGAATCAAATACGAAAAGATAGAACCATGAAGTAAATGGGATGAATCTTTCTTAAGTCACACGTATTTAAAGAAATTAGGATTCAATGCATAGCAGTGTGGAACATAGTTTTAATTCAAAGATGTTAACTGATCAGGGACAAGGTTTATCAAGAAACATCATGGTTTGGATTATTAAGAGTTCTAAAGAAATGGACGTTCTGGTATTAGGATGTTAATGGTTGTGAAAGAACAGACAAGAAGAGAGACTTTGAGACTCGGTGTATCGTTTTTCTTATGCAGCATAATCCTTGTAGTGTTCTTAAACTACATATTTTAGAGCACATGTTCCCTTCAACTAAAGGAGATAGCAGGCATTCTGCTTTAAAATATTTTGTTTCCTTTATCCAGGAGTTTAGGTCTTTTTCCTTATTACCTCTTGGCTAACATTTCCTATACTGAAGATCTCATCCTGTGACTTTTTGTAGTGTTTTTCCTGTTCTAAAAACCCAGTGAATCCTTTAAAAAGTACAGAAAGTAATAAATATTACATCTATTATTCCTTTCAAATAGTTGTTTGCTTCTACATTTGAATTGTTCTCTCTTATGCCAGTTCTCCTGCATATTCCAAATACAGTAGAGTATGCAGTTCAGTCCTTTAACAGAAGGTGAATAATATGGGCGCTCTGAAGGAATAATCGGAAAATGCTGATGCTTCTGTCATTCTATATTCCAGCACCTATCAGCTGAGGCAAGCAAAGTATGTTACTTATAACCATGGTGACACAGTGATTAGAATGCAGTATTGCAGGCTAATTCTGCAGACTGCCAACTGCCAGCAGTTCAGCAGTTCGATTCTCACAGGCTCAAGGTTGACTCAGCCTTCCATCCTTCCAAGGTCAGTAAAATGAGGTCCCAGATTGTTGGTGGCAAAACCGCTTAGATAGGGCTATAAAGCGGCATACAAGTCTAAGTGCTTTTGTTATTGCTATAGAACCGTGATGGCGAACCTATGGCACGGGTGCCACAGGTGGCACGTGGAGCCATATCGGTGGGCATGTGAGCTCAGCTTCGGCATGCATGTGTGCGTTGGCCAGCTGATTTTCGGGCCTTCTGGGCCCACCAAAAGTCAGGAAACACACTGTTTCTGGCCCCCGGAGGGCCTCTGGGGGGTGGGGAAGGCTGTTTTTGCCCTCCCCAGGCTCCTAGAAAGGCTCTGGAGCCTGGGAAGAGCAAAAAACAGGCCTATCAGGCCCACCGTGCCATCGCGTGCCAAAAGCAGGGAGGCAACGGGGGGGGGGGGCGCATAGAATTATGGATGTGGACACGCGTGTGTGTGACCCCACCAAGCTCTCCCCGCTGTTGGCACGCGGTGGCAAAAAGGTTAGCCATCACTGCTATAGAAGGACCACCTCTGTGTATGTGATCAGTAGTAAATGATCAACAGTAGATGATCAGTAGATAATCATCAGTAGAAGAGCAACAAAAACTATTAGGGGACTGGAGGCTAAAACATATAAAGAACGGTTGCTGGAATTGAGTATTTCTAGTTTAATGAAAAGAAGGACCAGGAATGAGTGACATGATAGCAGCGTTCCAATATCTAAGGGATTGCCACAAAGTACAGGGAGTCAACCTATTCTCCAAAGCACCTGAAGGCAGGACAAGAAGCAATGAATGGAAACTAATCAAGGAGAGAACAAATTTCCTGACAGCTAGAACAATTAATCAGTGGAACAACTTGCCTCTTGAAGTTGTGGGTGTTTCAACATTGGTGGCTTTTAAGAAGAGATTTGACAACAATTTGTCTGAAACGGTATAGGGCTTCCTGCCTGAAAAGGGGGTTGGACTAGAAGACCTCCAACGTCCCTTCCAACTCTTTTATTCTGTTAGTCTCTTTTTGCTGAGTGGCCTCCTGCATACCAAGGGTCACTTCTCATGTAATTCTGAAGCTTATCTATGTGCTGAACTTAGTAAGTGGATGAGAATGAAACATCATTTGTATTAAAGTACATCTTATTACAGCTACTGAGGCATTTTATTATCTTTTGCTGATTGTTTTCCAGTATCTGAATAATGCTACAATTGTAACTATAAGTCTCATAATAATCAGATCTGTTTGCCCCTCACTACCTTCATATCTAGTGAAATGGTCAATCATTTTGCATGTCTTGATCTTTATTAAGATTGAAGGTGGGTGTGTTTGTGTGTCTGTGTATATTTGGCTATGTACCAGGAACACTAAGATTTCTTATTTTTCAAGAAGTACAAGTGCAAATCTCAGTTTACTTTTGCTGCTGTTCTGGCAAGTCAGGAAGCTACGAAATAGGAAATGAAGCAGCAGTAAACTAGGAAATCAATCACAACAGCAGAGAAGTACAGCCTTCTATTTAAACGTCAGTTCAGTTCTCGGTCTTACTGTCAATGACAGCTTCATTTCCTTCCTTTCAATCTTTAACTCAGGAGTTACATCTTGACCATGGCATTTGAGAGTCTTCTTTAGCCCAACACCTTTCGGCAGTGGTGAAATATAAAATTTATTACTACCTGTTCTGTGGGCATGGCTTGGTGGAGGGGTAATGTGACTGAGTGGACGTGGCCAACTTTTTTTTTTTAACTTTTAAAACCATTTTTTCTACAACCTCTTTGGCCGAAGAGGTTGTAAAAAAAAATGCTTTTAAAAGCCTCTGATGATCCCAGCTGAGTTGCCTGATCATCAGAAGCTTTTTTTTCTTTTAAAAGCCTCTGACGATCCCAGCTGAGCTGTGCGATCATCAAAGGCTTTTTTTTTTTACTTTTAAAAGCTTTTTTTGGGCTGAAGAGGTTGTAGAAAAAAATGCTTTAAATTTTTTTTTAAAAAAAGCCTCTGATGATCGCGCGGCTCAGCTGGGCATGGGGGGAGGGGCAGGGATTTTTGCTACCAGTTCTCCGAACCATCTGCCACCATTGCTACTGGATTGGGTGATCCGGTCCGAACCGGGAGCATTTCACCCCTGCCTTTCGGATGTGTTGGATTAAAATGTCCATGATGTTCAGCTAGCATAGTTGTGTTGGTTGAGGATAATGGAATAGATGGTCTAACATGTTTAGAAGGCTTCACATTGAGAAAGGTTTCAAAGGATGAACAAGGCAGTATGTGCTGGCAGCGTTCTTATAGACAATATCAAAAAATAAATTCTGAGCCAAGAAATTCATCCCACAACCGTCCTGCATGAATTCTGCAGAAAGGAGAAATGCCTTTTTCTTATCTTCTGAAATTTAAAAATGGGAATGAATAATCCTTTCGTACAGCATGGATGGTCTGTTGAGAAAGGAAGGAAAGCATCTCCTCACCAAAAAGTCAGTGCAAACTCAGATTTTGGCACATCTATGTTATATGAAATATAAGACTTTTATAGAAAGAGTGGAGGCATATTTTAAAAGAATATTTAAAAGATACCGAAATAGACAGACATGGGATTTCATCTAATATACTGACTTGGCACATTTTTCAGATGTTGAACGTTACAAACCAGGAGGCAAATTTTCCATAAACAAAGTATTAAGTTGCCTAAATCAAAGAAGTTAGAGCATTAGAAAGTCATAAGTTCTTTATCCCAGGTGGTGGGCACGCAGCTCACATTCATGGAAACAATGATTCAGTCAGTACAGGAACTGGACATCCTGAGTCAATTAAAGCACTCCTCCCCTCCCCAAAAAGAAACATTTATTTGATGTACTGTGATGTCAGATCCCACGTGGGTGACAGCCAGTTGAAAGCGATTGTTTGAAAATGTCTGGTTAAAGATCAGCTAGTGAACATGCGTATGTAGTGTAGGGAAATAAGCAGGGGGGGGGGGGAAATGCCAGTCGAATGTTACTCAGACAAAGAAGTTGCAATTTGAGATTATTTTACGAAGCTGTTTGTTAGGAAGGCCTCAGCAGTAAGGCACAATTGTAGCACAACTGAAAAAGAGCAGGAGGGGTTGGAAGTAAGGTGGAAGGATTGACCCAAACTATTCAGCCTTATCTAGTTCTGTTGCCTGTATTATTTCACGAGACAAGATGCCCAGTTGCAGGTAGACTCAAGGGCAAAAACAGTACAGTTGTGTTTTCTGAAGCTGACGGGTCATGGTAAATGGCTATTTTTAAATAGGTCACACAGGCATTTAAAAATCATAACCTTTTGAATTAGTGCAATTTTCAGATGATAACTTTGGATTGTAAAAATTGCTACAGAATTGCCGAAGCCATACACAATTGCTGTGCTTATTTCATAGCATCGCTGTGTTTCAGATGTTATCACTGAATATTAGCAGAATTTTTATGTACCTAGTAAAATATCAAGAAGTTCTGAGAGAACAAATAAAATTAAAGTTAGGCATTTGTTTTATTACTTACTTCCTGAACAAAGTAATCTAACATAGTGTGAAAAAGTAATTGCCTGCTAGTTAGTTGGAAGAGTACATAATTGAAAATTATCAGGGTTAGCTCTGCCCAAATAAATCTCACACCTGTGGTTTTCCTTATCATTGTGGAGTTTTCATTGCACAGATTCCAAGGCAGTTTATGCTAAATTATTAATGCCTATCAATCTGGAAACTATTTCAAAGTCATTTCTTAAGCTTGGGATTCCAATAATAGTAAGATGCAATATTGAAATGGAAAATATGTTGGGACAATAGTGAACGTTCCCAAAAGTAACTGTCCTGTCAAAATCACTTAAAAAGTTCAACATAAAATGATCCAGGGATCAGCAATCATTTCTTGTATTGGCTAAAATTAAGTGTTCATGATCTCACAGCCAGAAAAGTACTGAGTAGAAATGGGAAAGTAGTAAAGTGGAAATCATGGCTGACCAAGAAGAACAGCGAAGCTGATCTTAGGTTTGCCAAAAAGTATGTAGATGTTCCAGTGGACCTTTGGTGAGATGAATCAAAAGTGGATTTTGGTGGCTATGTGAATGACTCAATATCTAGCAAAAACAAAACACTGTGATTTATTGTAAAAGCTAATACCAAGCCCAGCAATTTTGTGTATGAGCATAACTTTGCTTGTTAAGACCCTGATGACTTGCCATAGTTGAAGGAAGCATGAATTCTGTTAAATAATGCAATTCTTCAGAAGAGAATTAAACCCTTTCTCCTATTAAGTGGGACATGCAGCAAGAAAGAGACCCCAGGTTTACAAGCAACATTAGGGGGGGATTGTAGTTTTGGAATGGCCAGAGGCAAGTCCAGGTTTAAAACCCCATGGGGATATAATGTCAGGGCCTGAAATAAACAGTTAACCTAGAAAACATCCATATATTATTGAATCGATACAAGTAACCATGGATGAATGGGTACAAATTCCTACACAACAATGTGAGGGACTGATAATTACAGGAAGCGTTTGATTGCAGTTATTGCAGCTAAAGTGGTACAACCAGTCATTAAATCCAAGAAGGCAATTCTTTTTTTCCCCCACACTGTCATTTTGCACGTTAGATGGCTTTAGTGCTTAATTTCATTTATATCATCAAAAACTATTTGTTCGTTTAGATTCCCTTCATATATTAAGAGAACCAACATTAAACTATGATAATATTCAGTGGCAAAAAAAAAAATCAGAAAAGGGGCAAACAGGAGCCTGAGTGGCGTAGCAGGCTAATGCCTCCTATTAAGGCAGCATTTAACATCAGCTGCCTGCAATTACTGCGAGTTCCAATCTCACCAGGCTCAAGGTTGACTCAGCCTTCCATCCTTTCTAAGGTGGGTAAAATGAGGACCCGGTTTGTGGGGGCAATAAGCTGATTTTGTATAAATATACAAAAGTATGAAGGCTATTGCTTAACGCATTGTAAGCCGCCCTGAGTCTCCGGAGAAGGGCGGCATATAAATATAAATTTAAAAAAAAATTTTTTTTTTCACAGAACTGTACATGTGTAGTACAGTAGAAATACCAGGCTAGGGAATGCTATGTAAAACTTTGAATAGGTCCCAACAGAAATGTGTATGCATGCGCACAACTCCTAAGGAGGAACCAACTCTTACAATACATGTAGTCCTACTTTGTCTTTCTTTCTCAGCCACTAAATAAAGTAGAGCTAGTCTTCTGTTATTTTATTTCATTTTTTTATCAGTGTCAGGAACTGCATATATCAAGGGATATGCGCTGAGCCAGATGGCTTTTATGATGGTATTGTTACTCCGGTATTCGGTATCATCCTCCTTTTTCCCCTCTCACATGGTGCTGTTTGACTGGGCGCAGCACCTGGTCTTGTCTGTAAAAAACGATGGTGGTGGGGAGGGGAGAGAAGAGAAGAGGCGTGGTTGAGGGACTGCGATGTGACCTCATTTAAGACTTCTGTCCCCAAGGCTGAAAACCAATGCTTTTCTTGAAAGGAAAACAGAACTCTGGCTTTGCCAGAAAAACCACACTTGCTTAAGCCTTCAAACTTCTCTGTCCCTCTCTGTTCTAAGTTAGCTGCAAGGGCATTTTAGCCAGCTTTAGCCAATACCATCTGGTCCATCAAAATAAATCTGGCATGCTTCCCCAAACTATTCTTCTTCCATGTTGGGGGGGGAGGGAGGGAGATGAGGGAAAAGAAAGCTCCCAGCTGCTCTGACGTTTGAATTTAGATTGGCCACAGCTGGCCTGTAAAATGTGGAGCAAAAGCTCTTCTGCTTCAAATTAGGACAAAGAGGAGGTTGGGAAGGACTCCTTTCAGAAGCCAGTGCCACTTAAAACATCCCAGTAGGTTGCACATCCTGTTGACTGTCGTATATCAGATCTCAAACTCTGAGCGTCCATACCTTCGTATTTTACAGCTTTTTTAAAAAAAACATCCTCTTTTTCTTCTGTATTATGAAAACTCCATGGAGTCATGCATGGAAGCTAGGAAGGAGGGAGGGAGGGATGGTCCAAGCATGCTGTGATAGCTGAATTAAACATGGCAGAATAGGGCAAGAAATATTCTGGGTTCCCAGATTGGGCTACAAATCCTGGTCCTCAGAAATCCCATAACTTATTTAAAGAGAACAATGACTTCCTAGCTAAATCTCTGTGTTGTCCCATGTTTGAATTTTTTTCTGAGTGTTCAGCTTAAGCACCAGGGTTGTGTGTGTATGGTTTTGTTTTTTTTACAACAATATGGACTGCTGTGGATATCTGGTTCAATGCATAAACAACCAGGGCCTCAAGCAGAGCTTTTTTCAGGCCATCTTGTTCAATTACAGAAGTTACATTAGTGCCATCTTCTGGTAAAATGTCATCACTGAGTTAGGAGCAGGAATTCAGCTGTTTGTCAGCTTGAAGGATGTAAGGAAGGTAGATCAGAGGGCAGCCTTTTATTTCTAAGAAGTGGGACAAGAGAGGGTCTGCATTCATCACATTACATCTTTTCCTTTTCTGCTTTAGGACGCAATGAACTGATAGCAAGATACATCAAGCTACGGACAGGGAAGACAAGGACTAGAAAACAGGTAAAAATGCATTTCATGCTTGTCCCATTAAAAAGTGTGAAGAATGAAAAAAGACTAATCTGTATATATATATTGATATATGCATGTTCCAGTGCTGTGATCTGGTGTACTGTTAACTTACATGGTGGATATTTTAACTGACAAAAGTTAGAATGCAGTACTATTTCTGCTGATTGCCGGCTGACTGCAATTTGGCAAGTCGAATCTCATCAGGCTCAAGGTTGACTCAGCCTTCCATCTTTCCGAGGTGGGTAAAATGAGGACCCAGATTGCTGGGGGCAATAGGCTGACTCTGTAAACCATTTAGAGAGGGCTGTAAAGCACTGTGAAGCGGTATATAAGTCTAAGTGCTATTGCTATATGTGATCTTTAAGTTGTCATTTTGACTCAGCCACTGGTTTCCTGTGAGATTTCTGGTTCATCTTTCTTAACATAGGTTTCCTATGGATGACAGCTATTTATCTCATGCAAAAAAAATAGAGTATCTTCAATCATTTGATTTCATACGGCTGGATTTATGTTTGAGAAACACTTTATTTATTGTATAACTTAAAGTTTAGGAATTAAGAATGGCAACTCTAGTTACTAAGTCGCTTGTCAGAATTTTCCCAATATAGGTGAATTCCTGATATGTGGCCTTTAGCTTTCTAAATTCTGCAGCCAGCTATTGCTGAATATTCCAGAGGTGAAGTCTACACATCTGGAAATTGCTGAGCTTTGGAAACTGTTTCACACAATAAAAAATGACACTGGCTTTTAGCAAACCTTCCTTTTAGATTAGGCAGATTTGGAGGCCCACTTAAGGACCATTTGAGCCTATAACAAAGCTGGGAAGAATCCTCAAGCGATAGACCAGTTTAGCATACCAGTGAATGCAAACATGTCAGTGGAAACAATGAAGGGGTTTTATTCAAAATCAACAATTATTAAGTTTTAATTCAGTAAAGGCTAAAGTTTTATGTAAGTACTTCTACCAAACTAATTTGATTTCACTTTTTCATTCTTAATTCCTTTGCCCATAGTATCACTCTTCCTCATTAGTTTAGCTTGATGGAAATTTTAAAAAACAGGGACGGAAGGAAGGGTTCTGACTAGCCAAGTTCTGGATTGTGAAAATTTGAAATTCACAGCCATAAATAAAGAAAAACAACTACAAGAATGGAAAAATATAAGAGAAAGATTAAAGGGGTTTTCTATTTTAGCGAGGGAGCATTTATGCCAGTAAGAAATTTTGAACAAACAGTAACAAATCTTGGACTGTACTTCTTCCTTCAAGGTGAGATTGCATACCACATTGTGAACAGTCTCGAGATGACTACTGAATCTTGACTGTTGTTACTTGCTAAGTCTGCCTAATTGAATCAGAAACTTTCATTCTTCTGGTCAATCTCAATAAAATTGAAGTCAGTATAAAAAACAATTGGGATAGGGAATGTACCATGTGTATACCTATCCGATGGTCTTCTAGGTAATTTTTTTTATGAATGGAGAAAAGGCAGACATGTCATATGTGTTGTAAAAGCTGTCATGAATGAAACTTCAGTTTAATGTTTGTTTCCATTTTCTTCCTCTTCAAACATATAGGAATAGCTTTTAGAATAATTAGGGTTCATTAGTGGAGAGCAGCAGAATTCTGTAATGGAAGAAGGGTTAGCTATGTTAGATTGCAGTGTGTGACATATTAATGAAAGCTGTCTAGGAAAATGATTGTTTCTAGAGTTCCAATCCATTCCTCCTATTTTAACTGTGGTTTATGTCCTTCCACAGTACAGTGAAATTGGAAATGCCAGTCCTACATCTGTGCTGATTTCTCTAGGCATCTTTATTGGACTGTCTGAAAGCACATCTTTCATGTTGAGCTGTTTATCTTTACAGATATGATTCTCAGCTCTGAAGCCAACAGTCTATAACTTTCTGCTGAAATTGAAATTATATATAGCCAGGAAATGGTTTATAAGACAATTCTAAGCATATTTAATGGGACTGCAAACTGTCTCAAGAGATTGGAATGGATTGCAAAGTATGTCACTATAAAACAGAACAGATTTATTTTGGGGTTTTTTCCCTATTGCCTGGCTTATTGTATTTCATCAGCTCTCCCAATCATTGGAGATGTGCTCTGTATAGAGCTGTGTCTGTACAGAAATGTAAAGTTTAAAATAAAATGAATGAATGAATGTATATAGAGTGAGAAAAAGGCCATTTCCATTGTCTGTTTTTAACACCGATTAAGGTTAATGTAGCTGTTTAGGTAATGAATTCCTTCACCTGTCCTTTGTATATAATATTCAATATTTTGTTAATGGAAAACTATGCGTTATGACTTCCTGAAAAGATTATTTCATTAGTCAGTTATAATCAACCATACATTTAATTTTTATCCAAAATATTGAACCAGTTTTCAAAGCCATAAACTCATCTTTGATTGCTATTCTGAAGAAGAACCTCATGTCTACCGTTTTGCTCCCTAAAAGCAGTTTTGCAAACAGCTGAGAAATGTTTCATATTTTCTAGGTATCAATATTTATATGTATCAAGAACTAATATTTTGAAGAACCTTCCCATAGTAGTTTTGATTGCGTGAAAGGCAGTTCAGTTACCTGATTAAGAAAAAATCAAATAAGTAAACGGGGGATTGCATAGTTGAGGAGAGCGCATGGGCCCGAAGCAGCAAAATACCTGTAAATCAGAATTCGAGTAGTTTCTGAAACCACTAAGATTAATAATGTATAGAAGTCCATGAGAAATAATAAATTTGAAATTGAAAGTACTGGCTGCTGCCAAGAAACCTAAAAATGGTATTTCCTGGGAATATTTCCAAATGTTTCATTCAGCAAGATTACAGCAACTTCCTTCAACTGATTCTTTCAGTAAGCATTAACCGCGGTTTACCCTGCAAGCCGATATTATTCCGTCAGAACTTCAACTGGCTTAGGAGGCCAGTGTGTTTCACATGGGTGCTTGAAGCACTGTTGTCGATATGGGGTCATACCTTCATTCTTTTTGTGTTTTCCTTTTTGAATGACTTGGCGGGGCCTAGGTGTCCAGCCATATACAGGTTCTAGCTCGGAAGAAGGTGCGAGAGTACCAGGTTGGCATAAAGGTACGTTGGAGACCCTGCCCATGCATCCATGGTATGTGAGCATGGGCAGCCCCCTCTCCTTCCTCTCCTTTCCTCTGGTTGACGGCTCTGCTGTTTTTCCCCCTCTCCTTCTGCTTTTCTCTCTGCAGGTCTCTAGCCACTTGCAGGTTCTAGCAAGACGGAAATCTCGTGAGATTCAGTCCAAGCTGAAGGTACGCGCTTCCCCAGCTTTCTCACCTTTAAGCCATGGCCATGCTGCAGCTAACATACTGCATTCTGTTATTGCCACTCTGTTCCTTTTATGTCCTTGCCCCTTTCCCTTTGATCCTGGGATCAGATCAAAGCTAGAACTCTTGGAAGAGAGAGAGAGAGATGGTTGGTAAATGTCATGGGGCATCTCTAGGTGGCAGGATTTGAATAGGGCTGTGTGTCTAAAACAATTCATTTTGTGTCAGGTCAGTGGAAAAACAGGAGAGAAAATTTCCAGTAAGAACTTTCCAGATTGGACTTTCAACAGCTGGCTGTTGTTTTTCCATAAACACCTAGTGATACTGTTAATCCTATCAGGTGACATTTGTTAATAGGCCTTCACCTGAACTCTTAACTATATAACCCTAAAAGTCTTAACAAAGCTAGCTGTATAGAATGAATAATGGCCTATGAACTGATGTGACAATCGCACACAGGTAGTCCTCGATTTACAACCACAACTGAGCCCAAAATTTCTGTTGCTAAAGCAAGATAGTTATTGAGTTTTGCCCCATTTTACAACCTTTCTTTCCATACTTGTTAAGTGAATCACTGCAATTGTTAAGTTAGTAACACAGTTGTTAAGTGAATCTGGCTTCCCCATCATCTTGGCTCGTCAGAAGGTTCGCAAGAGGGGATCACAAGATCCCAAGACACTGCAACCATCATAAATACATTCCAGTTGCCAAGTGTCTGAATTTTGATCATGTGGCCATAGAGATGCTGCAACGATTGTTAAGTGTGAAAAACAGTCATAAGTCACTTTTTTCAGTGCCGTTATAACTTTGAACAGTCACTAAATGAACGGTTGTAAGTCGAGGACTACCTGTAGAGGCGTCTATAGGTGATAACCAGCACATTGAATTGCACTTGGAAGTCAAATGGTAACCAATGCATCTCACAAAGCAGCAAGATCATGCACGCATAACACAGTGCTTCCTTTATTGTCCACACTGCTGTACAGATAATCCTCAACTTACAACCGTTCATTTAGTGACCATTCAAAGTTACGGTGGCATTGAAAAAAAGTGACTTATGGCCTTTTTTTTTACACTTATGGCCCTTGTAGCGTTCCTGAGGTCATATGATCAGAATTCAGATACTTGGTAACTGGTTCATATTTTTGACAGCTGCAGTGGCCTGGGGTCATGTGATCCCCTTTTGGGTCCTTCTGACAAGCAAAGTCAATGGGAAAGCCAGATTCAGTTAAAACCCTGTCACTAACTTAACAACTGCAGTGATTCACTTAACAACTGGGGCAAGAAAGGTCATAAAATGGGGGGCAAAACTCAATAAATATGTCACTTAACAATAGAAATTTTGGGCTCAATTGTGGTCATACGTTGAGGGCTATCTGTATTCTGGACCAACTGTAGCTTCTGGGAGGACATCTCCAAGTAGAAAATACACTGCAGTAATCTTATTTTTTTCAGTTAGCCAGGCTGGCCTGACTCCATGTCGGTTTTAAAGTTCATACTGATTTTAAATTGAAATGTTTTAAATTATGGGCCAAATTTCATTTAATTCCTTTTAAACCATTTTAATTTTTGTGTACAATGTTTTTATTTGGCTGTTCACCGCCCTGAGTCCGAAAGGAGAAGGGCGGTATAAAAATTGAATAAATAATCATCATCATCATCCTCATCCAGTGACGAAGTGACCAAGAGCATAAGCCACTCTGTTCAGGATGTACAATTGAGCATCATCTGCATATTGATGATGCCCAATTCCAAACAATGGATAATCTTAACCAGCTATTGCATATTAAAGTTAAATAGGAGGGAGCGTTGAGCCCTACTATTATTATTAATTATATAACAATTATCTACAGTGGCAATATGCGGTTATTAAGTTATTAGTGCGAGTGGGTTAGGCTTGAGTTAATTTACTTGTTACCATAGCAGGTACAGAAAGAAACGAATGAAACAGTCGTTACTCTAGCCTCTCTTATGGAAGCTATTGTGTGATGTGTTTAAGAATCGAGTAAGTTATTTGGCAAGGAGGCCTATGCAGTGGTTGCAACCGAGATGCACAGAACCAGAAAGGGCCATAAGATGTCTGTGGTTGAATCAGGATATGTAGAACAAGTTCATGAAACCAGGAACTATGGAAACTGGGCAAGGATGCAACTGGAGAGCTTTATCCTGTGATTGCCTTTCCTTTTCTTCTGTGGTTGGCTTTTTTCTCCTTATTCTGTAACTGGAGATTGACTAACTTGATCCCTTTCCCTTCTGTATGTTCTGTGTATTGTGATTTGCTGAATAAAATGTCTGAAGATGGAGCACGGAGAGTGGGGTAGTTCTAAAGGAAGCCAGAGAGTATTCTAAACTGATCTGGATTAACTTTTCATTTTTGTTGGTGAATATATGCCCTGGAAAGAAACAAAAAATTACAAAATTGCCTCTCTCTTCCCTTTCTAGATTTCCCAAGGTAGAATATATATATTTAAATAGGATTGGGAAAGTTGTCAATGGTTGTCTCCCCATCTTTTGACCCAAAAAGAAAATCTTGACTATTTACAAACAGACTACATTGCCTATATTTATTGTCACATCCCTGGTTTCCTTAGAATTCAGTAAATACTTCCAGTTGAAGAGTGGCATAGAACAGTAAAAAAGATATAGAAGTGTATTGCATGCAATAATTGGATATAATTCTAGAGCAGGGGTCTCCAACCTTGGCAACTTTTAGACTTGTGGACTTCAACTTCAGCTTTGGTGGCTGAGGAACTCTGGGAGTTGAAGTCCACAAGTGTTAAAGTTGCCAAGGTTGGAGACCCCTGCTCTAGAGCATCTTTATCTTCATTCATTTTGACCCTGTAGGAAATCTTCCACAAAAGTTAGAAAATACATTACTACAGAAATGAGGTTGACATGCTAGTCAATTGAAGTCAAGGAATATTTTTGTCAAATACTCTAGAAATGCCACTATGTGCATTTCTATGTTCTTATTTGTAAGCAAGAAAAGGGCAAATTTCCCTTTAAGCTCCGTATTCAGAGTACACCTTAGCTACTTGCTGTGAATGTTGTTGCCAGAGGCAAAGCCTCTTACATGTTATACTTCCGTGATGTTATACTGGCATCTGTGGGAGTAGGTTATACTGAACTCAGTGCAACTGGCTTCTGAATGGATATGCTAGGTGGCTCATTAGAAGACAAGCTGAATACACGGTGAATCTGGCCTGCCTCCCACGTTATTGTAAGAATAAAATAGGAAGTGTATTCATACGTAGAGTAGAGTAGAGTAGAGTAGAGTAGAATAGAATAGAATAGAATAGAATAGAATAGAATAGAATAGAATA
>WNWU01000004.1:15232281-15262493 GCA_012654045.1 Ptyas mucosa
TAGAATAGAATAGAATAGAATAGAATAGAATAGAATAGAATAGAATAGAATAACAGGGTTGGAAGGGACCTTGGAGGTCTTCTAGTCCAACCCCCTGCTTAGGCAGAAAACCCTACACCACTTCAGAAAAATGGTTATCCAACATCTTTAAAACTTCCAGTTTTGGAGCATTCACAACTTCTGGAGGCAAATTGAAGTTTCTTGCATAAAAGATAAGTGAGAACAAAGAGGAACTGGCAATGAAATCACTTATCAACATTCTTTTGAAGTTAATGTCATTACTTCATGATAATAATAATTTAATCTTTTGAATACATATCGAACAATATTGGTATCTTCATTGGTTTTTTAAAAATTGCTATTGTAACCCTTAGGTTTGAGATATACTTGACAGCTCTTTTACAGGATGCATGCCCAAATTAATCCTGTTGTTGCTGGTACTTTAAATTTTGATATGAGGAGGATACTTGGAAGAAAACGCTGGACCTTGAGTGTGCAGCAGTGCAGTTACATTGCTAAGCCATGTTGTTCCTGCATGTGCCTCTGTATGCCCGTAACTGGGGCTGTGTGTGCGTTCTTATACCGAAACATGGCTTTTGTAGCCTGCTTTAATAGATAGTTGTCCACAATACTGCATTTCTTATTTGTTTTGAAATGTTATATGATGAACAAAAGTATATTCATTTGCAATCAACTTACAAAGCGATTTAACAATGAAGCCCTGTATATATTCTACTTCAGGACAAAATGACCTTTTTCAGACTCTGGAATTAGCCAACTCATTAGGCACCACTGCTAGCAACTTGTGCCTTGGGGTGAGGGAGAATACTCAGAAAATAAATCCTCCTTTTGTAGCCGAATTGTGACGTTAGAATCTACTTGAGATGATCTTTAATTCTGTCCCTGCAAGCGCAGGACTGAGATTTTGAGATTGGTCCAGTATTGATAAACTTCTCTCAGCTTCAGTTCTGGATTGCTAAAGATGTTTCGTGGCATCTTTAAAAGAGGGACTGAAAGGAGAAATGGCTTCACATTTCTTCACAGGAGACAAAGAAAATATAAAAACAGTGCAGAAGATCTAATGATTCGCACAATTGTCTGCATGCAAACAGTGTATTTGTAAAAATACCAAATATTAATGCTAGAATACGTTGCTATTCTTTAATATATAGCATAAACAATTATATCCATACTTCAGTGCAGTACTTAAGGTTAGATATATGGCCTGCAAAAATCCTGGATAGGTTTTCTGTATGTTCATGCTGTCATCTAGTGATTATCCAGACTATTGCAGTCTAGATATGATAGTCCTAATTTACCTTTTCTGTATAATTGTGCAAGGACATGATAGAAGAGAGCAGTGGTGGGATTTAACCAGTTCGCACCACTTCGGGAGAACCGGTTGTTAACTTTCTGAGCAGTTTGGTGAACTAGTTATTGGAAGAAATCATTAGGGCAGAGAACCGGTTGTTAAATTCCTTGAATCCCACCACTGAAAGAGAGCCTTGAGCATTGTTTTTCATTTTTATCTGTCTAGTGTGCAAAAGAGTGTTACCATCCATCCGTAGACCTAGACTAATTTGCAGAAGAGCAAAACTGGAGAGCCTGCTCAATTTTTGACTTTAAAAAAACCTTGCTTGTTCACTTCATTTGTGAATGTGAAGAAGATATCCACTGAGATCAGCATCCTGCCAGGTGGGATTTTCCACCCATTCCCTTTTTAGCCAAAGTTCCAAGGATTCTGTGAAGTGGGATACATTGGAAATTGGCCTTGCTCAGGTGTAATTTATTTACAAAGTAAAGGTAGATGTCTATGGAGATTCTCAGTCATCCAGGTCATGGTTGTCCCAAAGGATTTTCAAAAGGCAACTGGACTTTATTTTTTCTTGAAGATGTTTCACTTCTCATCCAAGAAACTGAAGAACTTCGAGAACTGAAGAAGCTTCTTGGATAGGAAACTTAAGGAAAAACAAAGTCCAGTGGCCTTTTGAAATAGCACCTTTGGGACAAAGTACAGGTAGATTATCGCAATACCTTGAAATCCCACTATAATTATAGATACTATGAAGATTTTCCTCAGCCTTCACCCATATCTGAGTTCTAATCATATTTCTCTTTTTCTTTTTTCCTTCATGCAGGCTATGAACCTGGTAAGTACCACCCAGACTTGTCTTTATTCCATTAGTTTTAGATACCGTATAGGTCCTGACAAGATTTTAAAAATCCTTAAGTTCAGTGAAACCCGAAATGATTTCTGATACTGCTAGAAAGAGAAAATTAGAAGCTGCTGTTTGCAGAATTCGAACGTTATGCTAAGAAGCTGCCTGTGGTTTGCTTCTCTGACTCTGCTTAAGTTGTACAGAACCAAAGAGTTTGACTGTCTCTGATTAACATGGTTTCTTTCTAAAAGTAGTGGCGACTATCTCATTACTTTTCAGAAACAACTTGGATGAATGGTTTATAGTTAGTGTACAGTAGGTGAAGCTCAGACAGAAAATGGTTTTAGTGTAACTAACAAAGACTATAAAAACTATCCCTTAATTTCAGGTGGCTTGTTACTTTTGTGCGCTCTCAAGGTATGGATTAGCAAGCCCTCCTTCTGTTTCATTTTTATCCTATTTTGAAGGATCAAGTCTCAAAGGACAAGGCTTTGCAGAGTATGGCTTCCATGTCTTCGGCACAGATTGTATCTGCCAGTGTCCTGCAGAACAAGCTGAGTCCTCCTCCTCCACTCCCTCAGGCTGTCTTCTCTGCTGCTCCCAGGGTAAGAAATGCCCCACATATGGATGTAGTGACATAAGCAGAAAGGATTCCTAGGAGAGATGCTCTTGGCTTATTTGAAACACGTTAGGTATTTTATACCAACCTGCATCAGCTATCCCATCTCTGCCTTTTTAACTCAAGTGCCATGTTTAATCACTAAGCAAGGAAGTTTTGGGTGGCTTACGAGCATGATGGTGGGCCAGGGGTTGCTGCTGCCAGTGTAGGAGGGTTTGTTGGTAGGCACCACATGAGTATGGCCGGGTGATTGGGCATGCACTTCAGACTGCAGTTGGGCACATGCTATAGAGTGGTATGGGATCCCTGGGATCTTATACTCCATAGCCAGATTCCCAGGAGAAACAGCAGCAGGAATGGGAGTTATTTACTGAGTGACTTGTGATCTTCCCTTCTGGCTTCCCCATTCACTTTGCTCGTGGGAAGCTGGCAAGGAAGGTTGCAAATGGTGATCATGTGACCACATGACACTGCAACCATCATAAGATCATGATCATATGACTGTGGGAGTCATAACTTCTGACAGTTGCTGAACAAGTGGTCATTAACCAAGGACTCACTACCTATGGCAATTTTGAGATTGTGAATTTTAAGGGTGTAAATAGTACTGGTTTCCCCTCAAAAGCCTCCCCTCCATTCTCATCCCTTCTCCCACCATCCCCCCCCCCGATATAAGTTTCCAGTCTCATTTTTTTCAGTGATTGTGCTAAACCAACAGGTGGGCTCCTAAGATTCTTCTAAAAATCAGGAAGCTCAGTTACAACCACTAATTCCTTCACAGTTGGCCTACTGCTATCTAATGGTTACTTTACTAAAATTAAGAAAATCCTCTGACTTTGTGTAGAGCTCCCCACTGATGTAGTCCCAGTTTTTAACTGCTGGTGGCAGAAGTTTCAAACTATTTTGTAGAAAATGTATTAAATATTCACCCTTAACATGCTGTGAATCATTGAGTGATGACATCAGCCATTGAGAATATCTTTGACTTCATGTTTTCTGTCCTTTTTGCTTTCTCAGTTTTGGAGTGGGCCTATCCCAGGACAGTCTGGATCTTCTCAGGAGTAAGTAGGGAGGGATGGGATGGGATGGGATGGGATGGGATGGGATAGGATAGGATAGTCTTAAACGTGAGTTTTGTAAAGTAGGTGCTTGAGCTGTATGCTAATGGTATATTTTTAGTGCTGATGCAAGATTATGTTTTTCAAACGAACTTGTTATCCTGTTTTCCCCAAAATAAGACATCCCCTGATAATAAGCCCAATCGGGCTTTTGAGCGCATGGCAATAAGGCCAAGCGCTTACTTCAGGGTTCAAAAAAATATAAGACAGGGTCTTATTTTTTGGGAAACACGATTCTATTTTTATAAAACAAAATAATTGAATCCTGGTTACGAGTTACACACAGAGATTGCTCCAATTCAAATGTGGAAGACATTGTGTGAACTCTTCCATTGTTTAGATAATGTTCCACTTAAGAAACCCTGCTCTAGCAAAGTCTACCAATATTTTCTTATCAACTGTATTAAATTTACGATAGATATAGAAGTACTGGAGAGTCAGAACTTTTAAACATATAATGCCAGAAACCCAGGATTATGCTGGATCACATCAAAAGACCTATCAGGTCCAGCACTGTGCTTCCACATTGACTGACCAGTGACTATGAGAAGCCCAACGATATGAATGAACTAGCACCTTTCTGCCCGGTCACATATGCAGAAAATCCCAATGTTGGCAAAATAATGACATGCAGCCAAAGACATCGTCACACAAATGCTGCAATTTTATACCTGTACCCCAACATCTGATGTAAATATGTAATACATGATATTTATATTATGGTACCATCACACATTTCATCATTTCCCTCATCCTTGCACCTTCTGCTATTGCTCGTATTGCCTGGCATCTGGTATTCAGAGTAAAGCTTGTACCTGAGATATGCAGATTAGAGGAAAGTTTGTCAAAATAATTTAATCTATTCAATGTTATTTTGTTTTTCAGCATTAAACCTTTTGCACAACCAGCCTACCCCATTCAGCCACCCATGCCTCCATCACTAGCCAGTAAGTGGTCTGTCTCACTTGATTTCTCCACTTTATCCTCTTGGTGCTCAACCTAAAAAAAAATTTTTTTTGTCTCCTATCTCCTTTACCACCATCTGCATGTGATTCAAATATTTGTTTACACAGTATAGCTCTCTTCTATTGCTGCTCTCAAGAACTTTTTTTTAACCAACTGCAATGGTGAATTTAATTGGAGTAATTATCATCTTAATGAAAGTGACAGTGCCACTAGGCTGTGTATTTTGTAATTTATATGCAGCATATGAATGCAGACTGCTCATCCAAGTTGCATGTTCTCTAAAATGAGTTTTTGCTTGTCCTCAGTTCACTTACCTGTAGGCAAAATAAAAGCAGAATCAGCATGTAAGACAATATGTTCACAGTGACATTCATAATACACTTATACATATGGAAACAGGGCTTTTTGCACTAAAATCAAATTGATGTTGAAAGAATGCGGAGCCAGTATGGCAAGAAATTACAGAATTATGCTTTAGGGCCATAGTTACACTCAGGCTTTGACTAGAATTGTGTTTTGACAGCTGGAACAAAAGCTTCCTATTATGTATGTCTTTATATTACTTTTCTAGGTTGCACTTTGATGTCTTGGTTTTATTCTATAGATACCCTTCTGTAAATTGAACTGGTTGAGAGAAGGAAGTGATGCAATTCAACAGAAAAAATAATTTATATTATTTAGTACTTATTCAGATATTAGATTCTTAGAACATTCCATACAGAGAGTACCTCAAGGTTCTGCTTTAGGCCCAGTATTCTTCAACATTTTCATAAATGATCAAGATGTGGAAATAGAAGGGGAGCTCATTAAATTTTCAGATGACACCAGGTATATATAATGACACCATTCGTTACATATACCACATAATGAATGGTTGAGAGAACTAGGTATCTCTAGCCTAATGAAGAGGGACTAGGGGTGACATGATACCTGTCTTCCAGTACTTGAGGTGTTGTCACAGAGAAGAGGGGGTTGATCTATTTTCCAAAGCACCTTGAGGGCAGGACAAGAAATAATGGGTGGAAGATCATTAAAGGAAGATTATTAAAGGAAGATTCAATCTAGAAGTAAGGAGAAATTTCCTGACTGTGAGAACAATCAATCAACAGAATGGCTTGCCTCCAGAAATTGTGGGTGCTCCATTGCTGGAGGTTTTCAAGAAGAGATTTGTCTGGAAGGGCATAAGGTCTCCCACTCAAGCAGGGGGTTGGACTAGAAGACCTCCAAGGTCCCTTCCAGCTTTTTTATTCTGAGTTCTATGTTCCTCCAAGGACTCAGTAAAAGCAGAACACTGACTTTTTGTATTATTATAGCAGTAAGTAAGAATTTAAGTTGTGTTTTATTCCTGGAAGTTATAGCACTCTTCATGTTTGTCCTTAAGTCTGAAATTTCTAATCAGTACCTCTATTTTGTTCATGAATAACCTTCCCTTAATTTAATTTACTAAATTTGTTGTGTCTTGCTTACTCTGTTGCATTATACAATTGATTAACCATCGCCCGGTTCGCGCCCATAGAGAGGGCCTACTCAGGGTGCCGTCAGCTAGACAGTGGCGGCTGGCAACTTCCAGGGGTAGAGCCTTCTCGGTGGGTGCGCCCACCCTATGGAATCAACTTCCCTTGGAACTCCGATTAGCGCCTGACCTTCGCATCTTCCGCTGTGAATTAAAAACTTGGCTGTTTAAATCCCTCGACCTGGACTGATAATGGGGTTTTAAGGGTTAATTTTAAATTTTTAGACTTCATTTTATATTGTGGCTTTGTTTTATTGTTGTGAGCCGCCCTGAGTCCATTGTGAGATAGGGCGGCATATAAGCCGAATAAATAAATAAATTAATTAATTAATAATAAAAAACAATTAACAATTGCAGACACATAAACAGGCAGCTTAAACTAAAACAACGAAAACAATAAAATGTATAGCTACAACAGAGCTCTCACAAATACATCAGTAAACCCATTAACCCCAGGTTTGGGATTAAGGCAGATTTTAAGGACTTTCTGGAACCCCAAGAACATGGGGCCATTCATATCCTTTGGGGACTGCTGTTCTAGAGGGAAAGGGCAGCAAAAAAGAAGGCATGCTTCCTCCAACCCACAAGGTGGCAGCAGATAATAGAGAGAACCTTCTCCATAACCTTCCCAAACAAACTGAATGCTAATTGTCCAGAATGGAAACGTCTAATGATGGCCCAGAAATGGGGGAGAAAAAACAAAAAAAACCTTGATTTAAGAGAATATAATGTAATGCAATATTATTGTAATCAGAATAACAATGAGCCTGGAAAGATTGGCAAATGAACCAAACTGAACTAAACTGGCCCAGCTGCCTATTCTTCTCAGTGGTTAAAGATTGTTTTATCCATACTTTTCTCCTGCAACTAAAATTTGGTTCTAAAATGTTCAAGAATGTTTTATCTGTCCATTCTTCTAGGCTATGAGCCCTTAGCTCCTCTTCCACCTTCTGCCTCAGCTGTGCCAGTCTGGCAGGACCGAACGATTGCCTCTGCCAAGTTGCGGCTCCTTGAGTATTCAGCATTCATGGAAGTACAGCGTGACCCTGAAACGGTAACTCTTCAGAGTGGAAATTCATACAAGAGGGAGGAGAGAACGATAGATCTTGCTTTATTCTACAGAATGCAATGAAGTGTCATTTTTAAGACTATCTGTTATTCCCATCCCAATTTCTGTGGTGGCTTTATTACTCAAATGGCATAATGCACAAGTTAATTTGGTCTATTGCATCAAGATCCAGAGAATTGAGTTTTCACTCTAGCGGTATCCTGAGAGATTTGTATCATAATTTCATGCTTACATAGTGTCTGAGCTTCCATTTATCTGGTCTTTTGAAAAAGTGATGCCCAGAACTTGAGTTCTGAATTCTTTTTAATGGTTTGTGAAATATAAATGTTACTATGGCTCCTTTTGGTCTGCTTTTGCTCAGATGGTAGCAATTGGCAAAAAAAGACTTGAGTCATCCAGGGCAAATTCATCAAGGGTATCCCATTTTTTTTAAAAAAAATTGGCAATGTTTCAACCTACATAGTGAGTAATGATGCTCTCTGTTCTCTTTCCCATTACAGTATAGCAAGCACCTTTTTGTGCATATCGGACAGACGAATCCCTCATACAGTGACCCACTCCTGGAAGCAGTGGACATACGCCAGATTTATGACAAATTTCCTGAGAAAAAAGGTGGCCTGAAAGAACTCTATGAGAGAGGACCCCAAAACTCCTTTTTCCTTGTCAAGTTTTGGGTAAGAACTTCATGCAGGTTGAAGTTAAGCAGTGTCTGTGATTCTTAAGTATTTCTTTACATGAGAATATGGCAGATCATCTTGCTATTCTTCTTAGCCTATTCCTGTAATAAGTTTTTTCTAGCCTCAATCTTCCAGAAAGTTGGACCAATTCCCATAACTGGCGTCCAACATTGAAGAAGGCTGATATAGGTGTAATATACAGTTAGATAGGAGAAGATACCTTATTTAAAGCAGTATCAAATGCAGTATCCCTGGAGTATTAAATAATTTTAATTTGGTACCAATAAAGGAGAATATTTGTAGCTCAGGGTTGAAATGAGGGGTCCTTGGTGCTCTCTGAGCTTGCTTGTTTTCTTGCAGCTGTTTCATTACCCAAACTAGGTAATATCATCAGTGCTCTAGCAAGCTCAGAGAGCATCAAGGACCTCTCAATCTTAATTTGGCTATGGTTTTATTCCTTTTGTATGCTAGGTAGATTTTACATCTATATTTGGGT
Organism: Ptyas mucosa; assembly: GCA_012654045.1. Taxonomy (NCBI): domain Eukaryota; kingdom Metazoa; phylum Chordata; class Lepidosauria; order Squamata; family Colubridae; genus Ptyas; species Ptyas mucosa. The sequence goes on from WNWU01000004.1 coordinate 15,240,899, forward strand.
GAAAGGTGGACCCCATCCACCTTTCCCCCGTCCAGCTGATCAGCATGCTCTTTTAACTAGCATGAATTAGATCACTATTCTGAGCCAATAAGTCATTCTAATTCATGTTTGATTTGCATGAACCTCTTGCTCTATTCTAGGCGGATCTGAACAGCACTATACAGGATGGTCCTGGTGCTTTTTATGGTGTAAGCAGTCAATATAGCAGTGCTGAAAACATGACCATCACAGTTTCCACTAAAGTGTGCTCCTTTGGAAAACAAGTTGTTGAAAAGGTGGAGGTAAGTCCTATGCTTTCTCTATGGGAAACGAACAGATAATACATTTGATTATCTTTGCCATTCTGAGTAGGTATTCTCAGATTCAGCAGTAATAGCTTTACATGATCTCTACATGTCTTTCTGCAGACTGAATTTGCTCGGATGGAGAATGGAAGATGTGTGTATCGAATCCATCGGTCTCCCATGTGCGAGTATATGATCAACTTTATCCATAAACTGAAACATCTTCCAGAAAAATACATGATGAATAGTGTCCTGGAGAATTTCACCATCCTACAGGTAAAGAATCTCTTCACCTTCTTCTGTTTTGTTTCCTAGCTGGCCCCTTCATTTCTCACTGATGCTCAATAAAGCAGTTCTCAATCATTTCAGTGTTATTGCTGCCCAGATACTTTTTTTTTATTTACGGTCACAGACCAAAATGCAAGCATAACTACAAAAAAAACATAGGAAAAGCATCATCACGAACAGCTGGCCTCCAGAAGCCCCGGCCAAGAGGAACCACAGCACTCTCCTCTAATGGTCACGGCTCTTAAAAAGAATTTTGAGACCTGAGAGGTAGTGTATGAGGAGCCATCCCCTAAACAGTACAAGGCCAAATTACTGGCATTGGGCCCACAAAGGTCTGTCTCTAAGAGAGACATCAAATTGGTCCTGTCTACGTTGTACATGGGGCAGTGTAACAGGACGTGCTCCGCAGTCTCTACCTCCGCTCTGCCACAGGGACATAGCCGCTCGTCCATCGGGAGCCTCTTGAATCGTCCGTCCAGCAATGCTGAAGGCAAGACGTTAAAACGAGCAAGGGAGAAGACTCTTCTATACTTGGGGATGGTTAGAGTATAGAAATATGAGGCCATCCTCAGTCCGTAATTATTAAATTGACTGAAGACCAGAGGGGAGCAGGTCTTATTGGCTCTGCTGCCCAGATACTAACACTAATCTTTATAAAAGGACGAGAAGCACATCAAGATTAATTAAATTCTCTAGGGAATCAGAGTGGTTTGTTCTTGGCTTACAGGTAGTCCTTGACTCTATGACCCCAATTTACTATGTTTTTGCTGAAAACTGGTGTTTACTTCCAGTTTTCAGCAAAACTACTCTATAGCGTACAATGGGTTTGTTTAATGGCCATGGCATTCACTATATAACCACCATGTTTGCTTTAATAGCCACCACAAAAAAGATTGTAAAATCAGGTCAGCCATGTGGATGACCCATTTTATAACTGTCACAGCTTATGACTGTAACAGGCAAGCTCCATTACAGTTATAAGTCAAGAACTACCAGTATAAATAATAGTTTAATTCCTTTCCGCTCAAGAGTTTTCCTCTTGTAGTGCTCATTATTTATTTTTTGTTTAAAAAAAAAGATGGCTTAATGATTGGCAAGTTACATGATTACTTCCTAGGACTATGTAGCCATTGAGATTCAGAACATGATGGAGTAGTCCCATGACCTCTGACAGCACCTCCTAACATGTTCTGAAACACTTTTCCCTGTTTGAAACAGGATGCTATGAATTTATTGGTAACAAGTTCTTTAAGTTTTTTCCCCTCATTTAAAGTGCAGGTGTGCATCTGTTATGTGATAGCTAATGAAAATGAAAGTCACTAGCTCTGCAACTCTTATAACTATCTATGGTTTCTTAGAAATACACATGATTGTTCTGTAAATTATATTACTTCTTATCCACTCATACCGATCAGCCTCTGCCTGTGAGTTTACAATCTAAAAACTTCATTCAAAAGAGACAAAGACAGGCAGAAAAAAGTAAACTCAGGGAACAATTCCTGAAATAAAACAGCTCCTCATACTCAGTCCTAAATGGATAACAGTTCAGGAAATTGACTAGTTAGTAGGGGTAATTATGGTTCCACTATACTCTAGCATTTTCCATATACATTAAGCCTTAATCTGTTCACAAGAAAACATGAAACCCAAATAAAAGTTCCTGTCCACATAAAATGGCACTGTAGGGACATGAAATCCTGGAAATAAGAAATAAGTGTCTAGTAAAATTGTAGAAAACATCATCCTAATGCCATCATTTAAAATGAGTTCTCTAACTTAATCTAAATTTATTGAGTTGGATAGAGGAATTCCTGCATAAATTTCAGTGGTCGTTTTTTATGCAAAATATGTTACCCTTTCTCTGGATTTATAACTTGACTTTCCATTCAGTTTGACTTTCTCTGATCTCCCTGTATGTGTTTCTTTTTTAACTAGGTTGTTACAAACAGAGATACCCAGGAAACATTACTTTGCATAGCGTTTGTTTTCGAGGTATCAACCAGTGAGCATGGAGCTCAGCATCATGTGTACAAGTTGGTCAAAGACTAAAGGCCCCTCTGGGTTGACTGGACAATTTAAAGAAGAGGGAGGAAAGAGAAGTCTTGTCAGAGAAGCCACCTCTATAGGATGCCTTGACACACATCCTTTGAAAATGAACAAAGAAAAAAAAATGCCAAAAAAATGACTTTCACAATCACAGGTGTTTTCTACTTAGGAACGTTTTGAACAAACACAGAAAAAAAGCATTACAAGAAAGCATAAAGTGAAAGGAGAGTTGTATCTGGAGGCAGCAGGAAGAACTGATCTTGGGGGCTAGGTCATCAGTATTTCAGGAGATGTTGGTGCCAAGGTCTGGTACCTCTTGATGCCTTCCCAGCAACAGAATGCTAACAGCATCTGGTGAAACGAGACTCTTGTTAATATCCATATGTGCCTATGTTTTCCATGCCAAATTCCAGATTCTGTCCTAGTGGCTTTGATCTACCGAGAACAATTAACATGGGCAGGCTAAAGATGCTTGTTCTAGGAAAGGTGGGAAATCTGATGCTGCCTTTGAACCGATCTAGTCCTTGAGGAAGATAATGAATTTTTTTTAAAAAAAATATCTCTTGATTCAGTCTGTGTGCAGTGCCAACATAGGGAGTTGGGGCAACATGGGGAGTTGTTGGTTAATTATAAGGAAATAACTTTATTCCCTCAATACTCTGGGCATTTTAAATGCAGGATTACTGCATTGTCCCACCTCCCCACCCAAGCTGAGAAGCTGGTGGAAGGCTTCTGCTGATGATTATGACAAAAAGTGTGGCAATTTTGTCCCAGATGCTTGAATAGAAGAGAGGATAATAGTAGTATGAGATTGGGGGAGGGGAAGAAGGCAAGGGTATGAATTTGCGAGAGAGAGAGAGAGAGACTGACTGACTGACTGACTGACTGACTGACTGACTGACTGACTGACTGACTGACTTGGAAAAAAAGAACGAGAACCCCAGCAAGCAAAAGAAGGTCTTAAAAGTATTTGTGGGATATTATAAGTTTAGAGTATGTATTAGAAGAAGGAGGGCACTGGGAGGAAAGCAGATCAGGTAATCATGAAATTAACAGTCTGACTAGGCTAGGGGGATTGCGAGATAGCTGTCTTAAGGCAGTGTCTTTCAACCTTAACAACTTTTAAGATTTTGCGAACAACTGGCTGGGGAAATCTGGGAGCTGAAGTCCAGACATCTTGAAGTTGCCAAGGTTGAGAAACATTGGTATAATGGTCTAGGGAAATGTTTGGGCTGGCTAAGGCTGAGTAATTTGGACATATTTCGATACGTCTGTGGGAATTTAACAACTCTCATAAGAAGCTATTTCTCTTTTCTCTTTGTTTTTACATTTGCCTTGCCAAAAACATTATGGGAAAAGCATAGACCAAAGCATTATTCTGGTGAGGTATTAATTTCTCTTCTGCTTCTGTGCTAGTCACAGAAAAAGGGGCAGAATCTAATTATCCAGGTACATTTTCCCCATTCTGTATTACATATCTTTCCCTGGCAAATCCTTGCACGGTTTGCTAGTATCAAAATAATTAAGGAGATACTGAAAGACGAAATGCAATCCCACGTCACTTGAAAGCTGTATTGTTTCTTGCTGAAAATGCTGACGTTTAAGTCTAAACACAGGCCTCTGATTTTAAACATAGAGTTTAACATAGTTGCCTTCTAATTTAGATTGGTGCTTTTAGGAATTCTGTTACAGAAATAGCGTCAAGATCATCATACATGGCATCTCCTGGACTGAGGCCCATAACTTTCAACTATACCCTGTCTAACTATTAGCATGTAGTTTTGAGTAGTAGAGGATTTAACAGAATGTATGATTTTTGCCTGTCCCTACCATTGAGTCTCTATCACTGAGCTTTTCCTAACTTGTCCTACGGGTTTTTTTTTACTTAAACAAAAAGCACCTCTTCTTGTCCAATTCCTTCTGATCAACCCAGCAAGACTAACCCCTAGACCATTGATCTTTCCCAATGCCAGTAGAATTCTGATGGAGGAACTCCCAAGCAGGTACTTGGGAAAGGGGCACACTACAAGGCAAGGCAAGGGTGTGACTGTTGGAAAAGGGAGCACAGAAGGTTACTCCTTTCTAGAGCGATTTGGAATGCACAGGTCAAAGCCTGCCGCTATTATTTTTTCATGCTTGGGTATCTGTCCCACTTTAAATGGAAGGTTGGGGTTTTTTTAAGGTGCTGTAAGGAGACATTTCATCACAATGAAATGTTATTTTCACCATAGTATTATTAGCATGTACGGAGGGCAGCCCCCAAAGAGACTGTGAAAAGTAGATGGGAAATTTCAGCATAAAAATACGTTAAAACAAATGAGTTGTGAATTTAGTTCATGGCACTGGGTCACATAATATTCAGGTTAAACTTCTGCCTTAACATTGGTTATTCCTTCTTTTTCAAGGGGTTTTGTGATTGGGGGGAGGTGTCGTTTTTGCCACTGTCTGTCTGTCTGTCTGTTTGTCTGAGAGGGTAGATAGTAGATTTGTTTTCATAAAATCATGATCTCTTTTTCATAACTGACGTGGGCCTTGTTTTCACTATTGGCCTGTATGACCACTACATTACTGATCTAGTACCGTTTTCACTACCTGAATGGTCAGCTTTTGCTGGAAGGACCAGTACAAAGGCACTGGCTAATTCAGTGTTTGATCAGAAGAGTAAGAATGTTCCTAAGAGCCTTTGGACTGTTGTTTGAGTGACACATGCAACTACAAGGTGGCAACGTAAGAAAAACTGACAGAGTCGTTTCCCAACCCTTTGAAGGATGTTTTAAATTCAAGTAAGATTGTGGGGTTCCCCCCCCCCCATGAATTGATTATAATTGATTCCACCCAAGAACTTCTGGATAACTCCATTACAATGTTAGAACAAACACTCCTTTCTGTATTAAGGAGTTCCCAAGGTGGTCACACTAATGGAATGGTACACAGAAATGGAATTTGTAGAGAATCAAGTCACAATTTGCTCAGAACTGTGCCTTATTTTGCAACGTGTTGCGTTCTGGAGAGATGAGCAACATAACGTGCTGAAAATTATATCAAGCAATGCCAAGTGGAAATCATGTTTCTCCTTTCCTCCTCGCCTCATGTTAATTCTGCTCCACTGTCCTTGGTAAATTGAATGTTCCTCATGTGTTGTTTGGGCAAACTGGTCACTGTGATGCCACAACCTTCAGGTCCTAAATGTTACCCTTAGGAAGAATTGACTGGACAATAAATGCCAGCTTTGACATTCAGGTACGTTTTGAGATTCCTCAAGCATTTGGGGAGAGAGGTACAGCATCCTTGGTATCAAATAATAGCTATTTCAGCTAATATGGGAGAAGGTAAAATCAATAGAGCCTGGGATGTTGAATTCCTTTTTGTTTCAGCCCTCAGCATCTATAAGGACAGGAGTGCTGGCTGATTTATATGTAGCATTTTTCATTCCTAAATGAAAAATTCTAGGAATTAAGATTAAACTTTCCCTATTCTCATTAGCTCATGTATAATAAAATAATCTTCTGTTAAAAAAGATGTGGGGAGAACAAAGGTCTTTATGTAAACGCAGGTTCTTGTATTACACTGACAATCATCAGCTAAAGCCTTTCAAATAGGCCGCCTCTTAAACCGGACTGTTACATTTCTCTTCCTTTTTAGTCCTCCCATGCTATAATATTAGATTTTCTATCCTCAGCTTTCCTCTTCAGATTCCCCTCCACCCCTGGCCTCAACTTTCAGGTAGATTTATACTTATAAGTGCCTATTTGGTATCCTCAGATAGTGACAGCAAGCTTAAGGAAAGAGTGTCAAGAATGCTTCATGAATGTTTCTTAGTTGGATATACCACAAATCTCAACAACCAACTCTCCCCCACATCCTATGTATTTATGAATTTCACATGAAGTACTGTTTTATTTTTTTAAAGACTTTGTAAAACCTACCAGGGTTATGGTCACCTTTTTTTTAGAGCTCTGTCAGTCCACAATGTAAAACCATTTTTATGTATTATATTTTGTGTATTTTTTTTTAATCCAGTTGTGATGGGTTGTATCATATATTATTGTGTTTACTGTATGTCCATCTTCAACTAGATGAGACAGTGGAGCTTCTAGAAAGCTATGGTCTGCTGAAAACTATTAAACTTATTGTTCATGGGTTGGCTCAAAAACCTTTTTGCATTTGTATTTTTGCTTTCTTGTTTGTTCACAGCATATTTTCAAGAAGCAGTCTGACTCTTTAGTCTGACTCTTGATTTGATCCACATTTAGCCATAACATTATTTAACTTTGTGTTTTATATGTTCCATTGATTTCAATGGGTTTGCTTTTATATATAAGTAAGTCTCAAGCTACCGTACTATTTTATCCATAATGTTCTACCAGGCACATTCTGTAAAATTCTGTGTGTATTCCGTTTAGGCTTCAATTTCCTGCACAAGGGAAAAAATGCACTGCATTCAGAATTCAGTTCTTGTAAATATTTACTTGTAACAAAAAATGTATATGAAAACTTGTGTGAAGAGATTATCACTACAATATTCAAGTGAAGGTTTCGTTTTCTGGCCACAGAGTTGTTTAACTCTGTTTGGAAGCAGCCTTACAACAGCATCAGGCTGTGACAAAATTGTCTGTGAAGTTTGCTGCAAAAGTAAAATACTGGCTGACAAGCATCTAATTGTTTCATTTCCCTCCCATCCCCAGATTCTCAAACCAAATGCAATTTACTTTATTAAAGTTTCTGAATCTTATTTTATTAATATGGCAATTACTGAATAAATTTTCTTTACTTTAAAATTTAACCAACAAGTAGAGGAAGCAGAGAACGGAAGAACACATACAATACTGAACCACTTATGAATTTTTGACATATTCCATAAGGGTAGCTACGTTAATCTGTTGCAGCAAAACTAACAAAGAATATTTTAACATTTTAGGTTTTTACAATAAATGTGTTAATTATGGCATCACTTCATCAGTTACAAGAAATTTCACACACATACACACATTTGTATATGACGGAATTATTAGCTGTAGCAAGAATACAGTGGTAATTGCATTAAAGCCAAATAGTGAATCCAGTTCTGGCCCAATCAAATAAAATTGTGCTAATTCATAAACTACTTCAATAATTGCACACTGAAGATCCTTTTTCAAATTGATTTATATCAAAATAGTAACAAAATCACCATTACATATGGGAATACTTGCCAATTTTAGTGTGGTCATTTCTGATCTCAGATTTTGTCCTTCTACAATCTACACTATGTAGCATGCAGAAGATAAGCTAATAAATGAGCCCGTAAAAGTATACAGAGATTGTCAAATCATCCAGGTCATAGTTGTCCAAAAGGTGCTTTTACAAAAGGCAATTGGACTTTCTTGGTTTTTTTCCTTGAAGACATTTTACTTCTCATTCAAAAAGCTGCTTCAGTTCTTCAGTCCAGTTGTCTTTTGGGACAGCCCATAAAAGTGTATGTCATAATTCAAGTTCTATATGACACATTTTTTGTTTGTTTGAAATGGTAATGGGCAACTCATAGGCATGCTGCAGCCCACTCGATAAATTATGACCAAAATGGCGGCTCAGCAGTGAACCCCGAGCTTAGGGAGGCGATGTTTGGCATTTTCAGGGGTGTCGGGGGTCAGTTAACCATCTTTTGACCCCCTCCCAGCGAGCCGAGGTGCTGCCGGCTCGATAGAGCCGTGGATGGAGCCTGAGGAACAGCTGACTGTCAAGGAGAAGGTTAAAGGATGGCATGGAGAACAATCGGGCCTGACTGTTGGGGCCTAGGCGGCTGCCATGACAACAGTGATGCTGGCAGGAGTACCGGGGCAGCTAGAGAACCACGGTTTGGAGGCAGGCTTGGGCTCTATGGGCAGCAGCATGGAGGCGGCAGCGATGGCTATAGTGGCGGAGGTGACTGCAGTGGCAAAGGCATTGGCGCTGGGAGCGGCGGCAGTACCGGAGGCTTGGCTGCAAAGACGACGCCGTTGTTGGTGAAGAAGAGGGCAGCATTACAAATGTTAGGATCCCTCAGTTTTTAAGGGATCTGGACACTTCCTCCTTTTTCTGAAGCATGAGAGGGGGCTTAACAACTTAATGGGCTGAATGGCCTGAAGATCAAGGTTATGGGGAAGGGCCTGAGGATTGTTAGCTGGAGGATGACAGTTGGTCTCTCCCTTAACTGTTCCTTCTCCCTTATTAGACTTAGCCCTAATATGGCCACTCAGCATAAATTTACTGCTTTTGATTAATCTGCAGCCTTATTACAAACTGGGGATGGTGACTTATTCTCCCCCTCGACTGTCCCTCTCTCCCCTTATTTGATCTAGGTCTATTATGACCACTCAGCATTAACTTGCAATCTTGGACCGATCTGCAGCTTTATTTAAACACCTATCCTCCAAAACTACCCTGATTATTCAACCCTATGTACTCTGTCCAGTGGCTCCACCTTACTTTTTTGATCTAATCCTCGGCCATCGCTGGTATCAGGACTGGAGGAGTTACAGACATTGAGAGTCTTGGATTATGGGGAGATAGATCACCTTCGCTTTGTTTGCATGATGCTGGTTTGGTCACCATGAGAGGGCGACCCTTTGAGACTTCTATCCCCATCTCCTTTTTTGGATGGACTTACTACAACCACAAGACTTCCCATCATCGTGAGAGGGCGATGATGTTCCGATGTAATGACACTTATAACATACTGGTCTTTCTTTAACATCTATTCCCTCCCTTATTTTAATTTACCTGTCTTAACCATCTTAGAAGAAAATGATCCTGCATCTCCTTCAGCTCGCTCCTATCTTCGATGTATTCAACTGCGGAGCTTCTTGCACTATGAGATTCCCCCCTCTCGCATGTCTGGCCCTCTCAGTTATCAAGGGCCGCCCTTGAGGATGGGTTTTGGAACCGCGAGAGGTGGTTTGCAAAAAACCGACGGCTTTGGGGTTTTTAAGATAAATTTTTAATTTTTATTTCAAGGGGTTCTGGAAGGGATTGTGGGAATGGATCTGGGGAGGATCCATAAATCCACTGAATAGGGTAATGGGTCTGATGATCATGGCGGGGAGGACGGGGACAGAAATTTGACAAGGATACAGGGGGACAAAACGATGGGCATTAGTATAATAAGTGGGAGGGGCAGATATGACGGTAGCAGGGGGCCATATTATGTTTTGGGAGTGCGCACTTGCTGTTTGCGAGGGATTGAACACTCCGACCCACAAAGCATTCCTCGTTCCCCAGGTTGTTCAGAGTCTCAGGCCCAGAGTCTACGGCTGATGTTGTGTAATGCCAGGTCTTTGGTAAATAAAGCCCCCCTCATTCATGATCTTATTTCGGAGGGGGGTGCTGACCTGGCAGGGATTACGGAGACCTGGTTAGGCCAGGAGGGAGGAGTTCCCCTTGTGGAAATGTGCCCGCCAGGTTTCCATGCATTCCATCAGCCAAGGACTCAGGGAAGGGGTGAGGGAGTGGCAGCAATTATTAGAGAAAGTCTTTGCCCGAGGGAGGCCACTGTTCCTCAGATAGCCGGATGTGAGTCCCTCCTTGTGAAGTGGGGTCAGGGGATACAGATGGGCCTACTGATCATGTACCTGGCTCCCTGCCACGTGATGGCGGTCCTGCCTGAGCTGCTTGATGTTATAGCCAGGGTGGCGGTGGAAACTCCCAGACTTATTGTTATGGGGGATTTTAACCTGCCATCTGCTGGTGAGATGTCGGAGGTGGCTCGGGAGTTCATGGCTTCCATGACGGCCATGGACCTGACCCAGGTAGTTCAAGGCCCCACCCACTTGGGGAATCACACTCTGGACTTGATTTTTGTCTCGGATCAGTGGCTGAATGATCTAAGAATAGGGGATCTAGACATCAAGCCCTTGTCATGGTCTGATCATTCTCTCCTTCACATGGACTTTCAGGTCACTTTCACCAACCGCAGGGAGACAGAACCAACCAAGTGGTTCCGTCCCAGGCACCTGATGGACCCCGAGAGGTTCCTGATGGAGCTTGGGCCATTTCCTGAGACTCTGGCTCACGACTCGACTGAGGACCTGGTGGTGGCCTGGGGCAGGGCAGCTACTAGGGCCTTGGACCACGTCGTGCCTTTGCGGCCTCTGACCCGATGCCGATCTCGACTAGCTCCTTGGTTTTCTGAGGAGCTGAGAGAGATGAAGTGTTGGAAAAGACGCCTGGAGAGTGATTGGAGGACAAGCCGATCTGAATCTGACCGAACCCAGGTGAGATCTTATATTAAGACCTACCTAGTGGCGATAAAAGTGGCGAAGTCTAGCTACTTCTCCACTCTTATTGCATCTGCAGAGAACCGCCCAGCCGCGCTGTTTAGGGTGACTCGCTCACTACTTCAGGTGGGGGTGCGTGAAGACAGGGTCGAGCTGAGGATTTTGTGCAATTCCTGCATGATAAAGTTGCTCAGATTCAGGAAGGCCTGGACTCCAATTGGGTAGATCCAGGGGAGGAGATGGGGGTAGGTCCTGAGAGTGTTATCTGGGAAGAGTTTGACTCTGTGGCTCCTGAGGATGTGGACAGGATTCTGGGCAAGCTTAGTGCTGCCACATGTTTATTGGACCCATGTCCCTCCTGGTTGGTACTGGTCTCCCGGGAGGTTACACGAGGCTGGCTCCAGGAGATTATAAATGCTTCTCTGAGTGAGGGTGTCTTTCCCACCGCCTTGAAAGAGGCAGTTATGAAGCCCCTCCTCAAGAAGCCTTCCCTGGACCCAGCTATATTATCAAATTATCGTCCAGTCTCCAATCTTCGCTTCGTTGCGAAGGTTGTTGAGAGTGTGGTGGCACGATAACTACCCCGATACCTGGATGAAGCTGTCTATCTGGATCTGTACCAGTCGGGCTTCAGGCCATGATACAGCACAGAAACGGCATTGGTCGCATTGGTTGATGATCTCTGGAGGGCTCGGGACAGAGGTTGTTCCTCTGTCCTGGTCCTATTAGATCTCTCAGCGGCTTTTGATACCATCGACCATGGTATCTTACTGCACCGACCGGAGAGGTTAGGAATAGGGGGCACTGTGCTTCGGTGGTTCTCCTCTTTCCTCTCTGACCGTTCACAGTTTGTGTTGGCTGGGGGGGCAGAGGTCGACCTCAAGGCACCTTATTTGTGGGGTGCCGCAAGGGTCAGTCCTCTCACCCCTTTTGTTCAACATTTATGTAAAACCGCTAGGCGAGATCATCCGTGGTTTCGGGGTGAGTGTTCATCAGTATGCTGATGACACACAGCTATACATCTCCACCCTGGACCACCCCAATGATGCCCTTACTGTGATGTCCCATTGCCTGGAGGCCGTGCAGATCTGGATGGGGAGAAACAAACTCAGACTCAACCCCTCCAAGACCGAGTGGCTGTGGCTTCCAGCGTCCCGGTATAGTCAGCTGGTACCATCACTGACAATTGGGGATGAGACCTTACTTCCCACAGAGAGGGCTTGCAACTTAGGTGTCCTCCTGGATTCACGGCTATCTTTAGAAGAGCACATGACGGCCATGGCCAGGGGGGCCTTTTATCAGGTTCGCCTGATCTGCCAGTTGCGTCCCTTTCTGGATCGGGACGCCTTGCGCACAGTCACTCATGCCCTAGTCACCTCCCGTATAGACTACTGTAGTGCTCTCTACATGGGGCTCCCCTTGAAGAGCACCTGCAGGCGCCATGTAGCTGCGCAGGTGATTATGGGCGCAACTCGTTACACCCATGTAACACCTCTCCTGCGCGAGCTGCACTGGTTCCCGGTGGTCTTCTGGGCGCGATTCAAGGTGTTAGTCATTACCTTTAAAGCGCTCCATGGCTTAGGACCTGGGTACCTACGAGACCGTCTTTTGCCACCAATAGCCTCCCACTGACCAGTTCATTCTCACAAGGAGGGACTACTCAGGATACCGTTAGTCAAATCATGCCGACTGGCGACTCCCAGGGGGAGGGCCTTCTCTGTGAGGGCTCCAACCCTTTGGAATGAACTGCCCCCGGAGATATGGAATATCCCTGATCTCCGTGCTTTCCGCCGTGCCCTCAAGACCCTGATGTTCCAACAGGCAGGGCTAAACATATGAACATGTGAATGATCTTTTAAAATGTACACTGCCTTGAGTCCTACGGGAGAAAGGCGGTATAGAAATATAATAAATAAAATAAAATAAATATATTTCTGCATTACATATTAAGACAAAGTTGATAAAGCCATACGAAAGACTGCGTTCAAATGCTCTTTCATAGTTCATTCTGCTCATGGCATCTGCAACTTAATTGTTTTGTGGTCTAATAATTTAACCTTGTGAATTCACATATCATGATTTGGGCAAGCTATCCAATAAAATTTTATAACAAGTTGAATCCCGCTTTTATATCGAATAAAAGACAGTCACGTGATCGCAATTTGGGTAGGTGATAATCGGCTCGCATTTACAAAGATTGAAGCCTTCTGCAGTCACATGATCGTGATTTGTGACTTCCCAGCTGGCTTCTGACAAGTAAAGTCAATTTGAGAAGCTGGTTTTGCTTAATAACTGTTCTTTGATTAACAATCATATAATTTACTTAATGACTGCATTACTTTGTGACCAAAATTCCAGTTCCATTTGCGGTTGTGAGTCAAGGACTACCTATAGATCATAGAAACAGTTGGAAGGAATGGAATGAAAATAGAGTGATTGAATAATTGAGGAAAGAGAAAGTGTAAGTTCTGAATGAAAAAATACTCAAAAAATTATCTATCTTCCCCTGAAATGAAAGCATATAGATCTAGGAAAAAGATAATATGGAAGCTACTTAAACATAGTAATAGTAATTATATCATAGTGTCACAGAAATGTGGAAATTTGTAATTGGAAATATGAAAAATGCTTGGTGGATTGATTAAGAAGATCTACATGAGAAGAAATGCATTTAAAAGAATGTTCAAAATTTAGAAAAAGATATTGCATCATAGCAAAAAATAATTGCAAAAATATAATTAAAAGATAATGCAGAGAAATTTTGATGGAAATTTCAAATGAACAAATTAATATATTATTGACTTAATTGAAAACAGCTTAACTAGGTTCCCAAAGCAGAGAGAATGGAATTAAAAATAAAAATCTGATTTAAAATGAAACAAGTGGATAAATCCTGAATGTATTCTTTCTGATAAATTCAGAACGTTATATAAGAATACAAGTAATCCTACTTTTACAGGTAGTTCTCACTGCAGGCCCCAACAAGTATTCACACAAGATTCAAGGTGCCTTCACAAGTTCTTCCCGTACTGTGATATATGCTCTCCTTTGCAAGTAATACCCCTCTGGATTCCGCCTAAGACAAATGAGACAAGCTTTACCCAAAAGAATTAATCAACAAAAGTTAAGGACTTGAAACGAGGTCAAAATAACATTAGGATATTTTAGTCTTCTGAGACAATCTATTGTAGATCTCAATAAAATGGGAAACTTTTAACAGTACCAGGGAATGAAAGTTGGACTCATCTGCAGTAGATCAAAAGGTTTTCATGTTATTTCAAAGGTCTCAACAGACAAGAAGGGTTTTTCACATATTGCAATTATTAAATAGGAACATAATTGTAATCTATCTTCCATATAGCATTCTTATACCCAGACATTCTAGCTTCCATTATAAGCATTCATTTCTGACAACAAACAGCACACTACCCAAACATTTCTACCAGCACAACACATACCTTAATAGCTCTCCATTAATTTCCCTATCTTCAGTAAATATTCCACAGGGTAGACAAATTTAATCTGCTTATTCTTTTTTAAAATATCTATACCCTCTATTCATTCACTGTTCTCTTCTGTCAAGCACAACTCCCTTGGTCTTGATAGGTTAGATTTAAGATTCATCATATGCATCATAGAATAGTTGGACTGATGTAGAATTTAAACTGGGATGAGGAGGAAAGGGCAAGAGAGGTGGAGATATGATGGTCATGACTGAATGGCTGACAATAACAACGGATTCCTTTCTACTAGGATTGTAGAAAACGTGGTCTGTGCAAAGCTTTACAAAAAAATGCTCCACTTTGATGGGGCTTTAATAAAACCCCTCTCACATGCAGCATCACAAAGTGAAATGCGCCTGCTGTTAAAAATTATTATTCACCATGCCACATATTCTTTTCTAAATGATGAGCAAAATAAATCCTCTCTAGAGGGACAGCTCTCTTCGTATTTTGAATTATCATTGCTGACATTGGTTCAGGAAATGCAACACGTTCCAAGCCACAGTTTTGTCTATGCCCTCAATTTGACATATGTAGCCCATCCTGTAAATCAACTTTGGGCTAAGCAAGGTGCAAAACACAGGAAAGCAAAATAAGTACAAAGTCAAAGAAAGTAAAGACCAGAGATGAAAGAAAAATGAAATCTAACTTAATCTGCTTTAGACTGACATCATTCACTGTGCCTCCCCCTTTGAAATTATCCTTACTTCATGGATTTAGGGTTGAATTTTATCCAAGGAATTAAAGCAATCTATACGTCCCAGAATGCCAAAATTGTTGTAAATGGTGACTTAACTAACGCATGTGAAATTCAAAACGGTACAAGACAAGGGTGTCCTTTGTCTCCTCTGCTGTTTATCTCGGTTTTGGAAGTCCTGAATAGAAGTATTAGACAAGATGATAAAATAAGGGGTATTAATATTAAGAAAAAAAATTATAAATTTGTCGAACCATCCGCAACCAGCAACAGCTCCCCATCGCCCGATGAGTTCTCACAGGGAGGGCCTACTCAGGATGCCGTCGGCTAGACAGTGTCGACTGGCGACCCCTAGAGGTAGAGCTTTCTCTGTGGGTGCTCCAACCCTCTGGAACCAACTTCCTCTGGGGCTCCGGTTGGCCCCTGACCTCCATACCTTCCGCCGTGACTTAAAAACATGGTTGTTCAGCCTGGACTGGGGAGGTTAACATGTATTTTAACACGCTTTTATTGGATAGTTTATTGTCGTGAGCCGCCCTGAGTCTTTTTTTTTTTTTATTGAAAAAGTTTTAACAATACAAATTTTCCCCCTTTTCCCCCCCCTCCCTAACCACAAATGTAGAATACATATAAAAAGAATATATAAATCCTTCCCATCCCCACCCTAACCCTCCCCCTCCTCCCTCTTCCCTCCCCCCTTGACTTCCATTATATGCAATATTAATATTCCCAAACAATATATATGTTATTCAAACTTCCATATCTTTTTTCCTATATTTACTAACATATTAACATAGTCATCTCAGCTAAAAGCGATATAATATTTTCTAGTCTGATACTTATTCTGTACATACTCAATCCATAATTTCCATTCCTGTATATACTTCTCATGCGTCTGATCCTTTAAAAAAGCTGAGACCTTTGCCATTTCTGCAAATCCAGCCATCTTCTGGGTCCATTCATCAACCGTCGGTAAAACATCACTCTTCCAATGTTGGGCAATCAACAACCTAGCTGCTGTCACCATATACAAAATCAATTTAGTTTCACCCAATGTAAAATCTTTAACTATACCCAATAAGAAAAATTGCGGAGAAAATTGTATTTTTTTCTTTAAAACATTTTGCATAACCCACCAGATTTTTATCCAAAAAGCCCTCACTTTCCTGCAAGTCCACCAGATGTGATAATATGTAGCATCTAAACAATCACATCTCCAACATTTTGGCTGCACATTAGGGTACATGCACGACAATTTCTTGGGATCTAAATGCCATCTATAAAACATTTTATAAAAATTTTCTCGTAAATTTTGTGACTGTGTAAATTTAACGTTCTGAACCCATATTTTTTCCCATGTTTCCAACATAACTGGTTGAGAGAAATTTTGTGCCCATTTAATCATACAATCTTTAACTAGCTCATTTTCTGAGTCTCTTTCTAACAAAACATTATAAACTCTCTTAATATGCATTGGACCTGTCCGCTTCATCTGTTCAACCAATTCTACTTCATATTCCATTAAACCAGTT
Source organism: Ptyas mucosa (assembly GCA_012654045.1). NCBI lineage: Eukaryota > Metazoa > Chordata > Lepidosauria > Squamata > Colubridae > Ptyas > Ptyas mucosa. Next base: position 15,257,480 of record WNWU01000004.1, read on the forward strand.
TGTTGATCTTCTTTCCATCTCATCTGTAATTGATTGTACTGCAACCAAGTCAATGATTTCCCTTCTTCCAACAGCATATCCAAAGTCTTCAATCGCCACCTGCCCTCTTCAAAGTAAAGTAACTCTTTATATAAAAACCCCCCGAGTGACTTAATATTTGTATTCCACATGGTATCAGCGAGATCCAGCCAAAACGGAATCTTATAATCCCAATTAGTTCGGTGTCTTCTCCAGACTCTCAGCAAGGCATTTCTAAGTAAATGACTGTTAAACACTTTATCCACTTTGGTATCATAAAATAAGTATGCATGCCAACCCCAAACCAGGTCATGGCTTTCTATATTCAACAAGTCAGTCTTAGTTTTCCCAAACCAATCACTTAATTGTATCAATGCAGTTGCTTCATAATATAGTCGAAGGTTTGGGAGTTTAAGACCACCTCTCTCACGAATATCTTGCATTATTTTCAATTTAACTCTTGGCTTTTTATCATTCCAAATAAATTTGTTCAGTCCTTTTTGCCATTCTAGCAATGGTTTGTCTGATTTAAGCACCGGTATCATTTGAAATAGAAAGATCAATCTAGGTAAAACATTCATCTTTACTGCTGATATTCTTCCAAGCAGTGATAACTGCAGTTTCTTCCAGTTTTGCATATCTTTTTGTATCTTTTGCCACAGAACCTCATAGTTATTTTGAAACAGTTTAGCATTGGAGTCTGTGATTTGTACTCCTAAATATTTGACCTTTGAAACAGTCTCGAAGCCTGCCATTCTTTCCAGTTCCTTTTTTTTGCTCTCTGTCAGATTTTTGACAATCATTTTAGTTTTCTTCTGATTCAACCTGAAACCAGATACCATGCCATACTCTTCTATAATATTTTTCATCTGGATTATTGAGTTCATAGGTTGTGATAGGGTAACAACCAGGTCATCTGCAAATGCCTTAGTTCTATAGTCCTTTTGCCTTATAACTATTCCAGCCAAGGAATTCGAGTCCCGTATTGCATTGAGTAAGACTTCTAAAGTTAAAATAAATAATAGTGGGGATAATGGACAACCTTGTCTGGTGCCTTTTTGTATGTTAAAATTCGATGTTAAGCATCCATTGATAATAAGTTGTGCATGTTGCTCTTGATAGATTGCACCAATTGCTTGTATAAACCGCTCCCCCAAATCCATTTTTTCCAAAGTCTTAATTATAAAGTTCCAATTCACTCGATCAAAGGCTTTTTCCGCATCCAAAAAAACCAGCACTGCAGAGATCTGTTTATTCTTATCTAGATAGTCCATTAAGTCTATAACTTGCCTAACATTCTCCTTCATATATCTGCCTTCAATAAATCCTGCTTGGTCATGATGAATTATCTTTTGAATAACTGGCATCAATCTGTTGGCTAGTACTTTTGCAAAGATTTTATAGTCTGTGTTTAATAAAGATATTGGTCTATAATTTTCTGGTTTCTTAGGACCTGATTCTTCTTTCGGAATCAATGAAACAAAAGCTGTTTTCCATGAGGAAGGTATCTTACCTCCTAGTTGTATATTACGAAATAAATCTTTAAGATGCTCAATCATTTCTTCTTGTAAAGTTTTATAATAAATTGCAGTTAAGCCATCCGTCCCTGGAGCTTTAGCTGTTTTTAATTGTTTTATAGCAAAACTGATCTCCTCCACTGTTATCAATTGTTCCAAACTTTTCTTTTGGCTCGTTGAAATTTTTGAAACTCTCTTGTTTTCCAAATATTCATCTATAGTAATATTCTGTATGTCATCTTTAGCATATAACTTAGTATAATATTCCAAAAAGGCTTTTTTAATTAGATCTTGTTGATAAACTTCTTTATCAGCATATTCAGTACTATCAATAATTCGTGTCGATGCTTGCTTCCTCAAAGTATACGCCAACCACCTGCCCGGTTTGTTAGCATTGGAAAAAGTATTATGCTTTGCAAATTGTAAGTTAGTTGCCGTTTGGTCTGCTATAAGCATTTGAAATTGATCCTTCAGAAGTTTTATAGCCATTTGCAATTTTCCGTCTGTTGGTTTTTGTATCAATTGTTGTTCTTTCTTTTTTATCTCAGATTCCAATTGTAGTCTTTTCTTCTGCTGACTTTGCCTGTGTTTAGAATTCATTTGAATTAGTACTCCCCGCATATATGCTTTAGCTGCATCCCAAACTGTTTCAATAGGGGTGCCTTTGTTCAGGTTAAATTTAAAAAACTCCTTTAAATGCTTTTTGAGTTCAATTATATTCTTTTCATATCTAAATAGATTCTCATTTACTCTCCAGGATCTTCTTTCTCTTTTACCCATCTCGATTTCCATCCAGACCGGACTGTGGTCAGTCAAAGTCCTAGGAAATATCTTTATTTTCTTTACTTTAGAGAGTAGATTAGAAGTTAAGAGAAAAAAGTCTATTCTGGAAAAGGATTTGTGCCTGTCTGAGTAAAAAGTAAAGTCCAGTTCATTTGGGTTTCGAATTCTCCAAATATCTTTCAATTCCAAATCCTCTTTCAGTTCAAAAAAAGCTTGTGGTAGTTTATTCCCTATTTTGGCCGTGGTTTTTTTATCCAATCTAGGTTGGATTACTCCATTCCAGTCGCCCATTATTATAATGTTTGAGTAGTCCCAATCCAGAATTTTTAAATGAAGTAGCTTGTAAAAATTTTCCTGCTGTTGATTTGGGGCATATATTCCGACCAACAAGATTGGTCCAACATCTGTAATAACTTCAACTGCAATATATCTTCCATCTTTATCTGCTTCTATAATTTTTGCTACAAATTTCTTATTTATATATATCACCACTCCATTCTTCTTTTCCTGATTTGAAGCAGCAAATTGCGTTCCCAATTTTGAATTTATCAAGTATTTCTGATCTTGCAATTTTACATGAGTCTCCTGTAAACAGATAACATCATTATGAAATTGTCTCAAATAGTGAAATATCTTCCTTCTTTTTTGCGGAGAATTCAATCCGTTTACATTCCAAGACAAAAATTTAAGTGCCATTTGACCCTGTCTGAAGTTTTGAGAGCAATTGTTGAAGATTCTCTCCTACGGTAGCAATCTTCGGTTTAGCTCCTCCCATGACTTCAGCTTGTTGCTTATCTTTGGTTCTTTTCTCACGCTGTGGCTTAATATATTCTTGCTGCTGTTGCTTCATTTGTTTAGACATTGCTCTGGTTATGCGTTGCTCTTCCACTTTAGATGTTGTTACTTCCAAAGCCATCGCCTCCTCTGTGATGGTTTTAGACATTTCTTCCAAAGGAGAAGCTTCGAATGGTGCAAAAGGGTCAACCACAACACCACCTACTGCTCCCATTAGTTCTCTTGCCTCCCTTTGCGACTGCCTTATTTGTGCTTCTGTTTCTTGATCAATCTCGGCTTGTAATTGAGCTTCTTTATCTATTGGTGAAGATGTGCGTGGAGGAGGAGAACCCGCTTTCAAAACGTTGTAATAAAATTCTTCTGCTTTTTCAATAGTGTTAAGGCGGTATCTCACTCCTCGCAGCCTGAGTATTATACCTATTGGGGCATCCCACCTAAATTGTATGTTCTGTCTTTTCAATTCTGTCACCAAAAATCCAAAATCCTTTCTATCTCTTAACATTTTAGGCGGTAGTTCTTTAAAAACTCCAATCTCACTTCCATCAACTTGGACTGTTGTAACAAAAGAATTTTGCAAGATTTCATTTCTCATTCTTCTATCTGTAAAGTATATAACCACATCTCTAGGCAGTTGTCTTTGTACCGCCACACGAGAATTAACTCTGTAGACCTTGTCCATCTTGCACAAAACCAGATCTGGTTCCACTTTCAACATAACTGCCAAAGCCTCTGCACAAATTTTCCTAAGATCTTCCCTGGTGTTCTCTTTTACACCTCTCAATCTGATAGCATATTCCATTGATCGAAATTGCATCATAGTAATCTCATTTTGCATTTTTTGTGTTACTTCTTCAATTTCTATAATTTTTGAGTCAGAAGCTCTGAATTTGGTCTCCATCTCTGAGGCAAGATTCTCCACTTTTTTATCAATCTGCAGCACTACCTCAGACAGACCTTTAACCACTGTTTGAATATCTTGTTTAAGTGAATCATATTTCTCTTGAAACATTCCTTTAACCTCCTTCTCTGATCTTTGAATTTCTTTAATAATAATATCATATTGGCTTTCTTCCTTTGTCTGAGATTGCAACTGCGCTGTTTGAGGCTGCTTCTGTTTATGTGTGGGGGAGCCCCCCCTGGTTACTTTGTTGCCATTTTACCTCTTAAGGATCTTCCTTTTCCACAAACTCTAGCAACTTTTCCCAAAAAGTTCTCCAGATTCAATCAGGTCTATAAAAGTCAATTGGTTTTTTTTTATTTTATATTATTTTGTTTTTTGGATACTTCTGCCTCTTCCAGCCGGATTTGTTACTTTAAAATGTAGCCGGATACAGTAATCAAATTACTTTCGCTTTCAGCTCTCTCCACTAAAAGCAAGCGCCATATTTTTTTCCTCCCCTTTTCTCAAAGCCAAATTACTTTCACTTTAAAAACTCTTTAAAATAGTCCAAAAAGCTTCCAATACTTGCTGTTTAATGAGAAGTTTGAGATCTTCCTTATTTTTCGTTGTTATTAGTAATGCTGCCGCGCTGTCTTGTTCTGCTTTGAAGCAGAGTTTCCCAGTCGTCCGGAGCTTCAGCGGGGTGGATAGGGAGTCCCACCCTGTTAACTCCCCAGAAGCAAGAAAAGCTTTCTGGGGGTCTCACAGGGGACTCTACCTGCAGCCGCCGGCTCTCCTCACAAGCCCTTTGCGTCTCGGAGTTTTACGAGCCGTTTCAATTGCCGAAACGGCTCTTTTACGGGCGATCGGGCTGGCGGTCTTCAAAGGACCGTCCGCAACAGCTGACGGCAACAGCGGAAGTCCCGCCCTGAGTCTTATGGAGATAGGGCAGCATATAAATAAAATAAAAAATAAAATAAAATAAAATAAAATAAAATAAAATAAAATAAAATAAAATAAA
>WNWU01000004.1:15262503-15342402 GCA_012654045.1 Ptyas mucosa
AAATAAAATAAAATAAAATAAAATAAAATAAAATAAAATAAAATAAATAAATTGGGGGCATTCGCTGATGATTTGGTTATATTTTTACAGGATATAATATATTCTATAATAAAGAATATTTGATGAGGAAATTGAATGAGTTTGGGGCTCTGGCAGGTTTCAAGGTAAATAAGCAGAAAACAATAATGCTGACCAAGCGTATGTCTTCTTAGGATAATGATATATTGAATAAAAAGTCAGGTTTTAGGGTTGAGAAAAAGGTGAAATATTTAAGGGTTATGTTAACAAATACAAATATAAAACTGTTTCAAAATAACTGTGTCCCTCTTTGGAGGGATATTAAACAGGATTTATAAAGATGGGATTGATTACATTTATCACTATTGGGTAGAATTTCTGTAATCGAGATGAATATCTTACCAAAGATGCTTTTTTTTTATTTCAGACATTACCAGTACTTACAATTGATAATCCATTTAAACAATGGCAGAACGATATTTCTAAGTTGATATGGCAAGGTAAAAAAACAAGAATTAGATATAAGCTGCTGCAAAATGCTAAGGAAAGAGAAGGTTTGGGTCTGCCAGATATAAAATTGTATTTTGATGCATGTTGTTTGACCTGGGTGAAAGAATGGGTGAGCCTCCAGAATAAGAGGTTACTTGAATTAGGGGGCCAGGAATGGATGGCACGGCTATTTATGGTATGATAAATGCAAAGTTAATGTTGACTTCAATAACTATATTGTTAGACGTGCAATAGCGTTTTTGATGACGTCTGGGCGGGTGGGTGGAGCCTTCCACTGTCACCGCTACCGGTTTACCAGTGGTGGTAGAAACTCATCACTGGAATGGTTGCAGAAGCTGATGAAGTTGGCTGAAATGGCAAAACTGACCACTTTGATTAAAGAAAAGAATATAAGTACTTTTGTTTCCACATGGAGACCATTTCTGAACTTTATGCTTGATGTGGAGAAGAATGAAACTCTGACTTACTGATTAGATCTTTACAGAAATGGCTTGTTTATATTATTATAAAAAAGCAAAAAGCTGCGATTTAATGTTAATGCCTTATTTTACTGTAACAAAGAGTCAGAGTCAACGCTTCTTTTTCTTTATCTTTCTTATCTTTCCTCACTTCTCTTTCCCCTTTCCCTCCCACTGCTTTTCTATGTACTTTGTATTTTGTATTTTATAATACTTTATAACTCAATAAAAATATTAGTGATAAAAAAGAAATTATCCTTACTTCAATCACATTCTTACAAAAATTCCAGTAGATTCTGCTCCTTAATCATCTCATGATAAAGAAGTATATAAATAAGTTAGTAAGTAAGTTAGTAAGTAAGTAAGTAAGTAAGTAAGTAAGTAAGTAAGTAAATAAATAAATAAATACAGTAGGTAATTAAAAAATGATGTACAATAACATATACAGTATAGTGATAAAGCCTCCAACAGACATTTTAGGCAAATAACAATTTAGCAATAGTTTGCAACACTTCATTGGATTGCTTCTAATAAAAGCTCTGCTTTTTTGATATTCTAGATCTCAGATAAGCAAAATAGCAATTTGGTACAACTGTATTTTTGATAAAAGAAGATAGCATGAAAAGTTATTTGGAAATCAACAGTTATTTGGAAATCCTGGCTTTCATCTAGTTCTCAAGGTATCTCCAGATAAATTAAGGTATTCTTTTTTCTATACCATCGGGAGATAACACTTAAATCTCAAGATAAACCTCAAGATAACAATAATGACATACGACTGAGTAATATTTTGATTGATTATATAATTCATCACTCATTGCAATTCATGGCACACCCAGGGAAGCTGTAAGCGGTAGGGCTTACCCAAGTAACTTTTGATTCCCAGCTATTTTCATGTTATGTTCTTGGTTTTAGTTTTTATTTTATGATGCCAGGATGATAAATTGAATTATTGACATAAAGCAATAAAATCAATGCAATAAAATGGCTCTTAAAGATGTTTAACTTAAAATTTTATTCACTTTGACCCTGTTATGAAATATTACATATATTTCGTAAGTATTATTATGTAAGTACAGTATTATAATTTTATTGTGAAATAACAGACCACTTTTGAAAGCTGTAATTTTTGGGGAATGAGATAAATGTAAGTAATATAATTTCAGTGAAAGAAACTGTATACAATAAGTGTACTGTATATATAACACTTGTAAGAGAAGGAGAAAGAAGAGAAAAAATGGTGATAAGAATATGTAGGATTGTTTCTGAAGTATGGTAAGAAAAATATGTCTGATTCATGATAAATAAAGCAATGACATAAATGGATCCTTGTTACTTCTCTACCGTGAAATTAGCATAGGAATAGCTAAGCAATCATGTTATACTAACAGAAATGTATGCTGGCATAACCCCACTACTGAGTCCTCCTCTGTCCCAGCTACAAGCTAATGAATGATGTTGTCCTTTCTATTTTAATGAAAGCCAAGTTAAGCAAAACAATCCATGGATTCTCCTGACCAGGGATGAAATCCAGCAGGTTCTGACAGGTTCTGGAGAACCGGTAGCGGAAATTGAGTAGTTTGGAGAACCGGCAAATACCACCTCTGGCTGATCCCAGAGTGGAGTGGGAATGGAGATTTTGCAGTATCCTTCCCCTGCCACGCCCACCAAGCCATGCCCACAGAACCGGTAGTAAAAAAAATTGAATTTCACCACTGGTCCTGACTTCATTTCTCTCCCAGGAGGTGCATCTGCAATGAGCATCAGAACTAAGTCAAGAAGACAGCCAGAACTTTGTGACCTACTCCTTGAAGACCTACTCCTTTTTACTTGAATTGCTTGTGTAACATATGGAAAAAGAAACAGACTTCAGTTGTGGGCTTGTGATCATTCTTAACAGTTTTTAACCCACCCTGCATACCTCCCTAGACACCAAAAGTCCTTTTTAGTATGAAGAGACTGGAAGACTGGGATAATCACAGATGACTTTGTAAGAAGTTAGCACCCACCCCTTTCCCAGAGGAATGAAATATTTTGGGAAATATTAAAAAGGCAGAATATTATGTTTCCCTGGATAAGAAATGGAGAAGCATATTTTAAGGACAAAGCAGCTCCCACCTTTCTGCCCCCACCCTTTGTCAAGGGGCCAGAGGCAGAAACTCAATCTTTGTCAATGGACCATCATCTGCAACACAATAGGACCCATCTAGCAACAGAAACTCACCACATGGCACCTAGGAAGATTATATCAGCCAGCAAGGCTAGCTAAGACCCCCACCCCCTGGGAGTCTGACAACCAATCAGGATACTCTTTCTGGGCCCCAGGAAGTTCAAAGCCAGAGAGGGCATAAAACCCGGGGACTCGCTGCATCTCATCCCTTTTTTCTGTTCAGGAATTCAAACCACATGATCCTGCCACCATTAAACCATCTTTCCAAGCAGTCTCCATGTTTCCAGTGTCTTTTTCCCCACTTGGAGCTGAACCCAGAGGGATATTTCTTCCTACAACTTCAAGAGCCATCTACGGTTACCTGGAAATGTTCATACCTAACTCAGGAGCAGCTGAGGAGGCACCCAAAGAAATTTCTTTTGGCTTCATTGATGCTTTAAACAAGAGCCACTAGAAAGCTAAGTGTGTAGTCTAATTCATTTATAGACTTAGACAAAGTGTTCTCTCAGCCATAATAACTTTTAAGATACTGAGTTGAAGTCCACACATCATAAAGTTACGGAAATTGAAAAATATTAGACAACTAGAAAAATATTTTATCACTAATATCACTGGATTTTGCTTCCTGAACACTTGTGGGTATAACTTACTGATTTTGGCTGCTTATCATGAAAATAATTTAACCTATCACATACCATTTCATTAAAAAAGGTTGCTTTTGCAACGTACACCTTTCAGTATCTGTTGGCTACGCTGTACACATGAAACATACAAAAACATGTAACTGTTGTTGAAGCACATCCAGTACACCAAATACTACTGGAATATCTGTGGAGCGGTCTCTGCTACTTGGAATGTAGATAGATATACCGATTACTGTTGTTGCAAAGGGATCCTCAGTGCTGCAGTATATTAAAAAGAATTGACCACTCCGAACTTGGTTCCAGGAAAGAATATCTGACACATGAACCACTTGTTGACCCAACAAAGGTATTTTTTGTCTCCACTTCACATTAAGGAATTTTTTTGTGAAAATCACGAACAAGGAAGGTGAAGGTTTTTGTTATTCGAGATAGACGTTTTCAGGAATAACTGATGCCAAGTTTAAGGAAATCATTTTTGTTGGTCCACAGATCGGAAAATTCATTAATGACAACCAGTTTGAAGATCTGTCAGTGGGACTGGAGAAAATCACCTGAAAGCATTCAAGGATGTAATTGGGAATTTTCTTGGCAACTACGGAGAACCAAAGTACATTCAGCTAGATGACAAACTTCTTACAACATGCAAGATGTTGCAATATGTCACTGAAGATTTATGTTCTGCATTCAGACTTGGACTTCTCTCAAAAATCGTAGGTGGTGCAGTCAATGACATACATGGTGTAAAGTTTCTCGAGGACATTGACACAATGGAAAAATGGTACCAGGGCAAATGAGATCCAACAATGCTGGCTAATATATTGCTGGGCACTGTAGAAACTGAAAATAGTCATTCTGAAAATATATTTGTGATCAGTTTAAAAGGGTCTATCATAATCATCAGAAGCTTTTCAGGAAGCCACGCTTTTGGGGGAAAAAAAGTTGTCCGGTGTATTTTTTCTAAGGTCAAAAACAAAAGCAAACATCTAAATGATGTGTTAGATTTTAACTTGGGTTAACTCAGCGACTGTGTTCATGAGAAAGGTAAAAACCAGCTTTTCAAAGTTTAATTTTTCTATGCTGCAAGAGTCCTTAAATCAGTGTTTGTCAACCTTGGTTAGCTTGAAGATGGGTGGACTTCAACTCCCAGAATTCCCCAGCCAGCGCTGCTGGCTGGGGGATTCTGGGAGTTGAAGTCCACCCATCTTCAAGCTACCAAGGTTGACAAACACTGCCTTAAATCATTAACTATGCCAAAAACCCTTCAGCACTTCCAATTCGCACTGCAAGTAACCGTTCTTTTTCTTGAAAGGGGAAAACAAAAGCTTGTTGCGTCGAACTCAGCTTACTCGCAGGAAAGCGGAGACAAGCTCGAAAGGTTACATTGCCACCCGTCTCCCCCTTCCTAGTTCCGCTTCCCACTTCTCCACCCAACGGCGTCTCCTCTCCTCGCGCCTCTTCCAGCCCGCGAGGGGAGGGAAGTGGGTTTAAACACAAAGTTATGGCGACACGGACGAAGGCCTACAAGACCCGAGATGCACTGCGCGCCGCACAGTTAGGCGCTCCTTCCCCAGTTTTAGTTGTCGCTGCTTTGCTGGTGGCCGGACGCGAATATTCGCGCGAATAATGGAGGGCAGGGAGTGAAACTTGGAGGTGGGCTCGGCTGGCTGGTGAGAGAAATTCCCAGGTATGCATCGGCTCTGCAAGCTCTTTCGCAGTCCTGTATCCCTTGCACCCTAAATCGGTTTTTTTTCCCCCTACGGTAGCTTTTCTCTTCTTCCTTCCTCTTTCTCTTGCTGTCCCAAGCGGCAATTGTAGTATTGGCTTGAAAGCTGCTGGGATACTTCTTGCTTTTGCCCTCTGGCTGATTTCCCTCCCCTCAATACGTTGAAATAGGAGACTGATACCTGTTCAGATAGAATGCTTGGCAGCTTTTCTGCTTTAAAATCGATCAGTCGAAGACACTCTGAGCTCCGACTGCTATAGCTCTCTTTAAAAAGTCTCTTGGGCAAAATACAGTGCTGGGAGTGGTGAGCGTGCTAATATTGTCGTGCCTTGAGCGTCAGATGTCAAAAAAGAGGCTTAAGGTGAATTCAGTGTAGCCGAATTTGTTTAATCTGATTTAGCGACTAAGCATTCTCTTCCAGCAAAAAGAGGACACACACACACGGCTCCCTTCCTGGTAACTCTTTTGTTAATGTCTTTGGAAATGTTCAGTGGGGGGGTGGGAAATGAGCTGCACTTGTCCCCAACCCCCTTCCCAAATTTGCTCAGAATGGATGTTAAAGCTTCCCACGCAATGCAGAACAAAGGACTTGGATTTTTGCCTCAAGAGTTCCCAAAAGTTATTTGAGCCAATAGTTTAACTGGTGCACAAAATGCCATCGTGATGCAGAAGATAAAGGTCCATTAGATTTGGACAGCAAAAAGCAAAAACAACCCCGGTAAACTTCATTCTTGTTCTGTCTGTGCATATGTGTACTAAACAGAGGAGCAAACCTTGGTGAGCTTATAGAGTGCATTTTTAAATCTGTGATCTCCCTTCAAGTCAAAACAGGCTAAATGCCTTGGTCAGGGATGGGGAGATAAATTCTAAATGTTGAACTAAAAGCATCATCCAGAATGGTTGTTGCTGGAAGTAAGTTGTTCAGCAACATTTACTAAAGTACGGCTGTATAGTTTTCTTCTTGAATTGTAGTTAGGGGACTTCATTTGGCAATCTGTTTTAAAAGTTTTGCTTCAGAGTGGCCACTGAAGGATCAATGGCAAAATTGTCTTGGCTGGCTAAAATATCCTCCCCCTTTCCCCCCTCCCCACCCCAATGATTTTGGAATGTTGCCTCTTCTGATATTTGATTTCTGGCATTGATGAGATACCTAACATGTGAGGATAAAAATGTTGGGAATTCATGAAATTAGGTGACATTGTTAAATTCTGTGAAAATCTGCATTATGACATATTTGTAATAATTTGAGGTGTATAAGACACTTAATTGTTCTATAATATTCTTTAGAATTTGATTTAGGATAAGAGGGTATTCCTTCCGCCTCAAGAAGTTTCTTTTATATAATAGAGTGTTTACTGTCTCTGCCCGATACTGTGAAAAGGAATAACAGTTACTTCCTGTATTTTGTGAATGTATTATTGCTATATAGTTCTTTGTTGTGTCTGTAGAACTTGAGCCCAAGTCTATTTTTTCAGATTGGCAGTCATAGATTTGAATTCTTGTATTTTGCTGGCATTGTCATCACACCATAATACCAAACGATTAGAAGGAAGGAACAGTTGTCAATTCCCTCTCACGTTGCTTTTTTACCTGAGGGCAAATTTAAGAAAAGCTAATACTGAATCTATAAACACAATGGTGCTCAAAGACTCTCCCACTTTCAGATAAAGCAATCGCTATAAAAGCAGTGGTAATTTTATAGTAAGCATTTGATTATTTTGTAACTTACTTTCTTAATGTTCCGTTTATTTTTTTATGATTTGTGCTGCAAGGCTAATTTCCTGTAAGCCATGTGGGAGATTGCATAAATAACTTGTATAGCAAGCATACCACAGTAATTTATGTGTGAAAATGGAGTATGATAGACAGCAGCTAAGCTAAATATGTCAAATTGTATTTTAGCGATATCATAATCCTTCAATGGTATATTAATATCATTATGTAGCAAATTTCAATCTTGTTGCTATATAATGAACAGATCACGATAATAAAATGTATCCAGGTAGCAAAGCCAAGCTCCACAAAATATGTAATTTTTTAAGGTCATGAAATAAAGAGTAATGTTAAAATTAAATTGTAAGTCTTTGTTGGAAAGAGACAAGACAGTGACTGACAGATTTGTTCATTAGTTGTATAGGAAATTGTCAAATCATAATTTTTTAATGTGAGAGTCATCTCAGATGTTTTTAGTATTGTGCACTGTATTTGCCATAAACAAGCACATCCTGTTATAGGTTTGTGCAGTATATAAACCCAACCCACGGCTGAGAACATTTGTCACCCAAACTGATGCACATGTCTACATAACAACATTTGTGTGCTTTCTAAGAAAATTCGAATAAATGTCTCACCTACCAATCAATGGGAGAAAGCCTCCCAAACATAGAAATGGTCATTATAGCAAATATAGGATAGAGTTCAGAAATTTCTGACACAAAACAACTAGGAAGCAAAATGCCAATTAAAAAAAACCAAGTCTAGTAGTAGGAAACATGATGGCCAAAACTGCAGAACTATCACAAATTATACAAAAATTAAGATCTGCACATATTCAAGATGTAGTTGCTATTTCCTGTTTGAAACTCATACAGTATAACATTTACCACTACCATTTTGTGTGGCTCTGACAATGAACTCAAAAATGCTAACCCCCAAAAGTCAGAAAAAAAGCTGAGCACAGTAAACAGATGTAATATATAGAATAACTTTCCATAATCTGTTGACTGCTATTGACCATTTATCTAGGAATTATGGGAATTTATATCTACCATATCTAAGGGGCATCAAGGAAAAGGGAGGATGACTTTGATCTCCTTCACTTTGATAGTTGTACCATTGTTGGGCATTTCCTTTATCTGGACCCACTAAAACGTCACAACAGTGTGCAAGCTTTCGAGTTCTCTTCCATAATGAATAGTCCTGGAGAACTTGAAATCTTGCATATTTCCATTGGTGATTAAAATGTATTGCGCAGCTGTGGATTTCAAAAGCTTTTCTGATTGCTATTACTAACTGAAGATACAGAACTATTCAAGTGATGAGAAGAGGTTTATCACAGAGCCTTCCTCTGTCCTTGTACACCAAATCTTAGGTTCCTGGCTGAATCAGTTCCTCCAACTGCCCCACCCCAACTTTACCTCACAAGTCTCAAAACCGTAGTTCTTAGTTACAATTCCTGTTCTTCTGGCGGCCGGGGGGTAGGGGAGCTTAAATCCCGGCTGGCTCAAAAAGTTGAAACAGAACTTCTCATTGTGTTAACTGTTGATTAGAATTCACCTCTTCATTGTCTTGTATCCACAGCAATGGAGGATTCTGTAGTCCAGCTTCGTATCTTTGACCTCAATTGCTGGTGAGTTTATCTTTTTCATTTGTTTGGGGCAGCTTTGATCAGAACAGCTTTTTTTCATTGTGACTTATTTCTAAGATATTATCAAGAGTTCCGAATTGTACTCATTACTTTAAAATCTGTGGTTTTTTATTTTTTTTCCACTTTGCGGTTTATAGTTGTTATCCCAATTCAGGCTATCAGGTGCCCTGTGTTTGTGCTTTGGAATTTTAGTGTTATTGGTATTAATTATTCCTTGAATGCTGTAAGTTTCTTTTTTCTTCCTCTCCTGCTCTCTGGACCACAAGTTCTTAGTTACAATTTTACAATAGATACAATAGAGTTTTGGTTGTACGGGCAGCATTGCCAAAATGATGGTGTGGATTAAAATTTAGCTACGATAATGCATATCTGAAAAGGTCTTCAAACACAAATCTCCTGATAATCGATTACCTTTAGTTGTGATAGTTCAACTTTATTTCTCCATGAAGCAGCTAAACTGCTTTAAATAATATAATTCTCATAAGTTTTTCCTAGTTTTATTCTTCTTTACGCTTTAAGTAGCGTACATTCTATCAGCTGACATCATTTCTGTTCTAGGTGCAGAAGTCACTTGCTTGGAAAATGATTATTACACTTTCCAAAATGAGATGGGGTAACTGATCCATGTTGTATTAGTAGCTCTAGCCTCTGAATCCCATTTCTATTATTTACAAAACAAAAATAATATTCAGAGAGGCTTTTTTTAAAGAATTCCCTCTGTTGGGGAAACTTCAAATTCCAGTGCTGATCTAGGTCTAGCTTGCAATATAGCTGAGTGGTAAAAATTTAATTGCTCATCATGGGGTTGGGGCAGGATTCTGTTTTTGTTCCTGTCCCCTGTAATACTTGCAAGTACAAAAATATGCTTGTGTATTACAGAGAACAATTTTTATTCTAATCAATTATTTTCAGTGTTAGTTCGCTGACTTCTAAAGTATTTTTTCATAAAACTGTGTTTTAAAAAGTTATCAGTTTCCTAGCTCTACATTAAAAATTCAAAATCTCTTTTACCATAGCAGGATTCTTGGATCTTCCTTCTAGTGCAAGTATAGACCAGGTCTTATTCTTCAGATTGTTGTTCCATTTTACCCTATGGTTTGCTTTTTTTCTAGATTTTTTTAAAATCCTACCATTATTACTTTATAAGTAACTCAAGAAGTAGAACATACATAATCCATCTTCTTCCTTCCATTTTTCCCACAATAATCCTGGGCGGTGAGTTGGCCTGAGAGAGAAGTACTGGTCCAAAGTCACCCAGTTAGCTTTCATGCCTAAAGTGGCACTAGAACTCACAGTCTAGTTTAAGCCAGCAACTTAACCATTACACCAAGCTGGCTCAACATGCTGGCTTTCTAATATTTAGGAGATTTTATTTGCTATTATGCATTTAAACATATAGCATTTGGAGGCAAGGATAGAAGTGTGCTTTTAGAAAATGCATGAGCATCAGCGCATCTTTAGCACATATAGCACATCTATAGATTGTTGTGGTGAAAGATAGCCCCCCTCCCACACACAATTTGAACTGCATTCACTATCAAACCTATAAGATGCCCCTTCCTCCCACACACGTTAACTGCTTCAACTGCATTTACATCAACCTGAATTGACCCTGAATGGCGAAAAGGGGAAGAGCCAGTCAGAAACCTGTGGCCCAATAAACCAAACCGTTTATAGTCACTGGTCGTCTCTCAAAGATTGTATAGCTAGCGTTCTCTAATAGGAATAGATAAATACTAAGGTCACATGGATGAGTTTTATCAAAAACATTCTAACATCCTTCTGTAATTTCCATTGTGTCTGCCTTTATTTGTTTATCTTGCCTGTGCAGTGTTGTAGGCCAAGGGTATATAAACGATGGCTCTCCTTTGATCATAACTGCTTAGCAAAGTGTCAAGGATTTTCTGGGAGCCCAATATATACTGTATGCTAAAATTTTGCTGCTTTGTCAAAGTAATTTGGTTGCTTTAGATGAGCCAGGGTTTTGGCCATACCAAGATTAATCTCTTGAACTTGAGTTTAGGGAGACTGTATATTTGACAAAACAGCTCCCATTTTTAGGTATGTCTCTGTGTTTCATAATTCTGAGAAGACACACTGAATCTGTGAGAAGACACATAGAGAATCTCTATGGAGATTCTCAGTCATCTAGATCCTGGTTGTCCCAAAGGTGCTTTCTTTCAAAAGGCAACTGGACTTTCATGTTCAGTTTTTTGCTAGAAGACATTTTACTTCTCATCCAAGAAGCTTCTTCAGTTCTGACTGGATGGTGGACAATGGAAGGATTTATATTCTTGCAGTCACCTGGTCATTAGCCCTCTTTCTGAAAATCATTGAAGTCACTTGGAGGTTATCTGTGCCCTCAGGGTCACCTGAACCCTGTAGTCTGTCCGAATTTTTTTTCTGGAAATCCTTTCATACTTCTGCATGGAGTGAGATGTCTTCTAGCAAAACAAGAAAGTACAGTTGAAAGAAAGCACCTTTGGGACACAAAGGAATTAGATATCATTCTACATTGTCAGCCTAATTGAGTGTTCATATTTTTGATTTGGCCATTCAGGATTTAATGATTTATTTCTAGGAGCTATCCTTTATTTTCTGAAAGGACCCAAATTTTCTCTGTTTTAATGGTGGAACTTAGTCCTGAAGTAAGGTTTACTGGGCTTTTTTTATTCACTGCTTCTAGACATTTTAATATGTCTTAAGAAGAATTGGTCTTAAGTGTATGTGCATAAATTGGTGACACTGGTGGTATATAGACGTATATTTATATTTAAAGGGATTACAATGGATAATGGCTTTAATTAACTCCTTTACTATGGTCCAGGCAAAAATAACTCCATCTGATGATTGAGGTGTTGGGAGTGAACTGAGATGGCTTTGGGCCATCTGCTAGTTTCAGTTCAATTTACCTCATTGGGGGGATAAAAGTAGGTTATACCTTCATAGACACTCACAAAAATGTTCTGGTAATGAATGCCATAAATAAATAAACAAAATTCTTTGGGGCTAAGATTGGCCCTTAATATGATGCTTCTTTCTTCACCATTTGTAAAGAATGAAGTATTTGGAATAAGCTGTGTCATGGTAAAAATCGCTTAAAAACCAACAAACTGGAGAAGACTCACACATTAGTAATATTAGTACTAGGTTGGGGGTTATAGTGAGTCACTTGTCTATTGTACCCAGAAGTGCCAAGAACAAGAGCCAGAAGGTTACATTAATCATATTTAGTAAGATGACTAAAAATAATTTGAGTATGTACACATACTAGTAGAGATAACCACAAGCATACAATCCTTGGTTGTGAATACATTATAGGCAGATTTCTAAAAATGCAGTATAATAGCTTTGATATGTTCAGTCAAGGCCTTAACAACAAGCCAACCTGCATTTTACAGCAGGAAGGAATAAGTATCTTTGGTAGCCCATGTCTCTTGAGTTCTGTGTCCCCACAGGCACATATTCTGTGACCAGGTAGTCCCTGACAGACACAGATTATCAAGGATGTTGCATGAGCTGAACAGAGGGAGACACATATGAAGTTAAAGGAACACGCAGTAATACTAATCTTATATAAGTAAACATACAAATTGATTCAATGCGAATTCGTATTCCAATCCACCACAATGGCGATCCTCACTGCTTTCCCTTTCCTTTTCACTTTGTCTAGGGCTATTCGTTACCTGAGCAAGTTGCGGCAAAAGCGTGTTGCATTGATCGGGGATGTCCTTAACCAGGAGGGATTTGACCTGGCACTCTTACAGGAGGTGAAGATTTCACATGCTAGAATGGATCTGGTTGGAACAAAAAGTGGGGGTTTAATCCTACTTCAACTGATGACATATTACATTTTCATACATGATGTTAAAGGCGTGGTTTGTTTTGCTGAAGGAACCATCATAGCCTGTTTCATATAGTATCTAGTCACAAGCCCAAACACAACAAATGATATTATGGCTTAGTGTAATGGGTAAATTCAGTCACTGGAAAGGTGTGCCAATTTTTGTGACACAGTTCAGCAGAGGCCTCCTTGCTATGCTCTGGAGAAATCTTAAAGGATTATGCACAGAAAAACATAACAAGTGAAAGAGAGTTATTTTGGGACTGGCAATTAATTGAAGATAAGCTTAGGGACATTGGTCCTCAGATCAACATGCCATTTTATTACTTTTTTCACAATCACTGTGATGATAGCATTTTGCTTTTCAGGTGTGGAGTGAAAAAGATTACCTCATGCTGCAAAAGAAACTGTGTATCCACTACCCTTCTTCCCACTACTTCAAAAGGTAAAAATGGAGTTCAGGTAATAAGTTTTCTTTTGTTTAACTCGGAATGGCACAGATATCCAGTTGATACTATTTAATAAGGCAGAAGAAGCCTTCCTAGTTCTGAATCAAGAGCCCTGGTGGTGCATTGGTTAGAATGCAGTATTGCAGGCAAACTCTGCTCACTGCCAGGAATTCGATCCTGACTGGCTCAAGGTTGACTCAGCCTTCCAGCCTTCCATCCTAGTTCCATCCTTCCATCCAGATTGTTGGGGGCAATATGCTGACTTTGTAAACTGCTTAGAGAGTGCTGTAAAGCTCTATGAAGCAGTATATAACTCTAAGTGGTATTGCTATTGCTACCATGATGTCACTTTGACCAGGTAGCATTGTCCAATCTGGTGCTCAAAGTATGTTTGGTTGCCTTCTACCATCTCTAGAAAACAGTTTACAGTCATTATTCTGTTTGGGGTGTATCACTAAAGTTTTTGCAAGATTTTAATTTCGAGAATTAGCTTCAATTTGTGTCCATGGCTGAAGAATAACACAAGCTTTTTTTTTGTTGTTGTTGTTCCATTTTACAGTTAGCTGGATTTTTTTGTCTGACCAGACAAAGTGTGATTAGGCTTAAAAGTAGGTAAAGACAAGAGTTGGCGCATTGGGTCTTGAGGATCATAGAGCCTCCATTGATCATGGCCCTCAACTACACGGATATGATTTTATGGCAATCATACACAACTGTAGTCTAAACCAGGGGTTCCCAAACTTGGCAGCTTTAAGACTTGTGGACTTCGACTCCCAGAATTCTCCAGCCAGCTATGCTGGCTGGAGAATTTTGGGAGTCGAAGTCCACAAGTCTTAAAGCTGCCAAATTTGGGAACCCCTGGTCTAAACCTTAAAATGAGCTTAACACAGTTTTTAAAAAACTGATCCAACTCTATTTCTCCCAATCAAGGACAGGGAAGAGTACACCTATTGCATTTTTGCACTGTTTCCCCCCCTGGCCAGTTGTTCAGACTTCTTTCAGATTTCCAGTAATCATGCTATAGATCAATGGTTTTGTGCTACTATTAGAAATATTCATCTTTACTGAGGATATATAAATGGAATCAATTGGGTGTAATGGGTGAGGCACAAGTCTACAAACCAGGAAACTGAGTTCTAGCCCCACCTTAGGCGTGAAGCCAGCTGGTTGATCTTGGGCCAGTCGCTGTCTCTAAGCTGGAAGATGCCAGTTGGGAGGAGGTGTGTGGGGTTGCCATAGACATTTCCAGATGTTTTCTGCAAAAATATGTGTTCTTAACTATACCTAAACTTTGTTGGACTTATCTTTTAACAATGATTGTCCTTTGCTTATCAACTGAGTTTAGTAGTCCCTGCCTACCAGGTGTGGCAGCTTAATGGAACCGCCTGAAATTTTGTTTTAATGGGATGTGTCTCATTTGGGACCTGTTATGCTACTTGCTCTTGAAAATGACACAAATGAACTTGGAGTTATTACTGGTTACTAAGGATGTTTAGATAGCTTGCGTGCAAATGCAGCAGGATGTTGAGTCATACTCGCATCACACTGGGAGACCGGTTGTATTTCCTGTACTACTTTGAGCCCTATTCACTCTTGAGTAACTAAACCCCCAGATCTGCTATGGTATAAAATAAAAGGAATGATAAATAAATAAATAAATAAATGAATGAATATATATATATATATATTGTATAACTTAAATGCAATTGATCATGGAGCCACTTACTGTTTTTGTACAAACTTTGGCACATTGATCAGATAAATTGTCCTGCGATTGTAGATGCTGATCAAAAAATGTAGTTGTAATGTGACTTAAAGTATATACAGTACAGTCCTTAATTAAGCCCATAATTTCTGTTAATAAGTGAGGCACTTTTTAAGTGAGATTTGCCCCATTGTACATATTTCTTGCTAGTCATTAATTGAACCGCTGCAGTTGTTAAGTTAGTAACACAGTTGTTAAGTGAATCTGGCTTCCCCATTAACTTTGTTTGTCAGAACGTCACAAATGGTGATCATATGATCCCAGGACACTGCAACGATCATGAGACCATGGAGATGCTGAAACAGTTGCAATTGTGAAAAACGGTCATAAATCCCTTGTTTCAGTGCCATTGTAATTCTGAACGGTCACTAAACAAACTGTTGTAACCCAAACATACGTGTACATCTAATGTATATGTAGCTCTTGAAACTGCAGTTCATGGCAAGCTTCAATTTCTTGTGGTTTTGTAAAATGTCATTCAATTCTCAGAGAGCCAGGAATAATTCCAAACGTCTGGATGCTGGTTTTTCTCTGGAAACCTTTACCTGTGTTTGTCACAGTGTTATATTCCAGAAAGCTCAGCTTTAGGGTCACATGGTGGGTAGGAATGGAGTCCTGTTCTCAGTCAGAGATATGAAAACCCCTTTTTGCTTTCAATCCCGAAAATCAACTCTACCTGCCAAAATTTGATGGCAAGCTGACAAATAATGGTACAATTGTTTGCAAAAGCCAGATAAATTAAAAGCATAACAGCTTCCAGTGGTCTTAATGCTCCTATTTAATTTTGAAAAATCCAAGAAAGGAGAGAAAGAAGTGGGGATTCTTGTCCCACCTCTTCCAGTCGCATTGTCACTCCCAGAACTCTGGCAACTGACAAAAAGGTTGGTCCCAAATTCTCAAAGATTGCCCACCATAGGGAAAATAATAATTTGGCGTCTATTCTTCTGCAGTGGGGTGATCGGCAGCGGGCTCTGCATCTTCTCCAAACATCAGATCCTGGAAACCTTCTTGTACCAATATTCTGTGAATGGTTACCCATATATGGTGAGTAACATGCTTAGGAAAGAGTCCAAGGCACACCTATTTTTACTGGTGAACTCATTGTTCGAGTTTTTCCCCTGTGTTTTATATGTGCTGTATTCTTTCACAGTTCCAGCATGGAGACTGGTTCGGTGGCAAATCTGTGGGTCTCATAGTGCTAAAGATCCAGGGCATTATTTTCAACGTCTATGTGACTCATGTGAGCATTTTTATTTATTTTATTTTATTGCACTTTAAAATTATGAAAGCTTCTCTCAAATCCCTCATTGAGTACTTAGAGCAGGCTATCAAAATAACTAAATCATTTGGAAAAGAGTGAAGAGTCTAGACCAGTGACGGCTAACCTTTTTGCTGTCGCGTGCCAAAAGCGGGGGGAGCGGGGGAGATCGCGGGTGTGGGTGCCCACATCGATAATTCAATGCACCCCGCCCTCTTGCGCATGCTCACGTGACCCACCCACACACACACACTTCTCCCTGCTTTTGGCACGTGATGGCCCAATGGGCCCAGTAGGCCTGTTTTTCCCCCTCCCCAGGTTCCAGAGGCTTTCTAGGAGCCTGGGGAGGGCAAAAACAGCCTTCCCCATCCCCCCAAGAGGCTTTCTGGAGGCCAAAAACAGCCAGTTTCCCGACTTCCAGTGGGACTGGAAGGGCTGAAAATCAGTTGGCTGGTGCGCGCATGTGCGCTGGAGCTGAGTTAGGGCAACACTCATGTGGCCACCGATATGGCTCCGCATGCCACCTGTGGCACCAGTGCCATAGGTTCGCCATCACGGGTCTAGACTTTCCATCTTTTGCCTTGAGTTAGGAAGATGCCATCTTTATGAATTCACACCCTCAGTAATACCTTGCTGTTGGGTTCCACATCTTTCTGCACAAGTGGCTGTTTTGCATCTTGACATCTGGGTGGACAAAATCAGGGCTTTTCTTGTGCCTAGACCAGTGCTTCTCAATTATTTTCTGTCATGCCCCCCTAGGAAGAAGAAAACATTTTTCGCACCCCCCGCGCGACTGTATCATTATTAGAAAAAGGTCTGTTCTCCTTGAAAGGGAGGAGCATGCGCAGTCACATGTACTGGCTTAATGCTCACTATCGATGCAAACGCACATCCGTCGGGCAACAAAGTAAGTGTGGACAGACGTCCCACACTAAAGATGGCTCCGACAGGCTCGTGTCACAAGGGTTTTGGACAGCCAATCAGATGCCGAGGTCAAACGCGCCCCCTTTTACGGAGCCTCGCACCCCCCCGGGGGGCGCGCCCCACTATTTGAGAAGCACTGGCCTAGACAAAGTGTGATTAATCTTTAGTGCTGCAGATCAATGGTTTTGTACTGCCATTAGAAAACTGGAACAAGATTTCTGAAAAGGAGGAAGATTGAACATATATATATTGTTCACTGTGTTGGGTGTCTATGAATGGAACCAGTTTATCATGAGACTTTCAGGAAGAAACTCATGATGTAACTTAAATTCTTTCCACCTTTCTCTCGTAAAAATCTCAAACCAAGATTTTTTTTCTTGTCATTTTATATTTAGCAGCTAAAATGAATGTGGGAATAATGGTTGTGTACTTTCATAGGTAATGTACATGTATAATTATATATTCATTCCCCCTATCCAGCTCCATGCTGAATATTGCCGAGAGAAGGATACATACCTGCCCCATCGAGTGGTTCAGGCTTGGGAACTTGGCCAATTCATACAGTAAGTACTATAGCTGTAAGATTCAAAAAAATGTTTGTACTGTATTGGAATCCAATGACAGGTGCTGTGCCACTTGTTGTGCCCCCTGGGTCCCCTTAAAGTTAACTTTAGTTAGCTTTAAGTTAAAAGCTTTAGCTGAGGGGAAACTCAGTTTATTTCGTGCCAGTCTCTCCAGTGGGAGAGAGATTGAGAAGGATGTTTATTCATTAGAGATACATTTCATATGACACCGTTCATATCTCTCGCTTCAAAAAGCTCTTCTCTCGTTTTGTGATGCTCTCCCACCTTTCCAGGCATACCTCCAAAGGAGCTGATGTGGTACTGCTTGGAGGGGATCTGAATATGCACCCAGAAGATGTTGGCATTCGGCTATTGAAAGGATGGACAGGGCTGCAAGATTCCTTCATAGAAGCAGAGAAAATTAAAGTGAGCCTCTTTGCATGCACATTAAGTACATGAATATGTCCATGTCTGATATTGTCATTGAGACTCAGAAATAATTACTTTCACTCATTCAAAAGCTTGATGTACAAGTGACCTGTTTTATCCATTTCACTGTCTCCCTTTTTGTTCCCCCCAATTTAGATTTCTGCGATGGAAATCCAGTTCACCTAGAGTTCTTGCAACTACTCTAAATGTTGTGTTAAGAGTCTCTGTTGTCTCTGATCTTCTTCTCAGGGCTGTGAAGATGGCTGTACCCTTGTGCCAGCCAACTGCTACATCAACAAGAAAGAACTGCAGTGTTATCCCCAGGGGATTCGTATTGACTACATTCTTTATAAAGTACGTGCAAGTTAATATTCTAGAAAACAGAGACTGAGCAAAGTGTTGTAGAGAGAGCTTGGGAAGCAGGTGAGAATGAAAGCTCTCATTTGAAAAACACTTCCCACTGAACAAGGCAGCTGCTCCATGTTTTCATCTTTATCCTTTGGTTCAGCTACTTGTTGTTTACTGATGTGTTCATTTGACAGTTGCTCTCAGGAGAGTGGCTTTTCAGGCGAGGAAGGCCCAGGCAGTGCTAGTATGTGCAAAGCTAAGAGCAGAAGAGTTGTGCGGCACTTCAGCATCAAGGCCAGAATCAAAGGCACCTGACTGAACTGCTTAAATTGAATGCACCCCTCCTTTTTTTTTTTTAACCAGGGCATGTGGTGGTTGTGTGTGTATGGGGGGAGCAGCTCCCTGATCCCAGGAAAAAACTGACTTAGGAAGTTGTAGAGAAACTCTACCTGAACACCCATGTCTTTTCTGAAGCATTGTGCAGCCTTAAAATGTAAGTCTGTGCATTGCTATCCTGGAGCATTGAAATAACCTGATTGAACCCAGAGCAACAATACTTGGCCCACAGCTATTGTTTCTTCCCATTTCAATCAAATTTGCTTACGGTGGAAAGATCACCTTTAACCTGTTAACCTGTTTTTCCAGCGGGAAGGGAAATACAATTACAGCTGCTTTCTTAGTCTGAATCTGAACCCTTCTAAGTAGCCTCTTGAAACACATTCAGGAGACTAAAGTGATGTTTGTCGGTACAGAAAGACTGAAAATCCTTTTAAAGTTCTCCTTTAATTTGCTGTTCTCTAACTTAACTGATCTTTATCGTTAAAATGGAGGGTCATCTTAGCTTTGTTGAGAAAAATCTCAACTGTTTACTATCTAATCTTTTTGGGGCAAGATAGGATTACCTTAAATCAGAGCTGTCTTCCTTTCAGAGGCAAGAAGCTACGCATTGCCTAAATCTGAATATATGGTAGGGGATTTTAAATGGCAATTGTTGACATTTAAGATTAATTACAGTAGATAAAAAAATTAGCCAAAGGAACAAATTACCAGGAGATGCTGTAGAATCAAGTTCCTTGGTGATACTTACATTTGTGGACAGATTATGTGACAAGAGTGAAATTTTTCCTAGGGTAAATCTAGTTCCTTTTTGGGACGTTTCAAACTGCTTCTGTTTTTCTAAGAAAATAACATTTCATTTTTTTCTGCATTATTTGTAGCTCATAATCTAGCTATAACATTTTTGGGGGGGGGGAGGTGTTTCTTTAGTCACGCTGTCTACAGATAACAAAGAGTTTGCCATTTTGTCTGTCCTTTCTTACAGGGTTCATCTCAATATGATATTAGATGCAATATTCATGAAACTACTACAGGAACCGCTCCTGGCAAGGATTTCCCTTACTCTGACCATGAAGCTCTCAAAGTGACACTCTCTGCAGTCCGATCAAATAAAAGTGAAAACAATCTTCCAGTTGGTGAGTGCTCAGATTTCATTGGTTTCCCACAAGCAGAGCAAAAGCAGCAGGAACAGAGAAAGTGTGGCCTGCCAGTTAATGCTGAACCACAACGACCATCGTTCCTAGAGAGGGAGGCTATTATTGAGAGATTCTTGGAGCTGTAACATTAAACAACATCTGGAATCTCCAGATTCCTTATGCTTCTGTGAGAGGGTTCTTAGGATCAGTCAGACAAAAGGCAGCGTGCAATGACTTTCTTGCGAACTAATTCCCCTTTTTTTTAGCTGCAGCATAACAAATATCCACATTTATCTTCAGCAGCTTCATCTCCTCTCCTTCTTTTGGTTTCTGTCTTCAGGGGAATATAGTGAATTTCTTTATGGCCTAATTGCTCTAACATTCTGGGATTAACTAGCTCCCTGCCTGCCGTAGCACTGCTTCTGCTAAAATTGACTATACCTCCTTTAAAATGTAATTGTTACTAAATTCCCCAGAGAGTTAATCAAGGACTTTAATTAAAACTTTAGCTGGTGATCTCTTGCAATGAACACAGACTTGATTTTCTCTGGTTTCTTCTTCCTCTGGATGTCTCTGCTGAGTATACCAGTGCTTGGCCGCATAATTCTCTTTTTCGGTGATCATCAATTAGCCCAGAGACTGTCTGGGGCTGCTAAATCTTTGCTTGCTTGCCGATTCTCTTCTTCTCTTGCTCGGAATCTGACCAGAGGACTATTAGTCTCCGCCAGCCTTTTCAGCTCATTCAGATCTGTGCAAGTTTGTGTATGAAAAGCCTCCTACCACATCCCGTGTTTAGTTTGAAGTGATCCCTCTCATATACAGTTTGTGTATCTAAGACAGGGGTCTCCAACCTTTCTGCCTCAGCAGACCGGTGGAGGCGGCGGTGGCGGGATGGGGAGGGGGGGATGGTTTGCATGTGTGCGCATGTGCCACTGTCACAAATGCAGTTTTGCACACCCACGCCCAACACTTCCCTTGGTTCTGGTTGCGAACGAGCTGCATTCCAGCACTGGGCCACCAACCAGGGGCTGGGGATCCCTGAAACTAGGAGATCGTGTAGCAGAATAGCAGATGCTATTTACTACCTTCTCTACTTTGTCACAGCCTATATCATTATTCATCTGTAATTTTCTACCCAGGCACTTATATGAAGCTAATTTCCCATTCTGTTAATTTCAGAAAGAAAACTAACTCTCTCCCTCTCTTGATAAAATAGCAATCAGTCTGGGGTAGCTGGATCTGACTGTGTAGAATTAACAGCTTCGTGTGGTTGAAGCTCACCATTCTGTTTGCTTTTAGAGCCAGGTCTGGTGGATGTCTTGAACGAGGCCCGTCTGGAGGTGCAAGTGGGGTTACATTCGGCAAAACGACAGCAGTACTTCTGTGGCCGCATGGCTGTCCTGTCTCTTCTCCTGCTGGTCATACAAGGAGCCATGGCAATGAGTTCCATGTTTGGTGGAACTCTCCAGCAGCCCTTCCCCAGGTTCTCCTTCTCTTTGCTCAGTCTACTCTCTGTGTCAATCCTGCTTATCTCAGCTGTGCTGTATCTCTTCCACATCATTGAAGTGAAGGTGCTGCGGGGAACAGAGGAACAGATGCGGGTGGGGCTGCAGACGCTCCAGGAGAAATTCAATAGCAGGTGAAACATCGGATGGTTGGATGGATGTTTATGGACCAAGAGGCTGGGCAGAGGTGGGAATAGCAAGTCCCTCTGTGATTCTCAGCAATAACAGTTCCCTGGTTTTTAAATAAGGAATGGTAATTAACCTTTGATACTGTAAAAGGGGGAGGGGGTGTTAATAGGCTGAATTTTTGAGCAGTAACTTTTTAAAGATCTTTTTTGTGCGGATTTTAATGGATTTTGATGGGTGAATTTTGAAAATAACCTGGCTATTTAAAAAACAAGTTTTATCATAAAATACTGTTTTAATAGAATTAAACACATACCGGTCTGTTAAATTTGTACTGAAAAAGCAGGTAAGAACAGATGCGTAAAATAAAATATTACTAATTGTACACAGCGGCTTTTCCTACAATCATGTTTTCAGCTATACTAAGTAAATGGCAACAATTATTGATAGAAATCTGTTTTTCGTATGTACCTTGCTGTGTAACATTTTAGCATACAATTATCTTTGACCACTGTAGCTCCCATTCATTGACGGGGAAACAGAAATTGAAGAACTGGGCTAGCAAAACTAAAGCTAAATTGTCAACTGAATAAGTTTTACAAGTAGTCCTTGAATTACAATCACAACTGGGACTGGAACTTCCATCCCTAAGCAATGTGGTCATTAAGTGAGTCACTATGTGGCCAACCAATTTTACTTTTGCCATGGTGATTAAGCAGACCGCATGATCTTAAGCAAATCAGGCTTCCTTGGATTTGCTTATTGGAAGTTGTCTGGGAAGGTCAGAAGTGGCAATCGCATGAATATGTGCCGGTTGCCTAGTGCCTGAATTATGATCATGTGGCCATGGAGATGCTATGAGAGTCATAAGTGTGAGGACCAATTGTAAACAACTTTTTTCAGGGTTGTTGTAATTTCCAACCATCATTAAGCTAATGGTAAATCAAGGACTACCTGTATATAAATTTGTTGTAAAACAAACCAGTCTATTTCTGTTAATGTTTGTTCACACTGTCCAGATTCTAGAGCAGATGGCTGTCCTCTAGCACTATTAACTGAGTTACTTTAATAAGAGATGTACAGGATTCTATCTCACCTTACACATGAAGTTTTGTTCTGTCTTTCTCAGTCTCTAAGTTCATGTATGAATGCCACTGCAATTGGGATATGAATCTTTTATAAAACTGCAACTAGTAATCCTTATGAATAGATCGGGGGCATGTTTTAGGGATTAGGTGCTATCTTTTAAAATTTGGGGAGAATTTAAGGAATGCAATAGGCGGGTCTAGTTTTCTTTTTCTTTTGTGGTAGGGAGAAATTCTTTCACTCTGTTTTTCATGGTGTCACCTTGCCTGAGGAATTTCAATAGTCAGGCTCCAGGAACCATAAGTTGTTCCACCTGCCCTTGTGAAAAAGAATCCAAGAGAGATGTGTTTGGCTATTTTGCTTCATTTTACAACACTGAGGCATTGCATGACAGTTTTGGCTTTACCACAACTCTTCCCGTCACAGGTAGTCGGATGTTATTCTATGTGATTCAAACATTTTACTGGAATTGAACACACAAGTCTTTACACTTTAGATGACTGTGTAAAGTGCATTAGTTTTAGGAGCTGTCCAGTTCCTGGTGCTTAATTGTTGTAGGAAGGGATATCTTCAGAATATCATATATAGTCCACCTTTCCCTAAGTTCACAGAGAAGAGCAATATATGTTACCTTAGGTCTTAACTCCTCCTCTCTCAAGAGTGTCAGAGTCCAGTGTAACCAAAATA
Organism: Ptyas mucosa; assembly: GCA_012654045.1. Lineage (NCBI taxonomy): Eukaryota > Metazoa > Chordata > Lepidosauria > Squamata > Colubridae > Ptyas > Ptyas mucosa. The sequence goes on from WNWU01000004.1 coordinate 15,285,850, forward strand.
TGAAACATTTGGGTTTTGGCCAAGGCCAATTTGGTGGAGTCTTATTTGATGTGTAGGGTAAAGATGATATACCCCATCCCTCCCTCCTGTCTTCTCCTTATGGCACATGCATATAGCCTTCCCCTGATCTTTCTGTTTTTTCTTCCCATTTACCTCCCTTTAGTCATTGCTGCCCTCCCTATTTTTGCCCAAATAATATATGTATATTTTGTACTGGGCACAGACCGGTCAGACCTGGATCTGGTCCACAGAACAATCAATGACTGAAACATTTGCAAACCTCTATTATGTTAGGGTGGGGTTAATCAGAACCAACCAAGACAAGAGAGGAACTTGATCGGCTGAGTCAAAAAGGGATTTTTGAAAGATGATTTAAAAGCTGCGATACCCAACCCTAGATTATACTATTAAAAATATAATAGAAATTAGTTATAAATCATCCAGGGTCTGTAAAGAAGGAGGCACACAGCTCTACCTAGAACGGCATCTTTGGTACATGTATTTCTTTCATCTACTCAATTTCTCTTTTATTCAAAAACACTTGAAGTGAAAATTATTTTTAACTAGTTTTAGTTCAAATTCAGGATCAGGCTTGGCTTAATTACCTCTAGCTAAGAACTGTATTGTCTCCCTTTGCAGCCATTTGCAGTCTTACTTAAAGCCAAATAACATAACCCTGGCCACTTCTTGGGAGGAAATTGGGCCAAGACCAAGAAAATTTTGAAAAGGTTTGATGGATATTTCCTCTATTGTGAAATTAGCTTGGATGACAAAAGACAGAAGAGTGTTTTCTTTTCACTCCATTATGTTTATTGGAGCAAGTCTGTGAAAAAACCAGTTGGCTTATATCCATACAGAAGTAGCAGCTTTCATATTGTAAATTGACTTTAGTTACCAAATAACATCTGTTCACTTGAAGTTTTTCTTCAGGAGCAGTGTATTGCAATCTACATCCACATTCATTGTTTATTTTGCAGGAAGAGCATATTTTCCAACCATACTGATCCAGCTTCAACATCTTGCCCTATAGCACCTGTTATGCTTGTAGGCACATGAAAAAATGTGCAAGAGATGTATATTTCTCCTTGCACATTTATTATGACAGAAGGCCTGTGATGATGGCATTTTTAATTTTTATTATAGGGCATTTATTTCTTTCCTCTGAAATACTCTGTTGATTCTGTGTATCCTTCAAGAGATTTTAACTAATCTTCCTTCTCTAGAATACAACTCTGGACAGTTTGAAGGCTCCTCCGAACTTCATGAAGGGATAATGCTCTTTTGCTTTTAGAATACTTCTCTACTTAAACAATATAGTCCTTCCTAATTTACCACATCTAGATCACAAACATGGGTCACCTATAGCACTAGGGTGAAATAAATCTTTTTTGTTGGATGAGGCCCTGTATCAAAGTGGAGCATGCTAACTGCAAATATATACAACAATAGCTAAATAATATGTACATCTTCTGAATATTATTTTCCCTCCAAATGCTGCAAATAGGCTGCTTTCTTAAAAGCCTTCAACAGTTGTATCTGCAAACAATGAAAAGCAGTTCTACATAGTTTCCTTATTATTCCTTAAAATACTTAAAAAACATAGTTGCATCAGATGCAGCAAGTTTCATCAGTTGCAAAAGCTCAGGCTTGTTCATCAGAGTCTAGAATGGGACGGCATGCCAAATATGAAGGGCATTCAGCAAATTTATCCCCCAGATAAACCTGAACTCAAGTATTCTAGGCATTTTCCATCACTGGAGCATGCTCAGAAAGCTCACTGAGTCGCTTCCTCTCTTGCATCTCGATGAGAGCACTGCGCTGATTTACTATTGCAACCAGTTGGGACAGGATCATCTTCTCTGATTCATGGTCCTCGGACGTTTTCAAAGAATCTTTAAAATAAAAATCACATGTTCAGAATAAGGAACCATCATAATATTCAATTACATAATAAAGGAGAAAAAGAACTGGTGGAACTGCAAATATATGGATTACACCTCCAAACCTCTTTGGTTATGCTGAGGCTGACCGTTTTTGGAAAGAGACAACATCTGAAGAGCTGCAAGTTCCCTATCCTTTATCTACTATTTGTCAAAGTCAAAATATATCACATTGAAACCCAGGAGTTAAAAACTTCATTATACTGTCGTAACCCGGATGAATGAATAAATGAACATAAACTTTCCTAGTTTTTCAGCCCCAATGTGACATCACTCGATGCACCCAGAGCAAACATAACTAAATGCTTTTTTTTTCATTCATGGAATGAATGCATGTTTTTAGTTGTACAGAACCTCTTGCTGAATGGGCTATTGACTATTCTCAACCAAATTCTTTTATTATTTAAAAAGAAAAATTTAAGACCAGAAGATAAGCATATACTACCTTTCCTTTATTTACATTTCCTATCCTGAGAATATCAGACTGCAAATGACCATAATAAATACGCTGTCAAAGCCAAACTTTGACAAAAGATGCATATTTGTCCACAGAAGGCAAATGGGAAACTCGTCTTGGCAGACAAACCTTTTCTTTCAACTTTGAGAGTATATTTGTTACACAATGGACATGTCCATTGTTTAGAACTTTCACAATGTTGCGTCTTTCAGGGCTGTGTGACTTATGACCACCAGATTCCTGGCTTTTCACAATCGCAGCAGGGCTGCTACATTAGTAAATTTCTTGGCTATCTAAAACCATTCAAAAACAATTCTGAGTATAAATTAAATGAGCTGATTAAATAGCAGCTATTTTCAGGGCAAAAATTATTATTGTTCATCTCATCATGAGCTTGGCCAGCTATTTATTTATTTATTCATTTGTGTCCTACCTTTATTATTTTACAAATAACTCAAGGTGGAGAACACATCCAACACACCTTCCTCCTCCTCTTTCCCCACAACAATCTATTGTGTTCTTTCTTACCATCCAGATTATAGTAGCGCCGTAGCTCTTGATCTAGTTGGCACTGCTGCTCCTCCAGCTTCAGCTCTTGCACACTAAAAAAAATTGTCATTGTTACTATCCACAATTAAGAAAAAGTTCCTGATAACATAAGGAATTCCCTTCCCTGGAGCTTTTGTACTGATTCTCTCATTGCAAAGTGCTGCCCTCTGTGTGTGTGTGTGTGTATATTCATACACACACACACACACACACACACACACACACTCATCTCAAAAACTCCATACTAAATGAGGAAGAGCATGCAGTAGATGACATCAGTATAGCTGAGGCATATTTGCCTTGCTAACAGAAGTATCCTAGCAAGATTGTCAGTATTTTCAAGTTATTTTTCTAACTACTGGCCACTTTACCAGTGGAATATTTATTTTATATTCTTCTTGCAGATCTTTCACCCTAAAGGATCCTCTAGTATAGATTGCCTGTCCACGGGTTTCCAGGGATTCACGCTCAGAATTTTCATTTTAGTCTAAGTCACATTCTATGATTGAGTCATGTTGCAATAGTAGTTGTTATATCTTGTCCAAAATATAGTTGATAAATCTGGGCTTAATATTCATTTATGATTTAGCATGGTATGCAAATCTCATCACCATTACAAATGACAGAACTTACTTGAATTCATTCTTCGACTTACAGGTGGTAGCAGGAGTAGTATTCACTTACCTTCACTACCGGTTTGCAAATGAGAGAGTGTGCATGCGCTTCGCTCACATGCACCACCTCCACGCATGCACAGGACCTTCTTAACATGCGCAGAGCATCAAAAAGGGGAAATGGTGACGCCCGGGAGGGTGGGCAGAGTCTCCCGCAGCCGCCGCTACCAGTTTGTCCGAACTGGATAGAACCGGCTGAATAGCACCACTGGGTGGTAGCCTTTGAGTGCTATTATAGTGCAGCTTTTCTTTCTTTTTTGATTTTGATTTGAGTTAATAGAATGAAAAGCTGGTACCTATTTCCTGTTTTTGATTCTGATTGTCATAATTTCTAATCATACGTAGGTTGCGTTGATTCTACTATTTATTATATATCACATTTGTGGGTCACCCAACTCCAAAACGATACTGGATGGCTTCACAATGTTAGAAGAGCTAAATATTATAAAATATTTTAAGAGCTATTAATCCAAAACATTACGAAGGCTGTTTGAAACTAGGTAAAAGGTAACAGAAATAATAAAAGACAATGAGTTGATGTCAATTATATTTTTTCTCTTTGGGGCAGAATGCTTTTATTCATACTCCATGTCAAACAGATTACCTTCTTTGGAGTGTGAAATTACATTTCTAACACTTATCTGGGACACAACTGGGGTGATAATACTGTTCATGCTATCTAGGGGTCATTCAGTTTTTTATATAAACTGAGAAGCTAGTCCACTTGTTTGATTGAAGGTTATGTTAGTGGGAGGAGAAACCACAAATGGCTTGTGGTCTCCCTTATAATTCCTATGGCACATGAAAGAACAGCGCTGGATCAATTTTCTATGGTCAAAATGAGTTATAGATCCTAACTAACATAATTTGCAGAGTTCCTTACTCAATCATGAGGTCAGACTCTTCAGACATCAGGCTGTTCTTCTTTTGGATCAACGCGAGCAACTGGTTCATCCACTGTTTCTTCAGTTCAGACTCTGTTCCTAAAGAATATGACGAGGGTGTGTGTCAGAAGTTAAATCTGACATGTTAGCTTCAAGAAGAACCATTGCACCACTTTGTGGCACCCGTTCTTTATACGTGGCCATCTCCAAACACCATTCCTATTCAAGGAAGCTTCAGATTCTTACCTGCCTCTTCTCGCAAAGACTGTTCCACCTTTATGCCCTGTTTCTCAAGCTCCTGAAAAGTCACTTCAATCTCTTCTAACCGCCTCTGGATGGCCTGCAGAAATGTTGGTCAAAATAAACATTGATTAAAACAAAAGTTTTGAAATGCAAGAAGAGGAAACTGCAACCAGATTCTATAGCAGGGGTGGGAATTTCAGGAAAAGGAACCCATCACAGGTCAGTGATGACATCACATTTAAGTCTTTACTAGGATCCAGGTCGCTTCAAGGTTAAGGCATTAATGATGTCACGGAAGAATTTTTGCAAAATCAACACAGAAAACATGGATAATAAAGAAACATCCCTATACATTTTCAAACACAGGTATACGTCTCTGGGAATATCACATTCAGAAGTTATATCTTCCTTATTACAAGAGCCATGGTGGCGCGGTGGTTAGAATGCAGTATTATAGGCTAATTCTGCTCACTGCCAGAAATTCAGTCCTCACCAGCTCAAGGTGGACTCAGCCTTCCATCCTTCTGAGGTGGGTAAAATGAGAACCCAGATTATTGGAGGCAATATGCTGACTCTGTAAGCCGCCCAGAGAGCGCTATGAAGCGGTATATAAATCTTAAATGCTATTGCTATACTTGTAAGAGAGAAGGTTTTACATGCTAGCCATGCCCCTTCTTCCTTTCCCACCTCCCCATGTACAGTTCCAATGACATGGAAACAAAGCAGCCAAACAAGGTTACTGTCCAAGGTAAGGAGTATCATATTTGTGGAAGATGCTGCTACACACATTTGCAGTATTGCACATAGTAATTCTTGATAGCTGCAGAGAGCAGGAAGTGAACCTGCAGATCACATGGTGCCTGGACTTCTCTAATTTTTTATAATCTATTTCTTTATTTGAATAAATTCTGCATAAATTTCTTGACAAAGAAAATCACCTGAGCTTTACAAAACCTCTTCATTTGGGCCTCTTTGGCTCGTCGCAACAGCGTCTTCCTCCAAGTTGGATACTGAGTGTCTTCAGTTAAGCTGAGGAAATGCTGCAAACCACAATATCCACAGATAAAAACAAGAGAAGGTCATGCGGGAAGACTTAAAAACTACTGTCTATCTGTAGTGATTGACTCAAATTAGCCATTGCTGCTTACATGGCTGCTAAAATCAACTGGGCTCCTGCATCCCAAATATAAAATACTCTTTATGGGACATGCTCAAAATTTCCCCCAAAATCAAGATGCCTGGTGAACAAGCTGAAGTAGAGTTCCCAACCTCTGCAATATAACCTCCCTCCCAGTGATAAATGAATAGATGCAATGCCTGTTAGTCGCACAAATAAGACTTGAACAAGAAATATATGTACTGATATGATGATACAACTCATGATGTTTTTATGATTTAAGCTTATTTTATTTCTTATCTCCTCACAATTCTTTTTCCATTTTGAAAGGCCAAAAATTGAAAATAATGAATAAATATAGTGAACTTCACTAATACTCCAAAAACTACAGATATACAACACAGCAGGCCAGAAATTACTAGGTGATAGGAACAATGCCACTTGCTTTGCCTGCACAAGAATCAGCTTTTCAAAAAGTTGCTCACAACCCAAATTGTAAACCATGATTTGAGATTTCTGGATCATAGGGCAAAAAATGAAAGGCCTGTCAAAGTTTCAAGAATAACTAACGAAGTTCCATTCTATACCTTTTTAAGTTACACCTTTTAAAGAATCTGTTAACTACACAGTCTTAACTTGTAAAGTGCATGGAGGCATTTCCTGTTTTCACTGTAGATAGCCTGATGAACTTTATAAAAATCTTATGAATCAATATTTTAGTACAGAAACATCTGCTTTTGTTTCAGAGACCTAAAATTCGATTCTAAATTACCTGTGGCCATTTTCTAACCCCTACTTCCCTGTTAGGAAAAATTAAAGATTGGTATCACCAGCTAACGGGATATCAAACTCTGAGTAACTGCTCCTCACATTACTCCTATCCCCCAATGAATTCAAAGAAGTGTGTTGAGACTTGTGCCAGCCTGTATTTATGTACTTTGTGAGTCTTTTATTGAAAGGAGTTGCTGGGCGTTTCAAACCCTTGATAACAGTTGTAAAGAGAAGACAGTAAAAGAACGCCTGGGTGACCACAACAAAATAGCAATCATATGTAAAAAGATACAGGGGAAGAAATGGGTCTTCTAAGAACCTTGTGTGTAAGGAAGAAGAAAAAGAGTAGGTGATGTATACAGGGAAAACATCATTCTGGGATCACAGAATGATGCAGACATTTAGTAGAAAAAGTAGTGAAAGGATGTATTCTTCCAATGCAGATGTTCCCAGAGTTCAGTACTGCTGGAGCGGAAAATTCTGCAGTCCACTCATGGAAAGTGCTCAGGTTGAGAAAAGATGTACATGATAAAGAGAAAAGAAAGGCAACGAAGAAGCTTGTAGATAGAAAAATCAAAAAAAGGAAACAATTAGAAAAAGAAGAAGCTTAAAACCTTTGATGGCATACAGGAGAAAGAGCATGTATAGGAGATTTTTTTTATAAAAGTGAAAAATAACACTAAGAAAATATGACAAATGCTTTTTACATATTAATCTAGTGACACTATGATTCTCCTGGATTACTAATACATAAAAGTAACTCTGAGTAATATTTGAACTACGCATCCAAACATTGTTTTGTTAGAAATCAGGTGTCTTGACTCACCATGTTTGTCCCAGGATCTAAGTTCCCTTCTTCTTCTTCTTCTTCTTCCTCCTCCTCCTCCTCACTGTCACTGGCAACTTCCAGAAAATCTGCCAAAGAAAAACTATGATGACAAAAAATATGTATGCACTTTGCATGTAACAGAGCCACAGGGTCTCTTTAGGTTAAACCTGCAAGCTTTAACCTAGGGCGGTACTATTTTCTCTCACACAATTTGAAAGAAGGCTTGCTTTTATAAAATTAAATGAGGCAAATGCTTTGGCATTTCTACACCATTCAAAATCAGAACTTAATTCTCCAAAGGGAAAAACTCTTCAATAGTAAATTTTGGGGGGAAAACTTTAGATTCAAAGGATGAAATCCATCAAACTTTAATGAAGGATTAATGGTTCACTGACTGAAGTGATCGTTTCTGCTTTCTAAAGTTGAAGTAGTGCAGGAAGTGGGGGAATTTTTAGTTGCAGATAAAGAGATGAAGTCTATCTTCAACATAGGCTGCATTCAACAAATCACATACAGAAGTACATGAATAGACGTCTGTACTTCATCTAACAAAAATCAATATGCAGCCAAGTGCTACATAATAAGAATAATGCATAGCTTGTGTTTATGAACAATGCAAAGATTATGTGAAGTGGGATATGAATGAGGCATATCCAGACAATGACAGAAAAAAGTGGAAAAAACATGACTGGAGATGAGGGAAAGTCATTCCAGGGAAAGAGAAATTGGAACTATAGTCCCAGTCTCTCTCTTTCTAGTCCCATAGTCTCACCTCTAGAGCCAGGTAGCTCGATTGCTGAATATATCATATTTTGACTGCTGCTTTGGAATCCCAGGCTATCCTCATTCATAGCTTCTTTGAGAATGAGAAGGTAGACCTAAGATGTGCCACTGAGACCCACCTGGGTGAGGGGGAAACACACCGTCCCCATTGAAATCCATCCATGAGGCTAAGTTTGAAGGGCTGGGCTAAAAGGAACAGCGGGAGATACTCCAGTTGTACTGTCTTCCCAGCTGCATGACTCCACCTCTTCCCATTTCCATTGTGTGACAGCTTGATTCCATTTGTTGTGGTTGTGGATTCACCCAGATTGTGGTGCCAAGTGATTTTAATCTTGGAGGCAGTTTAGGAATACATGAGCACCCTGGATTTGTCCCAGGTCATTCCTGGCCTATAACCCTTAATGTATGACTAACTCCTGTTAGTCATACATTAGATCTGGATTATATCTCAGAACTGATGAAAGCCCATTTAGCTCTGGACAAGCCTGTTCTTGCTGATCATAGGGTTAACTATACCCGTAGCTTTCACAGGGAGGAAAGGCCAATTAACATGGCTCATTCAGGCACCTGATGGATCTGGAAAATTTCTAATCAATGTTAAAGGATTTCACCAGTCTGGAATGCAGAGGCAATCACATCACTGGCCAGGATTGATCCTGAACAGCCTCCTCTCAAGCGGCACCTTGGTTTTCTGAGGAGCGCCAAGAAATGAAGTGGGTAAAGAGATGCTGCAGGATGCAGGAAATGGGAAAATTGCATAGTAATAAATAAATAAAAAAGTGAAGAAAAGAGCGTGGCAAGCTGCTTGAACTGATATGGGCAAACTGGAAACTGCCTCAAACATAAATGCCTATTGTAATTTTCAAAGAGATCCAATGTCATGGAAAAGAGCTAGAGAACAACTTTCTGTGGTTAATGCTGAGGGACCTTTTTGTTTGCAAAGAACACAGAGTTCATAATCTTTTTAAATGGCAGCAAAGAAAAGAAATGTTCCATAGGTTGAATACCATGACAAAATTTGCCTTGCATTATGGAAAATTCCACACAAAATGGGGGTGGGGATGGGGAAGTATGTAAATCACAGACATCTGATTTTCATTCATTCTCTTTTGTTGAGTCTTTACTCCTCCCTTTTATCATCTGTTTGGAACATTATGAATATAATAAAAAAAAATAAGCAAGGAAAATAACCTGATTCTCTGCTGAAGCTGGAGTCTTCCAGCCCTGTATCTGAAACATCAAGCGGGTTTGAAATTGGACTCAGCCTGGATAATTCAAGCTTTTCCAAGTCTGACAAACAAATCTTCTTCTTCTGGATGATTTCACTTTCCATTTGTTCTAGTGTGGGGTTTGAACCTCCAGGACTAGTAAGACTTAGTCCTCGTGAAAGGAGATTTAGATAAGGCTCTCCGAAGCCACTCCGAATTGTTTGGCCCTGTGCCATATTTTCAGGTGATCTTCTGCTTCCATCAATCTGAAAAGCTGAATCAGCCTTGGGAACAGAGTCACTCGGCTTCTTATCTCCCACAAGAGAGGGCAGTCGATGTGGACGCCGTGAGGAGTTTATTTTATTGGCACCTTCCTTTTCTGATGGGAATAAGCTGGGGCCTTCACTACCTTGTTTCTGAAGTTGTTCAGGCTGGCGTTCTGGCGGCTGATCTACAAAGGGAGACATATTCTCATCCGGGCTTTGCCAGTGTGGATTTTTTACCACCCTCTCTTCTTCAGTAGTCAATTCTAAAATGTTTTTGTCTGGTGGACTGTCCAGATAGGATGAATCCTGCAGAAACAAACCACAACAAGTTTGCAAACGAGTTGGCAAGTATATAAAAACATCTGAAGAGTCTATCAAATTGATACTCTGTTCTCAACGTAGTCAAGCAGGCTCTGAATAGAAAGCCTATAAGATACCACTGCCCATTAATGCAACAGTAGCTGCATGTATCCAACAACTAAAATAACTGTGGGGTTGTGATTTAGATGTTGACTGAGACCTGAGGAGAGCCTGGTCATTCTTCTTGATTCAGAGTTAATGTCATATGGAAAAATAGAAGGAGGGAGTGTTATTGATGCTGTTTGAGGCTCCTGAATTAAAGGGGAGGTATAACTCAAAGAAATAATATGGAGAGACACACTATTTCCAAAGCTATCGCTAATAAATAAATAGAAATAAATAATATGATAAACAACATACATCATGATAAATAAAACCACCAAGAACATTAATTTGTTTAATTAATGATTAACAGGCATCTGTTAATCTCTTTTTGTTATAACCACTGTGCTACAACACTCAAAGACTTGATCATATCCTACACAAAGCATTTCCCATCTTACATGACCAGAATCAGCCAGTGATCAGATTTATTGAAAATTTACAGGTGCTAGCACCAATGGCAGAAAGATATATCTAAGTTTGTATGGCAAGAAACACCTCCCCCCTCCCAAAAAAAATTAAACATAAAATACTTCCAAGATGAAAAGAAACGAGGATTGGAACTGCCTGATCTGAAATGGTATTTCGCAGCTTGCTGCTTAGTTTGGATAAAAGTACAGGTTTTGTTGAGAAATAAACAAATTTTAGAATAAGAAGTGCACAATCTGATGTTCAGATGTTATGGTTTTCTACGGTACAATAAAACTAAGAATACTAATTATATTAGAAGTACCATACTGAGAATATGAAACAGATATAAATTCAGATTGTGCCTGAAAATTCCTTTATGAGTTTCAGCACAAGAAGCATTTTATAGGAAAAAAACAGTACATAAAGAAAAATGGTTAACCTATCGAGAATTGTTAGAACAGGAACATGGAGAATATAAAATGAAATCAAGAGAGAAAGTGACTGCAGAGGAATTGAGTTTTCAATGGCTTTTGTATGCACAATTAAGAGAAAGATTTATGGTAGATAATAGAACATTTGGGATCGAACAGCAGATGAAAGAATTTGAAATTGAACTATCAGCAAATGATGAATATGTAACTCCCAAAATGTATAGTATAAACTGTTACTGACATTTGTAACACAAAAAGAACAAATGAAAAAGACTAATGATGCCTGATAAAATTGGACATAACGTACTGATGGAACAGTAAGAAGTTATATGCTTAAAAGGATTGAAATTTACATTATGTTATAATCTGAAAGTGACTGTTTATAAAATGATATATTCATTGGTGTATGACTCCAGAAAAATTGTCTGAATGTATAGTTACTTCAAATTAATGTTGGAAATATGGACATCATGAAGTATCATCTTTATCATCCCTGATGGGAATGATAAAACCTCAAGCCTCAACCTCTTAAACCTCAAGTCCCAAATTTCTGGATTCAAATACATATAATGATACAAAGAAATTTAAAGATCAACATTTAATTGAAACTGGAACTTTTCTGGCTGGGATTAATGGATAGCCAATTAAAAAATAGCCATGGAAAATTATTTTGATAAACGATTATTGCTGTGAGACTATTATGTGCAAAAAATGGAAAGACTCTGAAACACCCACAATGGAGAAATGGGGTTTGTGAACATTACACAACTAACATAGCAAAATTAATTTGTTTTGATTAGAGAAACATTAACAATTAGATTTATCAGTACTGGGAACTCCCCATAGACTATTTTTGCTGAAAAAGAGAAAAAAATGATTTGTGATTTATCGGTTTGTAGATTAGAAAGGGGGGCTTATAAAAAGAAGAGTATTATGATGTAACATTAGAGAGAGAGAAGGCAAAATATAAATATATTTATAACTGCTACCAAGATCAGAAGCTGCTTCTTTACTAATATTTTTCATTCCCAATTCTCTTCTCCCCCACCCCACACCCACAATATACACACTATTTATTATTTTTCTTTATTATCTTTATTTTCTTTTAGGCTATTTACTTTGTTAAAAATTATTCAATAAAATAAATAAAAATTATTTAAAAATATAAAAACACTGCATTTGAAGCCAGTTTCCTATCATTCTGATTGTTCTTTCTTGCACCTTTTACAGAGAAAGAGAAAGCAGTGTTATAATTGTTCCCTCTCAGCTCTGAATGAAAATAGGAGCAGCGTCTTGCAAAACAGGATTCAACTCTGCATGCAAATAAAGAAGTATGGTTTGTTTTTACACATGAGAATCATATGCTACATTTTGTTCTTGCATTGATTCCGGCTTAGGCAGCAAAGCCACTGTTCACAGTTCTTATATAATGTTATGTTTGCTGTTCAAGTTTGTTTAATCACACCCACAAGAAAGTGGAACCAAGCATTGGCAAACAAGCAGTATCAGCCGCAGACTGCTTGTCACAATAAATTAACATTCAACTCTTACAGTGGTGTTCAAACACAATCATTTCTTTTGGCAGGTGGGAGGGAGAGACACAATGTTCAGAAGTATAGTAGATTTCTGTAAAGGGATTATGATGCCAGCTAATTTGGTTTTGATTTTTTCCTTTCAGGATTCCTTCTTTTTTTTTTTTGCATAGCCACACCCCCAAATCATCAGTTTTACTTTGCAAACCCACACACATAATCAATTTCCTGGTCAGTGACTCTCAACTGAGATTCTGCTTAGAATATGTGGGAAATTAGGTTTGTGTTGCCCAAGATGCAAATGACGAACTGTATACCTGCTTATATTATATCATATTTTCCATTGCATGTCTAAAGATACTGTTCTAAAGCACTTTGTTTTGTCAACCCACATGCCTCAGCACTGTCAGCAATCTGGACAAAACATTGGTCATCCCTAACTCAAAACCACATAAGAGATCTTTCTCACATACTCCAATCCTTTCAAGATTATCCACCTGTTCCTGCTCTGCTCTAACACTCAGCCAGATTCCTGAAAAGGCAGCCATCCTACCTACCTCATGTGCTTCTTTGAAGGAAGCTTTGCTGGGGGTAGTCATGTCTGATGAGACTGAGGAATGCAACGTGCAATAGAAGTTGCCTAGGAAGAAACAATCAGGTTAGTATGTGACCGCAATTCATTTGGCCCAACCTGAAATGCTATTTAATCTTCAGGATTAAATAAAAGAAGGATGTGGCAAAGGCAGAATCTGAAACAAGTGTGTCTATTTTCCAGCCTGAGGGCCACACTTGGCCTTTGAGAAGGATAGCAAGGATAACACGCCAAAGGACTAATTTTGATTTGATTACATATATCATTCATGAAAAATAATCAACATTATCCCTTTTCAATCAATTATTTAATACGCACACACACACCAGGGATGGGGTCTAAATTTTTTTACTACCGGTTCTGTGGGCATGGCTTATTTTGTGGGCATGGGTTGGTCATGTGATGGTAGGAGTGGCTTCATGGTCATGTGACTGGGTGGGCATGGCCAACTCAATGTCACTCACGTCAAGGGATCCCTCGCCTGGCCCCTCCCCTCCCAGCCATTCCTTGTCACACACAGCCTCAATGTATCTATAGTTCTGTAAAAATGTTGTTCGCCTTTTTTCAACTTTATTATCTACATATTATAGATGTACTTTCATGGACCGCTGAAAGGAGGAAATGGCTCACATGCTTTGCCCAAGAGGTTACTGTTTTGAACAATATGCACGAATGGCTATTTTATATGTGAAATTATGACTGAAATATTTCTGCACCTATATTAGTTCTCACTGTCAGGAAGTTTCTCCTTAGCTTTAGGAGAAAAATTAACTTTTCTCTTTGTTCAGTTTCCATCCATTGCTTCTTGTTTTGCCTTCTGGTGCTTTGGAAAATACATTGCCTATACATTCTTTCTGGCAGCCTCTTAAAGACCTGGACTATAGACATTGAATGCATGTAAATCCCTGAAAAATATGTGGTAGCCCTGGGCAAAAGAAAGGCAGTAAAATCATTCTAGGTGTAGGGACAGTGTAAAATATTAACACATGATAAATAATGGAACAATTAAAAATAATAGCACAGAGTTTTTTATTCTCTCTCTCTCCCTTCCTTCCTCTTTCTCTCTTTCTGTCTCTTTCTCTGTCTTTTTGGGGGGAGGGTGTTTGTGGCTATGACAACTACTTTCAAAATTGTTACTGGATATTTCCTGTTACATGAAACTGCTAAAAGGCTTTTGCAGTCATATAATGCAACAAAACATTTTTTAATGGTAAAAGTAAACTGACATATGAAGCTACTTCTAAATAACTATATAAAAGAGGAATACATCTTTTTCTGAAAATTACTGGTGTAAATACACAAAATTAGAGCTGTAATGTGTGGTAATATTATTTATAATAGAATTTTGGTGGAGGAAATAGAGTAGCAAGGAGACTGACACATTGAGAACTACATGAAAGGAACACGAAAGTGATAAAGTCACTGTATATGAGTTGGGTAGCTATATAAATTTGTTCAATAAATACAGTGCGAAGTGTCTTTGGGGATTCCAGAATTTACATGGCACTAATTGGATTTTTGATCTCCCTTTTATTTTGAGACATAATAGACTAGTTTTACACTATAACTAAATCACACAAGAGAATGTAGTATATATACCAAAAATAATTCAATAACAATTTAATCTGATACATTGGGTTAAGTGATGTAGGGCTTGATCTAATTTCAGGCAAGTTCAAGCCTCTGTTAAGAGATACCTGCATTCTCTTTCTCTTTCTCTTCCCTTCCTTTTTCTTTTTCTTTCTCTTTCTTTCTTTGTCTCTTTCTTTCTTCTCTCTCTCTCTCTCTCTCTCTCTCTCTCTCTCTCTCTCTCTCTCTCTCCCTCCTTTTCTCCTTTCTCCCTTTCTGTGAAGAACCTCAGAAGGTCTTTGGCAGGAGGAAGAAAAGCCAGACGTTTTGAAACTCAGAACATGCCCATTAATAATCTGGCATTCTTAGAGCTCCACTATTGATTAGTTTAGCCTGAGCAAGGATAGCTAGCAGCCAATTACAATAAGCTCTCAACTCAAGCTCCGTGCACGTGGGGATCCCCAAACAGTGAGGATGAAGTGTGAGTAAAAGGGTTTACCCTTCCCTCCCTCCCTCCCTCCCTCTCTTTCTTTCTTTCTCCCTCCCTTTCTACTTTCTCCCTTCCTATGAAGAACCCCAGAAAGTCTTTGGTAGGAGGAAGAAAAGCCAGAAGTTTTGAAACGTTTTGTAGCTTAGCCTGAGCAAGGATAGCTAGTGCAGGCACTTACAATGAGCTCTCAACTCAAGCTCAGTGCCCATGGGGATCCCCAAACAGTGAGGAAAAATGTTTTGTAGCTTAGCCTGAGCAAAGATAGCTAGTGCAGGACTTACAATAAGCTCTCAACTCAAGCTCAGTGCACCTGGGGATCTCCCTAAACAGTGAGGATTTCTTTGTTTCTTTCTCCCTTGAAGCCCTCCCCCCCCCCCCCACAGCCCATTTTTGCTTCCAGGGGGCTGCAGGGAGTCTTGCTAGGCACCTCCCTCATGCCCCATTTTGGCCTTAGCAAGCGTCCCTGCAGCCCCTGGGAGCCAAAACGGGGCACGGGGGGAACTCTTGTAAGGGGCAGGGAAGGTAAGGTCGTGAGCCCGGTGGGGGTGGCGCAGCATGCTCTGGGGGGGAGGGGTAACGCGACTTACTTATAGGCAGGAGGCGGCAGCTCAGTTGGGGCGCAGGGCAGGCACCACGTGGGAAGGCAGTTTAGGCAGGCAAGCCACCCGGGTGGTAAGGAGGAAAAGGAAGTGACTGGGTGGGGTGGGGTGGGGACCAGTTCTGGGGCGTGGCCAGCCAGCAATTAATACGGTTCTGCAACCCTCGCCAATTTATCGCTACTGGTCCTCCCGAACCGGTGCGAACCGGTAGCAACCCATCACTGATACACATCCCGTCAGTCTCTGGGGATGTAATGGTATGTGGGAATAACGTTAGCAGATAAAAGAGATACTGCCTAGGGAACAATCAGATAAGAAGGTACAGCCCACAGTTGCATAATAGGTAGAGAAATTCAAAAAGGAATCTCCCTTATTTCTCAGGCTGTAAAAAAGATGGCGGGAGATTTGTACTATCAGACTTACAAGATTATGTTAATGTGGCCTTAGAATAAAATGCAATTGGCTTGCAAGATTGATGTCAACCTGCCCAGGTGGACCAGACAGGAAATACAACCAGTTAAGCTAATTCTACATTATTGTAAGGCTAGATTAACATAATCTTGCAAATCTTATACATAGTATAAATTTGCTGTGGTCTTTTTCACAGACTGAGAAGGAAGGGAAATTCCTTTTTGAATTGCGGACTTAACCTCTCTTATCTTATTGTTCCCTAAGTAGCATCTCTTCTTTCTCCTAAGGTCATTCCCATTACAGGGTGCCACTTCTAAGGCTGCTGGGCATAATACCCTGAACTTTTGGTTGTACAGCTCTGCTCAAACTCTGTCTGGAGACAAAACAAAACAGGAAACCATACAACTAGTCAGAATCCAGACAACTCAAACCATTTCTCCTTCCCCTATATGGCTGTGTCTGTCAGGCTTGCCAATTACTGGCTCTAAGCTGTTCTCTCTACTTACCATCATCTTCATTGAAGACAAAATCTCCTAATCGCAATGTTATTTTGCAGTAATGGCAATTGAAGCAACCTCGATGGAAGAAGCGCCCTTCAGCACTGACTCGTTCCAGGATGTAGACGTGATCTCCACAGAAATAGCAGGCATCACTGCTCCTCATCGGAGAGACAGGCGAAGTCTACCAGAAGATCAATAGTTTCCCTTAGGGCCATGAATTCTGAGCAGTCTTAAACCTCAAGCAGACTCCCTCCTCAGATCAGGTCAGTGCTGATCTGTGCTATCAGGATTCATGGATCACCCAGGTCAGAAAACCAACAAAGAATGAGGGTGTGGCAATGAATTGGGTGTAAGAGATGGTAGAAGCCAGAGCAATGTGCAAAATGGGTAGTTGCAATGAGTTGCAAAGTGAACAACTCGGGTGCTAACAATATGAAAAGTACAATAGTTGCTCTGTCTACCACCCAGAAACCCCACTGCTGTTATCCAGAGGACAGAGGTCATAGTTCAACTGTTCTCCAAGTAAACACTTAGTAAAGGATGCCAATTATAAAAGTATCTGATAGAGGTGTGTA
Organism: Ptyas mucosa; assembly: GCA_012654045.1. Lineage (NCBI taxonomy): Eukaryota > Metazoa > Chordata > Lepidosauria > Squamata > Colubridae > Ptyas > Ptyas mucosa. The sequence continues at coordinate 15,303,143 of WNWU01000004.1, forward strand.
TGAGAGAGAAATGACCTTTGGATTTTTTAATCTGACAGTTAACCATAAGCTTTCTCATTTTGAATGTGATAAGGAAGAGTGAAATCTGAAGGAAGTCCCACGTTTAATTCCTAGCATTTATGAAAAGCACTGAAAAAATAACAATGTCTGAAAATCCTAAAAGGCTACTATTAGTCACAATAGCAATTCCAGATTAGATGAACCTATGGTCAGATTTATGGGGTAGAGACATATTTCAGACAGCCCTATATGTTAAACTCCAGTTAAACTCAAAATAAGGCAACAAAACCTTTAGGGAGACAGATCCATTAGAGAGCCCCTGAAACTTCCATCAGGGTAATCCTTTCCTGGGAATGTCTGAACCTGAACAATGCTGTTGAGCTTTCTGACAGCATGTAACTGTACTAATGGGATGTAATAGCAACTCCATTCATTGTTTGATTAATCCAGCTTCTTCCTCATCACCTGGCTCAACAGCTGTTTCAGAGAGCCTCTTGCTAAACAGGGAAACAAGTGTCTTGACCTCTGGTGGAAAAACTAATAGTTTGGGCACCATCCAAACTTTTGGCAGCTGTTCTGCGCAATCACATAAGCACATCTCATCCACAAGAATTTCCCACAAGCCAAAATTTTATTGTAATAGTTTTGTGTAGGGAAATGAATTGAACAAGTCTCAGTTGAGTTTTGAAAATGAATCTCTTATTGCTCCTGCCAAATTCATTTGGAGTTGAGTGACCAGCAAGCTGAAGGATGGAATTTGTCAAATGACATTTGTATTCCAATTTTTACAGGTGGAGCTTAACCACTGGGATTAGAATTTGAATGAAGGGTTCAACATATTAGTCACACGAAAGCTGTAGTTCATAAATTATTTTTACTGGGGTTTCCATCTTTGTGCTCCAAAGTCAGAAAACTCACACCATTTACTACAATGATTTATACAAAAAGGAATCATGTTTTCCATAAATTATCTGTTAGGAATACTTATTCCATCATTGGTTTATAACAGAAGCCATCCTTCCTTCCTTCCTTCCTTCTCTATTCTAGATCTGAGATATTACTTAAAACCAAACATCAGAAGGATTTTTAGGATAGATTGTAACAAAATTTACATGCAATCACAATATCCTTCCCTATGATAAATTCTACAGCTGATTATGAAGGATTGTTGAAAGGTGATTGCACAACTGACAGCATAGCCCCTTTCACACAGAAATAACCACAAATGAAATAAACTTAGTTCAATATGTTGGATGTCAATTCCATGAACCTAGATCATTCCAACTAGAAATAATGTGAATTGACATGACAGGGCCATAGATTCTCCATCCCTATTCTAGCTGACCGATTTTAGGGTAGAATCAGCATGGCGTAGTGGTTAAGGCTCTAAACTAGGACCAGAGAAACCAAAGTTCAGGCCGTCCCTCAACCATGGACACTCACTCCATGGCTCACTTATTTGGGACCAATCTTCTTTCTCAGCCCAATTCACCTCACAGAAGCATTGTGGTGGGGATAATAGGAGTCAGGAGCAGGGGTGAAATGTAAAATGTGTTACTACCGGTTCTGTGGGCATGGCTTGGTGGGGAGGGTAATGTAATTCGGTGGGCATGGCCAACTTTTTTTTTTTAACTTTTCAAAGCATTTTTTCTAATGCTTTGAAAAGCCTCTGGCGATCAGGCAACTCAGCTGGGATCGTCAGAGAGGCTTTTTAAAAAATGCTTTGAAAAGCCACTCTGCCGATTAGGCAACTCAGCTGGGATCATCAGAGATTTTTCAAAGCATTTTTTTTACCACCTCTTTGGCCAAGAGATTGCAGAAAAAAATGCTTTGAAAAGCCCCCAACTATCCCAGCTGAGCCACGCAATCATCAGAGGCTTTTTTTTTTACTTTTAAAAGCAATTTTTCGTCGGAAGAGGTTGTAGAAAAAATGCTTTTAAAAGTTAAAAAAAAAAGCCTCTGATGATCATGCGACTCAGCTGGGCATGGTGGGGGAGGGGGGTTTGCAGGGATTTTTGCTACCGGTTCTCCGAACCACTCGCCACCATCGCTACCGGATTGGGTGATCTGGTCCGAACCGGGAGCATTTCACCCCTGGTCAGGAGCATTATGTATACCTCCTTGAGTTCTACAAAATAAAGATGAGATATAAATACAAGTCCGTGGGAAAGTGGCTAAAAATGCTAAATGCTAATAGCTGGCTGTGTGACCAAACATAATATAATTATTATCTCATAAGTTTCCTGTTGTGGGGAAAAAACATTTCTGTGGGGAAGAGGAACTCCTATGCATAGCCCCATGAATGGCAGGATATAAATATACACATAAATAGTTTACATAATGACTCTAAATATTTACTGTTCTACTAATCTTTTCTCTTTTCAAGAAGAAGGATGATACTAAAAAATGAAACCAACACAATGATGGGAGAACTTACCCCAGCCTCTTGCTTTAACTTCTTGGATTCTGCATCCCAGGTAGAATTTTCCTACAATCAAAAGTTGTATCTTTGAAAGGTCAATAAAAAGAGAAGGTTCAGGACTCTTCCAGAACATACTTAAACCCCCATGGTCCTAATCGCTAATAAAATGGCAGGGAGAGAAGAAACTGGGAAAGTTTGGTTACAATCTCGCAATCTCTGCTGTGAAAGACTCACCAAGTTCCGTTTACGTGAGAGAGATAAAGTCTTCTGTAGCTTGCTAAGAAAGAGGATAGCGCTTTTGGTGCCAGGTGGGACAATGGTTTTCTCTGTTTTCTCCTTCCATTCTACAAGAGAGAATATGGTACTTTTTGGTACTGAATCAAGCTTGTGGGATATAATTTCATTATTAAACCTATTAAAGTGGAGAGTACTCTAAATGAGAATGTCTCTATTTCTACTGTAGGGGCAACATGAAGATAACAGGCCTAGGACCAGAGATTCAATGAATGAACCGTTGTAAACTTCCATTGTTATTTTATCTGACCTTCCAATAATACTGGTCCCTCAACTACTGTGGAATTCACAACACAGTATGGTAATGGCCACCAACAAGGACTTAAAAAGGTATTAGACAAATTCATGGAGGATGAGGCCACCAATGGCTACCAGTTAGGATAGTTGGATGTTATTTCCAAGATCAGGATATGCAATTTTCAATGATAGCTGTTATAATAGCACAGTGGGGAAAAATGACATGTCTAACCTGTGATGCCCCCATAAAAATCTGATTGACCATTGTGGAAGGGGAAGGATGCTGGATTATATAGGTTTCTATTCTGATCTAGCCCTGGTCATTCCAATCTAGTGCGCATTGCAAGCCATTATCTAAGAGAAGGGTCAGTTCTCTGCAAAGGTTTACCAAATTGCCTATGCTAAATATTCATTGGCTGCACTCAGAACCGGATTCTTTGGGGGCATTCTACCTGGAGCAGTCCTGAAGGCATCATAAAATTGGCTCAAATAAGTGATCAAGCCAAGCTGTTCATCATCAGACAGCGAAGCCATTTCAGTGCTGGAGAGGACAGGAGAAATGCCCAGCTCCTGCTCAGCCACATCTAAAGCCAGTTGGTTGTTCCCAATAGGGTCATTTGGGTCCAATGAGTCGAAGTCCCTACAGTTGAAAGAAACAAATGACAATGATTAATCTCAGCCCAGCTGTACAAGATTATGTTTTCATAATCAGGATGTTTTCTCCATCAATATTCCATTTCTGCGGATTCCATTGAAGAGAGAAAAAAGGAAGCATAATTCATTCCCGATTGCCTCCTATATCATAAACCTGGGTGGAAAAAAGTGCTTTGTTTTAAACAGATGTGCCTTTCTGTGAACCTTTAACCATACAAGATACTGCTCTAAATAAAGTCAACCGATGATTTTAACTAGAAAAAGACGTCTGCAAATTTTGTAAACCTGTAAAGGTTTCTTTAGAAGTGCTTCTACAGTTTATTGCTAGCTCCTAACAACTTGTGTGATGAGTGGGCCACACATCAGCAAGGAATCTTGGAAACTGCTTTTTTTTTTCTTTCTCCTTAGCTATGTAGGATAGGTTTCAGTAACTGAACACCAGCCAGCTCTGCTTCCTGTAACAGAATTATGGCCAGATGAAAAGGAAAAGTTAATGGCTACAGTCATTTGAGTACCAAATATGGTGATAGAAATGCTGTAGTCATCCTATCAAGATCTGGCAGACAGGTTGAGAAGGGACTGTTTCCTTTGAAGTCTCAGGTTCTGCAGTTATTAATCCCATCATCTCCCTGCAACAGAGAAACATTTGGAGAGGGGAAAAAAACATCTTTGCAATAACAAATAAATAATTGCCTATATTAAAGTTTATATCCACATTTTGTACTTAAGATCACTTTTGTATCCACTTTGACTTTAATAAGCAGTAGTTTATGAAATAAATTTTATTCTAGGGAAGAAGCTCGGACATAGTAGCTTTTAGTTATCAAAGCAAAAGTTACTCACAGTCTAAATTTGTCCGTACATGGCCTAGTTATCCCTCATGTATGATAAATTTTGTAAATTCTAAATCTCTAGCTAAAAAAAAATTGCCCAAGGCATTTGGTTCTGTAAAGTCTTTTAGGAGAAGACTTTTAGGAGAACCTTTTACAAATTAAACAGAAGTAAAGGGTGGAAGCTTTTCCAAGAGAGATCCAACCTAGAACTAAGGGAAAATTTCCTGATGGTGAAAACAATTAATCAGTGGAATAGCTTGCCTCCTGGAGTTCTGGGTGCTCCATTGCTGCAGGTTTTCAAAAATGGACTGGATAACCATTTGACCAGGACCTTGAGCAGGGGTCTTGAAGACCACCGAGACTCCTTTTAGTCCTATGATTCTACATTCTAAAAATAACTAAATCTGGATTGGAATAGCAGCAATAGGAAATTGTGAACCTAGAAATCCAATGTAAAAGAAAAACAAAAAGTTGGTACGGATCCATATTGAACTTCCCAGAACTGAGAAAAATCAGTAGGGAATGGAAATTATTTAAGGCACCTAGTTCATTGGATCGTGTACAGAGCGTCTGAGTCTGATTCTTACATACACATTCAGCATTTGCTGACTGCAGTATAAAGTTGTATAAATGAATAAACTATCATAGACGAAACCCCACAAGAGGTCACATTCATAACTGCACATCACCTTATACATACAGTATCTACAGTAATGGCCAAATGCTTAAACAACTAGATCAGGGGTAGTCAACCTTTTTATACCTACTGCCCACTTTTGTATCTCTGTTAGTAATAAAATTTTCTAACCGCCCACCGGTTCCACAGTAATGGTGATTTATAAAGTAGGGACAAAACCAGGGGTGAAATGCTCCTGGTTCAGACCAGCTCGGGCGAGTAGGTAGCGATGGCAGCGGATAGTTCGGAGAACCAGTAGCAAAAATCCCTGCCCCCGCCCCCCATGCTCAGCTGAGCCGCGCGATCATCAGAGCCTTTTTTTCTTTTAAATGGCTCTGACGAGCCAAGCTCTGATGAGCCAAGCTCTGATGATCCCAGCTGAGTTGCCTGCTAATCAGGCAACTCAGCTGGGATCGTCAGAACCTTTTGAAAGCATTTTTTACATGGTTTTACATGTAAAAAATGGTTTTAAAAGTTAAAAAAAAAATTGGCCACGCCCACCCAATCACATTACCCCCCCAAGCCACGCCCACAGAACCGGTAGTAACAAATTTTAGATTTCACCCCTGGACAAAACCCCTACCGCCCACCATGAAAGCTGAAACGCCCACTAGTGGGTGGTAGGGACCAGGTTGACTACCACTGAACTAGATTAATGCTTGGAGAACTAAAGTTTTAGAATCATAGAATCTATGATGGATCCTTATAGATCATTTAGTCCACTGTCTATTTGTGTGTATGTGGGATCCCTAAAAGTGCTTCTGGCAGGTAATTAAAGAGAGATGGTAGCAAAAATGAACGTACATGTGAAAACCTAAGTGTATAAAGTGATCTAACTCCAATGTTTGAATGTATTTAAAAGAAAGCTTTATTCCAGCCCATTTTAGCTTTCCCCAATATTAGTAGATATTCTGTCCCTTCAGCTTTCCCACAAAGGAAACTCACAGAAGATCTGGGCGAAAGTGATGTATGAGGGCACAAAGAGCCAATCCACTTTTCCAGGAGAGTGTGAAGTCTTCCACCTTGATGCCATGGTAACTGGCAGTGTTTGATTGACACCAATTAAGAAGCTCCTCATAGGCTCTACTGGTATCTGGAGTAGGAGTATGATATTGCAGAGAGAAAAAGAGAATTGATATTTACTTATAAGAGAGTCCCAATTCCCAGTATGTCTTCAGATACAAATTTTATTCATTCCTTCATTCATCCAATTTATAAAGGAAAAGCTTCTCAGCATACCAACATTTTTCTTCTTTTGTCAATGGCTGTTGAAAAGCAAACCACTATAGTTACTAGCAGAAATCATACAATGTTTATGTAACTGATACCCCTGAGTAGGTTACTGTATGACTGTATTGTTATTGTAATGTATAGAACAGTGGTTCAACCAGTCAGGTGAAGATCTGTGCAACTTCATTGCCTATAGGAAAGCCAACGAAAGTATATACAAAAATTATCTACATTCACATGATATTCCCCTAAAGCAACATACACCCAAAACTATTCTACCGAGTTGCAAGTCCTAAGGAAGAAACTGCAAGCAGGATGATAAGGCAGATTAAAAAGTACTAGAGATAGCAGTGGCAAGAAAGCAAATATCAGTAGATTCAGATATTTGATGATGAAATACATCTATTTGGAAGTCTGGACAGCCACCTAGCAGATTCATTACTGTATTCTACATTGCAGAATCTGCACTAAGTGGAAATTGGAAGACTGGAACCAATGAGTCTCAAGGTTATTTCCAATTCTACAGTTCAATCATTTATATGCAAGAATCTGCATGGCTGCAGATGCCATTTTGTTAAAGCAAGAAAAAAATGAGCAGGAACAATGGGATCCTTGCAGCTGGAAGCTAGGAAGAAAGCTATCAAAACTTGCCTTTGCAGACTAACTCTGGGCTGGCACGACTTCTTCTCTTGTTCTGCTCCATTTCTATATCTCCCTTAATGTATAGTTTATGAACCTGAAAACAAAGGCACCTATTATTTGCTATCATCAACATGACTTAGACCCTGAACAGAACTCCAGCTAATCTCTATACTTCCCAAATCCACTCAACTCCTGAAACCTTCATCTTCCCTGTTCAGAAAATGCACCAAAACCAATTATCCAACTGACCAAACCTTAACTGTCAGAACAGCTAGCAAAAACATCTTGCAGGGAAGACTATTGCGGAGGTCCTGCCGCCATGAATAACATCACTTTATACTTTCTATTATGTTTCTGGTTGCAACCAGCACCAAAGTGATCAAAACTGCTATACTGTGTTGCAAAGGGAAAGGTGGGCTTTACAAAGCCAATGATCAGGAAGACAAAGCAACTGCACCTTCTCCTCCATCCCTGGCTTGTTGCAAAAGTACCTGAGAGGTCTTGATTGCCTGAAGGTTGATGTTTGGGTATCGTGTGGTGGGATCAATGCTGTACTGATTAATGTTCTTGTTCATGTTGTCAGGTGAAGTCTGTGACAGCTGCTGATATATGCTTTCTCTGGATGGGGATTGAGCAGAAAAATATTCCATTTGAGTTCCTGAACGAAGAGGCATATTTTATACTTGGAAATCAGAATCAGCCTGGAGGCAACTCAAGCGTAACTATACAAACAATATTCCTTGTCCTTTGCTTCTTTTCACAAGAGTCATCCCTAACTCATTTTGCGTGCTCTTGCAGCCATTATGAATATCAATACGTAATCCTATGTTTTGGGGAATATTCATTTGTTTTCCTCATGTAATCTTAAACTTTCCCCATGTAATTTTAAATGTCCTCTTAATGTCCCCTTAACCTTGCCTGCCCTTCAGTCTATCCCACAGGTCCCTAAGCAACACACCCATGATTTCCTTCAAAGGGCTGCAAGCTTTCAAATAGTTGTGTCTGGAGAGAGAAACAAGAAGCTACTGTTTAACCATTTTGATTCTTTTCATTCACTTTTCTACTGAGAATGTTCACTGTCTCCAAGCAGCTATTGTCCTTTCACAGGTTAAAAAAAATAGAGCTTTTTCCTCAAACCAGGCCAAAAAACGGTTGACTGGGGATTGTATCAAACAAGTAAAAGTTGATAAGCAGGATTTTCTTTTTTTAAATAAATCTTCCTTCCTTTCTTCTTTGATTCTTTCTGCCTATTAAAATTTACAGCATTCAAAGATACTCTTTTAAAAAAAAATATTTTGGAAAATGGTTTAGCTATGGATAATACAGCCACAGAAGGCAATTAATATCCCCTATCCAATTGCACAGAATAACTGTGACCTCTAATGAGATTACAAAATAACTCCACCGTTAAACATCCTTTTATGGTTGGCTGGGGAATTCTGGGAGTTGAAATCCATGCATCTTAACTTTGCCGAGGATGAGAAACACACTTTCTCTCCCTCCCTCCCTCCCTCCTTTTCTCTCTCTCTCCTGCTCTCTCTTCCTCTCTTCCTCTCTCTCCCTCTCTCCTTCCCCCCCACTCCCGTCTCAAATCCTAACTCTGGAAAATACTGTACCCATTCTCAATATGCTCACCTCTCAGCCAACACATCCAGTGGGGATATTTCTGAGGCCCATCTTTTTACCATCCAAGCAGCATCGAAAGCTGCCAAGAAACCTCTGCCCACACCAGTGCCCAAGGGCCAGAATGGCTGGAGAACAAAACAAAACAAAACAAAACAAAACAAAACAAAACAAACAAGAGTTCAAGCAATCTGGCTGCTCAGCAACATGGGATACCTCACAACGACTCAAAGACTTTGAAACTGGACAAATGCAGGAAGAATCAGATCTGGGTGTGAATCTTGATCCTGCAATTAGTGTACGACTATCTCACTGTGCAGTGTATGAGTTTGGGAACTGCTTGCTTTCCATGGGACCCCTTCCCATTGAGCTTGTTAGCTGGCAAGTCAAGCTCTGGGGGTTAAACCTACCTAGTAAAGGCAAACAAACGAATATGCCAAATTGAAAATCATCTGCACTCTGTCCAGGAAAAGGAGACACTCTGGCCTCAAAAGTCCAAACTATATTTATATACAAACCACCAAATGATATGGCTCGTGTCAAGCACTTGTGAAGAAATGTCTGAGAAAAGTGCATGGGAGGGGGGGGAATCCCTACATTCTGCTTGGTCTGAATTTTCATAATCCTTTCAAAAACAACCATTCTGCTTGCTAGAAGCTTTTTATAATAGTTCCCATTATAACACAGCTGACATTCAGCAGATTTGTTTCCAAACAGCTCAGCTTTATTTACATGTTTCCATATGATGATCTTTGAGTAACTTTCAGTAATAATAGAAATGGGAGAACAACCGTTGATAAAAAGTAAAAAGCCTTCCTGGGAAATAGTTGCATTAAAAAGTACGCAAAATCTCCTCTACATAAAACAATGGGGACAGCAAACTTGTAATGGAAAACTGGCTGTAGCCTTGGTTTCTCAATTAACCTAGAAAATTCTTTGCAGATGAGCATTCAATAATGCAGACTTCCTCTGCCTATATATTCTGAAGTAACACACATTGATTGTCCCTAACCAGCTGCTTTCCAGATGTGTTGGATTTCAACTCCCAAATTAGGGCTGAAGTTGTAAACTAATATGAGGTTGGGAAAGACTGTCTCCAACTGAATGGGAGTTCCAGTCAGATAGGTTTGAAATATACATTTCTCCCATTGTGGAGAAGCCCTTCCAGATGTTAGTTCTGATCATATTAAGGCCACACTTACCTCCACCAAGCAGTCTCCCACCAACCCGATGAGCAGCTTAGCGCCATTACAATCACGCACCAAAGCTGCATTTTCTGCACGGTTCATGCAGGTGAAGTCAAACATGTCAACATCAGGACGGTGGCGATGGTTTAGGGCAAATTGCAAAGTAGGCAACTGGTAGTTGGTGGAGAAGTTGGCAGCCTCTTTGGCATAAGTGAGAAGGGCTTTCTGGTTCACATTTTCTGGAGAGAGTAAACTCTCTATGTCAAGCTTATCCTAAAAATATAGATTATTTTTTTTACTCTATAATGATAATATAGAATAATAATTAAAGAGACATGAGTTCTATTGCTTTAATTCATAAAGCAGCTATAAGACAATGGGGTCTATTGTGTATGGAGCCTACTTGCTGGAGAGGCTCAGATGAGCAATCTACACTCTCTGGAGTGAGATGTGGCTCATAGTCTCGTATTGTACAATCTGATTATTCCAGTACCTCCCTCAGCTGCAGTCATAGAAAAACGGGCTATTTTAAAAATGGCAAAATGAAAGAAAAATTGGTTGAACCAAAATTGGCAAAAGCAGGAGGCATAATGTTTAGAACTCCCAAGATATCAAGTTTCATCATGAATTTAATACAATTAATACATTAAATATTTATTTTTGTGTCCCCGTCAAAATGTAGAAATTTTAAATTAATTTTAATCTCAACTGATTGTCAAAAGCATTTATTAAGGCAATTTATTAAAGGCAAACTAAGGAACCAACTTATATCAACAGTGAAGTTTTAATTACATTGTACTATGAATGTGGCTATACCTGGACATAGCTAAAGATTTCTGGAATAGTTCATCTGCAGATTGGGAATTAGCATGGAACTAGCATGGAGAATCCTTTGTTATACATCTACCCTGTTTTCCCTACAATAAGACATCCCCTGATAATAAGCTCAATTGGGCTTTTGAGCGCATGCACTAAAATAAGCCCCCCCCCCCAAAAAAATAAGCCCTCCCTGAAAATATTTAAACACGTGCGCAGCGGGTCCCCGCCATTTCCTCTGGTTTCCTCCACGTGCCCCAAAATAATAAGACCTCCCCAAAAATAAGGCGAAGCACTTATTTCGGGGTTCAAAAAAATATAAGACAGGGTCTTATTTTCGGGGAAACACTGTACATGTCACTTTTATATTTTAAAGACTGTAAATCTTAAATACGTTGAATTTAAACTTCAGATTTATGAAGACATTTTTCTTCTGCATTAAGTGAAACATTATATGACATACCTCTTAGCTAAAAGCTCAGTTCATATGTGCTTTCAAAAGTCATCAAGTTCAACTTAAGGCATGATTTATCGTTGGATCCACCGCTCCCAATGATTAAAAGTAAGTTTCAAAATGACAAAGATACTACAGGACTTTGGCAATTTTAAAATGAGTGCTTATTAAAATATTAATTCAATCATAGCATCTGCACCATCACTCAGAATGATGCAATGGGCCCCTGAAAAGGTTTCCAAGCCTTGTCATACATACGTTTAAGATTACTCCTTTCTTTAGCAAGCTATGCTTCTTGGCTGTCATGACGAAGTAGTGAGTGTCATCTTTATAGTAGACAATGTTTTCCAAATCAATACCTGATATTGTTCAAACACAAGGAGAAAGTTATAGATAGACATGTTTAAAGGAAGATAGTCACATTCATAAAGAGAAGGCTGCCACTGGCCAACAGCCACATAGCTCAGTATAATTGCTGGTAAATAATAGTGAGTGGCTATTGTCCCCATAACCTGATTGCAGAATTCCTTGTATTTTTGGCTATCTATTGCAGGAAACAGGTTGCTTAACGAGATAAGGAAATCCCTGTGGGATCATCTGTATTTATGTCTTCTTTTTGTAACTGGCCTTAAAAACACAGGTAGTCCTCGACTTACAACCGTTCATTTAGTGAATGTTTAAAGTTACAGCAGCACTGAAAAAAGTGATTTATGACCATTTTTCACACTTACAATTGTTGCAGCATCCCCACGGTCATGTGATCAAAATTCAGCTGCTTGGCAACTGACTTGTATTCATGTCAGTTGCACTGTTCTGGGGTTATGTGATCACCTTTTGCAATCTTTTGATAAGCAAAGTTAATGGGGAAGCCATATTCACTTAATAACCATGTTACTAACTTAACAATTGCAGTGATTCAGTTAACAACTGCAACAAGAAAGGTCATAGAATGGGGCAAAACTCATTTAACAACTGTCTTGCTTAACAACAGAAATGTTGGGCTCAATTGTGGTCATAAGTCGAGGACTAGCTGTATTCCACTGTAATGTGATATAGAGCAACATAAATTATAGGATTTAAAAAAACCCAACCTGACTTATTTCCCCAAACAACGTAAGTACATATATTGTTATATATGTTATTTTACATCATTGAAATTCATGGAAAAATGGGGGGATCCTAAAAACTGTTCCAAAAGATACAAGAACAGTTTGATCTATTTGTTGACTCACTTTCTCAGTTTCTGCTTGTTAAAAACAACGGAATGCCACAGATTTCAATGCATGATGAAAAACCATGCAGGCTAAAAGTTAAATGTAAACTCTCACCTGTTTTGTTACAGAGATTTTGGAAGAACTTCTGGTTGTATATGCGAGCCACTCCACTTATCTCAGCCACCTCCACCTCAGTTCTGCTATGGTTATTTATAAAATTGGTGGTAATGCCAATAGCCAATTTGCCTCGTGTCTCCTTCCTCTTAAAGCCTGTGAGAAAACATAAAAAAGAGCCTTCCATCAACTGTGAAAGAGGAGTCAACCATACAGAAAATGGTCAAGGTTAAGAATCAAAAAGAGCAACATAAACTATAGAGAGCAAACCATGCTCGATATGTATCCAAATTCATCCAAAATATAATAAATCCAGGTTTCTTTGTTACCGTATTTTCGGTAGTGAAGGGACACCCAGTACAATGTTTTTAGTGACTCTGTACCTCCCGAATAATCTCTCTTAATTCCTTTTGGTTTTAAAACGGTTCCTAAAAATATTACTCTGATCACCATTTAATTAACTACATGCAGCTCCGTTTTAGCAAACATTTCCTGTATTTACTATAACAGGTAGTCCTTGACTTACGACCACAGCTGGGATCAGACCCCGTGCTAAGAATTGTGGTTGTTAAGTGAGCCCTGCCTGATTTTTTGATATTTTGTGCTGTAAATCATTAAGCGAATCCAGCTTCCCCATTAACCGTTTACTGGAAGCCCCCTGGGAAAATTGCCAATGATGATCAGGTAACCCAGGAAACTGTAACTGTCTTAATCCATGCTGGTTGCCAACGGCTTGAATTACTAACATGGGACCATGGGATGCTGCAACAGTCATAATTGTAGGTTACTTTGTTTTTTTAGCACCATCATGTTTTGACTGGTTGAGGACTACCTATAATACTAATGCAAGTATTTAATACAATACTAGTAACTGAGAATTTTGTTTAGGATTAGCAGATCTGGGCTACAAAAAGTTCAATGAGCAAGAGTTAGAGTTTCTTTGCTTTGATGTTAGTAAAGGTCAAGGTTCCCCTTGGACATATGTGCTAGTCGTTCCTGACACTAGGGGGTGGTGCTCATCTCCGTTTCAAAGGAGGAGCCAGCGCTGTCCGAAGACGTCTCCGTGGACATGTAGCCGGCAAGACTAAATGCCAAAGACGCACGGAATGCTGTTACCTTCCCATCAAAGTGGTCCCTATTTTTCTACTTGCATTTTTACATGCTTTCGACTGCTAGGTCGAAACTGCTAGGTTGGCAGAAGCTGGGACAAGTAACAGGAGCTGACTCCATTACGTGGCAGTAGGGATTCGAACCGCTGAACTGCCGACCTTTCAATCAACAAGTTCAGCATCTTAGCCACTGCATCCCTTTAATGTTAGATGGTGGTTATTCAGGTTTTACAACCTGAATTTATAAGCCGTGTAGTTAATGCTTCCTTTTCTTATTGTATGCATTAACTGTCTTCGTGCCCCCCCCCCCCCAAGTAGTGTCAAAAGATAGATAACAATAAAATACACTGATGTTAAAAACTGGATTCATCATAGGAGGATTATATAATTATGAGGAAGCCTTTGGAGAAGATGAAGCATCCTGGTATGAAGGACTCATTTTTGCTTCTTATGGCTAGCATTCACCAAAAGAATCTGGAAGAAGAGAACAATTTACTATTGAAAAAAATAAGTGTGGAAAATGAACAATTCCAGGCAAGGAATTATTATAAATTTGGGCCATTACTGGAAATGCTCAATGTAAATGAATTAAAAATAAATAAATAAATTCAAAGGGCAGAATTGATCGACCCCCTTCCAGGTCTTTTTCTGCTGTCAGTTTTCTGTTTCTATGGATGAAAACAGAACTAGCTCATATGTACTGAAGCATCAACAAAGAATTTTCCTTTTTATTTCATTTTTAATTTACTCTCCAGCTGAAGGCAAAATGCCTTTTGGAATCTTTTGAAATGATATCTACTATCGAGAGCGAGTGCAGCACAGATACTAGAAAGGAAAAAAAAACAACCAAGCAAAGCTGGACAACCCCTTTTATCTTCCTACTTAAAATTTCACAGAATCTGCTGGGGTAACTGAGCAAAATTGAGAAGACATGCTAAAAAAAAAGAAACTGAAGTTCTCTCTAAAATCATGCACTGCCTAATGTTTTACTCCTTAAGCACTGTTTGTTTACAATACTCCCCATGACTTATATTTAATTTAAAAAAAACCTGATACTCTTAAATTTCAATTTACTGTCACCATTTCATAAACTTTTATTTTCCAATGCAAAGTTTAATACAAATATTGGAGTTTCTTTTGTCATCTGAAAGGCTGGAAAAATGTTTCTCCGAACAATATTTACAATGACAAAAAAATGAGATTTGGGGAAATCTCCACAATCACGGGTATCTATGGCTTTTTTATACCCCGAATTCTCCTGTCTAATCTCAGTTAAATTACACCACTCACCTTCAGTTTTTGATGCCAATAAGCATTCAGCTTTGAACCTATTTTTTACAAGCTAGAGTTGCAGGTTCTGATTCAGCTGGAGCACTAGTTTTTCCAAATAATGAAATTATAATATCTCTAAGAAGTCTCTAAATCTGGAGCTGTTTCAATAATGTTTCCCCAATTCTGTCCATCTATCGACTTGTGAATGTTCACACAACACTTATGAAAAGAGGATGCAAAGAGCGATAGGCCATATATGACTGCTTACCTTACCTTCTGGCACAAACCTTCCACCACCAGCAGAGATGAGAACATCAAACTCATACTGGCTCAAGGGAGATGAGCCAGGCTGCAGGTCAGCTCTCCATCCACTGGCTGCAATATAAAGATGAAATCAAGACTCTGGCCATGATGGCAGCAAATTAACTCCTTTTCACAGACATGTGTGTATATAGAAAAAATCAGAGGCACATTTTACTGGCTCAAAGACCTGTGGCTGGCTGAAAAGTAAGTAACAGTCCAACCAGTCTTGGCCCTTGCTAAGAATTAATGTCCCAAATTAAAATTAATTTACAGAGCTGTGTGGCGCAGTGGATAGAATGCAGTACTGCAGGCTACTCCTGCTGATTGCCAGCTGACTGCGATTTGTCACTTCGAATCTCATCAGGCTCAAGGTTGACTCAGTCTTCCATCCTTCCGAGGTGGGTAAAATGAGGACCCAGATTGTTGGGGGCAATATACTGACTCTGTAAACTGCTTAGAGAGGGCTGTAAAGCACTGTGAAGCAATATGTAAGTTTAAGTGCTATTGCTATTGCTACACATTTGCTTAGAAAGATGCAATTTTGCTTGCAGAGGGACCTTTAGCTATAGTTTAAAATATCGGGGGAGGGGGGATCATGAAACTAGAACCGTTTTACAGGCTAACACTTTAGAGTCATGAGTAATCAAAAAGATCGGAAATTATTGGGAAAAAGCAACCAGTGCTGATAACTTTCTGGTTTTATTTATATGCAAAGTCTGAACATCTTTAAACCAAACGGAATATAATCATGGAAGTTTTCCACGACAAGGGATACATTTGTAAACCTGAGTTCATTTTGTACTTTCACAGTACTATCAGCGTCTGATAAATGTTTAGAATCAGAGGTGGGTTCTACTTACCTTTACTACCGGTTTGCAGCGGGGCCGTGCACGCGTGCTCGCTTTGCTCGCACTCTCTTCTGCGCATACGCAGAAGCATTTTGGTGACGTCGGGGTCGGTGAGCGGAGCCTCCTGCAGATTTTACTACCGGTTCTATAGAGCCGGTGCGAACCGGAGGCAACCCACCACTGATTAGAATTATATCTGTGCCCAAGTGCAACTGAACACTTTTAAGCCCCAAGTGTTCCAATTGCATTCCTTCTCTGCATTTTATCTTAATACAGCAGAAAAGCAATTCAGTTTTAACAAGACAGCAGGAAAATCTATTATTTATGAAGAAAAGCCAATTCTCAGCACAAATAATAGTTTAATAAATCTCAGCAGTTTTTCTCTTCTTCTCCATAATTCATAGCTAGGATAATACTTTCTCAAATGCTCTCCTGAAAAGTTATGCTTCCACAGTTCTTCAGAAACATAACAAGGAGCAAGTCGTTGAAATGTCTGAAGGATAGGCTGATCCATTTGCTGTATAAGTGATGGAAAACAAGGTTAGGTAAGATACACTGCCTTCAAATACTCGGAAGAACTGTGTATTATTGATATTCTTACCCTGTCCACGAGAGTTCACTACTGGTAGAATGAGCCCCTTAAATTGTACACCGATGTGAACATGAACACCTAACAACAAGGCTACTTTCAGGAGGATCAATTGCAGCTGACGGATACCTACAGATACAATAGGAGCATACAAAACAAAAGAAGATGACCTATATATACTGATGTGTAAGTTCTCATTGCTACAAATGGAGCAGGAGGCTTTAGCAACCTCCTTTTTTATTTCAGGAAAATAAAAAGGCAAAATTATTCTTCAAAATTGTTCAAAAGTAATTCAGAAAACGTGCTTTCGATTCTATCACCAGCATCTATCTGTTGATTGATTACATGCCATCAAGTTAGTGTCAACACTTAGCAACCATATAAACAGACTTTTTTTAAGGATGACTTGTCCTAACCTGGCCCTTCACATTCTGCAATAGTGCACTATTGCTGATGTAACTGAGTCCATCAACTTTGCTGTTGCTCATCTCTTTCTCTTTCCTTCTATCTCTTCCCACATTACAGACATCGCCAAAAAGCTAGATTTTCACAAAACGTGTTCAAAATATGATTTGAATCTGGTCATCTGGCCACAAATGAGCACTCGGGATTTGATTATAGTTTGTTTATCCATTTGTTTGCTTCTTAGAGTATTCTCAGGAACCTTTGCCAATCCCAAAGTTTGAACGTTTCAATAGTCTTTCCATCCTGCTTCTTCAAAATTAAACTTTTACTTTCATTGTTTGTCACAGGGAAAACAATTTCCTGCAAGATTCTGATCTTTGAAGATATAAATATGCCATGGCATCAAAATATGTTTTCCAAGGCCTTCGTTGCTATGGATCATTAGTCTACAATGTATTTCTTGACTGCAGTTTCATTTTCTGTTGAGAGCTGATGCTAACATGCAGAAATATCCATCACTTCAACATCTGTATGGGGTATTCTAAGGTGGGTAGCTGTACCTGCTAGCACTAGTTTTATCTTTTTTATATTTATTCTTAATTCCATTTTTTCCACTTTGTGCTCAACTTTCTTTATTAAAACTTTCAGCTCATTTGCATGTTCTGTTGTTAGACTGGTAATATCAGCATAACATAGCTAAACAAACTTTCAAGTACCTTTTCCTGCCCCTGTTGAAACCTATCTTGTCCCCAAGGCCTCTGCAAATCCTTTGTGCTGATATTGCTGGCTCTTGCTTAACAGCGATCCTGTGATATTACAGACACTCCTCTGTCCTTGACAATTCTTCCTAACATACTTACTGATATGATCCAAGGAGCCAGTGCAGAAACGGCCATAGAATTTCTTGGCTCCAAGTGCCCGCAGGTCTTGGATAGTGAAAGGCCAAAGGTGCAGTACATTGTTTCGGGAAAAGATCTCTCTCTTCTCTACCACCACAACATGTGCTCCAAGGAAAGCCAATTCAATAGCCGAGCGGAGACCACAGGGTCCTGCCCCAATGATTAGGCACTGAAAAACATTGTCCCAATGAACCGCCAGACATAAAGAATTTAGCAAGACAAGGCATACTCAACAGCACTAAAGCTAGACGGGAACTTTACACAAGACTGAATGCTATTACATCAAAATAGGAGCCACAATATGGCTCTGGGATAGAAAGAGACATTACAGAGTCCTCCCTCGGTTCCACATTTTTCCTTTCCTTTGCTATGGACAAAGTAATGTTAGCTAATGTGTTATAGTGGAACTTCCCTGTTAATAAATTACACTTTATAATAATTGCTCACTAGTTGTAGGAATTCTGCTGACAGTTAAAGGAAGCATTGGTTTCTCCCATTCAGTCAGGTATCCTCTTCAACTCAAAGAAGAGAAAAGTCCTACTTTAATCTTAGTGCAAGTTGGAATATAGCCACATTAAAAGTAATTGAAAGGTAATATTTTTAATGTGCAAGCATTGAAAAATGCTTGGTTGCTTGAAAAATCGGATCACCATTTTTTAAAAAAAATTAAATGATATTTCCAGCCTCCAGGCAATCAAATATCTAAGTGTCTCTTGCCAAATGTCTTTTGACAAGTCACTGCAGATCCAGATGAGACTGCTACAAACTGCTCCCAAGGCCAGAATATATATTTAAGGCTTATCTTGACCCTTAGGGACACAAGCCTGCTGACCCGTGTTCAAAGAATCCATGGTGCAACTGATGGGAATAAACTTGCAAGTTCTTATCATAATGATGATAGCCAGAATTCAAACAGTATTTCCCACTTGCTTTGTTGAAATACAATTTCAACTTTCTACACTATCAAATACTTGGAAAGTTCCAAAGTATCTTCCCAGCAACAAAACAAAAAGACAATATTTCTGAAATACAAATGAACATTATGTTTTTTAAAAAATGTAAAGGCCAGGATAACTTAACTTTAGATTGACTCCATTTTCTTTGTGGCTAGTATTCCTTTATGTCACAAAGTGGATGGAGCAGCTAATTAATCCTTTGTTCTAATTTTGTAATTTCGATTAATGTTCATAGTTTTAAAGATTAAAGTATTTGCAATTTTCCTGGGATATTTGTTTCTTTTAAAAACGTAAAATGCTTGCAGTTTTCTTGAGATGCCCGTTTGTTTTTATTTTTGTTATGTCTCGTGTTTTGTTTTGTTTCCTGAGAAACTATAATTTTGTTGCTAAAAATAATGCTTATTCATGTACCGTGTAAAAAAGAATCAGCAGTTATATTAGTGCAATTCTATTTTGATTATTTTTAAATGTAGAAACACACTTTTGAGGGAGTTCAGTTTTTTTCATTTTACAGAACTGTGCATAGTTTTAAAGGAAATACTTTTTTTCTTTGAAAATATAGACTTAAAAAGTGCAATCATTATGGAGGTGGGGTCTTGATAAGAGTATAGGAATGAAGAAAACCATCTGTAAATAAGGAATCAGAAACTTATAACACTGAAAGGCAGACCTAAACTAATCTTTTCATACCAAACAGCAAGAAAAGTAGTAACACTAATCAGGCATCAAGTATGAAACTAGCTATTATAATGTCTAGACTTATAATTATAACACATATAGACATATACCTTTGCATGTAGAAGAACTAAATATGTTATACTACTAAACTATAAAGTATCTTCATAATTTAGCCAAAGGAAAGTTAGTACTAGTAATCAGACACATCATGAAGCCAGTTATTACAATGTCTAGATCCTAGTATCTTAGCATCTCATATGGAAACCTATCAAAAAGAATTTTCTTAGATTGTCATTTTGCAACTATGATGTGGCTTCTTACCTTGGTGTTTGAACATGCTTTTCCCTGGTCATAGTCTCTGTGTCCAGCCTTCTTGTCCAATTTGGTCCACAAAGCTTTAGCACTCCAATAATTGAGAGACGACTTGAGCTTGTGATAGAAATGGATCTGGCCAGTGTGTTCCAGATTCAGATAACTGCACAGCTCTTCAAATCTGCTCAAGACCTCTTTGCACTGCTTGGCATGCAGAAAGGCGTCAAAGAGAGAATGAGACTGATTTGGTTGTTCTCCATCTTGCTGATTCATTCTCCTGGGACTTCAGGGCCAAGAATGAAGCTTGGAAAAGAAAGCAGAAGATTACAGATGCATATCAATGTTCCTGTACCTAGAAGTGATGGAAAAACTAAAGGCAAAGTACAACTCTGTTGTACAAGCCTCCATTTGTGGCTGACACTTAGGAAGAGGAATATGGAGTCCCACCACTCCTTTTCTTTTAGAAGCAGGTCTTTTTCAAGCAATGCCTCTATTTGAGCTCTAGATGTACTCAACCTTAGCATAAGGTGTTGAGGATACTGGAGTATTCTGCCATTATACATGTTTAAGATTCTTCAGAGTTGATCAGTAGCCAAAAGAAGAGACATAATAAACCAAACCCAGAAAAGCTCATATTATTCACAGCTGTTCTATAGCAGATGCCAATTATTTTCATAATGAGAGAAAAACCAACCATGACTGTCAAAATTGATTCAAATGAAGGCCCTTCACTCTTTTCTGCTGAGAATCATTCTTAGTTGGGGTGGATTGTTTTGTTTTGGTTTTTTTGGCTCCACACATTAATACGTTAGTGCAATTTAGAACAATTTTTATTACTGTTAGTTGTACATTATCAACTGAATCTAAAAGATATGACAATCTAAGAGATGTGTGAAACATTTCATCTTTGAATTGTTTCAAGTTCCAAATGTCCTCTTTCTGTGTGTGAAACAGATGTTTAAGTGCAAAACAAGCCATTTTGAAAATGTTTTGAGCTTGAAATACTTCCCAAAATGTTCCACCCCTAGTTCAGGAGGCTTTGGAGCTCAAAGCAAAGTTTTTCTAGTCTAAAAGTGTTCAGATTCAAACTATCTGTTTAATGCCATCTAGTGAAGCAAATTCTAACCATAGAACTTCTGATATAGGCTTACTGTCTTAACTACCAGGTTATTGACATCAGTGTCAAGCTCAAACAAGCCATCGGAATTATTATAATATGGAGGGAGTTAAACATGGCGCAAGATGATGAATTATCATCATCTAAGCGAAGACACAGAACCATACCACATCCTCAATAACTAATGTTTCTGTGCTTTATTTTTCCTAATTAGAACCATGAAGAAGGGAAGGCTGATTTTAGTTTAAATGTACAGAGGTAAAAAGTTAACTTTTTATCCTTTTATTGTTTCACAAATCCGAGTTGTCTATTTCACAGCTGAAGTTTGTTTCACATGGGAGAAAAATACAGAAACCAAACCCCCCTCCTAGCTTACAATATTTCTCTGATCAAATTAGCAATCATCTTTTTTACAGCAGGGCAAGTAACTTAGAAGGAGGCTTTCTCCAAACAGGAATAGCGTGACATGTTCCTTCCCACACATTATCTAGGAATCATGTACAAAGGGTGTACATTTCAGTCATGTTTTTTCCTTTTTCAGTCTTGGTTAATGACTGCAATAATTTGCACAATTTGTAAAAATTGCTGCTTACTGTCAAAACTACTCATACAGTTCTGATTCTGAATTGGAATTACCAATGACCACATTCGTGACTTCCGTCCCACTTCTTCATTCTCTGTCTTCCTACACAACTCCGAAGTGAATAGCCACAAAACATTTCTCTTCCCACCCCACTTAGAAGTTCTGACATCTAAGTCTGTTTTAGATATTTTCTTTTGGAAAAGCTTAAGTTTTTGTGCAAATTTCAGTATTATATAATACTAAAGACTGTTTTAAAATAAACAGATATAGGAGCTAGCTGCTAGATCTGACAAAACCAAGTGCCATTCATCCCATTTCTATTCCAGGAGCATTTTCACAGACTCAGTACTCCATACACTATGTCGGAAATTCATACTTTCTGCTTTGTTTTCCAACATGATACAGACCATCACTTGATAGCAAAGTGTTATAATTCTGCAAGAAAAATACACTATTAAAGGAACACTTTAACTTTTTAGAACATCATAGACCTTAGGATGGTATTTCTCAACTAAAGTCATCTGTACTGAAAGGCAGGTTTTGACGGGAAAATGCTTAACCACTTTTCTTCAAGAAATTCAGTGTTTCACTGCTGTCACTTGAGCAGAGATAAAGGTTTTTCTTTTTTTAAAAAAATCACATTGCATGCATAAATTAGCTCATTGGTTCATGGAAAGTTTCTGCTGTCACCCATCAGCTGCTTCTGAAAGGCTGTGGTTGACCCAGAAAATTAACACAGTATTTTTTTGCATTTCATTTCATTTCATTGCCTTGACTTGTTTACAATTTCATTCCTCCACATATGTGTTTATGCAGCCTCAACTCAGTTTAACGCATCGGTGATTTTATGAAACTGCTCACAAAAATCTATGGCGCATTACAAAAGTTTTTATAGTAATTCTTAAAGTGATAAGATTCTTTATGATTTTGATATAAAATAACAGTGGTTTATTTATTTAAAATTGATATTCAAAATTTCTGTCTAGGATAAGCCAGCCTACACTGTTATCAACTAGAATGAGTAATTTTTTCTCCCTACCTACTACTCCAGACAATACCCTGTAATCACAGGTACAGTTAAGATCTCTTCCGTCTTCCACGCAGGAGTCATGTGAGGCAGAAAACTATTTGGGTGCATCTGAAGTGTAAATTATACAAACATGTAACAAAAGGAACCAAGACCACAAAACTGATTAACTGCTGGATCCAAACTAGGAGTCAAAAAGATGTGAGGATCCAATGTTCTTGCACTTCTTGAAGTTTTTTTTAAAAGTATCCTCTGTTGCTGTTTGCAGCTAGGTTGACTTTTACTACATATACTCTGTTTACAAAGCTTTTCAGCAGGAAAGAGTTGTTAGTATAAGCATTCTACTGAGATATAGCATGACGTGGTCAACATAGCATGTGACCTGAGCTTGAAGCAAAATCCTTTGGCAGTGATGAGAATTTTTCTCCCTGGGAAAGAAATCTGTTTCCAAATGGAAAAATTACAAAATCAGATGAGACATTTATGATTAACCAATTCCACCATGAAATTATTTATGAAATATCCTAAACAATCAGTCACCCTCCTGAGTCAAGGAAGGGAAGTTTCTGACTAGCTATATGTTTGTTTAATAGATATTAAAGCTCCATAGCACTAGAGGGCTTTATATAGCTATTGTTTACATTTATTGTACTCTATCTATTCAACTGATTCATTAATCAAAGGTCCAGTTGGAAGTAGGGACTCTAGAGGTAGCTGTGGGAAGCAACCTGACTTGAGAACAACCTCCTGCTCAATACTGCATTGAAGAGAGAATGCCATGCTACCATGATGTCATCTTTCTCTAATCATTATTAATTAAATTCCCTATTACCCTAGACCACTTATATTTCCATTGGCTCCTTTATCTGACTTTGTTTTGGAATTATAGGTACTTAACATCTGTGAAAACAACATCTCTATGATTTGATCATTCCAATTATTGAGAAACTGTCATCATATCCTCACCATATGCATTCTTATTTTTTGTCTGTATTTTTTTTCACAAGTGATTCTGGAAGGTCTACCAACCCCAGATAGCAGAGACAGTGCTTGCAATTTCTCACTGAGTACAACTCAGAGAGCTTGTAAACTAGATCACCAGATCCAGAGACATACACATGCAGATTTTCCCAAACAATACAGGCTTTTAAAGAAACAGCACCCTGAATTAATTATGTAATCGTCTTGATCTAAAGATGACTTGCCACCAAAGTTCTTGGCTGGTATACAAAATGCTAAATATCTAAAAAGAAATCAAAAGACATAAAACATAAATATTGCAAATCTAATTAAAATAAAAGTTATTTTATCACTTTGGGAAGAGGCTTAATTAAACCTTTTAAAATGGGAAAAAAACAACAATGTAGCCCAACTGAAAATGATATTTTACAAACTTTATGTCTCATTTGGAAAGTAGAAGAATGGCATTAAATGGCAGATCAGTCAAATTGGGCTATGGTGGCTACTATACATAACAACCCAGAATATGAAGATTATCAAGCAATCCTTCCAGAGCAAGTTGAAAACCATTAATTGAACTGGACAAACCATCCCCTCGCCCCTCCTGTTCAACATTTATGTAAAGCCGCTGGGTGAGATCATCCGTGGCTTTGGGGTGGAATTCCACCAGTACGCAGATGATATTCAGCTGTACATCTCCACCCCAGGCCACCCCAACGATGCCCTTGAAGTGATGTCCCAGTGCCTGGAGGCCGTGCGGGCCTGGATGGGGAGGAACAGGCTTCGTCTCAACCCTTCCAAGACCGAGTGGCTGTGGCTTCCGGCGTCCCGATATAACCAGCTGGTGCCATCGCTGGTTATTGGGGGTGAATCATTGGCCCCCACGGAGAGGGCTCGCAATTTGGGCATCCTCTGGATGCACGGCTGTCTTTAGAAGAGCACATGACGGCCGTGGCCAGGGGGCCTTTCTATCAGGTTCGCCTGATACGCCAATTGCGTCCCTTTCTGGATCGGGACTCCCTACGCACAGTCACTCAGGCACTCGTCATTTCCCGCCTGGACTACTGTAATGCTCTCTACATGGGGCTCCCCTTGAGGTGCATCCGGAGGCTCCAGTTGGTCCAGAATGCGGCCGCGCGGGGGATTATGGGAGCAACGGGACGCTCCCATGTGACACCTCTCCTGCGCGAGCTGCACTGGCTTCCTGTGGTCTTCCGGGTGCGCTTCAAGGTGTTGGTGACCACCTTTAAAGCGCTCCATGGCTTAGGGCCAGGGTACTTACGAGATCGCCTTCTGCCGCCAATAGCCTCCCACCGGCCAGTACGTTCGTACAGAGAGGGCCTCCTTAGGGTGCCGTCCGCCAGACAATGCCGGCTGGCGACCCCCAGAGGGAGAGCCTTTTCTGTAGCGGCACCCGCCCTGTGGAATGACCTACCCCCAGAGATACGCATGATACCTGACCTCCGGGCTTTCCGACGAGCCCTGAAAACACATTTATTTCATCTAGCCGGCCTGGCTTGACCCTATTGTTTTGGTTTTAAATTATAAATTGGTTTTAACTTGGTTGTTTTAAATTGTGGGCCAAAACTATTTAATTATTTTAAATTGTTTTTTAATTTTGTATGCTCTATTTTATTTTGGCTGTTCACCGCTCTGAGTCCAGCTGGAGAAGGGCGGTATATAAATTAAATAAATAAATAAATAAATAAATAAATTCATAAACAAGAACTGTATTATTTAAACTATTGTTGTATCTGCTCAGCTCTTCTTTCATTGCCTTAACTTTCTGTCCATTAAATGCACCTTCCACATTTTGTAAAGAATGTGACCATTGAATTTCAATTTTTCTTGAAATTCAGAATTGTTATTGAGATCTTTTAAGTTAGAATGGGACAACTCGCCATGGCCAACTAGTCACAGCCATCTCATTGCAGCCACCTCACCACAGGACAACTCACCACAGCCAATTTGCCATGGGACAATTCTATGCGGGACAATTTAACATGATAAATGTTATCTGCCACTGTTTCTTCAACATTATTTCTATTTTTGTGGAAATTGACAAAAAAAAATGTCAAAGAAAGAGTGGTGGATAACATTTATTGTGTTGAGTTATTCCACGTGGAACTGTCCTGAGGCAAGTTGTCCCACAGCAAATTAATTGCGGCAAATTGTCCTGTGGCAACTTGGCCGTGGCAAGATGGCTGTGCTGTGTGAAGCCCTACTCCCAGTTTCAAACGTTAGCTCCAATTGCCCTATCTCACAAACGTGTAGGCAACTCTGTTTTACATCTGGAAAATTGCTAGAAAAATCTGAAGCAAAAGGTTTTTGCTAAGAATATATAAGAAGCTGGTGGCTGAGGTAAAGTGATAGCTCAAACTATCATTTTTGCATTAAAATCTTTATCTAGATCTTGATGGGAGATCAGTTCCACATTGCAAAACAAATCCAATACTCCTCCCTATTCTCACTTAGAAATGTAGCATCCAAACTTGTTTACCAGGTTGTCCAAGTTTCTAAGAGTCTCATCCACAGGTTATAAACTTGTTCTTGAATTGTACTGCAAAGTATTTAAATTCCTTCAGATACGAATCTTGGATTCTGATGATCAGATTGAACATTCATATGGAAACCAGACATGATTGGATGAAGGGAATATTTTTCAGTTCTACCCAATTCCAAATGTTAGAATTTTCCGAAAGAAAAAAAAAGCAACAGTTAAATTGTAGTACTTATCTAGAGCCTCCAAAATTTACTTTCTGGATTATTATAACCCGATAAAAGTGGTTATTTGAGGAACTGCATCTCCCAGGTTATATCTACCTGTCCCGATGGGAGAGTCAGGTTACAAGTCCCATCGATGAAAGGGTGTTTTATGGAAATCTAGTTATCTAAGGAGTGGAGGAGAGAAAATAAGGAAAGAGGATGTGCCGGCATTACAAAATTACTGGATATATGCAATACAGGAATGGCCTTCCCATATTGGAAAAGTGATGAAATAGTAAGTTACCATCATTTTTTAAAAAAACTATTAATTGAGTGAGATCAACTTTTTCCTGTACATGAGAGCTGGTAACCCATCATAGAAGCTAATTACCAGTAATCTTGACATCAAGTTATTTTTTCCCATTTCTTCTGGCAGAAAATGCCTGGGTATAGCTCTGCAACTTGGATTACAAAGAGCATGCAGGAGTGATAGAGATGACATCCAGAGCACTGATGCAGAAAGTCAAGAAGTGAATTTGACTGAGCATAAGTACATGCCCTTGTGTGTGATAAGAGAGGTGAAACACCACTATTTCTTTTCTCTTATTGCCTCAACATGTTATGGCCTTGCTTCAGGAAGTCAATTTCCTGTTTGGAAAGAACCAACGTCAAGGACTCTAGCCCAAATGATGTAATCAATTGCAAGACTTTGCTGAGAGTCATCTAGATTGGTTTAAGTCTTGACTCCACATAGGCAGGATCCAGGATGATGATAACATCTTGCTTGGTTACCTGGGATTCCTTTTGCCCTCTGATCATCAGTTAACTGGCCAGGGTACTCTCTCAGGTATCCTTTGCCACCTGCAGACCGAATCCCTGCCCCTCTTGCTTTTAAGTGGGAGGCAATTCTCTGGATCTGGTAAACATATTGACACTTCATTGTGGAAGGACATGCTACTAGTGGTCTTGAAAGAGGCTCTGGTAAACCCCCTTCCTTAAGCCCTCTTTGGATATGGAGATACTAGACAATTATCATCTGGTCTCCAAATTTCCGTTTTGGGGAAAGGTGAGGCAGTGATGGGGAAGCAGCCATGGAGTACCTTAGACGAAAAGGGTAACCATGATTGTCTAGAATCAAGATTCAGGACTGGATGTAGAAGAAATGGCATTGGTTGCACTAGTAGATTACTTTTATTGGGAAATGGGGTCTCTACTCTTTTTCTGATCTCTGCATTTGATACTATTAATCACAGCATCATTCTGGACTCCCTGTAGGAGGAGGGGATTGGAGGCACCATGTTGCAGAGGTTCCACTCCATTCCTTGTAGTTGATTCCTATTTGGGGGGGGGGGGGAGACGGGCTCAGTAGCTATTTCCTTGTATGGTGCCCAAGGGTTGGTTCCCTCTATCCAAGCTAATATTTACAGAAAGGCACTGGATGGGATCTCTGGAGATTTGGTATAATCAACATGCTACTGATTGATTATGTGCCATCAAGTTATTTTCAACTCCTAGTGATCACATATATAGATTTTCTCCATGCTAATGATACCCAGCTTTATATCACTCCCCCAGACCACACTGGTGATATCACTGAAGTCCCGCTTTAGTGCCTGGAGGCTGTAAGAATCTAGATGGATGAGAAGAGGCTTAAATTGAATCTTAGTAAGGGGGAATTAAGGGACGCGGTGGCCAGTGGCTAAGATGCTGATTTTGTCGATCGAAAGGTCGGCAGTTCAGCAGTTCAAATCTCTAGTGCTGCATAACGGGGTGAGCTCCCGTTACTTGTCCCAGCTTCTGCCAACCTAGCAGTTTGAAAGCATATAAAAAATGCAAGTAGAAAAATAGGGACCACCTTTAGTGGGAAGATAACAGCTTTTCGTGCGCCTTTGGTGTTTAGTCATGCAGGCCACATGACCATGGAGACGTCTTCAGACAGCGCTGGCTCTTCGGCTTTGAAACAGAGATGAGCACTGCCCCCTAGAGTTGGGAACGACTAGCACATATGTGCGAGGGGAACCTTTACCTTTACCTTTAAGGGGGAATTACTGTTTATTCACTGGAATTTCCAGTCCAGTGATGCTTCTTTACCAGATAGCACTAGCACTGAAAAAGCCTTTGAAGATCATCCAGCAGTGATCAGCCCATCTGCTGATAGACATAGGAACACCCTGTACCAATATTGCAGTCTCTTCACTGATTGCCAGTACGACGCTTTGTCGTATCAGGAGTTAAGAGTGACTCCTTGGCGTCGAACGAACCAACCTCAGAACCCTTTATCTATAAACCTTTTAACAGGTAGTTCTCGACTTATAACTATTCATTTGGTGGCCATTTGAAGTTACAACGGCACTGAAAAAAAGGACATGGTCGCCTTTTGCGACCTTCTGACAAGCCAAGTCAATGAGAAAGTCAAATTCAGTTAACAACTGTGTTAATAAAGATTGTAAAATGGGGCAAAACTCACTGAACAACGGTCTTGCTTAGCAACAGAAATTTTGGGGTCAACTGTGGTCACAAGTCGAGGAATACCTGTGCTCTCAAAATAAATTACGGATAACCATTGAAGGAAACAAAAATGCTTCCATTTGTCCCAAATTCTATCCAGGAGAACTTCAGGGCAGAAATTCAAGTTTCTGATCTTTTTCCTCATATTTTCTTCAAGTATCATTCCTTATCATCATTAGATCATGGATACTGAGCCTTCACTGAGTTTCCTCTTCATTTATCCAGTGATGACGGCACAGATACAAGATCACCAGGAGTTTTTCCTTCCTACACTCTCTCAGAGTACAAACAAGAAAGGAGAGAGATCAAGGCACAGCCAACACTTCTAGTTTACTTGGAGGGAAGTTAAGTTTAGAAATAAACTTAAACTGCAGCACAGATACATTAATCAGACTGTTGAAACCCTACATACAAAAAAAAATCAAGTTAATCTAGAATGCAACTTTTACAACAATTGGCTCAACTTAATACCTTCCCAATACATTGCTATCCAGATATACAAAATTTCAAGTTAGCACAGAAGTTATAATCTCAATACAACCCAATGCAGTTTTAGAAATCTGTTGCCTTATCAAAGCTTATAAGATAGAAGGCAATGCTTCCCATAACCTTCGTTTTTCTGTAGAAGATCCCGAAGGGCAATACACCAAAAAAAGAATTCATACGATCATTCACTTGGTCCTAATGCTATCAATTTGGCCAGGTGTGATTTCAAGTGAGTTCAAGGGATCTGAGCTTTACCCTTTGCATTGCAACTGGCCATATCAAGGACTCGGCAGAGTCCTTTAATTGAACTTAATTGTTTTTCCATAACACTTCCGGGAAAATCTAACACCAGTTAGTAGGTTCAGACTGTGAAGCAAGACCTGCTGTAAGCCTTGCAGCCTTGTCTTTTGACATCACCCTTTAGCTGCAGTATTAAAAAGTGTGCACTTGCCAAGATGGTTAAGTGGGAGCTGGAGACAGACAGACAGACACACACACACACACACACACACCCAAAACACACACACACACACACACCCCCCAGTTTATGAAGAAGCAGAAATGCCCATACTAGATGGGGGATGATAACTTTAAATCCAACTAGCTTCAGGAAGGTGACAATAGGGATTATGCCCTTATGACCAAGTCTCTTTCCTTCTGAGGTTATTTACAAGAGCAGCAGATGAAAGATAAGCTTCATCTCAGTTCAGTATCTAAGTTTCCAGAGCCCAAGAGGAAGGAAGTATATGTGCCAACTTTCTTAAGCTTTTGCTGCCAAAGGGTGCAGAAGGTGTTGCTGCTCACTGATCAGGTTCATTACAAGGCAAAGTGTATTTTCTCAGCTTGGCATATCAAATAAAACCAGTCATGGATTTGCAAATACTGGCTTTTGCCTTAGTATATCATGTCAATCGGTGCACTTAGTGTATTCACTAAATCATGGTTAAACAGACCATAATTTACATAGCTTAGCCTAACCCCTGCTAATGTTAATTCAGAAACAAATGATATACAGGTTGTCCTCGACTTACGACTACAATTGAGCCCAAAATTTATGTCGCTAGGTGAGAAATTTGTTAAGTGAGTTTTGCCCCATTTTATGACTTTTCTCACCACATTTGTTAAGTGAATCACTGCAGTTCTTAAATTAGTCACAAAGATGTTAAGTGACTCTGGTTTTCCCAGTGACTTTTTCAGAAACTTGCAAAAGGGGATCACATGACACTGCAACGGTCATAAACATGAGTCAGTTGTCAAGCATCCAAATGTAAATCATATGACCGTCGAGACGCTGCAACGGTCATAAGTATGGAAAATGGTCATAAGTTACTTTTTTCAGAATTGTGGTAACTTCGAACGGTCACTAAATGAACTGTTGTAAGTCGAGAACTATCCGTAGTGCAAAGAAGGCAGGACCAACAAATGAATAAATCTGGAAATACATCTTTTCTCTCTCATTGTCTAGCTTTACTGAAAATTGAGCATTGTGAGCCAATTGTTTGTGTTATAAGACAGGCAGCCAAATCTTTAAAATAAAATGTAAAAATGAAATGATTTTTTTTAAAAAAGGCTCTCTGTTGAAAGCTGTTAACAGGATTTAGTGCCTTGATTATCTCTGTACATTGAGGACAGAAAGTCACATTTCTCCAGGCATAGAGATTCAGCAGCAGTGTCAAAGTCTCTACCAGAATTTTTGTGCCAGATCCAAATGCTTACAAGAATTGGCCAACGGTCGAAGGCAAGCGTAAATTGGCAAAGTGAAGATCTGCCAAGGTTGAAGCCAGGTTTTATTACTCTAGATAATAAAAAGCTTGAAGAGAAGGGTGTTTATAGCTGTCCAGAGAGTCAACGATTCTACAATCAATTACTGTAGTAATGACAAAGGAGGAAATACATGAGAAGTCAGACCCGCAGATCTAACTTCTCTTTAAAACCAGTGTTGGCCAACTCTTCCCATCCTTACTAGACAGGAGGGCTCGTAACCTGCTAATAAAACAGAACATCAAGTCGTTTTTCTGCTTCTGCTGAATCAAAAATACTGCTATAACAGAAAACGCCCGGGTGCGATCACAAGTCCCAAGTCTGTGCTTTATCAACCAGCAGCGATCCGTCCCCACCCACGAATTTAGTAAGAAGAGGGAGAGGGGAGTCCTCTACGCCCACAAAGTCCTTCATCTTTAATTCAACTCTTAGAACCCTTCCAAGTCCTTTAGGTTCCCCTCCTCGTGGCCAACCTCCCTTGCCTTGGAAGGAAAACGGTCTGCCCCTGCCTTTCTTTGTTTTGGTGTGGGAAGACGAAGAGGTGGGTGGGGGGGGGGGGGGGAGAGAGAGAAGAGCCAAGCACTCTGCATATGCTTAGCGATACCCTGTTTTTATTGCCGATTCACATTCCAGGCTACCCCCCAACTCCCACGTCCAGACCTACCCGCGGTCGTTGCGGCGAGGCAGAAGCGCAACAAAGACGCGGCCCTTCCTCGCCAGACGGGGTGCGTGGGGGGGAAAACGACGGAAAAGCCCCTCTTCTTCCCGCCGGTTCTTCTTTGCGAGCTGGGAGTAGCGCCGGGCGCTGCTTCTTCCGCCGCCGGGACTCGGCTGAGAGGAGCTGCTGGGCGGGAGGCTGTTCGGGGAGCCCCCGCGCAGCCGAGGTGCCCCTTGCCCTTCTGGGGCAGGGAAAGGGAAGGGGGAAAAAAAAAGGAGCGGTTCCCTCCGCAAGAAACAGACGGAAGGAGAGCATCGGGCAAGGACTGAGAGAGGACGGGAGCCACATCGCCGCGAAGGCGGAGCTTCCCGACCGGCCGGGCGTTTCAAAAGTCCCTGAGCGACGTGGGCTGGACGTCCCTGAGAGCTTATTGGTGTCGTGGGTCGGAGTGGGTTTATCGCGCGCTCTCGCGGAGCGGACTCAAGAACCCTTTTTTGGGGGGTTGCCCCGCTTTTAACGACGATAGAGTGGTTGGAAGGGGGGGAGAAGTGAGGAGAGGGACTTGCCTGTGTCACGCCTCCCAGAAAAACGTGTTTCGGTGCTTAAAAGAAACCGAGAAGAGGGATTGTGAGAAGAGAGACTGTCAGGATGTGTAAGATTAATGTTTCAGTTTTGGACACAGATATTCTTCAAATTTCATTGAAGGAGGCGGCTCAGTCCTTGGCTCAAAAAACAGCGCTTGAAAAACATTGTGCAGAAAATTGCATATGTTAGGTGAAATTATTATAGTAGAAAAGTAATAAAAAGTGCATATGAAAATAACGGCAAGAGAGAGAGAGAGAGAGAGAGAGAGAGAGACCTAGAAATCGCTACTACAGTATTCATTTTAACTAATCGATTAAAGTATAACTCCAAGACTTAAGAGAATATTTCAGGTTTCCTCCTTCCTTCAATACAGTATATTGAAAACTAAAAGGAGAGGGGCGGAAAAATGCACGGGCAGAAAAGATATTTTAACTTCAGAAGTTGTGGGAGCTTCAACGCTGGAAGATTTCAAGAAGAGACTGGACTGCCATCTGTCAGAAATGGTGTAGGGGGTGGGATGGGGGTTGGACTAGATGACCTACAAGGTCCCTTCCAACTCTGTTATTTTGTTCTGTTCTACATACTGAAGTGGGGAAGGGGGGTATTCAAATGAACATTCGCCTCCCTCTTCCCCAGTTTCTCAAATTTCTTAGAAAACTCTCCGGATTTGCATTTCTGACTTGAGAAAAAGAAATGAGATCTTCCTCTTTTGAGTAAGATTAATCCGTTTAACCGGTTTATAGTTTAGTTTTACCGGGCTCCATCTGGAGATCTGTAAGGGAAAAAGATGAAGTATAAACGGGGGGGAAAAAGAAGTGGTTTTAACGAACCGATCATGTGTGGAACAAATAATAAACAGTTGCACTTCCTGCTTGTGCAGAGTGACAAAATGCAACCACACTTTCCTCTTCGTTGCCCAATACTGAGAACGGAGCAATAGATATTACAAACTTATTTCCTGTACATGTGAAACCTTCTGCAGGCACTGTTAGAACTTGATAGATCCTTGGTGCTCTCTGGGTTTGTTTTTCTTGCAGACGTTTCATTACTCGAACTAGGTAGTATCATCAGTGCTAGTCACTGTTAGTATTTAGGTCCCATTTTGATGCAAGGCACTGACATCATTTTTCCTCAAAAAGAATTAAGGCACTAGCCAGAAATAGTTCAGCTTAATCTTAGAATGCATGTGGTCATTGTGATGAGTTGCAGTACAATACAGGAAATTCAAAATCAATATAATGAAGAGAAAAAAAGAGGAAAGCAGAATTTGTTCGCATCTTTACTATCATAAGAAACAACATTCCTTTTTTTTTATTTTTAGCCTCAAGCACTTTCAGAAAAAGCAAAAATATTTCATCCAGCACAATTAATCTTTGGAATTCACTATTTCAAGGCAGAGGTGATCACCACTATGTTCAATGGCTTTAGAAGAGGACTTGATAAATGAAATGATATCAGTGTTGGAGATTCAATATTACCTCTGTGTTGGGGTGCAGCATGCTTTGACATATTTTTGTGTCCATAATTTTCAGTGTCCTTTCTGATAAAATTTTGTAATACGATGGTAAGCAATATAACACCATAAAATAAATGTTAACAATAATTTAATTTTGGAGAAATGTAATAGTTTCTATGTAGTTTCTTAGTAAGTTAAACAGTCCTCCAGAAGAGCTCTGTTTTGACTCATTTCTGGAAACTCAACAGGTTTGGGACATGTCCTATCCTCTTTGGAGGACTTTTCCATTAAATAAGCCAAAAAGGAAACACCTCTTCCTAACCTCAGCAACCACCCCCCACCCCCCCAATTTCATGACATGGCTTTACCAACAATTTCCCCCATGTAGTGCATAACAAATAAATTGATTTTGGTTTAAGAAGATGGTCTGAAGGTGCCTTACTTCCTAGGCATATAAGGGTTTATAGATTATAGCCAGCCCTTTAAGTCGCACCCAAGATCCTAATGGCAATCAGCACAGGAACAAAAATAGAGATGTAATATGTTTGCAGTGTCTAGTTCTCTCTAGCAAACAAAAATGATGTACTAACTATATTTCCAGAGTGGTCTTTAAAAACAGAACCTTTTAGAGTACATTACTGTAGTTCAATCAAATAGTCCTAAAAGCAAAGCTGATTGTTGATGGGGTCTTTTGCTCCAGGTAGGGTTTCAACTAGCACATCTGCAGGCATGTTCCAAGTTATGAATCTGCTTCCCCAGCTACCACTTTGAGAGACGTTAGGGGAATCGACCAAGAACCTCAATGGGCAGATAGCAGTTCTGTCTTGGGTTTAGCTTCAAGAAATTTCTTCCAGCCCAAATGGCTTCTACAGATTGGAACAG
This sequence comes from Ptyas mucosa, assembly GCA_012654045.1. NCBI lineage: Eukaryota > Metazoa > Chordata > Lepidosauria > Squamata > Colubridae > Ptyas > Ptyas mucosa. The sequence goes on from WNWU01000004.1 coordinate 15,337,639, forward strand.
GACTTCAGTTATATATGTTTCCATCTCATATTTGCATGTACCAAAAGATTATAGTCTTCCATTCTTATATTCTCCTAATTCTTGGAGACCACATTTAAACAACAGCATTTATCACATCGGATTTAGTAGTTTTGACATTACAGGAGAGGAAGGGGTTTGAGAGTTGTATATTTTTGCTTCTGTCTTTTTTTTATAACGCATCACACTTGTAAGAAGGATGAAAGCCACCATTTTCTTAGCAGCAATCAGCAGAAGTCAGGTTTTCCAAGCCTGATACTCTCTAGTCATGCTGGGACAATTCCTAATATTTGCAGAGGCCACATAAGTTGTTTATATCTCAACACATCTGGAGGCAGGTTCAGCCACAATCGGAACAAAATACACCATCGTTTATTCTAACTGCCTTGACTTTTTGTTTTGTAATAAAAATAAAAATGGTCAATCTGGATTCCAACCAGGCTTAGAAATAGCTGTATTTTAGGAGCATGCTATTAACATTAACATTTTCAACATAACCTATAGGAGACAGAGCACCTCCAAACCCAGTGTTTAGTTCCAGTTCCGGAAAGTGTGTTTGGTTTACAGGTGATATATCAGTCAGTACCTCTGATAAGCTTTGTTGACTCTCAGCGATTTTTCATCATCTTTTATTTGCATCCATTCTTCAGGTAAATAAGACATAATTCCAAATTCTTAACAGCATAAATGTAATGGCATTAGTCAAATGGGAAGGGCACCCATTCTCAGTCCCACCCTGTTACATTCAGGGTTTTCTCAGGTGAGACAAAACTCTCTGCCACTCTTGAAATCCAATCCTTTGCATGTATCTTTGCTTCAGTCTCATGCAGTTTTCCAAATATGAAAGGGTTATAGCCTTTGGTTTGCAAATAATGAAACAGAAGGACTAGGGGTGACATGATAGCAGTGTTCCAATATCTTAGGAGCTGCCACAAAGAAGAAGGAGTCAAGCTATTCTCCAAAGCACCTGAGGGTAGGACAAGAAGCAATGGGTGGAAACTAATCAACGAGAGAAGCAACATAGAACTAAGGAGAAATTTCCTGACAGTTAGAACAATTAATAAATGGAACAACTTGCCTCCAGAAGTTGTGAATGCTCCAACACTGGAAATTTTTAAGAAAATGTTGGATAACGAATTGTCTGAAGTGGTGTAGGGTTTCCTGCCTAAGCAGGGGGTTGGACTAGAAGACCTCCAAGGTCCCTTCCAACTCTGTTATTCTATTCTATTCAGTTTATTTTTCTTCTTCTCAAATATTGTTACTGCAATTATGTTCTGGGCGAGCCTCATTGCCACTCATTAGTGGGAAGGAATGTTGCTCGGCACATTTCCCCATCTGTGACTTTGATAAGTATCACTCCCATATTGAGGTTCCATTTCAAAGATTGTTTTAATCCTAGGACTGTATTGTATGCAATTACATATTTCTACCATCTTGAAGATGAAAAACTCTCTATTAAAAACCTAAGAACATTGTCTTTTTAGGCAATGACAATTATTCATATTATATATGAATATATTAATAAAGAGCTGTAAGCATTACTCCATTACAGGGGTGAAATGCTCCCGGTTCGGACCTGATCACCTGATCCAGTAGCGATGGCGGCGGGTGGTTCGGAGAACCGGTAGCAAAAATCCCTGTCCCCACCCCCACCATGCCCAGCTGAACCGCAAGATCATCAGAGGCTATTTTTTTTAACTTTTAAAAGCATTTTTTCTACAACCTCTTCCGAAGAAAAAATGCTTTTAAAAGTTTTTTAAAAAAGCCTCTGATGATCGCACGGCTCAGCTGGTATCGTCAGAGGCTTTTCAAAGCATTTTTTTCTGCAATCTCTTGACCGAAGAGGTGGTAAAAAATGCTTTGAAAAGTCTCTGACAATCCCAGCTGAGTTGCCTGATCGGCAGAGGCTTTTCAAAGCATTTTTTTAAAAGCCTCTCTGACGATCCCAGCTGAGTTGCTTGATTGGCAGAGAGGCATTTTTTTAAAGAGCCTCTCTGACAATCCCAGCTGAGTTGCCTGATCGGCAGAGGCTTTTCAAAGCATTAGAAAAAATGCTGAGAAAAGTTTTTAAAAAAAAGTTGGCCATGCCCACCCAGTCACATTACACCCCCCCAAGCCACGCCCACAGAACCAGTAATAACAAATTTTACATTTCACCCCTGCCCCATTATTATAGTATCTCTTGAGCTGTGGTGGCGCAGTGGTTAAAATGCAGTACTGCAGGCTACTTCTGCTGATTGCCAGCTGCCTGCAATTTGGCAGTTCGATTCTCACCAGCTCAAAGTTGATTTGGCCTTCTATCCTTCTGAGATCAGTAAAATGAGGAACCAGACGGTTGGGGGCAATACGCTGACTCTGTAAAACTGCTTAGAGGGGGCTGCAAAGCACTGTGAAGTGGTATATAAGTCTAAGTGCTATTGCTATTGCTTAGCAAAGATATTATATTTACCGAGCTAAAACCATATCACCTTCAGAAGAGTTCATACTTGCATTCATTAAAATACGTAACTATTTGTGAGGTTTTCCAGGACATTTCAGCAGGGTGGGACCATATCTTGGGGCTTGGTCGGACTGAATAGGACTATGTCTCAGGCCCTTAGGGCACAGTGATTACAAACAGACATTCATATTGTTTTCCTTTTTTATTTTTCCATAAGTCTGATGATGCAAAGTTATGTGCCTTCTGTGTCTAACAATCAGAGGCTGTAAATGAACATTGCTTCTGCAGCTCCAAGATCCAGATTAGAACAAGGCAAGCAATCCCCAAGACAAACATCCATAATGAAACCCAGTAGTATATGGGTATAGAAAACCAGGCTCTGCAAATCTCCAATTTAGATTTTTTGACCCTGCCAAGAATACATTTTAAAACAGTCATTTAGTGCAACTAAATATTAAAGCTGCTATCTTATCTCAAAATGAAAGTTCAGATCTGTAGCTCAACCCCCAAAATATATTCATATGTGGAGTTCTTGGTGATCTCTGAGCTTGGCTGTTTGCTGGCAGATATTTCATTACCCAACTAGCTAATATTATCAGTGCTACTGAGTTTGGGGTTTGCTTCCTGTTTATATATAGTAGCTTGCCCTGCCAATGTTGATTGGGGTGGGGGGAGGTTTGGTTTTCTCCTTGGTAGTTCCTTGATTAGGGTATTGGTTTGTGTTTGATATTCATCCCTGATAATATGGGTGATAGCTGCTGAAGAGGATCTTCCTTCCTTCCTTCCTTCCTTCCTTCCTTCCTTCCTTCCTTCCTTCCTTCCTTCCTTCCTTCTTGAATGGAATGCAAATATAATTTATTTTTATAGGTCTATTGGTAGTTGATTTGTCTGAATGCCAGGCTTGCAGGAATTCCTTAGCATTTTTGGATTTAACTTGGTCTAGGATGCTCACAGTTGAAGCTTTAGTTGAGTATATGGTTGACCATTTTTGTGACATTAAGGAGTTTTCATGATGTCTTTTAAATGTTAGTTGGTGTTCATGGATGCACTCTGCTAGTCTTCTGCCCATCCGTCATACATAGTGGCTGTTAGAGTCCTATATTCTATGTTAAATTATCAAAAAAAAATCTATAAATTTTAGGAATTCTTGGAAGTTCGACATTCAGACAAATCAGCTGTCAATAGGCACCTAGAAATAATCTATATTTGCATATCAAAAGACACAACAAAAAGCTAAGAAGGTTAAAAAAAGAGACCAGAACACATCCCCTCCAGTAACCAAAACTCAAATAAGCAGGGATTAACACCAGACAAACAAGCATAAAATGATACTCTAATGAAAGAATTACCAAGAAGAAAACCACATGCTGTCCAACACTGGTAGGGCAAGCTACTGTATATAAACAGGAAGCAAACCCCACACTTACTACTACTGATTATGTATCTAGTTGGATAAATGAAATGTCTGCAAGCAAACATCAAAAGCTCAGGGAACACCAAGGACTCCACAGTGAAAGCCTGAGCTACATATATTCTCTTCTATTGGATACTCATATGCACTTCCCAGATATATAGACTCTAGCTCCATTATTATTGGACGTGAATGCAAAGTAAAATATTATACCTACGAAACTCAAGTTCTGTATCTCTTAGAAGAAATAAAAAATTACACAACAATCCATACATTGCTTAATTCCATATTTGTACTTTTTCTATTTACTTTTTTTTTGTAGCCATAAGGGCAAGAATCGTGGTTTTAAAATATAAAACAAGGATATTCTCAGCAAGTAAAACCCTGTACCCGATCCCAATTTCCTTGTTACATAGAAGCATAAGTGGATTCTGCTGAATCAGATGAGTACTTTAGTTCAGCATCCTACAGGAACCACTCAGATGTCTCAGAGAAGGTTACAAGTAGGACATGGACAACACTTGCTTCCTGGCACTCATTGGCCATGTGTTGCCATCATGACTACTACAATAAACATTGATGGACCTACTGTTTGTAACTTCACCCATGTTCTTCCCTTCATTCCTACTTTAAACCCATCTGAGCTAGTATCTATTCTCACCATGGCAAACCTTCAAAATCCTTGCTAAGAGGCCACCACAAGTGATAAGAATAAAAGACAATATTCACTCACAGCAGAGCATTTTCTTCCAATTCTTCACATTTCTTGTTTGTCTCTTCAATACTCAATCCTTCATTGAGATTTTCTAGACTTTTGCTAGTGTGGCTTCTATTCCTAAGTTCTGAATCTCTCCTGAGAAAGACAAGAGCAGGCATCCTTTATTGTCAGCTCCAA
>WNWU01000004.1:15347402-15382237 GCA_012654045.1 Ptyas mucosa
TAAAGTTGCCAAGGTTGGAGACCCCTGCTCTAAGATGTACACAGGACAGGATATATCTATGCTTTGAAAATGATTTGGTACACCTTAATTGCTAGATTAACATTTTTCTGACAAAGAATCTGTCAGAGAAGTCAACTCAATAGGGAAATGATTTTGGACCAGAATTATAAATTACACAGGCGTCTGCCGCATCTGAAATGTGGGTTTCTTTAAGATAAAGTCTTTTTTCCTCGGACTGAAATTCTTAATATTTTAGGCTTTATGTTGTGTGGAGGATTGCTATTGACATATGATTTCAATTTTTATGGTTGGTAGGTTTGAAAATGAAAACGGACCCTGTGCTTGTGGGAATATGCTAGGACAGTGATGGCTAACCTTTTTGTCATCGCGTGCCAAAAGTGGGGGGAGCATGGGGGGGTCATGGGTGCGGGTGCCCACATCCATAATTCAATGCACCCCACCCTCCCACACATGCGCACGTGACCCCCCACACTTCCCCCTGCTTTTGGCACGCAATGACACGGTGGGCCTGGTAGTCCTGTTTTACCCCCTCCCCAGGCTCTAGGGGCTTTCTAGGAGCCTGTGAGGGGAAAAACAGCCTTCCCCATCCCCCCGGAGACCTTCCGGAGGTCGGAAACAGCCAGTTTCCCAACTTCCAGTGGGACTGGGAGGCCTGAAAATCAGTTGGCTGGTGCGCACTGGAGCTGAGCTAGGGCAACACTCGCGTGCCCACCAATATGGCTCCGCATGCCACCTGTGGCACCCGTGCCATAGGTTCGCCATCACAGTGCTAGGAAGAAGAAGAAGTAGGTTTGAAAATGATACAGTATATTCAGTTACTTGAAGAAATTAACAAAATATTGAGTCGTTAATGTTTTATTCTTCCTTTTTGCCTCTCCATTTCCTGTTTGCTCCTCTATTTCTCTTTAAAATGATTAATAAAATGTATCTAATAGACAATAATTGGAGGTGCTTCAGAATGTAAGGAATCATGCAGTAGCTTTAAAGTAGCTGCATCCTTTTTCAACTGCCTTAATAAATAATGTCTTTTATGAGACTCTACATACAGCTAAATTGGTGTAGTGGAAAGCATCAGGCTAGAAACTGGGAGACGGTGAGTTCTAGTCCTGCTTTAAGCACAAACTCAACTGGATGACTTTAGGCCAGTCATTCTCCCTCAACCCTAGGAAGGAAGCAATGATAAACCCACTTCTGAAAAATCTTGACAAGGAAACTGCAGGGACTTGTACAGGCAGTTTCCGAAAATCAGACTCAATGGAATGAAAGGGGGGGGGGGGAAGTATCTACATCATTTTTCAGGCTAATGCAGAAAATCTTTTTAAAAGATGTATGCTTTTAAAAAAGCTTTACTTCCACTTCCAAAGATCTCTTTTGGTTAATCTTTGAAGGCCTAATTAAAGGCCTTCATACTGAAAGTATTTTACCCATGGCCAAAAATAAGCATGCAACAAACCCACATCTCCATTTACTTACAGGGAGCTCGTGCATTATAGTGGGAAAAGTACTGGACAAGATATGGGAGTTCACAAGCTGACTTGGCTCCCAGTCTCCCAGTCCAACCTATATCAGGTGAGGGCCAAACTAAAAAGAGAGAGCTTCGGGGCCTTCTTAAGTGCTTGAGATAACAGGACCATAATTTAACAAACTTAAGATGGAAATAATTTTTATAGCTACATCTGGCAAACAAAAAGATATATTTTAAAAGGACTGGCTATCCCTCCCAAAAACCACAAAAAATCAAAAACTGGCTCAGTGTGAGGTCCTTGAGCTATATTTTCTAGCTTTGAAGCCTTGAATACAACCCTTGAAGCCTTGAATACAAAGAGTTGCAAAGAAATCAGGTAGCTTAAATTTCAGAAAAGGAAAAATCATTACGTATTTGGGGTTACATTTTTATATTAAAAAATTAATGCATATTTAGCTTTCTACCTTCATTTACTTCTTGGCCCCGAGCTGCTTCCTTCTGGACCACGTCCACCCACCCCAGCACTCATAGGCCAAACGCAGCCCATTTCTAGCAGAAAGGATGCCTGGATGATGCCTTACCCTTCTGCACAATGGCGTCTTTCTCTGATACAATGGCTGCTATTTGCTCTTTGCAGGCTTTGCTGTGAGAAGCTGGAAGGGCTTGGATGCAGGATCAGGTGATTCTCTGCAGGGTCTTCTTGGGAGAAATGGGACTGTCTGGGGTGGGAAAACAAAGAGAAACCATCACACCGAAGCTTAGTCAAGCCAAGCCAAAACAGTTCTCAGTGAGCGAAGGTTCTTGTGTTAGATGATCCCTACCTTTGTGGACTTTCATCTTTGTCTATTGATAGCTTAACCACTTCTCCCTCCAGGCCTTCCTCATTTTCAGAGCTATGGAACTGATGCAGATATAATTAGATAACAGAATAACAGAGTTAGAAAGGACCTTGGAGGTCTTCTAGTCCAACCCTCTGCTCAAGCAGGAAACCCTATACCCGTGATGGCGAACCTATGGCACGTGTGCCACAGGTGGCACGGAGAGCCATATTGGTGGACACATGAGCTCAGCTCCAGTGCACGTGTGCATGCTGGCCAGCTTATTTTTGGGCCTTCTGGGCCCCCTGGAAGTCGGCAAACAGGCCATTTCCGGCCTCCAGAGGGCCTCCAGGGGGGTGGGGAAGGCTGTTTTCGCCCTCCCCAGGCTCCTAGAAAGGCCCTGGAGCCTGAGGAGGGTGAAAAACGGGCCTACTGGGCCCACCATGCCATCACGTGTCAAAAGCGGAGGAAGCGCGGGGGTGGGGGTCACGTGCACATGTGCGGGGGTGGGGCTCATAGAATTATGGATGTGGGCACATGCGCATGCGGCCCCCCCCATGCCCCCCCTCCGCTTTTGGCACGCGATGGCAAAAAGGTTAACCATCTCCATCCTATACCATTTCAGACAAATGATTATCTAATCTCTTCTTTAAAACCTCCAGCGTTGGAGCACCTACAACCTCTGAAGGCAAGCCAGTCCCCTGCTTAATTGTTCTCACTGTTAGGAAATTTCTCCTTAGTTCTAGGTTGCTTCTCTCCTTGATTACTTTCCATCTATTGCTTTTGAATACAAGCAGAAGTGTGGGAAAGAAGTTGTGACTGGCTTGCCATTCTGTAGTACTCCCATCCAAGTATCATCTCTTGTATGATTTAAAGCAATTTGAGCATTTTAATGTAAGTTTCTTGTCCTCATGGGACAAAGCTGGAAAATATGAGCAACTAAAAGCCATCCCCGTTCCCTATGCCAGTGGTTCTCAAAAAAATTTGTTTTGGGACCCCTTTACATTATTAAAAATGATTGAGAGCCCCAAGATCTTCGGTTTATGTGTAAAATATTTATTGATATTTGCTGTATTAGAAATTAAAACTGAGAAAATTTAGAATATTTGTTTTACTTCATGCCCTCCCCTGAAAAATTCTCAGGGGCTCCTGGGCTTCTCTAGTCCAGACTTTGATAACTACTGCCCAAGACAACCTGCTATCAGTGTTTCTCAACCTTGGTAGCTTGAAGATGGGTGGACTTCAACTCCCAGATTCTGGGAGTTGAAGTCCACCCATCTTCAAACTACCAAGGTTGAGAAACACTGTGCTAAATCAATCCTCAAGATGGAGCAGAGGAGTATGGAGCTGGCCTTTTAAGAAGCTATGCAACAGCTGTTATATAAACATGGCCCTAGCCTTGAAAGCAAGGAAGAAGTAAGAATGAAACTCAAGATTCAAGGGGTGGAAGAAAGAATCTCCACCTGGCTTTCAAGTCTCCTTTATTACACCCTGTAACAAAGTAGACTTTCAGTTGTTTTTGTGGAGTTTATTTCCTGACCTAGTTTACTTCAAAAGGTTTCCAGCATGGATGGTTCTTGGCTGAAGATCCTTTTGTTACAGAGGGGGAAACTACTTCTCCGTTGTCAATGAGATGACAGGATCAAAAAAAGGTAAAAGTGTCCCTGCAGGTTTTACTCTGTTAGTTGTAGCCGTGCTCATCTCTGTTTCTGTAAGCCATTGAGCCAATGATATCTGAAGATGATTTCAGAGTCACATGGCCCACATGACATAACAGGGATAAAACTAATAACTAAATAGAGTGGTAAGGCTACAGAAAGGGAACTGAAGCTTTCAGCATCGTATTATATTAACTTTGTGTAGGCATTCCCTGGCTTCCATGGGATACTAGGATATCAAAAGATGGCTATGGTTGCATAAGCAACCCAAGTTGCCTAAAGTTTGAACATTTCTGGCTGCTAATAGATATTTTAATATATCTGGGCTTGAGATCTAAAGAAGGATGAACCTGCCATATCTAGAATGCTGAATAAAGCCATAAGGTGCATACAGCTGTTGAGTGTCAACTGTGATTCTTGGTAGCCGGAAGGAAAAAGTAGGAACTTTACAAACACATGTTTTTTTCAATAATGGTAAACTTTAACAGAAGTCCACAAGTTGCACAGATGAAAGCAATTAATCACATAAATATAGATCCTAGGGGTGGGGGAATGAAAAAAAAACACATGAAAGGAACTAGAAAGGTGCTTCTTGTAGTTTCTTTTTTCACTGATTTGTATTACTTTTGCAGATGCTGAGGCCTTTATCTTTGAGTTACTTAACTAAAACAAAAACAAAAACTGACGCTACCTGAAGTTTAATAAGGTTGGGAAGAGAAAAAACTTGATAGCTACAGTTCCAATACAGGAAACCATTCTGGAACAGTGCATCACTGATCCCTTGGAATAATGAAAAGCATGCTTATCATCTAGAACAGGGGTCACCATCTGGGACCCCTTTCAGACCTCAGGGACTATTACATTCATAATTTTAAATCCCGTGGACCACTAATATGATTTGCCTAATGACTGGCTGGGTGGGCGTGGCAAGGTGGTCATGTGACTGAGTGGGCGTGGCCAACTCAATGTCACTCACATCGAGGGGCACCTTGTCAGCCTCTACTCGCTACTCCTCGCCTGCCCGCCCAGCCTTCGCCCAAAGCCCTGTACCAGGAGGCCGAAGTAGACCCCAAGTCAGAATTTCTGCCCCCTCCAACCCACACAAAAAGTCCCCGAAGGGGGAAACTCTCCGCAGCAACACAAATGTTCATTGCACCGCTCTGGCCCAGGGGCCATAATTTGAGGATCCCTGATTTAGTGCAATATAAAAAATGCAAATAAGTTTTTCTGGGGACCACCAAAATTTTCTCACGGACCACCAGTGGTCCACGGACCACCAGTTGGTGAGCGCTGATCTAGAACACAGGTGTCAAACTCGATGTGTCATGTTGCCGTCACGTGACGTATTGCGATATTTTTTCCCTTCATGGAGCTGGAGTGGCGTGGCCTGCACATGACGCATCCGGCCCTCTGGCCACCAGTTTGACACCCCTGATTCTAGAAAACCACTTTGGAACCTTTAATAAAGCTCATCTTGATTAGGGATGGGGGCATCCAGTAGGAGGCACGATACCTGAAGAAAGCATACAGTCAACAGATAATACCACCTATCAAATTTTCCCAACCTGGTGCCTCCAAGTGTGCTGGACTTGATTTCACCAGTATGGCAGTTTTCAAAATTGAAATGCCTAATGTTTAGGGGTGCCAAATTGGAGAAATCTGATGTACTTAGTTTAACATTACTCTCAGCTGGAAACTAGAACATTCTGGAGACAATGAGATGTTACTAGCAAATTTTCTAACTTTAGGCTAGACTGTAAATGAATTCAGAACTGGCCTACAAAGAGAAGAATGACGGTCAAATGGTAATGGAAATATAGTGCACTCAGCAAGTTATATTCATGCAAAAGAGCCATAGTAATAGAAGGGATTTCTTACCGTTAGCTGCCTGGGTACGACTGCAATGCTGACTCTACGCCGAGCTGAGCCCTGGAGTGCAAAGAAGTTTGATTAGCATGCCTAAAGTTTGGGATTGGCTGTATGGGGATCATGTTTTCCTTAAGGCTATACCAGTCTCCTTTCCTCAATCTGCAACAGTTCATTTTCCAGCGACAACATGACAGAGTTCACATATCGTGCTAGGCTAGCTATATACTGCTTAATCACAATTTAGTACAAACATGCATGTATCTGAATCACTCTAAACTCTGGTTTACAAATCACAGTGCATGGATTTACCCAATACTTATAGTCAAAATGAAGCAATCAATGTGGAGATGAAATAAAATGAGATCTTTGAGCTGAGCAAGAGTTGAAAGACCAACAAGATTGGCCCTGCCCAATTACAGAATAAGACAATAATTTCACCTTTCCTTCTCTGGAGGCAATGAAGCTCAATGACTGGGCTAGCTACATTCTGTAATCCTGCCACCATCTAAAGTAATGATTTTCCATTGAAACAGCTTAGAACTACTCCCCACAATCCTAATCTTCCTTACCTGCGGAAAAAATCGTGCTAAGGGATATTTCAGTCTCTGCTCACCATCATCTATGAAACAAAAACATTGTTTTAATGGGAAGGACCATAACTCAGAGCTCAAGTACATGTTTTTCAATTCAAACATGTGCTGGATTCCACCTCCAGGAAGAGTTGGGAAAGTTCAGTGTATAAAATCCTAGAAAAGGTAGATTGAATATGATTTGACATTCAATTTTCCTCAATAGATTATGTTCCGGTTGGGTCATTAAGGGGCATATAATATGCCACACAACTGATTCATAGCAAGCTACCAGTAGTAAGGCAACTTTAAGGCAACTTTAAAAACTGGATTTTTCTGAAATGGGTAATTGTGATCACTGTATCTGGATAATTAGAAAATGCTTATTTTATAGTGTGAAACAAAGGGAGGTTTTGTATGTTAAACAGACTGTTATTTGGTAATGTCAAGAATGGATCTTATGGAAAACATGGAAGGAATATCAGTATCTAGAGTCCTTATTAGTGAAACTAAGACCCAAGACAAGAATCTTGAAAAGATTGGTTTGGGAAGCTCTCCCAAGGTAGCTTGCCACTCTAGTTTGCCAGTAAAATTATTTGAAAACTAACTTTTGTATGATTTTGTGTGTGTGAGAGAGAGAAATATTAATTACACTGGGGATTACTTAATTACACCAAAGTTGCATGTTTCTTGTATTTTCTTGCTCCTTATTGAGATCTGTATAAAAACAATTCTAGATGTAAAATTACATGCAACACATTCAAAAAATGTAATTGCATCAGCTTGGGAAACAGGGAGAGAAAAATCAAATGGTTAGGATTTATTTAGCCCTTTCCCCTCTTACTGCATTCCTGTAGAAAACCTGCTTTTTGTAGTTAAGTTAAAGGGGAAATTATCAATCAACCAAAGGGAGAAATTATTGCCAAAGCAAATACCGTATTCATTTCATTTTGTAGCACATACCAAAAAGTGAAATTCCATCATGCTGCGCTAGAGCTCTTTCTTGGTGCTTAAGTTTTGATCCTTTATATGTTTCATTGATGGAAGACACATATTTATTTTCATTTATTAAATTTCTATGCAGCCCATTTCCCCTACAAGGTGAAATATGGGCATATGTCAGGGCTTGGTTTCAAAATCCTTTAATCAGCTTGCCTAACCTTAAGAGGTAGGAAAGCTTCTTTCCAAGAGAAAACAGGTCAGAGCTAAACAAACCTTCTTAATATTTTCCCTATCAGATGGACCACCAGGTTAAAGAGAGCTTCAAGTCAATTAAGAAACAGCTTTGCTTCTGCAGATAATGCATAGATTTTCTGCACAGATCTCTGTGAGGTGGGGGATTTCCATGAAGTCAAGATGGCAACCATGACCATACAAGCCATGAATTAGCAAAGAGGCAGAACTTCTACTGAACAATCTTCAGTGATGTTTTTACCTACTGGACACACTTCTCTCATTGACACCTCTGATTTTCAGTTGTGAGAGCAGAACTAGAAAAGGGATGGACTTAAAAAAAAACCCTCTCACATATTTAAAGTACAGCTGGTTCAATACAAAGCTTTTCACCATTGTGAAACCTGTTGATATATGATCAAGAAACAAGGATCCTTCTAACTCCGTGATGGCATGCACAGGTGGCATGCAGAGTCAGATCTGTGGGCACGCAAGCGTTGCCCTAGCTCAGCTCCAGCGCGCATGCCTGCACTCGCCATCTGATTTTCAGGTCTTCCGGTCCCCCCAGAAGTTGGGAAATGGGCTGTTTCCGGCCTCTGGAGGGCCTCCGGGTGGGGGTGGGGAAGGCTGTTTTCGCCCTCCCCAGGCTCCTAGAAAACCTCTGGAGCCTGGGGAGGGCGAAAAATGGGCCTACGGGGCCCACCGTGCCAAAAGCAGAGGGAGTGTGGGGGGGCACGTGCGCATGCGTGGGAGGGGGCAGGGCGCATTGAATTATGGGTGTGTGCTCCTCCCACTTTTGCCACACAATGGAAGAAAGGTTAGCCATCACTGTTCTAACTCATTTGGTATTTTTTAAAGATATGAAGCCTGAAACAGATAAAAACAAATCTTTTCCACATTTCTCCTGGGAATTCAAGCAAGTGTTAATAAGCGCTACTCTTAAACCCAAAATTTCTTCCTCTATGCACACCAGTTGTTTCATTGTCTTATATTTCCATCCCAGGCTTTTTTCTAAGGAGCCAGGAGAACAATTCCTAGTCCCAAAGTGGGCAACTTTGCAGCGACTGAGGATAGACACAGTGGATGCTTAATAATGAAAGATAGTAGCTTTTGTATTAAACCGTTTCATGCTTCAAAACAGGGGGAACCCTAGGGCTCCAAGAAAGAGATTGGAAGCCTCATGTGGGCCTGGATGCCTCAGGCTGCCCAGAGAGCCAATCTTACCTTTGTTTTCAGTTAACTGCCAGTTTCGGGAATTCTGCTGGATCAGTCTCTTCATATCCTCCAACTCTGCATGCTCCCTCAGGTGATGCCGTTTCAGGTTCTCCACATGTTGCACCATCAGTTCTGCAGCTCGACTCATGCGAGCCTCCTGCAGGAAGGACAGGAAGGTACGAATGAATCCAAGGAGTGGAGTGATAAAGGAAACTATGACCAAGCCAGCCCAACCTTCTTCAAGGAGATCAGTGAACAGGTTCACCTGCTTCAACCCTACATTTTTTGAATTGTGCAGATCCTTCATTGAGTAATGATCATCATTACTTGGATGAGCCTTGGATAGTACAGTGGTCTAAAGCACCCTGTTATTAACACAGCTGCCTGCAATTATTGCAGGTTCGAATCTCACCAAGGCTCAAGGTTGACTCAGCCTTCCATCCTTTCTAAGGTAGGTAAATTGAGGACCCAGTTTGTGGGGCCAATAAGCTGACTTTGTATAAATATACAAAAAGTATGAAGGCAATTGCTTAGCGCATTGTAAGCAGCCCTGAGTCTCTGGAGAAGGGCGGCATATAAATCAAATTAAAAAAAACCAATCACCGTAGGATAGTCAATGATTAATTGAGCCCATGAACCTCATGACTAATATTTTGCATTGGGATAGATTTCCATGCCCTGCTGGATGGCCGATTTTTAGACCTAAGGGAGATCAAACCTGGTTAGTGGAAGACAACAGCAGCAAAGCACTTTTATATTGATATAAATCACATAGCAATTAAGCTTCTCAAAGGATATTTTTACCTGTTATAGTATTTCCAGAGGCTCAGGATGCTACATTTTGCTAAGTCTGCCATATTAAACCATATTGCAGGAAGCAGAGTGATGGCGACTTGCCTAAAATCATTTAAGGAGAATGAATACAGGACCAAGTTTTGAATTGGAGACTTCCTAATCCTGGAAGAGCATTAGGTTCTCTGTTCAATTTTATTTCATCTGATTTAGTTTCAAATGTGACCTAATCATATAAAACTATCCAGTAGCTAAATTAAATGCAAATTGGGTGATTATTTGCCTACATATAACACCATTACATAAAAAATATATTAACAGGATTCTAAGATTCTAACATTCTACGAATGTTGCTCCTTATTATCATATATATTAAAACTGTGTAAAGACACAATTAAAGCCAATTATTTCACTTCCTTTCTCAAAACCCTGAACTGTTCCCTGTGCTACCAACATACTAGAACAGATTCCATGATTTTGCAAATTCTTAATAAAAAAAACTTTCTACTTTGTCAGAAACAGTGATACTGTTTCTGACAAAGGGAGGAAGGAATAGGTATTTTAGCTTTCCATCTACAATGTCTGGAATGAAACTACAATTGAATGGATTGTGGGACATTAAAATAGGGAATTTAATGTCAGAGCTGCATGACTCTTATCTAGGAAGCTACAGTCTCCTCAGCTCTTCAAAGAAGCTTAGTGGTGGTATCTGAAGCAGAAATACACCACCAATGATGACGCTGCAAACATGCAACTGGAATATCATCTTTCTGTCCTGTGATACCTGAAGATGAGGATAAACAATCTTAAAAACTTGCAACATGGATTCCATGGAGTCAACAATGATGCAGCTTCCTTCTTCCCTGGCACCAAAAAGATAACAAGTTGTGGCATTTTTACCTGGTTTCAATGTGGTTTTCAGGAGAACAGAGAGGAATGGAAGGTAAAAGTAGAAAATATTCATTGTACTGATAAAACATGAAAAATGTGCATTGTTTATAAGTAATCCCTAGCAATGCAACTTGCAAGCAGGCTTTCACTTGAGTTATCTTTTGGTAGCTAAATGCCAATGAATTTTGCATGTGACTTTATCTTATTTTTTACAAAGTATAACAGCATTTATAAACTACCCTCAGGAAATCCTGGTGAAATGTATAGAGTTTGCCAACTAACACCATTTTTAAACTTGTTTTATCTCAAGCTCATCCTAATATTTCCAATTTTGTATCAGGGGCTTTTTTTTTTTTGTTTGATTATATGCCATCAAGTTATTTACAACTCCTAGTAACCATCTAAACAGAATTTCTCCATGATTAATTACAGATAGTCCTCGACTTACAACCACTTTTAATTACAAAATTCAAAAAAGTGAACTACAACTGGTCCTTGCACTTATGACCACTGCAGCATCCCCAAGATCAAGTGATCAAAATTCAGGTACTTGGCAACCAGCATAAATTTACAATACTTTCAGTGTCCCAATATCATGTGATAGCCATCAGTGACTTTCCCATCCAGCTTCCAATAGGCAAAGAAATTGGGGGGGATCTTGATTCACTCAACAACCACATAATTTACTTAACAATGAAACTAGTGATTCGCTTAAAACCATGTCAAAAAAAGGTCAAAATTGGGCATGACTCATTTAATAACTGCCTTGTTCAGGAATGAAAATTGTGGTCATGAGTCAAGGACTACACATATCCCTAACCTGGTGTCAGACACAAAGGCTCAGGACCGTATGTTAAGTTGTTAGACTAGCCCAAGTTTAGTAACTGCCCTTCCAATGATCCCATAAGATGGCAGTTGTTGAGATCAGTAGCAATTTACTCACCTTTCCAATAATTCAGAGTTTAAATGACAGAAATAATAAACTTACAGTCTCACCTGATGGACAGCTCCTAATTTCTCTGCTGCACCTGTTGCTCTTTCAATTGTTCTTGTCAGAATTGCTAGGCTGTTTTGTAAATGTTCAATCAGTTCCTTATGCCTGGGGTCCAGACAGGCCTGATCTAATTTCTGGAGGGATAAAACAGAAATTCTTGAATGAACTGAAATAATGACTACTAGGACTTCTTCACTGGACTTCACACAATTCTCAGGATTGAATCAATTCATTATCAATGCAATGCAAGAAAAATTGGCCCAATTTCCTTCAGAAATCTTTATGTGCAACCTGCTCAATGGTAATACACACATTGTTTTAGCCAAACTATCTTAACTCCACATGAATCACGATAAAATCAGAAAGGCAATTTATTTATGGTTAATGAATTAATGAAAAGGATAGGAAAAATGCAAAGTGGGAATCCATCCCAATTTCTGCTGGTCCTCCCCTTTTTGAGATTTTGGAAGCTCAATGCTATTGATGGCTCTAGACTATCATTCTTTGGAATGCATAAGAAATGGTCAAAAGACTTAAGAAAATTACTTCACTTGCCTGCAACACTGCCTGACACTCTGCCAACTCCTCTTGAATATTCTCTTCTGCTGTGTTCCGGGCTCGTTCTTCTATCTGTACTCGCTGTCTCAGGGTAAACATATCGCAACGTAAAGCCAAGGCTAAATGCGCAAAAGCTGCCTGCCAAAAAAGAAAGATCATCCAAATTGTATTACTGATGGAACTGAATCATATTCCACACTTTTCAAAACCAAAACATTTGGGGAAAACTGTTAATGAACAGAACCTAAGTCAAATGTTCTAATTTTCTGTAGGAAACAGAAAAGATAGTGTACATTTTTCAGACTTTTATCAGTATCTTATCTGCAATCAAGTTTCAAGAGAAAGTCAAGATGTTGTGCATATGTATCTATGTATTTGTATTTCCATGTTAAACTAGCATGAAATTCATCCATGCTGTAACAAAAAGACAGAAAACCAGTTGCTATAATGGTCAAAGGCTCTTGGCTTTGAGATGGGAGGTCCAGTTCTGTCTTGGGCAAAAAATCCAGTTGTGGGCCAGTTATTCCTTCTCAATCTTAGGAAGAAGGCAATGCAAATCACTTCTGAAAATGTTGCCCCAAAACCCAAAGTGCTTTTTTTTTTCACACAACAACTGGACTTCCTTGGTTTTTCTCCTTTCAAAATGTTTAGCTTCTCATCCACGAAGATTCTTCAGCTCTTGGTTGAGAAACGAAATGTTTCAAAGGAAAAGAACCAAGAAAGTCCAATTACATTTTGAGGGGGGAAAAAAGAACCTTTGGGGCAACCATGACCTGAATCTCCATAGACGTTGCCCAGAAAACTGCATGGACCTGTCTGGGCAGTTTGCCAGGAGCTTTGACTGACTAAAAGACACTGTTATGAAATGTCACCTTTCATGATGACCTGGTCATCTTAAATTATTAATTGTTTCAGACAGTTTCCCAGGACTCATACCCTTTAACTAAGAAAACAGTGGTGCCTCCCAAGCAATAACGTATTATTGTTTCGTTGTTGGAATACAATTGAATACAATTGAAATACAAATGTTTTGTTACCCTGCTGAAAAATGTCTGGTGTCACAGCAAATTACATGCATTTATCCATTGTATGCTTTCTAGTGACACTGTAATGCAATGAAAAAGGAATTTAAATCATTTGAGTCCTCTGGTACCTAGAAAATTTGCCAACCCAGCCAACGTTATTATGAGCTAAACTTAATGCTAATATTTTGCAAATATCTTTGATGAAGGGAGATGTTCTCCACTAAGGACAATACTGTAGTATATAGATGTAGTTGGACCTCAGAACAAATAATATTCTGCAGATCAGAAAAAGAGGTCTCCAAGCTAGCCAAGAAACCAAATATTTTAGAACATCTATCTCAATAAGCCTCAGAATATATTCTGAAAAAGCTGAAATGCTATGAATTAGAAAGAATGCAACTGCATGGACAGCAATACTTACCTCCACATCTTGCTCTGTCAGAGATGCCCTGCAATGAAAATATAAAATCATACAGAGTAGATATTACTAATATCTGATATTAGTGATCTGGCACAGCTCAAACAACTTAGCAGAGAAGAGGTTCTGTAGCTTCCAACCTGAATAACTTCACCCATGAAGCTGGAAAGGATGCAGAAAACATCCCCCACTATGATCACTTGATCACCTTGATCTCCAATTTACAGAACTTGTGAGCAAACTTATTCAAATTGGTACAGTTCAGAGGAATGTTAAGTGCAAGAAGTAACTCAAATTTACAAGGGGAAATATCTTGTAAATGATATGAAAATACTATTTATAATAATTGATAATGATTTCAGAAATGCTGTTGCTAAGGTTGGTAGAAACAATTATTGGAGTTCAATTGTGTTCGTTTGGATTTTAAGGCCATTTTAAAGTCAACATCTAGGAATAGATAGATGCCTTATTTTAGAGAGCCTTTCCCACTCACAAAAAAACAGACAAGCAAGAAGGCCTATGAAAGAATCCTGTCAGATGTGTGGATGGTTCTTACCTATGCAGGCCCAGCCTCTGAAGCACAGAAACCTCCACCTGTGAAGTGTTCAATTCATCTTCAGAAGAATCTGATTCTAGATAAGAAAAGTTGCACTTGAAATGTAAGTTATGTTCCTGATAAAACAATTTGCCCTAACAGTTCCTGGGCATTTGTTTTTACACAAACTACAGTTGAAACCATTCAGATAGGATATTAATCTGGATCCTTTTTTCTAGACTAAATGACCATTCTACACAGTCCTAAGAACATGACTATGGGGTTTGCTTATTTCAATAGAAATTTCAATATATGGTTAACTTGCAGCACTCATAATTCTAGAGGAGCACGCTTGAAGAAAATTCCTGATGAATATACAAATGGAGAAGATGGTAATCTTTTGGAGATGGAAAAATTGGAATTGGGAAAAAAAAGAAGTAAACTAGTCATTCCTGGAATGTTAGGAGCATAAATTAAATATATAAAAGGGCAGACAAAATTGGAAGAAATTAAAGGTAGGGGACTATAGAAAACAAATGGAGGGTGGAATTCTGAAAGACATTTGAATATAAAATAAAAATAAGGAGGGGAGAGAAAAATTGGCAACAATGCAAAGAAAGGAGAACACAAGATAAATCCAGCACTCATTCACCAACCTTCGTCGCTGTCACCACTGTCTTTGAAGCACACTGCTTGGACTCTGCTCCTCTTTGCCGGTTCTTGGGATCCCACCACAGAAAGCTGCAAAGGAACAAGTGTAGTTACAACCAAGCAAGAGAAATATACACATTTGTGCACATTTGTTCCTCAACATGGATTAGATTCTCTTAGGGAAATGATGTTAACTTGGAAGGAAGGACCATGATATCACCTCAACTATACACAGCAGAGTGGGCTGTTATGAATAACACTAACTGAAGAGAAAACCTTCCTTCATACTTTTTTCTTTTAGAACATTGGTATATTTGTTTCAAACCCCAAATCATGTTACAATAAAGTAAAATAGATTCCAATTGAATAATATGCTCCAATAAAGTTTTCTCCAACCTGGTATTCTCTATACATCTTGGATTACAACTCTCAATGCTCAGTCAGCCCATCTCCAAGATACTGAAGTGAAGGAACATGTTTTGGAAAATACTCTGAGGATAGGACATACAGTTCTAAAGCCAAAGCTAAGTCATCCGGAGCCTGACCAATCCCCAGCAGTAAAAGCTGGGAATCTCCTCTTGAAAATAAGGTAGCAATTGTAAAACCATTCCAGTCTTACTTACTTTGGCTTTGCTATCAGAGCTTTGGCTTCTTTCATTCACCATTCTTTCTGATTCTCCTTCTGAAGTGGCCATTGTTTCTGAAGGAACAAATACAGAAACATACTCTTCTCTTCTTGCATCGATTGTGTTCACGAGAAAATTTCCCATTCAACCTAAACCTAAAATCTGACAATAGGATTGGCATCATCCATATATTTTGGGCATCTTAGGGACAAAAGCAGAATGCTAGAGGACTCAGAATAGAAAATGAGAGAACTAGCAGATCCTCACATTTCTCCTTGCTAAGTAGGTTCCTTCCAGAAGGAACAATATAAGTTCTAATATGCAAGTCAAAGGTGAGTTATCAGAGTAACTTAGGCCTTTATTCAGAGAATTGACAATGAGGATGGGAGAATGGGCTGACAGTACACGCATTTTAAAGCAAGTAGAAAATCTTAGGTCAGCTATCTCCGATCTAATGTTCTTCAAACATTTTTTGAAGATGGGGTCTGAGCTCCCAGAAATTCCACCTGGTATAGGGATGGCAGCATAGTGTTCTTGAGACTTGATCACAGAAGAGTGGTCACACAGCTGACAGATAAATATACTGAAACCACAGAATATTTTTATTTAAGCAAAGACATATTGAAATAGCAGTAACTTTGTAGCACCACTTGTGAAACTCTATTTTCAGGGGTGACCAACCTTGGCAATTTTAAAACTGGGGAATTCTTGGAGTTGAGTTCTACAAGTCTTAAAGTTGGCGTGATTGGACACCCTATTGTAGAGGAATACAGAGATGATCTTGGTGAAGGAGCAGATGAGACTTGAAGGGAAGACAATTTACAATTTAATCCTGATAAAGTGGAAAGCATGAGAAAGAAACTCACAATAACCCTCTCTCAGTTTCATTTGGTATAAGATGGGGCAGAGAGAAACTCTGACAAGTTTTCAAGGTTCTGTTATTATATCCTACCGTGATAAAGTAGCATTCCTGGAATCCCTTTGGTGTCTGTTTCCTGACTTAGCCTACCTCAAAGGGATGACATAACCTTCCATCTAGCATGGGGAATGTCCAAACCAGCATTAGCCAAGTGATCAGAGCAAGGCCGTCTGGTGTGAATATGCTGTATGCGGGGCAGAGGAATAAACAAGGAGTGGTGCTAATGTTAAAGTGGCAGAGAGAAAGCAGCCACTGCATCCAGAATAAATTGTGGCAGGATCTGTTGCAACTGAGAAATGATCTAGTGGTAGGCCAGAATAGAAGAAAATAAGAATGAAAATAAAATGTGGGAGCCAGAGTGGGTTGTGTTCAATCTCCCTTTTAATAGGAGCCAGAAGGGTTCACCAAATACTAGACTTGTGATTGTTCCATTAGATGCAGGGGCATTTGCTCTCTTTGAGTTATATCTGTTGAAAACTGCTAACTTTGTGCAGTGAAGACCCACCTGCCACTAACAATACCAAACTCTGATTAATCTTAATAGATCACATAAGGCTAGCACCCCATAAAATTAGTAGACAGCCCCCCTCCCTACCCCAAGGCTGGTCTTTACTCCATCGAATCCATGCCCAAGCTGCTTACCGGCATCCAAAGGCAGCACAGGTCCATCCAGATCTCCCAGATGCTGTATCTGCATTTCTTTGCTGAAAGGATAATTAGGCTTGATTAATTACTATGAAGCTCCACCGGCAATGAGACAAGCTCCTTAATGAAGTAGGCGACCACTCCTCCAGTTGAGTGTGGAAGTGAAAATTGTATGAGGTTTTTCACTCCAGGAGAGATAACCTTGGAATATCTGGCAGGGTGTGCGGTCAGAGGGGCTGCTTCAGGCTGAACCCTCTTCTGCAGTGTGATCTAATCATATGGAGTGCAGTAGGCATCCTTCAATCTTTCTTTCCCGCCTAAGCCTCACCATCTCCACAGGCACCCCTTGGCATGGAATCAGCTATCTTACCTCTGCAGTAGCCTGCCATTCTCTTTGCTGGATCAGGCTGACAGCCAATGCTGCAGTCTGCTGTGCCTTTTGCCTCCCTGGTAAATAAACTGAAGGGAATTCCCTGTAAATATATTTCCACAAAATCTGTGAGTCACAGAATCACAGAAAATAATCACATTTTAACCTTACTAGCAGCTTCCAGACTCCCAAGCTGACTCTCTTGTCTAATACAGGAAGTAGGAAAAAGAATTTTTAAAAAATCTACAAGGCCATCTGCTGGGGAAGGCTCAGAACTGAGTGGAAAGAATAAGCAAAGAATTGAGTGCAGTGGAATACTAATTTTGCCAGCAATGGTAAAATTTAGCAATTACAACAAAACATGCCATTTAATATGTTTATTGCTCAGTACAGTTACCTATGATCTGGAAATCAAATGTTTTTGACTCTATTCTTGGTTCAGCTGCAGGGGGACTACAAATCCCAACATGCTAAGAATTTTGGGAATTGTAGTTCAAGCATATCCAGAGGCTACCCACCTGAGGAAGAAAAGTATTACGAGTTTGCATTGTGGAAACGCCACAAGATTCTTCAATTCTCTTTCTCACATAGCTGTCCAAGCATGACACCATGTTAAACTACAGTGAACTCAGCGCAATTGGACAACTCACAGTGTAATGTGCCATGCAAACTCAGAATAGAATTAATTCATGTGTAAGTAAACGATCGATAAAGTCATTGTATGACTAGAATTTCTGATGTTGCATCTCCAGATTAATCTTGAAGCCATCTTCGTACAGGTTCAAGTGAGAAAAAAAAAAGAAACTGGTGTTTGTTTTTATCTAAGAGAATACTCCAGAACAGAACAACTCACCATGGCCAACTCGCGATTTGGCAACTTGCTGCAGGACAATCCAATTTAATTATTTAAAACAATTTAAAAATTATTTTAATTTTTGTCATTCACATTTCATTTTGTCCCTCCTTTGGCATTTTTTCTTTAATGATTTAAGGAGCCGTGGCGGCACAATGGTTAGAATGCTGTATTGCAGGCTAAGCAGTTTGATTCTCATTGGCTCAAGGTTGACGCAGTTTTCCATCCTTCCGAGGTTGGTAAAATGAGGAGCCAGAGTGTTGGGGGCAATATGCTGACTCTGTAAACTGCTTAGAGAGGCCTTTAAAGCACTATGAAGTGGTATATAAGTCTAAGTGCTATTGCTATTCTATTCCACTATTTCTTCAATATTAGTGTAACTCTTGTCCCGCAGCGAGTTGTCCCCTAGTGAGTCAGCCATGGCAAGCTGTCCCGTAGCGAATTGGCCACAGCTAGTTGGCTACAGCAAATTGTGCAGATTTTGTTTGTCCTTTTATCAGCAGCCTCTTTTGTCATTCTGCATCATTCCCCGCCGCCTCACTGCCCTTGCAAAACTATAAAATTTAATATTTATATCTGGTAACTAGCTGTACCCGGCCACGCGTTGCTGTGGCCCAGTCGGTGAGTTTGTGTTCCTGGGGCTCCGGGATGCTGGCCGCCGACAAATAATTTGAATCCAGCAGCCATCTGGAGGTTTGTCTTTGGACACCACTGAGGATACTTTGCCGCCGGTGTAAGAGCTGGTTTCCCGGCTTGCCGGTATAACCGCCTTCACCTTTGCAGCTGTCCGCACCACAGGCGGCATCGGGGTCCCTGGCAAAGGTACAGCATACTCCGTTAGTCGGGAGGACGCTTCATGGCGGTTGACATTTCCCGCCATTTTGCTTGTGGGTTTGGCGGCAGTGGCGCTGAGGGGAAAAGACCCAGCTCGCGCCTGCCATTGTGGACATAGTATAGCGTGTGTTGCTTTTACGTCCAACAGATGGCGCTGTTGGATGGCAACATGCTAAAAGGCATGTTTTTACCTGTCACAGGTGTGACATCTATATAATATAGGTATATAAAAACACGCCCGTATTCGAATGCAACGTTGTGTCAAAATTTCAATTGGTGAAGAACTTTCAGAGATTTGCAATTTTGAACAAACGAACATTTACATTTTTATATATATAGATAAAATGAACAGGGGACAGAATCTAAATCAAACTTCCCTAACAAAATTGGGGGAAGAGTGATCCTCTGTCTAGCACTTCTACAGTCTACATAGCTCATGCCGTTACCAAGATTTTTACCCCAAATAGCTGTCAAAATCCAGACAAAAATGGAGTATAGTAAAAGGGCCTGATACAGTTCAGCTCATTAACACAGAGTCATTGGGGCCATTGGAGCTAAAGCTGCTCCACCTCAGCACAATTTCTGGGAGAACAATGGATATCCCTCAAGTGGTTATATCCCCCCACTTCCTGCAACTCCATTGACATGGGTCCTCTACAAAATCCACCTCCACCAGAAGGCCAGAGAAGTTAGGATTACTTTTTATATCTTCTCATTATTTGAAAAGACATTATTTAGGATTACTTTTTATCTACCCATTATTTGAAAAGATGTTATTCTTTTCAAAGGGGGGCAACTTTATCTTAGTAGTGGAAGGTCCTTCCACTTTATCTGTGGAAGCTCCCAGGCTGGCATCTCCAGGCAGGGTTGCCAATAAGAACAGGTAGTTCTCAATTTACAACAGTTCATTTAGTGACAGTTTGAAGTTACTGTCTGAAGTTACAACAGCATTGCAAAAAAGTGACATTTTTCACACTTACAACAGCTGCAGCATTCCCCTTCCCTTAACAACAATGATTCACTTAAAAACTACCGGTATGGCAAGAAAGGACATAAAATGGGGCAAAACTGACTTAACTATCTTATTATATTGCAATATGTATTATATTGCAATAGGAACAGAAATTTGGGGCTGTGTTGTGGTTATATGTTGAGGACAATGTATGTAAGTAAATAAGACAAATTATAGATGAGATGAAATGAATAGTCTACCCAGAATGTAGTTTCCTAATGGCCAGTAACTTTGCACTTATTACAAGTGCAAAAAGATTGTATAATAGACTTGTTTTGTTTAGGAGAAGAATAGGCAAAAAAACTAGACAGGGGACAGGAACGTATGTGGAGACATTATTTCTTTATGTATTTAAGTATTTTTTGTTAAATACTTCCAGGTGGAGGAATATCAGCAAGCTTAACATCATTTCACAGATACTGATGGTGAGATGGGTTCAGTACATTGACAAACAGCTCTGCAGGCTACATTCAATTCAGCGCTGATCCACGGAGAAAAGAGAAGTATTCAGGGCCTCCCAACAGAAAACTGCCATCACCTGGAAGCTGTCCAAAACTGCCTCAACATCAGAGCTTCCCTACATGGCAATTTATTACAGGGCAGCAGCTTGACATGCAAATCAGGTCATCATGCGCAGACAATTTTGGAGCTTTGAAAATGCAGAAGAAATGCTGTAGGGCTTAAACCACTAGATAAACACAGAAGCCAGATGAAACAAGAGTTGAAATATAAGAATGCAGAGGTAGAAAGGGCTACATGGAAGTGGGAAAAATGCTTTAAGACAAAATGAGATGACTGGGAGCAAATACATTAAAAGGAGTCAGGAGCAAATACATTTTAAAAAAATAAAAAGCCAGTAAGGTTGGTATGCAATGAAAAATCATGTTTATTTCATAATAGGAAAATATTTTCATTCCATTCTTCCCATGTGCTGCATAGTTCAACAACTCATGAACTACGAGACACAACAGAAACAGCTATCACCATCTTAATTTGTGCCCCTATTTTGGGGCCAAATACATCCGATGCAGCAAGAGGAGAGACCAACAGGAACTCCTTTGGTTTCAGATTAAATTGAGAAGTAAAAAAATATTCTGGAAAAAGGCAATGGTAAATTATTTCCATATTGTTGTTGCAACTCAGAGGCATCCGTGAAGTCACATAGTCAAGCTCAACTGCAAGAAGACTCTCTCTCTCATCCGTTTATATTGTTGTCCTACTCAGCACATAACTCAGGGAGCTGTACATAATCAGTACAGGTAGTCCTTGGGTTACAATCGGGGTGAAATCCAGCAGGTTCTGGAGAACTGGTAGCGGAAATTTTGAGCAGTTCAGAGAACCGGCAAATACCATGTCTGGCTGGTTTCAGAGTGGGGTGGGAATGGAGATTTTGCAATATCCTTCCCCCAGGAGTGGGGAGGGAATGGGGATTTTGCAATATCCTTCCCCTGGAGTTGGGTGGGAATGGAGATTTTGCAGTATCCTTCCCCTGTCATGTCCACCAAGCCACACCCACCAAGCCACGTCAACAGAACTGGTAGTAAAAAAAATTTGGATTTCACCACTGGTCACAATGGCAATTGGGATGGGAATTGCCATTGCTAAGAGACTTTAAAAAGTGCAATGTCACAGGTCTGCACCAGTTAGTGATGGCAGATTTGGCAATCCCAAATTGCGGTTGTTAAGGATGAGCGAGAACCTCATGTGACTGTGACTTCCGAGTTGCTGCTGGCTTCCCCATTAATTTTCCTTGTGAGAAGCTGGTAGGGAATATTAGAAATCACAATTACATGACTGCAGAGGTGCTGCAATGGCTGGAACTCTGAGGACTGATTGTAAGTGCCCCTCATTTAGCACTGTTGTGAGTTAGAATGGTTGCCGAATCAATGAACACAGGTGGAGGACTATCTCTGTCAGTAAAATCAATAGAAAACACATAATGGAGCAAAATATAAAGAATAATTCAAACATTAAAAGCCAAATCCAGAGTGCTGGAGGAAAAAAAATATCATGCAATACATTCTCAGACATGAGGAGAAAAACAAGGTCTTTAATGCCTTCCAAAAGTCACACATAACCGAAAACTAAAGATATTGCAGTAGATAAAGCAATAGCACTTAGACTTATAGACTGCTTCACAGTGCTTTACAGCCCTCTCTAAGCAATTTACAGAGTCAGCAGATTGTCCCCAACAATCTGGGTCTTCATTTTACCGACCCTCGGAAGGATGGAAGGATGAGTCAACATTGAGCCGGTCAGAATCGAACTGCTGGCAGTCAGCAGAATTAGCCTGCAATACTCCATTTCTAACCACTGCACCAACACGGCTCTCACACCTGATTCAGTGCATCTATTTAATAATATGCAAATTCAGACATGTCTTTTTCCCAGGATTGGTTGATATGGTCCTGAAAGCCAATAGGAGCCTTTTACCAGTGCTGCAGTGGTGGAACTGAGTTAATAAAATCCAATCTCAGCCATGCATTCACAAAAACAGAAGCCATGTATGAGCAACTGTGTGGTGTGAATACTGTAACGCTAGTATCAACATACTCACAGGATCGATGCAGTATCTCTGCGTTTCATTCAGCATTTTCACTTGTTTCTCAAAACAATTTTCAGAATCCCTGAAAGTACCATTTACTCTTTTAAGAGTGGCTGACCTGTCATTGACTAACCTTTGGGCAGTCTGTTTTTGTCAGGGTCCTAGGAGGGCTTGAAAGAATGGGAAAAACAAAGGCGAGGGGGCGTGAAGGTATTTCTGAACTGCATTACCACCACCATTGCATTCTTGTTTGCTGAGAGTACAAAGTACCTGTTAAAGTTTGCTCCTTCACAGCCTGTTTATTATCACTATCATGAAGAAGCTCCTGGCTCCGTTGTTCCTTTTAAACCTGTCCCATAAAAAGCAGTTGTAATCCAGACCAGTTATAATCCAATCTGCATGAGGCAAACCAGAAGCACCAGGAAAGGCGGGGCCACTAAACACGGTAGAACCTCTCTTTTATCTCACTCTTGCTATCTGTTACTCATGCCAGGCTCCCAAGTGCTAACCCCTTAAAGTAAGGAATATGATAGTTCAAGGAATCGTTATGACCACCCTCAAATTATG
Source organism: Ptyas mucosa (assembly GCA_012654045.1). Lineage (NCBI taxonomy): Eukaryota > Metazoa > Chordata > Lepidosauria > Squamata > Colubridae > Ptyas > Ptyas mucosa. Next base: position 15,370,426 of record WNWU01000004.1, read on the forward strand.
CTTTTCAGTCCCCAGAGAAGATCTCTTCCTCTAGAGTCTAGACTCACTCAAGTTTCTCCCACGTCAACCCAAATCTGGAAGAATTCTGACTCCCTTCTGACTTCAGAACACAATCTGCATTTGTATATCATTGTACAAGTTCAACAAAGTGGCAAAAGTGATTCAAATGGACTGAACGACATCAATCTATTTTTTTTCCGAAGTTATGCACAGAGATTTCTACAGTGTCTCAAAGAGACATTTGCTATTGAAAATAATTCTACCGTACGGTTCAGAAAGTGACATACAATGTGACATTTTAAATCCATAGTGCATAAAATACACTAGCCAATAAAAGCAAATAAATCACACGAAAGGAAGGAAAGCAGAACAGGAACAGTTAAATACGGTATCTACTCACGGTTGCTTTTTCCCCTCAGGCCCCATCACGTACATAGTTAGCTAGCATATTTAAAAAGTATTCTTTAATGATATTAAGGACAACTTTTATTTGGCATAACACGGTGTTGCTTGGAGAAAGATATTATTTCAAAACTCCTTTAAATGAACCACGAGAGAGCAAAAGTGTTTGTTGATCTTCCTTTGTGCATTACTTTCCCCATTTGTATATCAAATATTAAAATAACTGACTTACCCTAAACAGGATTTTGAGTGTCATCAAGCAAAGAGAGTCTAAAGTGTGACGAGCCAAGAGGAATGAATGCTCTCAGAAAGGGTCTTCCTCTTAATCTGGAGGTACCCAAGGTGAGAAGCCACAGCAACACCGGTCCCTGTTCTGCCGCTAAGCAAAGCTGCCGACTTTTGAAGATCAGGTTCCTGGGCTGCCCCTCCTGCTCTCAGGCAGATGCTCTACTAACCAGACTCTGCTTCTCTGGAATGCACTTTTTCTGCTGCTGGAGAAGCCCCTTGTTTATAGGAGGGATGACGGCTGTCTCGTAAACACTGCCTGCTTGTGATGGTTTAATTCTTTCTGGTTGTATGCTAACAGAGGTTAACCTGGAACGAAGAGTTAACCCTCTCTCGTGCTGCAGGAAGGAAATTCCCCTCGGCTGCTCAAGGAACAAGAGAATATTTTGCCAAGGCTGGGAATACCATGAAAGGAGACCTGTAAAGAACATTACTGTTATTCCTCAAAGCTTATCATTTTTGGAATCACATCAACATATTTGAGACATCGCAACTGCTGCTGTTTACCCCCAACCAGGGCTTAATAGAGCTCCAATTTAATCATGCTCAACACCCATTGTAAACCTGCTAAAAGGCTACAGCTTATTCCTAAAATATATAAGTATGCCTCTGAGCACTCATTGAACGAGACTGCAAAGTTTAGTTGATGAATAATAATGTGATCTAGATTAAATGGGCATCAATTTAAAAAAAAAATCAAATGCAGAACTAGCAAAGACTGAGATGGCAAAATGCCTTTTTTTTTTCTTTTTATCATTTGCATAGATGAGAATGCTTCTTCTAATGCTTTTGTGATGTATGTGTGCAGAATCCGAACAAAAAATATATATTGCTGGAACTTTTAAAATCAGTAGTATTGCTGCCAATGATATGCACATTTATGTAGATGGCCTCTCCTGACGAGTCCTCTCAAAATTGGTTGGAACATAACTCCCAGGTATAGTAGCTAAGAATAACTGGAGATATTTCCAAAACATTACAACATATAGACAGGCAGCTTTCCTCTTTTCTTGTGACAATCCACAGGCAGTTCCAATAGAAAGGACATTATATAGCCTTTATGATATGTTAACATCAGGAACCAAATATCAAATGCCCACTTTCTGACCTAATTTCACTGGCACTGAGCTATATAGCCACAAAGCATCTATATTGCTTTCAACAAACTTCCCTGTACTATTTCAATCTTCCCTTAAAGCAGCTTTGCTACTTTTAATCAGACTTAAGCTGCAGTGATATCTGGGCACAAAGACCTTCACTGGTTCCCAGATGTCACACACTTAACATTTTAGGCTCTTCAGGTGAAGAGTTGAAGCCTTGCAGAATCATCTCAGCAGTTTGGGATGACTAATCTAGCTTTCTTACAGAATCCTGAAATTTACTCAGGCTGCTGCCATTTCTGTCACAGGAATGAAGCTTACACTTTGTGTTTAGGTTGGAAGCACAGCATGAACCTTGAACTGTATGCATTGATCATCACAATGTGACATGAACCCCATTATACAATGACCTCTGGTGCACCATGAGGATAACAATTGGAAACTTTCTGTAGTTCTTTGTACTCATGCACAGTAGTTTGATTTAAATTTATCACACTTGAAATGCTCATAAAATCTACTGGGACAGTGCACAGTGCAAAAATTTATCTCGTGCTTTTTAACCAGGGCCAAGCACACATTCCTAGAAGCATTCTATCCCCTTTAGGCTAGGTCTGTCCGTTATCATTCTGCAAGTCCCTCGAGGCCTGGTTGTCATGAGGCCTAGGGGTTCAGGGATAGAGGGCTCCACTGTGGTTGATCTTTTTTACTCTCCGTGTGATTATATATTGGTTTTATTGATGTTTTTTAAAACTGTTAATGACCTTGTTTTTTTTAATGAATTTTTAAATATATTTGCTGTATTATTGATCGATGAATTCCATCCATAATCACGTTTTTGTGACATGAGCAGCCATGTAAATGTGATGAGTAAATATTTAAGCATTTCCTCAGGGGAAGCTGGGTAGGTAAGAACCAAATTTAAACCAATGAGTTAAAAACATTATATATTTGTTCAGTTAAACTGTTACCGAGGAAAATGATTGAAAGCTGGCTCTCTTTATCTAGTTTTAGGACTTGTATGGAGAATAGATCACATTTTAAGTCACATCTAAGCAAAGATGTTGAAAATCCAAAAGGGTTCACAAAGATTTAAACATCAATGTATCTTTCTAGTGTTTGCTCTCCCACTTTTCCCTTTCACAACTTATTTTCCTTTCTCTTTTTCTGAGATACAGATGACTGCAGGAAAATTGTTATCTCATCATGATTTTGAAATAAACTCTCACAATGGCTTTGGAAATAAAAATTAGTAGCCACGAATACTCAGGAGTTGCTGTGCTAATTCATTTTCAAGGGCTATAAGACATTTTGTTCTATCATCACAAAATAAGGGAACTTTCAAATTAACTAACTTGATTTTTGCTAAGTTATGAAATACCAGGATCAAGCTTTACTCAATGACTTTGTCAACCTGTGCATGTAATTTTCTTACTGTCTTTTGCCAGTATCCCTCCCCCTCATCCAAGTTATTTCTTCAGCTCCCCAATCTAACCTACATTGGTGAGCTTCCTTATGGCTTTTCATCCAACTTCTAACCTGATTTGAACTTGTTTCTTCACTATCAGCTGAGATCAGCTAGATGTTGCCATCTGCTGTCACTAAATTATGGTAGATCCTGCAAATTAAAGTGCAGCTTTTTACAATTAGCAGAATACAGCAGGCCCAAAATAAGCAAAAGTAGGACTTATAACTTAATTTTTCAGTACATTCTGTGCCCTAGCAGTATGATTTGCAATTTTATAAGGTCTTCAAGTTAAAATGACACACCTGAATTCTGAAGACTATGTTTCCCTCATAAAGTTTTCTTTGTATTTATGATTCAGTGCTTTTTGGAATGTTTCTTTTCGAATGATTCTATCTGTAAATACCAGTTCCATTTATAAAAAAGATTTTAAGAGATGTTTTCAATATAACAACTATGAACACCGTAGAGACCCATTTTGTTGTACCAATTCAAATCTCAAGATATATGCAGAAAGTAAAGTTTTGACTGAGTGATTGTTAAAATTGTTAAGCTGACTTTGTATAAATATACAAAAGTATGAAGGCTATTGCTTAGTGCATTGTAAGCCGCCCTGAGTCTCCGGAGAAGGGCGGCATATAAATCAAATAAAAAAAAAAATAATTAGTAGGCCCTGCATTGTAAAAACAAGCAATCCAGACAATCTGGGTTGGGCTCTCTAGTACCAATACATCCATAATCATAATATGGATAGGAGACTTATGAGATGTTTAGGAAATTTGCGATAGTTTTACTAAAGTTGCTCCTCCAAATTACTTACAATATCTAAGAGTTTCACTGAAAACATACCATTTCCTTTTTAGGACATTCAAGTCCTTGCAAAAGCCACAATATTCCAAACAAAATTGAAATGGCTGATGTACAATTAGCTCAGAAGACCGTGTGATGTTCTGATTTGAACGCAACAGAGCTGTTTCATAATCATAATCCCTTGTACTCCCCAACTTCATCCAAATAAAGGGCAGGATTCTTTCCCTCTTACCAAGGAGACAGTCAACTTCATTCAGTAAAATATGATAAATTGTAGCCTGGTGCATCAAAAACTGTACTTCAGGCCTGATTCAATTTGTGCTCACACCTCATAAAAGCTTTCCATCAGCTGTGAATTGCTTTGTGTATCATGCTAAACAGAAGGTAGGCAACTTGAAGACCAGGATTGTAGGAGCCTCCCAAATCCCTTTCTGTGGTTCTTACTGTCAAGATCAGTTTTCTATTCCTTTGGAATGAGAAGTGGTGAAATATGAACAAGGATTAACTCTTCCTCCATCCAATGTAAACTTTTACCTACTTTCCAACCTGTTCATTTTGTCCCTTCCAACATTGTTAAGTATTGATTATGGCCATCAAAAGATTGCCTATCTATCCCCTAAAAACAAGACAACTTACAATAAAACAACCCCCTATTCTGGCACTTCAGGTTTGGGGAAATTGCTATCACATTGTGCAGGCTTTGGATTTACGCAATTCATGTTGTCATTTATTTGTACCCTGCGTTTGTTTTTACAAATAATCCAAGGCAGTGAATATCTCCCACACACCTTTTTCCTCCCATTTTCTCCACCACAACCCTCTGAAGTGTGTTGGACCGAGAATGAATCTCTGATAACAAAATATTAAACAAGTCACGATATTTTTTACCATATTGTTCCAATAAAGGAGCTATACTTGTTCTAATCCAGTATATTTTTCTGCTCACAGCCAACAGTTTCTTCACGATTTCTAGTTTGGACATGTGAATGCACACATTTTCACTAGGGGAAAGCAAAATACCAGTAGTTTTTTACTTACAACTACAATTGAGTCCAAAATTCCCATTGCTAAGCAAGACAGTTCAATGCGTTTTACCCCATTTTACCTTTTTTTTGCCAGTTGTTAAGTGAATCTCTGCAGTTAAGTGAGCAACAGGTTAAGTGAATTAGGCTTCCCCATTGACTTTGCTTGCCAAGTCGCAAAGATAATCACATGACCTGGAACACTGCCAGGTGTTCTTGGTCATAAATACCTGCCAGTTGCCAGGCATCTTAATTTTGATCACGTGACCACAGGGATCTACAATGGCCTTATTTGTGAAAAACAGCACTTGAAACCATTTGTCTAGTAACCATTCAAAGTTAAAAAGGGCACTTTTTCAGTGCTGTTTTAACTTCAAATGGTCACTAGACAAATGGTTTTAAGTCAAGGACCTGCATGCTTTTATAAATACTGAATACCAGTACATGATATGCCAGGATTTTCTGAAGTCTAATTTATCATTCTGAATATGAACATTTCTCAGATTAAGACGAGTTAAATATTCAGTGATTCCATGTAATTTTATAAAAATCAAAACTCACACACTAGTAAGTTATCTTAAAAGAACTGTATTGTTAGCTGAAATATATGTATCTATATTGCCATCAGTACAGGCGCTGGGGTTTCCCCATAGTGCTCTTGATGTACAAGGCACGCACATTTTGCCAATTTTTCTTCAGCAGGGATACAAGGAAGTTGACTGCCAAATGAATGTTGTAGACCAATTCATCCTCAGTCATCTTCACATGACCAACTGCCACAGCAAGACACAGTACCTAGAACACAAGAAAATACTCAAATATGTTACAATTGAATAGGAATAGAAATGATTTGTTCTAAAAACAAATCAGTCTCAAGTTGGTATGGCTAGGACACTGATGGCTAACCTTTTTTTTTTAAAAAATTGATTTATATGCCGCCCTTCTCCGGAGACTCAGGGCGACTTACAATGTGTTAAGCAATTTTTGCCATCACGTGCCAGGAAGGGGGGGCTAGGGGAGGTCCGTGCGCACGCGTGCCCACACCCATAATTCTATGTGCCCCGCGCATGTACGCGGGACCCCCCCCTGCTCTTGGCACATGATGGCCCATTTTTCTTTCTCACCTGGCTCCAGATCCTCTCTATGCATCTGGGGAGGGCGAAAATAGCCTTCCCCACCCCCTCGGAGGCCCGAAATGGCCCATTTCCCAACTTCGAGTTGGACAGGAAGTGATGTTTTTTGCTGTCCCCAGCCTCCAGACTCCCGGAGCTAAGCTGGCGTGCCAGGTGACATGGCTCCACGTGCCACCTGTGGCACGCGTGCCATAGGTTTGCCATCACGGGGCTAGGATGCTTAATTTTCCACAAAATCGGATAGAAGCAAGTAACTGAAGCCTTCAGGAAAACAACTAGTGTTTCTGGGAATCTTGTAACTATTTGTAATGAAGAATACAGTATTGTTCTTCTAATACAAAACATGGTACCATTGTGCAAATTAGAAGTATAAATCAATTTTAGGTGCTTTTACATTCTTCCTACACTTCACTGATATTGAAGAGAAAACCCAATTCAGTAGATGCATTTTTTTATTCATTAAATTTATATGGTGCCATCTCACTCTGCGAAGTGACTCTTTCTCTAGATATTTGTTGAAATATTCTTTCCCTCTTCAGCTAGATAATTTTCTGTGGGCCTGCTTTACTTTAGAGAATACTAGGAATTACTCCCCCCCCCAATAAAAATACATATTGCCAAATGTAAGGAGTTAAAAAAAAATACCTTTTTCATTTGAAACTTGATTGTGGATTTCACTTCATCTACTTTGCCCACCATGTTCTCATTGTGAGTGAGAAGAGAAGGGAACTTGCCAGCCTTGTTCAGTCCTGGCCCCAGGATTCGAGGAATTTGCTTAATCAAGGATTCAGAGGCCAGGAAAGCATCATATTTCTTGGCTGTATAAAATAAAAATACACAATACTGAAAATACTCAAGACTCATCTCAAATATCTGCAAACAGGCATACATGTTAACAATATGGAATGCAACAATCTAGACTCATCTGAGTGCTTGTGTGCGTATGGTCTCTTAACTATACTAGTTTCTTTCAAGAAACTAGTTTTTCAAAAATAGAAACAAAAAATGTGTTCTGCATATGCCCAGCAACATTTCAGATGTGCTTTTCTCAGGCACAAGGAGAGATTCAATCTGCCTGAGAATCACCAATTTTGTTTAGTTGGGGACCAACATAAACATTCCAGTGTTTGCTTACAAGTTCAGGTATGTTCTTACATGATCTAGAACAGTGGTTCTTACACTGTTTTTTTAAAAAAAAAATTATTTAGATGCCGCCCTTCTTTGTATTTTATACAAAGTCATCTTATTGCCCCCACAATCTGGGTTCTCATTTCACCTACCTTAGAAAGGATGGAAGGCTGAGTCAACCTTGAGCCTGGTGAGATTAGAACTTGCAGTAATTGCAGGCAGCTGAATGTTAATCACTCAGGCTCATGGTTTGACTCATATACTCCTTTTTCTGCTCTTGATAATATCATTACCCTCTCCCCTCACATAAAGATTCAGTTGTTTTAGCTCAGCTGTAGTTCCAAATTGGGTCCTTGGCTGAGCACAACTAAACAATTACAAATTAGCCTCAGGATACACCAAATACTCCCTTAGGAGTAACTCTCCTCAGTTTGTACAGAATCTTGGCTATCAGAGAGAACAGGAGCCCATCATAGTAGATATTCCACAACAACTGCTGCAGAAACAGGCATGTAAACAGTTCCAAACCCATCAACATATAGGACAAAAGAAATTTAGATTAGTGGATACAAGTTGCACTCTGCTAGAAGGTGTACATTTATACTAAGGAGTGCTTTTATATTTCAGAGGAGTAGATACGGATGTTGTTCATGTACCAATTCTAACTGTATTCCAATAAAATATTTTAAAAGCCAATTAATATTTATTGGGTTCATATCTCACAGTAATCAAGCATTTCTTAATGGCTTAAAATGAACAAAACCATTTAAATCTTTTTATGGCCTACCAACGTAAATGCAAACAAGTAAAATGCATTAATACAAATACTTTACTAGATTAGGGTTGTCCAAATCCTATTCTCTAGTATAATTTGGTTTTAAATAGCTTCTTTAAGGCCAGTATCAAACTATTTATTGAGGCTACTAAAATAAGGACCAGGTGCTAGACTGCTGGAAATGGTTAACACATATTTGCAGGAAAACTTCCTTACAGAGTAACATATTTGGAAAGCTATTAACAGCACAATTATTAGGGTATAAAGTTCTTTGGGATCAGGGTTGCAACAAACAACAATGTTAATATGCTTTCCCTTTTGCCACGTTACAATATGGAGACCTCTGGCTCCATCCCTTTTCAGTCCCAAGAACTCAAATTACATGCCTCTGCTTCACATTCTTCATTTGCAGTTGTTGGGAGGAGGATGGGTGGGAATGAATACACCGTATTGTTTTTCAGTATTAGCCACAAGAATGTTAAACCAAAGTGAATCTAACATGGTACAGAAAAGAGAGAATTCAATTTTATCGGATGTTAAAATCTTGGATATTCTTTTTTATTTTGCTCACCTAGTTTCTTCACTAGCTTTTTGTTCTTATTCAGTTTTTTAAGGGCCTCTATATCCATGTGTGGGATGTCAACGGCTTTGGCTTCATCACAATGTTGCTGATCCCCCAGGACACAGACAGAGAACTTAGGTCTTGGAGCCGACTTGAGCCTGAGAGAGCAGAGAGATCATCACAATAATCACTTCCTATCAATAAAAGTTATACAAAATGGCAAAAGAACATTCAAATCTGGTGCCGACGAATCTTACCGGACAGCTAGTACTTCTCTGTGCACCAGGATCTACCTCTGGCTTCTTAAAAATGATCGGCAGGGTCAGCATAAGAGCCTCACCATACCTCCCCTGATGTTTTAAGACCCAGGGTAGGGGTCCGTCCAGACACCCCTGCTGCATACAGCGAGGTGAACTGAACTACCCTGGCAATTCAGCATTGCACCCAGCTACCACAGCTACCACAGTGGTAGCTACCACAGATTTTACAAGCCAACAGGCTGTCTGAATGTAAACCAAATTCAAAGACTTCTAACAGGGAGAAGGGTGCAAGCAGAAGGCTGGGTTGTACAAGAAGAGTGCCAAACCTGACAGTGCCAGAAAAACGCTTGTCCTTCTGTGGGTCATAGTTTTTCAGACTGATCTGCAACTCCACAGTCTCCAAGAACCTAGGTAAAGAAAACAGAATACATATTTGAGTAAAAATTGAGGACAACTGAGTACAGTAGGACCATGATGGTGAACCTATGGCATGGGTGCCACGGGTGGCAGGTGGAGCCATATTGGTGGGCACACAAGCTCAGCTCCGGCACACATGCGTGCGCCAGCCAGTAGATTTTTGGGCCTTCTGGGCCCACCAGAAGTCAGGAAACAGGCTGTTTCCAGCGTCCGGAGGGCCTCCGGGGGGGGGGGGGGAGGCTGTGCCCTCCCCAGGCTCCTAGAAAGGCTCTGGAGCCTGGGGAGAGCGAAAAATGGGCCTACCAGGCCCATGTGCCATCGCATGCCAAAAGCAGGGGGAGCGGGCCGCGCGCATAGAATTATGCATGTGGGCACACGTGCTTGTGACCCCTCCGCGCTCCCCCCTTTTGGCACGCGATGGCAAAAAGGTTAGCGATCACTGCAGTAGGAAAGCAATCAGATGGCCTTCAGTAGTTTTGGATTACAGCCTCTACTCAGATTACATACTTATGACTGTATTTAACTGGGACTTTGAAACATCTAGAGGCCACCGAATACATGAAATCGTAATGTCATTTAACTTTACTTTCCACAGGAAAGGATTCGGCACAAACATATCCCTACTGAGTAAATTACCCCTTCTATGAATTTTGTTTATATACTTTTTATAAATAGCTCAAGATGGCAAACACCTACGTATTCTTCCTCCTGTATGTCCCACAACATCCCTGTGAGATGGGTAGAACTGACAGAGAATGACTGACCCAGTCACTCAGCTGTTTTTTCATACCTAATATGGGACTAAGAACTCAGTCTCTTGATTTCTAGCCTAATACCTTAACCACTAGACCAAATTAACTATTAATTACTCAATTACTCCAAACAACCTGTTTTTATCGTGCAAGCTTATAAAAACTTTTTACTAAAAACTAATAAAAAACCAGCTTTCTGTTTAGTGTAGACACTGTTTTGTTCTCCTATAGGAAAACCAAGTGGAATATCTGTAATGTTTACAATAATTTACAACTGCAATTGATTTTAATACTATCCAAGAGAGATGTAATTGAACTACTGCCTTATATTGTTACAGAGAACTTTCCAATATGAGCTGACAATGAGCTTCTTTCTAGAACTAAGTAAGATCTATTGTTTTTCCAAAAGATTCAGGATTTCGGTGGCCATGCTGATTCCAGCTCCTGCTAATCTGTCTTCATTAATATAGTCACGCAAACACTCCAATCCCTTCCAATTGCAGATAAATTCTGTCAAATGTTAATCTCACTGTTATACATGAAGGTAGTGACCTGCTCACTGAAGTTATAGCAAACTCTGGTGTTTGGTTTACTCAAATTAACTTTATTTGGTAAAGTTCGGAATAAAACTTTCGGAAGTTTTAAAAAGTGAAGTTCTTACTTGCGGGGCTTTGTCTGACTCCCCTGAAGGACTTCCTTCACAGCTTCATATAGCGTATCACGGGAGACTTTGCTGCTGTGGAAAAACGTATCTTAATTTAAAGCTATACAGACTTTCATATTCGTGTCAATGGGTTTCTGAAGACCAAAGAGAAGCAACCCCACCCACCCAATATGCTATTTAGACAGGAGCTTCCCTTGATATGGCTCTTGAAGTTCATTCATATTGGAAGAGAGTAAGCGAATGAAGACAAAGTATGCTGTTAGGCATCAAGGACTAGTAATAACCACTACTGTGCAATTCGTTATGGAGAAGAACAATGTCACCCAAGGGAAGCTTATGCAACTTTAATACACAGCCTACTTGGATCCGACTCCATTGCAAAGAAGAGACCGCTTAAAAGCTGCTCTTCGATTGCTGAATTAATTGCATACCGAAGCAGCCCGCTTCAATGGAAGGCAGATCGGCAGAAACGACTTGGAATCGCGATCTGAGAATCACGCCATGCCAACATGGCCCTCGCGGACTACTTATCCCGCAAGACCGACGGTTATAACCGGGCATCTAGAAGAACGACGGTCCCTTTCCGTGCCAGGCTCCTTGCCCCAGGCCTGCCCCACTGGCTCACCATCCGCGACCCCTATTCAACGCCACTCAACTGGATTCCGAGAGCAAGGATGGCGGCGGATTCTAGAACAGATTCACACGTACCTCATCTTGGCGGCTCTCTTCACCGGAAAAAGGACCAGGCTCTCACTTCCGCCGGTATTACAGCGCCCAGTTCTCGCGGGATGAGAGATCAGGCGAGCCACGTGAATTAACCGCTTCAGGTTTGGGGCGGGGTTTCTTCTAATCGAGGCCGTCAGGAGGCAGCGCTTATGGAGTGACGTCTTACACCCCACTCCCACCCCAGCACCGATTGAAAGAGGGTTCGTAGCTAAATAGGCTCGCGACCCAGTTCGGAGCTTTTGGTGCTTTGGAGCAGGGGTCTCCAACCTTGGCAACTTTAAGACTTGTGGACTTCAACTCCCAGAATTCCTCAG
>WNWU01000004.1:15384580-15456493 GCA_012654045.1 Ptyas mucosa
TATTATTATTATTATTATTATTATTATTATTATTATTATTATTATTAAATGGTGTCTCAGTGTAGAATAATTGTGGTTCTGGGCATGATGCTATTATTATTCTCGCCAGTTGCCAGCCCTCTTCTGTTTTCAGGAACATTACATCTTGTGCCTAAAATACTGCTGGTAATTTTGCTGACTGATCATAATCCTTATTTTGCTTGCTCCACAGCAACTGCAATCCCTAACACAATCCTGAGAAAAATTTGGGCTATAAAACTGGGTAGAGAGCAATTTTATACCTGGAGTTTATTCCAGACCAGTCAAAGGTATATTCTGAAATTCCAATGAAACTAAATGAAGTTCTTAATTTGCTGCAATGACTACTTAAAGCATTGATTTAATAGTTTGAATTTTTGCTCTGCCATTCCACTTGATTGGGGATAGTCTGGACTACAGTGTATAAGTTTTAATTCCAAGCTCTTCCAAATTGTACATTTTCTTTACTGGCCAGTGAGACATTTAACCATCTATTGCAGAATACCGTATCTAGGAAATAGAAATTTTCATTAAAAAAAAGATAAATAAAAGATTTAAGTTGATTAAATGAGGAAGTTCTGAATACTTCGAACTATAATCTTCTAGAACTTGTCAGAAGAATAATTTGGGTCCCAATTTGAGCTGGGGTTGCAGAAGAACAAATCGGAATGAAATCCAGACACATTATGAGGAAAGGAGATTTATTTATTCCTAAAAGTAAAAAGGTTTGCTTGTGTGAGTAGCAACAGATAAAATGAGGTACAGAGAGATTGCTTGGGGGGGGGTAGTCCTTGGTGTGGGCTTGAGGGGTGCAGGCATGTCTACATGTTGGTTCTAGTGTGTGACTGTCAAAAGGTCAATCTTAATTTTCTTTCTTTGTGTCTGTCAGTTTGTCTTCATTGTGTGGATGGGTGTCTGGGCAGCTGATTTGTGGTTTTGGGGAAGAGTGAATGTACGGATTCTTTGCTGGTTAATTAACTGTTGCCCAGGTAATTAGTTTTACTATTTATCCGTTAAAATTCTTCCCACAAAGTAAATTCCAAAGGCTACCAAATTAAAAATATTAGCAGATATTTTATAATTTGGAATTTCACAAGACATTGATGACTCTTTTTGATAGGTTAGCCTCTGTTCCTGACTACTCTTCCTTACTCAATTAAATGTTCAAGGTAACAGAATAACAGAGCTCCCTCAACTTCTGAAGACAAGCTGTTCCACTGGTTAATTGTTCTCACTGTCAGAAAGTTTCTCCTTAATTGCAGGTTGTTTCTCTCCTTGATTAGTTCCCATCCATTGCTTCTTGTCCTGCCTTCAGGTACTCAGGAGAATAACTTGACTCCTCTCTTCTTTGCGGCAGCCAGTCCCTTAGATATTGGAACACTACTATCCTGTCACTCCTACTCCTTTTCATTTAAACCAGACATCCCCGATTCCTGCAACCTAAGCATTCCTAAAATGCTTAGATGTCCTTGCAAAATCTGTGTGTAAGTAAATACATAATCTCTTGTGGCCTTTTGCTTTCTGAATACCCGGAAGCAACTTGCAAAGATAACTATGCATTTCTGTCCACATATTATTAGAGATAAAGACTTTTATCTTCTGTCAACAAGGAATCTTCCTGTATGTTTTTCATTGGCAGTATCAGCAAAGGGCAGGACCTACTGCTTTCCCCATTGAGGCCACCCTAAAGTGTACAATTCTAAAAAGACCTGCAACTCAGCATCTTGATTTGTCTGATATCTCAACTGAAACAACATATCTGGTTCCACGCTAAACACAGAATTAACTAAATAAATCACATTGTAATCTGTGGCAATACCATTTACCTCAGTGGTGGGATTCAAACATTTTTACTACCGGTTCTGTGGGCATGGCTTGGTGGGCATGGCAGGGGAAGGATACTGTAAAATCTCAATTCCCTCCCCACTCCACGGGAAGGATACTGCAAAATCCCCATTTCCTCCTGATCAGCTGGGAGGCAGAGAATAGATGGGGGCGGGGCCAGTCAGAGGTGGTATTTACCGGTTCTCCGAACTACTCAAAATTTCCGCTACCAGTTCTCCAGAACTGGTCAGAACCTGCTGAATACCACCTCTGATTTACCTCCTCAATATTTGGTAGTTCTACTTTAGGTAATATATCTGCAGTAAACATTTGCTTTCTAGAAAAATCCTGACGGCTTATACCATACTTCTGCAACAAAGCAGGTATGGCCATTGCATTTTTTTTGTTTACTCCAGGAATTCAAAACACTTTTGCCTCGGGCAGTTTGTAATCTGTTTGTACTCTTATACTCCATAATTGTACTGATAATTATTTTTTCCCCAGCAAAAAGCCATAAGCTTTTTTTTCTATATGGACATAATTCTATTCTGCCTTACTTGGAACTTGCAATGCATATGAAACAGGACCATTTTCCTGGAATACATGATTCTAATCCGTCCCTAGAGGCATCTGCTTGAATAATAATTGACTTAGTAGAATCGTAAAACTTCATTCCTGAAATACCAGTCACTCTCTACTTCCTGAGTGCAACACTTTGCAAATGCACATTACGCCCATGTTTTCTAGCTTTGATTCAATGCTGCTGTTTTTTGACCTAGCTCTGATTGGCTGGAGTGCCTGGATCATATTCTTTGCAGCAATTGATCATTGCCCAGGACAGGTGTTTCATCCTGGACTGCCAGATTGCTATGTTCTCCAAGTTTATCATAAACTTGCAGTTGATCTAACCAGTGACCTGATAAATGAACTATCTTCACCTGAAAAACTTATCTATTCAACCTTTTTGGATTCTGTTCAGTCTCCCCTTGTTTTCCTAGCTCCTGCCTTTGCAGTAGTGCAAATATTTCCTTCTCTTCCTTTACATCGCAATTAGGAAATTTGCTAATTTGTTCCTATGAAGTTGAATGATTAGTTTTTTTCTTGTTAACAACTTTGTAACTACAGAGAACCAAAGAACAGCCTGACCCTCAGTTGGTTTGGTTATTAAAGCAGCAGAGTAGGGATTAGTAAGGAAGGAACAGTCCCTCAAAGGAAAAGGCAGGTATTGATAGAGGGGTCTGTGCAGGAGCCAGATGGTGAGACTTGTCTTCTCTTGATGAATGGGAAGGGCAAGAAATGAGAATGACCAGTCAAGAATATAGCCTTGTATTTGAAATAGGTGAAGCTGTATATCTTTAGCTACTATACTAAGAATATTGAATTAGCTAATGACAGCATCAGGAGTGAATTTCTACAATGGCCTAGTAACCCAATGATAGCAGTTATGAGGGTGCTGGATGGAACTTCTAGTCTGATGCTAGCTTGAATTTTGGGAGCTGACCCAACACAACCTGAGGACACTAGATGGTGCCTCTAGACCACCATCCAAGTTTTAGGCTGAACAATGAGGGAAAAATCATGGATAGTCCTGAGTGAAGTTCCTTCCTTCCTTCAACCAAGTCTCTGTGATTCATGCTTGATCATATATTAATTAAAGAATTAGTCCTGGATAAGCGAAGTCATTCTAATAATAGATTGGACTTAGAAATCTAGGATCTTTATGCAAACTTAGAAATCTAGGATCTTTATGCAAATAAATCTATCTTCCCTGTCATCATGTTCCTTAATTCAATGGCAGCCAGCAAGACAATAAAAGGAAGAACTAGTGACCCACTTTCCTTTCTCTGTACTGTACTGAACCTACTTAAAATTGTGCCAAAATCTGTCTTGCAAAGAAAAAGAGTCCCTTTTTAACCCTACACTTGCGATATTTGAGAATTTCTTTTAAATTTGTCTTGATGATGTTTTTGAGCTTATTTTGTTGCTCAGAGCAGTGGAAAGTAGTATTGCTATTTTCTATTACACATCTTCCCATCACTCTGAAACTTCTGTCACTCTTAATTGGGAAAAACTTCACAATATGAGTTCCTTATGTTGCTCCTTATCTTGCAACCAGATAGGTTGCCTATTACTAAAGATGTTATTGTATAGGATGTCCTCACACAATACCTTGCCCTCTAAGTGAGCTAACTAAATAAATAAATGAGATCCGTGGATTTGTCCACGTAGTTTTCATGAATCGAGACTGATTCCAAAGTGCATGTGTATACACATTCTGACACATACACAGCAAACACAATATGGCATGCTATCTATGTGGGTTTCTGCAGAATTAAATTTTTCCCTCAGGGTGCCAAAGCAATCAAATGTCTGCTACTGAAATATCAGTTGGAAAGAGGGGAGGGGTGGTAACTCAACATTTAAATCATAGTCTATGGAGACATCTACTGGAATACCCAAAGATAGCAATGGTGAGGATAAAAATGTAGAAGCGGGATATGTAGAGAACAAGGTATTCCTATCAATGCTTTGTTTAAAAAGGGAATGAATTTGAAAAATGTATAGGTGGTCTTTGACTTACAATCATTCTTTTCTAATAATTTAAAGTTATAACAACACTGAAAAAAGTGACTTATAACTGGTTTTCTCACAACTATAGTAGCATCCCCATGGTCATGTGATCAAAATTTGGGTGCTTGGCAATTGGTATGTATTTATGATGGTTGCATTGTCCCAGGCTCATGGGAACACCATTTATAATCTTTCCAACTGGCTTTTGACAAGCAAAGTTAATAGGGGAAGGCAGATTTAATTAATGTCTGCATGATTCACTTAACAAGTGCAGCGATTCAGTTAATGGTGGCAAAAAAGGTCATAAAGTGGGGCAAAACTAACTTGCCGCACACATGTTATGTCATCTTGTTTCTTTTTGTATTATTTAACATTATTCAATAATATTGTTAGAAGGAGGTGGAAGAGTTATAAAGGCAAAGCTGTGGCTGCAGGCTGCTTATGGAACAGGTCACAAATTACTTATGGGTAAGTTTCACTTTAAGCTAAAGTGGAAAAAGAAAGCCAAGCAGTTTCCATATGATATTGAGCATATCCCTACACTTCAAGGGCAACTTCTGGAAGTGTTGTGAATCCTGAATTTCACTGATAGAAAGCCAGAGTAACTTTAGAATTTAAATTAAAGAAGTTGTCAATGATAAATGTGAAATGAGTCTGCCAAAGATCAAGAAAAAGAAGAAAGCAAATTGGATGTCAGAACAAACCATGGAGATTGCCAAGAAGAGAAGCCAAAGCCAAGAAAGACAATGATCTCAGGAAGGAACTTAACCAGGAATTTAAGAGAGCTGTTAAAAGAGACAAGAAGCAGGGTTACAACAACTATAATAAAAGTCACTGAAGATGGAAACAGACATGTAAAAGCAAGGAAAGTCTTCCAAAAATTCTCTAAACTCAAAAGGTGGTTCCAATCTCAAATTGGTATACTGAAAGATGGCAATGGGATGATGGCAAGTGATTCAAAAAGATCAAAGATGGGAGGGTATACTGAAATTCTGTACAGCAATGTCAACATCCAAACTGCCTTGGATAGAAGATATTCCTAATTTATAAGAAATTCTAGTACTGAAAGATGAAATTAAATCAGCATTTTGATTGTTGCCAAGTTGGAAAGACTACATGAATTCACCACTGTACAAGGGAATTCAGAGAATACAGCAAACAAGAGAGGGAGAATCAGTAATGGTTCTAACAAAGCTATCTAGAATACCATGGATAGCTAAGAAAAAAACCACAAATATGTAATTAAACAAATCAACCCAGAGTGCCCACTTGAGGCACAAATCACCAGGCTCAAATTGTCATACGTTAGACACATGCAAAGATGTAACTTTCTTGAGAGGTCCATAAAGCTAGAAATGGTGAAAGGAAAAAGAAGAGGATGCTAGAAAAATAGTTTGACTCTTATCACAATATAAATGTACAGTAGGTGTGTCATTGGAAGACCTGAAGAATGAGACTGGGGATAGATCACTCTGAAAAAACTCTGCCTATATGGTCAATAAGATTTAGACGGATCCAATGGCACATAGTCAGAGACAGAGTTAGAGAAACGTAGACATAAACATTTATTTTCTGAACAGAGATTCACTCCAATCTCGTTTTGTTACTTGTAGCCCGTAAGATAACATCTTGGTCTGAACAGATGCTCCAAATTATAGTCCATATTTTTCTGATTGATTGTGAGATCTGTTCATTAATGAAAACCACAGACCAATCCATCCTGATAATCTCCCTTAGGGCTAAAAATTGCCCAGAATAACATGCAGTGGGGAAGGGCTCTTTATAAATAACAGAGACCTTGCAAGCAAATTTATCAGTGTTTGGGTTGACATCACACTGGGTATACCCACAGGGATTGAATGATTAAGAGTATTTACCTGGCAAATGAATTGAGGAAACGCTCTGCAAAGTTACCCCATTTTCACATTTGCTCCTGATTTTGGAGATTCTAGAGACGATGATTGCTGTTCTGCACAACATGCAGGTCAAGGACATAATTTTTACCCTTTTAGAATAGAGATTCTCCTCTTGCTACAAGGTGATAGACTAGAACAGCTGTAAGTTCCTCCACTCAGCATCTCATGCATCTGGCTGCCAATCAAAACAGCCATGGTTGTTCCACTCCTAGGACTGTCGGTCTGAGGCTACTGGCACTTTTGCAGGGAAACTGCCCACACAATCCATTCAGTGGTGATGAAATGTCCACACTATGTTGTGCCCCGGAGCATAACGTGTTGTGTAGTACAGTGTAATTCAATGTGGGAAAGAGTAGTTTTTCTTGGTTCTGTTCCTAGGTCTTTTTTTGGCAGAGGGAGCAAACATGACATATCCTCATAGATTTGGCAAGAGAGAGGGGGCAAAAAGCCAGAGGAAGGGAACACTAAATTATTTGAAATATTCTGAAGCAGTACTGCTCAGAAGCAAATTCAGCTGTAAGAGTGTCTTGCATCAACTAATTTGCAAGCATATAGTGCCTGAACTAATGGTGGGTTGCCCCTGGTTTCGACCGGTTCTATAGAACCGGTAGTAAAACTGGCGGGAGGCTCTGCCCACTGACCCTGATGTCATCAGAAGCAATCTGCGCATGCGCAGACGCAAGGCGCATGCACAGAAGCAAGGCGCGCGCGTGAGCAAAGCGAGCACGCGTGCACGATCCTGTTGTGAACCGGTAGTAAAGGTAAGTAGAACCCACCCCTGGCCTGAACATTTCATTTGTTATAGCCTGTGGGTGTGAAATAGAAAGCAATAGTACAGCTAGTGAATTTAGACTCTAGACTTAATGTTCTTATGTTTCATGCTCATTTCATGTGGTCCCAGCACCCAGTTTATAAGTGCCCTAGTTTCTTCAGCTTTCTGACTAGTTTCCTAAAGTGAGAAAGCCTGAGAATTTATTTTCAGAGGAGGCAGGCAGGTTTAAGAGGTGAAGCATGTACATAAAGTCATTTGAGGGCTTAAAGTACTTGTGACATTCCAAAAACCTGGAACACCTTACTCTCCAAGTTGAGGTGACTTTTTTTAAAAAAAAAAAAATGGAAGAATTCTTTTGGGGGAAAATTGTTCCTCAAGGTTCCAAATGTACCTTTTGATCCTATCACTCCCACCCCATTCATGACCCAAAACCTAAAGAACAACCAGATCCATCAATGTTGGACGAACCTATTTTCAATTGGACCTTTGAGACCGCTCTGTTTTAGATAATTCGGTTATTTCAAACTACCTTAACTAGTCTTATTATGCTTGTGGCTCTTCTCTTTATTGGAACACAAACGGGTCCACTGAGTGTGGTTAAAAAAGAAGTTAAGATGGCAACCACAAGGCACACAAAAAAATAGGTAGCACTTTGGTCACACTGTTGTAGGTGCCACCTTAATTTCATCATCCCTTGCAGATACTCTTGCTTTGACATTTGACATAAACAGTTGCTGAAAAATCCCTCTCTGTTTCCTCAGATTTTATCTTTGTTACAAGCGCACTAATTTGCCTTTGACAAGCTATCAGTATCTCAGCCCTTTTCCTTGTAATACAGTCATAAAAATATTGACCTATTTTAAAGCATTATTCTCAGGATGAATTAATTCTTGCAAAGTGTATTGAACACTGAGAGAGCTATATATAATTATTTCTATCGCTGATGTGATCATCAGCACCAACATGTCAGTGAACTAGTCAGCATGTGTTAAATTTCATTAGAAAGTAAGAGACTGGTTTATATTTGTATCAAAAAGAGCCTGAGTGGCGTAGGAGGCTAATGCCTCCTACTAAGACAGCATTTAACATCCAGCTGCCTGCAATTACTGCGAGTTCAACTCTCACCAGGCTCAAGGTCGACTCAGCCTTCCATCCTTTCTAAGGTGGGTAAAATGAGGACCCGGTTGTGGGGGCAATAAGCTGACTTTGTATAAAATATACAAAAGTATGAAGGCTATTGCTTAATGCATTGTAAGCTGCCCTGAGTCTCCGGAGAAGGGCGGCATATAAATAAATATTTTTTTTTAAAAAAGTCAGTCTCCCTAGTAGAAGGGAGTTGATATAGGACCAGTAATTTACCTTTTTAGCAAACAAGCCATCTTATTAACCACAGGGTATACATACACTCCCCCCCCCATTTGTCATTTGACATTCTGTGACTAAATGAGTCACAGAATAATCAAAGAACAGCCTCTATCGAAAAGTATTTGAGATATTTGAACTGAGAGTGAATGTGTCTTTCCAGACTACACCATCCAGGAATATTATACTTGTAGTAATCCCATCACAGAAGTACCACTTTGAGCAAAGCTCAATCATAGCAAACATTGTGTGATCAATCTATTTAGAATATGGGAGTTCTCTTTAGATATCACTAGCAAGTGAGGAACACATGTGTCCATTCAGACTTAGGCACACAATAAAGGTTTTAAATTTCTGTTGGGAATAAATCCACAAATTAGAAGTTGGCATGGAAGGTCATGTCCTTTTCAGCCCCCAAGAAATAATTTCTTCCAGACTTCAGAAGGTCACATTTCTGGGATGAATATTATTTGTTTCCTTCTTTTTACTCTTCTTAGCTCCAAAAAGCAAACAGACTTAGCTTAACATTGGTTTCTTTGTTCCTTTTTATATTGAAGTTTCAGTAAAATTGATGGGAAATAAGAACCACATGATATATGTCACAAGCCCAATATGCATCAAACTACTTCAAAATTTTGTAGTAGAAGTTTCATTCCAGATTACAGTAAGTACTTTAAAAGCAGCAACCATATTTCATGTTCCTGGGAACCAGAAAACGATGGGATTTGTCTTGAAAGTATGCATTACATAAATTCCTATTAATGTATAAAATTTGCTTGCTTGTATATAAAACATATTTCTAAAGCTGCCAGGTTCAGAATTATTCTGGACAGTTTCCAAAAAAAAAAAAAAGGCAAAATGCCTCACAACATCAGGAAAAAATGATAGCAACCCAGAGAGAACAATAAAAACCATCTTCCCATACAACTTTTAGCCTAAAGGAATCTACCTGACAACCATCCTATCCCAAGGCCTGGGAAAAGTGTCTGATTTTCAGGACTTGTTTAAGGAAAACTAGGATAGAGGCAGTTCAGATTTTGGGGGGATGCTGTTCCAAAAAGGGGGTGATGCAACAGAGAAGGAGCATTTCCTGGATCCCATTAAATGGTACTGTTTATCCAGTAGGAACCAGATCATGCCAATTATATAAGATGAACAGAAATCCCTCATATAATCAAGCCCTATGCAACGTTGCACTTGATAAGTGATAACTAACACCATAAATTGGACCTGGAAGCTATTGGTAACCAGTGCAGCTTATGAAGCAGAAATGTTTCATGGGCATAGGAGATCTGCACATAACTGCTCACACTGTAACATTCTGCACCAACTATAACATTAGGCAGGACTTGGATGGGAATAGTGGCTCACCTTGATCTCTCAGTGGTTTTAAGTATCATCAATCACTATATCCTTCTGGGCCAGTTTAGAGAATTGAGAAGCGGGGTAGGGGGCAGTGGTGGGTTGCTCCCGGTTCGCACCAGTTCACGAGAGCCAGTAGTGGTGACAATATGAAGTCATCAAACTGGTTCTCTGTCTTCGGGAGCTGGGCCCTCCCGCCTGCCCTGGCTTTATGCCGACCTTATATTTCTTCTTTTTTCGTCCAGCTGAGAGGTGTGGCAGAGCGGATTGCCGCACCTCAGCTGATTTGCAATGCGCTTGCGCAAAGCGCAAGTTTGGCATGCAGGCGAGCAAAGTGACATGCGCATGGCAATTGTGTGCAAAGCGCGCGACCGAAGAGGCGATCGCGCGCAAAGCACACGCACAAAGAGAACTGGTAGTAAAGCCGGTTAGAATCCACCTCTGGTGTGGGGGGCAAAGTCTTCAGAATCTGTTTCAGTTGGTGTTAGTAGCAGGGGAGAAATCTAACTCTAGACCAGTGGTGAAATCCAAATTATCCAAAGTGGTAGATGTCTATGGAGATTCTCAGTCATCCAGATGATGGTTGTCCCAAAGGTGGTTTTTCAAGATACAAGTGGACTTTCTGGTTTTTCTTTGAACACGTTTCTCTTCTCATCCAAGAAGCTTCTTCAGCTCTGAAATGGTAATGGGTTCCCAGTTCAGAGACTGGATAGCCTTGTTTCTAGAACAAAGAGGTTCCTGCCTGCTGGAACCAGGGGTTTGGATTTGATGTCCTAACCGTCAAAATCTATGATAATAACCACAAGTTATGATGTTTTGGGGGAAAGTTCTATTCATTATGAATCTAATGCTACATGTAATAACAGCAGCCAGAATTGTTTATGTGTAAAATTGGAAAAATGGAAATATATCGTCAGAGGAAATTGTGATAAAGTGTTAGAGTGCACTGAGATGGATAGGTTGACAATGGAAATAAAAGATAGAGGAGAAATCAAATATTATTTGATTTGGAATGTATGGTACAACTGGTTAGATAATAGATGTAAAGATTAGGAAATCAATAAGATGAAAGATGATCAAGGAACTAGAAAATAGGAATAAGTATAAAGATAAAGATAGATGAAGAATATGTAGTATTATAGTATGATAAGACATGACAAAATGTAAAATATATATTATAAAATGTAAAATGTAAAAAATACTCAGAGTAATAACTACAAATTGTGTACATATTAGAATACTAGTATATATAAAGGAATCAGTGGTGGGTTTCCCCCGGTTCAGACCAGTTTGCAAGAACCGGTAGTAAAACCGGCAGGAGGCCCTGCCCAACTGCCCCAGATGTCATCATCGGCAACCTGCACATGTTCAGATCCGGTAGTTGTGAACCGGTAGTAAAGGTAAGTAGAATCCACCCCTGAAAGGTACACACACACACACAAATGTATGTATATCGGATGTATACTGATACTGAAGTATTGCAAAGATGAAAATTGTGATATAAAATGGAAAAAACTGCTTAATAAAATTGCATTAAGAATCTGCCCTATGGATATGGCTTTTTAGGCAGAGGCCATTTCAGGGTATGTGTTTGGCATGTTTTTTAAAATAAAACATGGTGGGAAGGGCCACGTTTATGAATTAATATGAATTAAAAACATTTGACTTTAAGATCGATGGGAGAGAAGCCCACCTCCTTTCCTCTGACCTGGATTGGTAGCTCAAAAATGCCAATGCACCGAGTATGAAGAAGGAACAGCTGCTGAGGCCCTTTTGCTGTCTCAGGAAATCTGACAGCCCTGGGAGCCAGGCTAATGGCTAATTATAAACTCATGCTTGGTGTACTTGTGTCTGGGGGAGGGCAACTGCCAGCCCCGCAGCCCTACACTACACTGAGAAGATTGGGTCAACTGAAGCAAGAGATTCAGAGGGGGCTTGAGTTTCCCTCAGGCTGGGGAAGGGGTCCTAGCTGTGGGGCAAAGAAGAGGCAGAAGGGACAAGAGAAGTCTGGTTCACGGAGGCAAGGAGGAGAGTTATTATGGAGCCCACATCTGCCCAAGACGATAGCCTGAAGAAGAAGCAGCAGAAGGAAAAGGCTAAGAAAATTGATCTGGAACTTCCCCCAAGGCCACCCCGCTCTTTGCTGTGCCTCACCCTCAAGAACCCAGTGCGGAAGGCTTGCATTGCCATTGTGGAATGGAAGTATCCTTTGGGGGGGAGCAAAATATGGGGGTAGCTTCTGGAATGATTTGTGCTTGGCCTGGAGCCCAGCAACCAGGTGTAAACAACTGAAACTTGGAAGAAGCAAAGGCAAAGAGGAAAGGCTGGGAAATATTGCTTAACAATGCAACTCTTTTGTGACCACAATCTATAGGGCAAATTCTGTTTATGTTCTCTAGAAATGCAGGGATGGAGTCTGATTAGGTGTTGGTCTTTGTCTCTTTTAAGACAGGCACCAACAAACAGGGAAGAACTCGAGCATTTATGTTGACCCTGCCTTCAAATGATCCGTAACTCAGGAATTACTATAATAGCATGTATTTACTGTTGTAATTTTTCATTTCTCTAAAGCGGTCACAAATGCCGATTTTGAAATAGAAGACCTGAATGCAGTCGAGATGGTTAATTTGTCTGGCTCCTCCACTGAATTACGCTGAGTTCAGAAATAGCTCCCTGTCCCTCCTCAATGGATTTTATAACTGAGAGGATATAATAGCCGGGGTCAGAGAATCTTAAACAGGAAGGTTCTTTACAAAAGCACCAACATTTTTTCCCTCTAAGGCTGCAGGATAGTTTTGTTCTGATTCAAAATCTAATTGATCATCATACAATGTCTTTTTTAAAATTTATGTTCAATTTGATTCATTTACTTGCATTACATCGCGTTTGTTGAATGGACAAAGCATTCTGTGATATGGTTTCTTATTCTCTCCTATTCTTTGTGTTGGATTATAATCTGGATAAAATGGATTTGTATAGACATATTGTATGAAATGTATCTAGACTAAAGTTAGAAGAATAAGGTATATGGACAGAGGCTTAGATGAGGTGATCTTTCTAGACTCCTGTTGAAGATCTTAGTTGTAATCTGAATGTAAAAAACAGATTATCAATCAGAAAAATAATCATACTGGCATGAGTCACAGAATTTAGTGTACATCCAGTAAGCTATTTTAATGAAACAAATGAAACAAGGCAAATATTAATGCAGGTAATCCTCGACTTACAACAGTTCATTTAATGACAATTCGAAATTACAACAGCGCTGAAAAAAGTGAGTTATGACCATTTTTCACACTTATGACCATTGCAGAATCCCCATGGTCATGTGATCAAAATTCAGATACTTGGCAATTGACTCATATTTATGAGTCATTTATGATGGTTGCAGTATCCCAGGGTCATGTGATCCTCTTTTGTAACCTGACAAGCAAAGTCAATGAGAAAGCCAGATTCACTTAACAACCATGGTACTTTTAATAAGTGCAGTGATTCGCTTAAAAACTGTGACAAGAAAGGTCATAAAATGAGACAAAACTCACTTAACAAATGTTTCACTTAGCAACAGAAATTTTGGGCCCAATTCTGATTGTAAGTCAAGAACTACCTGTATTAGTTAATGGATAGTCCAGTGATGGCGAAAAGTTTCGGCACCAAGTGCCAAAAAGGTGACGCGGAAACGTTGCACGCGTGTGCGCTCGTCAGGGCCACACTACAGAAAAGCTGAATTTCTGGGTTCTAACGTGCATGCGTGCCCGACGATCAGCTGGCCATCGTGCAGACTGGTTTTCGGCACTGCTGTGCGCGCGAAGGGATCACGCTCTGGAAAAGCCAAACTTCCAGGTTCTGGCACGCATACGCACTAGTTTTTGACAATGCCACATGCGCAAAAGACAGCTGATCATCGCACACGCATGCGCATCAGAAACTCAGAAGACAAACAGGCAAGGTCGCGCATGCCAGGCGACATGGCTTCATGTGCCACTTTGGGCACGTGTGCCATAGGTTCGCCATCACGGGGATAGACGAAAGAAAATGAATTTTTATCCTTTCCCTGTCTATATTTGGATAAAAACATATGGCAAAACAAGCAGACTTTACACTGTCTTGTAATCTGAACACTGAAGCAACTAATTCTAAGTGATGCCATGTTTCAGGCAGGTGATGTGGGAAAGTGGAGAATTGTTCAGTTCTTCTCTGAAAGAAATTTATAAATCTTGGCCCAGCTATGGATAACCAACAGCAAAAATTTCATCACCTGGAAAACTGCCGCAAATGAGTCTGTAAGGAAAGAGATATTGGCAAATTATTGGCAAATTAACTGTAGGTCTTAGACAGCAACTGGGAATATGAATATATAGAGCCAGTTTGATGAAGTGGTTAAGGCAGCAGTCTAAAAAGCAGGAGATTGTGAGTTATAGTACTACCCCTTTGGGCATGAAACCAGCTGAGTGACTTTGAGTCAGTCACTCTCTTTCAACCCAATAACTTCATAGGGTTGCTGTCATGGGGAAAATAGAAGGAGAAAGGAGTATTAGGTGTGTTAATAACTCATTTTATTTATCAAAATAATAAAAGCAGGAAATAAATAAACTAAGTTATTCCTTGTTCATATTACACATTCCTTCTTTCCTTCCTGATTTCCACCCTAGTTCCCCAATCCCTTGAACCAAGTGGACCCCCCCCCCAAAAAATCTCAGCCCTTTCCTAGCGCCATAATGGCCTCTTGTAGCCCTACCCCTCTTGTAGCCCTGCCCTTCAAATGTTGCCCACCCTTGACTTAGTGTAATGTGCAAATCCACCATATTTCAAATATCTCAAATAGTGACTCTGCTAATGGCTAGAGAGTGACAACAGATTGATGCCATGATAAACAGTTTTGATAACAGCATCTGAGCAAGTTTGAACATGCCAAGATCATTGGTGCTAATGCTGGTCACCATGGTATTCTTTCTTCTTTCTAAAATAATGTTTACAGATGGGAATACATACAGAAAAAATGAAATGAGACCCTTCACAGCTAGAGTCATGCATATGGCTATCTAAAGTTTACTTCTTTACCAGGCATTGGTAAAATAATAAGGCCAAGGTCTATAATTATATTTTTCACAGGTATAGAACTTTTTTGGATTTGGGGCTTGCTGGATACATCTGGAATTTTGAGAGCATCTGTGACTTTAGAGGGGAAACTCTTAGGCCTTCACAAAATGGCTGTCATGGTAGCAACTGTCAGTTATAAAATTCCATCTATTTATTGGAAGACATTTTGATCATATTTGTCTATGTTCTTAATTCTAGCCTTCCAGGAAATGCTATTTCCCAGTTTATGTCCCTTTTTTCTAATAATGCCTGTAAGAGCCAATATGGAGCTCTAAAGCAACCTGGGAAATAAAGACGATGCCGAAAGTAAAGTAGTGCTTTGTTCTACAATTTATTGAAAAGTGAGGGAGAGAATGTAGCTATTCCTAAACGAGGTATACATAGCCAGTATACACTGGGGCATGAGGTTGCCTATCTCTGCTAGACTAATTTGAAATGCTTCAAGTAGTTCAAGAGGGCTATGTAAGTATTTTAAAAGTACAAGTAGTCCTCAACCTATGACCATAACTGAGCCCAAAATTTCTCTTGCTAAGTGAGACACTTGTTAAGTAAGTTTTGCTCCCTCATTTGTTAAGTGAATCACTGTAGTTGTTAAGCTAGTCACACGGTTGTTAAGTGAATCTGGCTTCCCCATTGACTTCGCTTGTCGGAAGGTTTCAAAAGATGATTACCTGATCCTGGGACACTGCAACCGCCATAAATATGAAACAATTGCCAAGCTGACATGACCATGAGGATGCTGCAATGGTCATAAGAGTGAAAAATGGTCGTGAGTCATTTTTTTGCAGTAGCGTTTTAACTTTGAATGGTCACTAAATGAACTGTTGTAAGTCAAGGACTACCGATCAACTAATCCTGCTGCGTATCTTGATTTGAATTCAGCCGTATCACATGCCTGAAACTGTGGGCAGAAATTTTGGGGCTTAACCAAAAGAAAGCAGCAGTACTAATGCAAGATCTTTGAAATAATTCAACAGCTCAGCAAATACTCTTTTTGCCTGTAAGGATTATATTTCTGTGGAAATATAAAAGATTAAACAAATATTATCCAGGGAATTCGAAATGGAAGGCAGTTATGTTTGTCTTTAGGATCAACCAGAAGAGCAGATGCAAATACTATAAACCTTGAAAAGGCGAGACAATAGCCTGATAAATGCCTTGTCTGGAGCCCTGTCTCAAAGTATTTGTGCATCTCATACACACACCAGCTGTATATGCCTCCGTTTCTCTCTTTATCACAGCTGCTTGGTGCTTTCACTGTCCATCATTTTACTAATTAAGTCTAACACATCTCTTCTCCTAATTTAGCCATATGGATATAGTGCCTAGTCTTCATTCTTCATGCAAGCAATCAGTTTGTACTGAATGTAGAATCTAATCTTAGAGCTCATTCTGTGGGTACAGTGTTGCCTCTTTTAAAGGGAGGTACACCCCAATTCCTTTGGTTTTGGTCACTGACGGTATGAATTTTTGGAGAGGGACTCCAATTTATAAACTGAGTAGTTTTAAATTGAAAATATATATTACATACAACATGGCAATAATTTTAGTGTTCACATTTCATACGGTTGCTTCTTACAAACTATTTATTTCTTACGTAATTGAACAATTGCTTCTTCCCCAGGCTAATGCAAATGCTATTTCTCACCTTCGTATTTTCAATTTCTGTTTGACTTTCCTTGTTTCTCTAAGGTCCAGTTTATGGCACTGAACTTGGTAAGAATAAATCAAAAAATCTGAGACCAGAACAATAATTTATGTTCTATATGTTGATCTATCCATCCACTTGAGGCAATGTCCTTCTAATGTTTATTCCATTCTTCTTCCTTTCTTATTTTTTTCGTCAATCAATTCCTTTCCTTTCCTTGCCATTGTTTTTGTTTTATTTAATCAGCATTTTCAGGATTCGCTAGGACATAAATTATTTTCTTATCCTTGAAAGGTCAGTTGCTTATTCTTTCTCAGGCTCTTTTGTTATTGAAGGATAATATTTCTTATTGAGGAAAATATAATATTTCATATTACTTAAAGTAAAAAGTTCCTTGAATTAAGCTCCCGATGCCTACATGAACCCATCCATATAATTTCATGAAATCCCTAAAACAGTGATTTCCTATCATTGACTTGCAAGATTTCTAACCAATGCCAATGGGCCTGGGATTTCCTTGTGGTCTCCCTTAATTCATATATGTGTATATCTATGTCTATGTCTATGTGTACACATACACATACACATACATACATACATACATACACACACACACACACACACACACACACACATATATATATATATAATGTATGCGTGTCCACAAATAGTCCTCAATTTACAGCAGTCCATTTAGTGATCATTCAAAGTTACAACGCACTGAAATAAGTGACTGATGACTGTTTTTCAGAATTACGACCTTTGCAGATCATGTGATCAAGATTCAGATGTTTGTCACGTGGTTCATATTTATGACCATTGCTGTCTCCCAAAGTCATATGATCACCTTTTGTTACCTTCTGACAAGCAAAGTTAATGGGGAAACCAGATTCACCTAACAACTGGATTACTAACTTATCAACTGCAGTGATTCACTTAACAACTGTGGCAAGAAAGGTTGTAAAATGGGGCAAAACTCACTTAACAAATGTCTCACTTAACAGCAGAAATTTTAGGCTCCATTGTGGTTGTAAGTCGAGGACTACTATATATCTCTATCTCTATACACATACACACACATTGAAGTTCTTTTGTTTTATTATTTCTCAATTGTAGAAAAAAGGAGAGTTTAACTTTTAAATAATAGCCACCTGGCGTTCTGAAGCCAAATTAGTTGGTCATAGTTTCTGTTTCTGAGTGATTTTTGACATATATTAATAGCCCGCATGGCAACACCACAAGCTGCTATATCTTAGTTTCTCAGAATTTCTCTTTTCTTTCTTCATAGAAAGCTAAATGACACCGAGAGCTGCCTAAAATTAAATAGTGAAATCTTTTCTTTCATATCAAAAAGCAACTATGTAGAGTCATTTTAAATGGAAGAGTTGTGAGGGGGAAAATGCTTATTTAACCATGTCATTTAATGTTTTTAACATCATTTTTATATAGTCGCAATCTGATGCTTAACTAGGAATCTATCAGTCATAACCTTGCTGGCTGAGATTGTTTGGAGTCACAGTCAGAACATTTGTGGAAAGCAACCACCACATATTATAAATGTGACAACAGCTACGGTATTAAGCAAATTTAGACTCACATTTGAGAATGCACTGAAGCCCTATCAGTCACCATTTCATTTATTGTTGGATTCGCCTCACTATTTACCTTGTGTACTTACGTTATTATATACCCAGTCTGCGCACCATGTTGAGTCTCTGGGCTAGGAATGAGTTTTTAACCTCTTTGATGTGGATAGAAAGCACTTTTATCACCCCTAAAGCCAAGAGTTTTCTCATGACAAACAGAAAAGGGGACAGTGAAATGTGTGTGAGAGTAAGAGAGAATTAGAGGAAGCCTTTTTCATCAAGTTACATTATTATATGCATCTCAAAGACCCTCACATGCCTGCAGCTAATAAACTATGTCACACTCAGAAAATGTTTTATCATAGATTAGATATTGCTTTTGCTCCAGCCAGGAAAGTAACCTTTCAAAGTGTTGCCAGCATAAAGTGTGTTGGGTTCCAGTGTAGCCAAGGATCATCATACCTCTGAGCGCTAACTAGGGCACTCTTTCCACAGTATCATTTTTCACAATATATTATGTATAATTTAATTTAAAGATAGTTTAAAACAAAAGCCAATTAAGTGCCTTAGCTCTTCATTGGGTAATCCCTTGCAAAGCTAAGCAGGGTAAAAAAGGATTATAATTTGGATGGGGGAACCACTAAAAATCTCCCAGCTCCAGACCAGACTGGGAAGTTCCCAAAACATCCTGGGAAAAATCAATGGCAACTGTCTTATGTATGGTTGCCAAGGAAACTATATGGTTGTGTCTGTGAAGTCACCAGCAGTTGAGTTCAATTCAAGTTAGTCTTTATTTTTTCACCTAAATATGGAAAAAGAGGAGTTTTACGCAATAGCATTCAATAGAGAATACTGCTGTACAGCTAGTCCTCAATGTACATCCACAATTGAGCCCAAAATTTATGTTGTTAAGTGAGAAATTTGTTAAGTAAGTTTGCTCCATTTTACGACTTTTCTCGCCTCATTTGTTAAGTGAATCCCTGCAGTTCTTCAATTAGTCGCACGGTTGTTAAGTGAATCTGGCTTTCTCACTGACGTTGCTTGTCAGAAGGTCGCAAAGGAGATCACATAACTCAGGGACATTGCAACCATCATAAACGTGAGTCAGTTGCCAAGCCTCTGAATGTAAATCACATGACCATGCGGAATGCTGCAAAGGTCATAAGTGTGAAAAATGGTCATAAGTCACTTTTTTCAGTGCCGTTGTAACTTTTAACGGTCACTAAATGAACTATCTGTACTTACTGTCTTCTGCATGTGTCTTTTTGCTCAATCTACAAATCCTCATTAATTAGTGTTTGTTATCAACCAACATAGTTATAGTCTAACATGCATGCCAAAGTAGACTTTTGTACCCATTCTTTCATCCAAATATTTGAAGTACAGTTCCCAGAACCCTCAGCAAGAACAGCTGACCTAAGTGGTAAGCACTAGGATGTGGAAAGATGGACTAACATATCATTATTGTTTCTATTATTCATTGTTGTTCCTATTATTACAGTGTTTGCCACAAACTATACAATCTATCCCAATGTTCCTTAACAAGCATCTTTAGGCCCTTTGAGACCATCATCCTATTAACTATCTTTGCCAACTGTATTGCACTGGCCATCTATCTGCCCATGCCTGAAGATGATACCAACAAAGTGAATTCCAGACTCGTAAGTAACTCCACTTTCTTTTATTCACTTTTTTTTTTGCCACTGTTAACCTATACAGAGGATGCTAGCTAAGGAATTCTGGGAGTTGATGTCTACACATGTTAAAGTTGCTAAGCTTGAAAAACCCTGCTTAAAGTGTGCTGGAGAACAGATTACTGTATTTCTTTGGAGCAGGGCAAAATAGAATGGTATTTTCTTTTCACTAGCAGAGAAGGAAACAGGTTTAAATGTTGATGTTTGAACTGTGTATCAGTAAAAACTGAAGGAAAGCTTGGGGGCTTTCTAAAGAATTTTTATGTTTATTTTTTCAATGTTTCATAATAACTAGGGATATTGGTTTCAGAGGATGTATGGATTTGTGTAGTTATGTGCAGATTTGGGACAGAGAGGGACATTTTTTTTAATTTCCCCCCTTCCACCCCCCACTAAGGATAGGAGTAAACCATCTTAGGTACAAAATGACTTGTCCAAAGATCTATGGGACTTTATTCTTGTATAGCTTTGGGGATGGGGGAGCATTGGTGGTTTTACTATCTGCAGTAGTATTCATTGTCCCTTGATTCCATCCTTCCTTTGTTCACTAGCATTTGGGAGCAGGCGTGCAGACGCTTTATATAACTGCTTGCATACTTTTTTTTTGAATTGCAAAATAGGCTAAAGCTTTTCATTTGGAAATGTGTTGTGTGGTTTTTTTTTCCTGCTTATCTTCTCATCTTTCCTATTCAGTATCGAAATAACATTTTTCCTAGGTATATACAGAGAGGGGGAAGTTATCTATAAATGTAGATTGAAAAAGAGAAACCCGGTTGAATTCTACCAGATGGAGAGATTTAATTTGGGAGATTTAAGGAAAGGGAGTCTTGCATTTGGCTTGTTGTGTTGAAAACTACATGTCAGTTTATTGCTTTACTGTCCTTAGCATTAAAATAAGCCTTTTGTTAAAATTGAGTAGTGGGGCCTAATTTTCTGTGCTGTACCGAATATTGTCTTTGTATGGAAGGATGATGCCTTCATATATTTGAGGTGGGATCTTGCTCATATGGCAGTCGTGATTTTGAGATAGGGAAAAGATGCACAGAGCATGTCTAGAGATTACCTCCAAATTCTTCTCCATTGTGATCCCCCTCTCTTTACACTAATCTGTACAAGGTGTGTTCACAGAGCTGGCTATTATAGGTTTTGCTTCACATATCAGCATATATATTCCAACAGAACTCTGGAAGACTTGTATTACAATATTACAACAGCCAAAATATTTGGAATGGGTATAAGGAAGGATGCAATGAAAAAACAGTAGGGTAGAAAGTATGTAAGGATCCAAATTCAGGCTGTTATATTGACACATTGAAATGGAAAGATCATGGAAGATTTATTGCAATAGAACATGAGACTGGAACAATTGATGATGTTCCATCATCACCTTCATCTCAAAGAAAAAAGAAAGGAAAGTAAACATAGTGACATAACTCATACTCAACCAAAAACTGTAACTCGCTATCATAATTGCCTGGTTTGTGGTCCGCTAATCCATTGCTTATGAGGACTTAGCACTTTTTAGGAAGAAAAGATTTTGCATCTGGTGGCACCCTCTTGATTTTTTTAGAAACATTGGAATAGGAAAAAGATGAGCTGAGTATGCGCCACTGACCAGCAATGCTATGCAAGCTATTTAAAGGCACAGGGGACCTATTTAAGATCTGTCCACCGACTCAGCTGAGAAAGCCAAACTAGGTTGCATGAAGTTCCTGGAAATGCTTACTCAGAAGGTCTAGCAGCTAAGAAGCCATCACAAACCAGAAAAAAGCCCTCCTTACTTGGAAAAGGAAATAGCAGAGGGGGTGGGGGGGAACCCACCGTCTCATCCTTAACTCTCCCTAATTATTGCCAGATTGTGTCTGCTTTCTTCTTTGTTACAATTCTGGTAATAGTCACTCAGGAAATGATTAGATATGACAAGCATCTTCTCTGCCCTTCTGTTAATTCAAACTGTTGAGTAGTCAAAGCTACTGTATAATTGACTGTTTTAGCAGATATTTTCCCCCTAGGAATTAGTTCAGTAACCTTTTTATTTGTTTATATTTATTGTCAAATTTATACAAAACAAGTGACTTCAGACAGAGTACAACAAAGCTAGGAAATAGCTTGTTAGTGAATGCTAAACAGCAACCACTATTTTTATTATTATCATTAAAAACATTGCTAACTATAAAAATGAAACTAAAAAGAGGAATTATTGGGCAAAGGATTATTAATAATAACAAAGCCATGTCAATAATTCACCGGTCCCCTGAAGTCCTCAGGGCTGATGGCACAACCAGATCTTGAGGGACTTCAGAATGTCAAAAGTAATGAAACCAACCTCACTTCAAGGGGGGAAGAGCAGAAAAGGCCTGCTGCCTAGGGCCCACCAAATGTCGCTCCCTAGCCGATGGAACCCATGCCATTTCTTCTGGATCTAGTGCAGAGGTAGTTTCAGCAGGTTCTGACCAGTTCTGGAGAACCGGTAGAGGAAATTTTGAATAGTTCAGAGAAACGGTAAATACCACCTCTGACTGGCCCTGCCCAGTGGTGGGTTTCAAATTATTTTACTACCGGTTCTGTCGGTGTGGCTTGGTGGGCCGTGACATGGCTTGATGGGCGTGGCTTGATGGGCGTGGCTGGGGAAGGATACTGTAAAATCTCCATTCTCACCCCACCCCAGGGGAAGGATAATGTAAAATCTCTATTCCCTCCCCTATCTAGGGAAAGGTTACTGCAAAATCCCCATTTCCTCCTAATCAGCTGGTACTTGGGAAGCAGAGAATAGATGGGGACGGGGCCAGTCAGAATTTTTACTACCAATTCTCTGAATTACTCAAAATTTCCACTACCGATTCTCCAGAACTGTCAGAATCTGCTGAAACCTACCTCTGGCCCCACCCCCATCTATTCTCTGCCTTCCGAGTCCCAGCTGATCAGGAGGAAATGGGGATTTTGCAGTAACTTTCCCCTGGAGTGGGGAGAGAATGAAGATTTTACAGTATCCTTCCCCTGCCACACCCACCAAGCCACACCCACCAAGCCACATCCACAGAACCGGTAGTAAAAAATTTTGAAACCCACTACTGATCTAGTGCGACAGGTAGATGTAATTGGGGAAGAGCAATCTTTCACATAACTCTGTCACCTTCATGTTGCTCAACAGTGTCAGCTTAAATATTGAGCTAAAACTTGCCTAACCCTGAAAGTGGTCCTGAATATCCCAAGTGTGTGTGGGGTGGGTGGGTGGCTTGTAGATTGATTGGGAATTGCAGTGGTAAGAAGCTGAAAGAGTCGCCTGCAGCACGCTTCAGCAGTTGAAAATGGACTTGGTTTCAGTTTAGCCAGCTACTCTTTCCCTGGGTGACAGCTTCCATATCGCAACTTCTTCCATTTCTGCCAGAAATCCACACTGACTCAACACTTAAAAAAAAAAAGATGTTGAGACCCTAAGAAGAGTGCAGAGAAGAGCAACAAAAATAACAGGAAATCTGGACACTAAATTCTACGAAGAACAGCTAAAGGAACTAGGTATGCTTAGGTTAAGGAAGAGAAGATTGAGAGGAGACGTGATAGCAGTCTTCCAATACTTGAAGGGTTGACACAGGGAAGAGGGCATCCATTTATTCTCCATATCACCTGAGGGCAGGACAAGAAGCAATGGATGGAAGTTCGTCAGAGGGAGATCCATCTTGGAACTAAGGAGGAATTTCCTGACAGTGACAACAATTAAGCACCAGGGGAACCATTGTTGGAGGTTTTCTAGAAAAGATTGGATGATCATTTGTCCAAGATACTCTGAGGACCAAGGCTCCTGCCTTGGTCAGGGGTTGGAGTAAAAGACCACCCGAGATCTCTTCTTATCCTATGATTAAATAGGCACTGGAGTCCATTGGTTTCCCTACAAAGGCATGTTGTAGCTACTTTTCCTGATTTTCTACAACTTTTTTGAGGGTGGATGCAAGGGATATTATAGTGATCAGATTGGGCAGGATCAATTGTCAGAAATGTTTTAGGGGAAGTTTCTCATAATAGGTATGTGAAATTAGATTACCGCTTTGGGGGAGTAGAGTTTTCCCGTCTCTGTGTTTTATCTAATGGTTGTCTAGAGTTGACTCCTGCAGCCCAGGTCTCCTAGCCTTAAAATAAGATAAATGCACCTTTTTAGGACTTAATTGTTTAGAAATACAGAACATTGTTTGTGCCACCAAAATTGCCATTTTGCTACTCCTGGGGGTTTTCTTCTTTCACAGAAATAGGTTTTGTGAGTTATATAGCATTTACATCTCAGAGTTTGATTAAAAACTCAGTTTTAGTACAGTGTGTCAACTGAGTTTTGTATTTACTATTTTCTATTCCTATTTTTCATAACTACATTCACTGTTAATTTGGATCAGAAAGTGTTTTACAGTAGGATAGTGTTTCTTATTTAGCTGTGTATTTTAAGGTTGATGTAAAATCATAATGTCATGATTTAAACTGTAAGAACATACTATAAACCAGGGATCACCAACCTTTCAGACCTCAGGGATCACTAAATTCATAATTTTAAATCCCACGGGCAACTAATATGATCTGCCTAATGACTGGCTCGGTGGGCGTGGCTCAGTGGTCATGTGACTGGGTAGGCATGGCCAACTTGATGTCACTCAAGGAGGGGGCTGTTTTGCCAGCCTCTACTCGCCCCTCCCCTCCCAGCCACTCCTCGCCTTCCTGCCCAGCCTCCTTAGGGCCCCAATAGGAAGCAGTTGGAGCTAAGCAGCCACCATGAGAAAGAGTTGGCAAAACAGGTCAGTTCAAATTGGATCTGACCAAGAAGGACACTCAGTAGAAGCACCTCACTGAGGACTATGAGCTTTATAGGCTTTATAGGCTTTCCAAGCAGAGGGAAGATTTGCGGGAGTGCAAGGCCAAGTACAGGTGCCTGGAGGCTCAGTGGGCTGAGATGGTCAGCAAAGTTCCAGGCCATGATGCAGTCCCACTGGAACAAGGTCCTCTGGCTCTTCGCCACCAGAGGTACTTCCCTCCAGCCTTCGCCTAAAGCGAGGCCGAAGCAGACCCCAAGTCGGAATTTCTGATCGCCCTCTGACCCACACAAAAAGACCCCAAAGGGGGGAGACTCTCTGCAGCAACACAAATGTTCATTACACATATCTATCCCAGGACTGGTAGTTTGAGGACCCCTGATTTAGTGCAATATAAAAAATGCAAATAATTTTTCTGCGGACCACCAAATTTTCTCGCGGACCACCACTGGCCCATGGACTACCAGCTGGTGACCGCTGCTATAGACTGTAGTGGTGCAGTGGTTAGAATGCAGTATTGCAGGCTCAAGGTTGACTCAGCTTTCCATCCTTCCAAGGTCGATAAAATGAGGACCCAGGCTGTTGGTGGCAATATGCCGACTCTATAACCTACTTAGAGAGGATTGTAAAGCACTATGAAGCAGTATATAAGTCTAAGTGCTATTGCTTGTGTATATTTATGATTGTCATACATATATGCAACCAGAGCATACTAGTATGAGTAAATGTAAATTAATGTCACATTATATGATCTGCTATCTGTAAAGTAATACAAGATGCCTTGGCTATGTTCTCATGTCATATTAAACCAGCATTCTCCAATATGGTTATTAAAACATTCCACTTTCTATTAATTTCTGTTCACTGTTTCATCCTTATATTGTGTTATCTTAACTATATTAAACAAAATTTGTCAGTGTGGATGACAGAAAAGGGAAGCAAAGACTTCTGTTTTGCAGCTACATTAGAGGAATACAAAACCTTGACATTGAAGCTTATTCAAATGTGACTTCCAAACATGGTCTTTGTTGATTTGCAAATAACTGCTAATAATAAACAAGAGCATTTGCAATGGTTTTCCATGGGAGAAAGCTAAATCGGCAATGTATTTTCCAATGCATTAAAAAAGAAATATTTGCCATTATGTAATAGCAATAGAACAATACTTAACCATGGCATCTATAAAAGGGCAGATCCACAGATGAAAACCAAAGAATAGTCTGGAGCTATATTCAGTATACTGCATTCAATCTTAACAGTTCTCATGTGCTATGATTAAAAAAAATACAAGGAATTAGGATTTCAGCAGCAGAATTTTAATACTTTATATATATTAACACAAAATAGTTTGTCATGAAAGCAACTGCCTGAGGGCTCCTGGATTGGGGCTGAAAGGTGAAAAGGAAGCAGTATGCTCTGTCCCATATTTGGGTAGACCAGGTTGCATCAATAGAAAACACACACACACACACACATTTCTTATGAGGGAGACGGAAAATAATGTGTAAACTGGCCCAGGCAACAAACTTGGACATTTGGAATATTGTGTCTAGTTCTGGAGACCTCACTTTAAAAAGCTACTGATAAGATTGAGTGAGTCCAGAAACAGGCAACAGAAATGGTGCCTGTTCTGAGGGACAAAATAAGTTCTGAGGGACAAAACCTATTAGGAGAGATTGGAGGAATTGAATATGTACAGCCTGAAGAATAGAAGGGAAAGGATGACATAATTGAATCCTTTAAATATACTAAGGGTGTGAATAAGGTTCTAGAAGGTAGTATTTTCAATATTAAGCAAAAATCAAGAACACAGTGGCATAACCTCAAACCAACAAGAGAGGAGTTCAAAAGTAATGTTAGAACATATTACTTCACAGAAAGAGTAATGGAAGCTTGGAATCAACTTTCAACGGAGATAGTGGGTCATTCATCAATAACTGAGTTTAAACATATCTGCCAACTAACAAAGACTAGGAAATAAAATAAAACTTTAAAATAAAAAATAAAAATGATAAACAATAATTGCAACAATATCTGTAACACCATCTAACATCCATATCTGCCTCTCCTAGGTTCTTGGGAAGGACTTGATGGGCAAACAAAGTGCCAAATCCAGTCTGAACATCTGGCTGACTGTGTGATGAACCCTAAACAAACAAACAAATAAATAAATAAAACTACCAAAAACCTCTCAAAGGGCAGATTCCATGGACCACTAGGTCTTTTTCTACTGTCAGTTTTCTATGTTTCTATTTGTAAGGCCTCAGAAGCTTATGTCTTTTAAAGATCAAAACAATGACTGATGTTACTTGTAGAGAAATAAAGATATGTTTTTCAAGCAGCATAGTATACAAGCAACCTAAATAAAACTATAATGTATGTTACTAATATTGTACAACTTTCCCCTCTTTTTTTCTGTATCTTGCAGGAGAAGCTAGAATACTTCTTCCTGATAGTATTTGCCATTGAGGCAATGCTAAAGATAATTGCCTATGGGTTTCTATTCCATGCAGATGCTTACCTCCGAAATGGCTGGAATGTGCTGGATTTTACGATAGTCTTTTTGGGGTAAACAAAATCATTTTATTCAAGACTCTCTGTGGTGGAGGGAAAACCAAGTACAGCAAAATTATTCGAATGAAGTTTATTTTTGAAAACTTGCATAGTACACTGTAAGTTATTAACAAACAATTTAATTGTTATATACCTCTACTGAACTGTGTTCCAGTATTATTATTTTTTTGTTCTCTGTGGTTTGATTCTTTAGTATTTGCTTCTTTATAGCTTATTATTGTCAACCAGAGCCACTTTGGTGAGTGTCAGAAACGGAGAGACTGGGGATTCTGGCCGTCACTGGCGAACAGCCAC
Organism: Ptyas mucosa; assembly: GCA_012654045.1. Lineage (NCBI taxonomy): Eukaryota > Metazoa > Chordata > Lepidosauria > Squamata > Colubridae > Ptyas > Ptyas mucosa. Next base: position 15,412,092 of record WNWU01000004.1, read on the forward strand.
CCTTCCCATCTATTGATGATGGGAGCTGCTGCAGTACAAAATCATCCCAAACCAACATTTTCTCTGACTCAAAGCAAAAAAAGAACTTTTATCCAGTATATACATTCTATATTCAGTCTCTTATCGGTACACTACAAAGATGGATACAGGTGGTCATTTCCTGCATGAGTCATTTAGCTTACCACAGGACGCAAACAATAAAAAGCTGACTCTGCTACCTTTTTTCCTATAAAGCCGCAATCAAACAGAAAACATATTAAAGTACCCACATAGGAACAGAGCGGACTATATATTTTTGCCGATCAGCTTTCTACTGTGTAAATGAAAGCCATTTCTGCTACTTCATCAAAATGACCTTTGGTTGAACAAGATCTGCTAACCCGTGTGACATGATGTAGAATAACCTCATTAACCAGTTACAGTTTTTCAAAGGAAAAGATAAAAGCAAAATCCTATTGCTTCTACTGGAGGAAAATCTTTCATCCATATAGCCCAACTTTTAATATTTTAGTTTCCTCTGCTGACTTCTACATTATTCCCACCTTGTACCTTTTCACTCTCCATTTCTTCTGAAGGGTCTTCACAGTGATCTTGGAAAGAATCAGTTTGATGGAGAGTGCACTTCTTAGCGGGCAAGGTGGTTTTGACGTCAAAGCTCTGAGGGCATTTCGAGTCCTGCGGCCATTACGTCTGGTGTCAGGGATACCAAGTGAGTATGGCTATAGGAAGTCAAAGCAGTGGTGAAACGATACAATTCCTGCGAGTCATTTCGCCCATAGGTCAACTGAGAAATAATATATTAATGTAAATATGTTGTCACTTGAATTTATTTCTGGAAATTAGGAGGCAAATAGATGTAGCCCAAAGGAGATAGTGTTAAAACTGTGCCATTTTCTTATTGTATTCATGTACTGCTAAATTCAACAAAAGTCCAGCCTTGCAGCCTAAACTAAGAATTAGCCCTGTTGACAAGTTCTTATGAGACTCTGAAATATTGATTGATTGATTGATTGATTTAATTTATTTGCCACCCATCTCTGGGAGGCTGTGTTCAGTAGTTTTAAGAGTTGGCAAGCAGAGGAAGAAACCAATAAGCAAGTGGCATCTTATTCATCACATAAGATTGCATAATGGTGGCCAAGGCCAGACAATATTGCCTTACACTAGAATTAAAATATGTTAAATTATGGAGTACATACTGACTTCAAGATGTTCTATTTCAATTTGTTTCAATGAGTGTGAAAGATGGGCGCTCTACTCCAGAAACATATAGGGAATCAAAACTGAAATCTTATGATATAGAAATGAAACTGGTTTAAGATGTTTTCTGACGAGAACAAGTTCTGGTCTCATAGCAATAGATCTGTTGTGTCTGTTGCTATGAGATTTAGCATATCATCTTGTATTAGTTACCACAGAGAATGTTGCAGGGCATTTTAAAGTTGTCAGTGGGGTCAAATAATAATATATGATAGTAACTGTAAATTCAGAAGATATACTGAACAACCTGTTCTCTTCCTTTCTGTTTTAGGTCTGCAAGTAGTACTGAACTCCATTATCAAGGCCATGTTGCCATTATTCCATATTGCTGTACTTGTCGTCTTCATGCTTATTATCTATGCCATAGTGGGCCAGGAGCTCTTCAAGGGCAAAATGCACAAGACCTGCTATTACAATGGGACAGGTATAGAATGTGCTGCATAACGTAATCCTAATGAATTAAATATAGGAAATATGTGGATTGACCCCTCTGATGTCTGGTATCTCTGCATGAAGATAAGTGTGAAATGACTACCTCTGAAACTCAGTTTCAGTTAGAACTAGAGACTAAACACGTATTGAGATGTATGGACACAAAGAGGTATGAGCCATTCTTCATAGAGTCTCATATTTGCCCCTCTGTTTCCTTCCTCAGATATCTTGGCCACTGTGGAACGTGAAAAGCCAGCTCCATGTTCTACCTCAGGCCATGGACGCCCCTGCACTATTCCTGGCTCTGAGTGCAGGGGCCCATGGGCAGGGCCCAACCATGGCATCACTCACTTTGATAACTTTGGGTTTGCTATGCTGACTGTCTACCAATGTATCTCCATGGAGGGGTGGACTGAAGTCCTTTACTGGGTAGGCTGAGCATGAATAATATTTGTCAGATTGCTCAGATTGATCATGTTGCTGATTGCCTCCAGAAGTTGTAAATGCTCCAACACTGGATGTTTTTAAGAAAAGATTTGTTAACCATTTGTCTGAAGTGATGTAGGGTATCCTGCTTAAGCAGGGGTTGGACTAGAAGACCTCCAAGGTCCCTTCCAACTCTGTTATTCTGTTCTGTTCTGTTCTATTCTATTCTATTCTATTCTATTCTATTCTATTCTATTCTATTCTATTCTATTCTATTCTATTCTATTCTATTCTATTCTATTCTGATAATAGAATATGAAGCTGTGGGATGAGCTTATTGGATAACCCTGTACTTTGCATCTTGAGTTTGAGAAGTAAATGACCCCCTTACCCAAAGTTGCATATGACTTGAGCTACTTTCATACCCTAGCTACAATAATTCCTGGCTGTAAAAAATCCAATAATGAAAAATGATGCCACAATTCAGTTAACCGAAGTTCTGTGGTTGCCTTCCTTTAATGCATGTCCACTAATGTTGTGGTAAAAGTAGGAGAAAGAAGGAGTTATTTATAAAAATAATAATAAAAGCAGGATTTTTAAAAATCTCACTTTTGTTTGATTTGTCTCCCCATATTTTTCCTGGAAAGCTAGTGGAGATTTTTCAAAGGTGGGAGTAATGATGATTTTAGTAAAACAGCATCTACTATTCTGTTTTGTTTTAGGTGAATGATGCCATTGGGAATGCGTGGCCGTGGATCTACTTTGTCAGCCTCATCTTACTTGGGTCCTTTTTCATACTTAACCTGATCCTGGGTGTGCTCAGTGGGTAAGCAATTTTCAGAAAGAAGAGCAATTTTCAGAAGCAATCTTTTCTGACACGTTTCTCACAAGTTGCTTTTGTTCTTAATGATTTTTGACCAGAAATAGATGGACACAGCTGTTTCTACATATCTCAGCAAATCCATTCTCAGAAGAAAAAAAATCATTTAAATTCTACTTGTAAAATGGTAAAATTACCCCTATGTTCTTTCAATCTGAGTCAATAGATGGGGCAGGAGGCCTTGTGCTTAAATGAATGCCTAAAAAGACACTCCTTGTTTTTTTTAATATTCACAGTTGGCCTTATGACAGGGAAGGATGCTTTATTAAGTTTTTTGTTATTTTTTTTTAAAAAAATATTGTCTGAAAGAATGTAAATGGCCAAGATTTCTTTAACTTTCTGAAGAGACTTGTCTCCGTTTACTTATTTGTAATTTACAAGTACTGACATGAAAATCAGATTGAATAGTTCAAATGAAGGGAAAGTTCTTGAAATGAAAATGTAGGCCCAAAGGTTATCTAATTATTTATGATGGGAAATCTGAAAGTTCTGATTTGATTGTGGGATATTTTCCACACAAGTAAAAGTGGGGCATTTTCATTATGTGTTTTGAATCTAAAATGCAATGACTTGCCTAAGGGTGTCCCTTTCTCACGGGCTTAACTGCTGTGCTATGCATTGCTAGTGCTCATCTGAGTTTATTCCAGGGAGTTCACTAAGGAGCGTGAGAAAGCTAAATCAAGAGGTACCTTCCAGAAACTGAGGGAGAAGCAGCAATTGGAAGAAGATATGAAAGGCTACATGGACTGGATCACTCATGCAGAAGTTATGGATAGTGACCGGACACGCGGTGATGGTACTGTGTTCCTTCAGCAGGATTGCCCAACTAGCTTTCTAGTATATATTTTATGGACCAGAGCATTCTGCAATGAACCTTCTAATTACAGGAGCTTCCAGAACAAGCTGCTTGCTTAAAAAGCCTAACTAAGCAACATAACCATTCTGAAACGCAGCAAGAATGGTGACATTGGAAAAGGATATGAAAATGAATTACAAAAACATGGCTTAAGTTATGGTGCTTGCAAATACCCACACTTGCCTTTTAGGTGAACTATTGCTGTCATCATGAGACTGATTATTATTATGATAGATCAGGGGTGAAATCCAGCAGGTTCTGACAGGTTCTGGAGAACCGGTAGTGGAAATTTTGAGCAGTTCGGAGAACCGGTAGCGGAAATTTTGAGTAGTTTGGATAACCAGCAAATACCACCTCTGGCTGGCCCCAGAGTGGGGTGGGAATGGAGATTTTGCAATATCCTTCCTCCAGGAGTGGGGAGGGAATGGGTATTTTGCAGTATCCTTCCCCTGCCATGCCCACCAAGCCACACTCACCAAGCTACACCATACCCACCAAGCCATGCCCACAGAACCGGTAGTAAAAAATTTGGATTTCACCACTGTGATAGATAGATGATAGATGATAGATAGATAGATAAATAGATTCAACAGAGTTTTATTTATTTATTTATTTATTTATTTATTTTATTTGTTGAGTACGTAATAAATAATATATATAAGTATAAGCATGAATTGAATACATAAAATGAATACAATTAAAGGGAACATTAGGACCGGGACGGTAGGTACTCTGGTGCTCTTATGCATGCTCCTACTGTTAGGAATGGGGTGAGGTCAACAGTAGCCAGTCTAAGGTTAAAATTTTGGAGGTTTTGGGATGAAACCACAGAGTTCCAAGCATTGGAACACTCTGTTGCTGAAGTCATATTTTCTGCAATCGAGTTTGGACCGGTTCACTTTAAGTTTGTATCTATTATGTGCTTGTGTATTGTTGCTGAACTCTGCAACATTTGTTAACATAAATTTCTACTTCTGTAAATAAACTTTGTGGTAACATAATCTATAGCTCCATTAATTAATTTGCAAGTGTCTTACCTGTGTTTAAATTTCATAGGAATGAGGTCATCAGATGAAGGTGGGTCAGAGACAGACAGCCTATATGAGATTGAAGGCATGAATAAATGGATTCTCTTCTTGTAAGTAGAGGCATTAAATTATAAGTAAATTAATGTTCTGTAGTTTTGTGTTACATAAATCAAATCATTTTGAAGGATTCTTTAACTTATTGTATATACTTGAGTATAAGCCTAGTTTTTCAGCACATTTTTAATGCTGAAAAAAGCCCCCCTCGGCTTATATTCGAGTGAGGAAAAAATGCCTTTTTTCCTGCAACCCGTTTGGCTTCCAGGGGCTGCAGGAAGGCTTGCTAAGGTCAAAATGGGACATGGGGGGGGTGCAGCGCCCCCCCGTGCCCCGTTTTGGCTTCCAGGGGCTGCAGGGAGGCTTGCTAAGGCCAAAAAGAAAGAGAGAGAAGAAACAAAGAAACAAAGAAAGGAAGAAAGAGGGAAAAAAAGAAAGGGAGACAGAGCGAGAGAGCGAGAGAGAGAATGCAGGTATCTCTTAACAGAGGCTTGAACTTGCCTGAAATTAGATCAAGCCCTACATCACTTAACCCAATGTATCAGATTAAATTGTTATTGAATTATTTTTGATATATATACTACATTCTCTTGTGTAATTTAGCTATAGTGTAGTTTACACTATGCGCTTACAGAGCTAGTTTACTGTTTTTCTTTGAAATAAATATTCAAAAACATTTAACCTATTGATGCCTCAATTAATGTAATTTTATTGGTATCTATTTTTATTTTGAAATTTACCAGTAGCTGCTGCATTTCCCACCCTAGGCTTATACTCGAGTCAAAAAGTTTTCCCATTTTTTTGTGGTAAAATTAGGTTCCTCGGCTTATATTCGGGTCGACTTATACTCGAGTATATACAGTAATCTCTGGAAAACCATTACCTGTGGAAAATTTGCATATTTTTGGTGAAGAAGTAAATGATACATCCAACATGCTTGGATAATAGCATTGTAGGGAAGTATGGTTTAAAAGTTTCCTACTTATAATGGGGGCAAGTACCGTAATACATATTTGAAACTTGGTGCCATAGCACACCTGCTTACAAAATTGATTCTCTTGACAATGTTTCTCAAACTTGGTGAGTTTAAGTCAGAGGTCTTCAAACTTGGCAGCTTTAAGACTTGTAGATGTCAACTCCCAGAATTCCCAGAAGACCTCTGGTTTAAGTCATGTGGACTTCAACTCCCAGAATTCCCTAGCCAGCATAGGCTGACTGAGGAATTCTGGAAGCTGAAATCCACACACCTTAAAAATTGCCAAGGTTGAGAAACACTGCAAAGATCTGGGATTCAGATGTCTTTTCTTTACAGGGCTCCATTGTAGAGATTGGTTTTGGGGAAATAGATCTAACTGCCCTTATCCTCATTTTAAATCTCTTCTAGTCGGCACTGGCGACGATGGAACCGTCTTTTTCGCAGAAAATGCCGTGAAATTGTTAAGTCAAATTTTTTCTATTGGGCAGTGATCTTGATTGTTGGTTTGAATACTATCTCCATAGCTACTGAGCATCATGATCAACCTGATTGGCTGACCCATGCCCAAGGTGAGCTGGGCATTTAGTTTCTTAGTATTTTTCAGATTCTGATTAAAAGCAGGGAAGTGTAACATTGTCTGTTCAAACTTTAACTTCTCATGAAATTCTATTCCCCCCCCCCCCAATGAACTGGCCTCATATCTATTAACAACCATATTCTCATAGCACTTTTGATTTATTTGCTGTTCCGTCACCAGTTGCAATACATTCAGTTTTATCTTAAAATAAATCTTCTTGTCTTTACTTTTCCATTCTCTTGTGCTTTTGGCCAAAAAATAATACTTGCAGTTTCATGTGTGTCTTCCCATGATGAGAAGCATGGGATTACTCTTCAATGAACTCTAGCTCTTCTTCTCAATCCCCAAAAGAAAAACTGGTGGGAAGGGGGGGTGGGTCTGCAGAGAACTGTTAAAATGACAATAAGCAGAGCATTAATCACATCATCATGAGTGGCATTGGGACTTTGTTTTGGCTCTGTGGATTTGAGCATTTGAGGAACACCTGATGGCCAGAACATATCCTGTCCATTCATCACTAGTGAAGCTTTTCTGCTTACAGATGTGGCTAACCGAGTACTTCTGTCCCTCTTTGCGGTGGAGATGATTCTGAAGATGTATGCCCTGGGCCTCCGTCAGTACTTCATGTCTCTCTTCAACCGCTTTGATTGCCTTGTGGTGTGCACCGGGATCTTGGAGCTCATCCTGGTAGAGATCACTTCCATGACCCCCCTGGGCATCTCTGTCTTGCGATGCATTCGACTGCTGAGACTCTTCAAGATAACTAAGTGAGTTTCCTCTCTGGGAAAAACAGAGCACTGTTGAAAAACATCCCATTCATATATTATAGTTATTTCTAAAAATATTTCCTTGGGCTATTCCCATAAGTCTTTTTTTTTAATATGAAGTCAGAATGCACAAGGACACAGGATTTTCCATTTAGAGGGCACTTTCAGTTTGTACATTATATTGTGATCCCTCAGTCAATGCTGAGAGTGACATTTCTGGAGTAAATAGATCAATATATTATAGCAAGGAAAACTAGATAGATAGATAGACAGACAGACAGACAGACAGACAGACAGACAGATAGATATAGTTTTCCTTGTTATAATATATAGATCTATTTATTCCAGAAATGTGTGTGTGTGTGTGTGTGTGTGTGTTGTATACATTGGGGTGAAATGCTCTCGGATTGGACTGGATCTCCCGGTCCGGTAGCGATCTTGGCTGGTGGTTCGGCGATCCGGTACCAACGGTGGAGCAAAGCTCCGCCCACCCACCCAGGTGTCATTACTTCCTGGTTTTAACTAGGAAGTAATGTGTTTTTACCTTCTGCACATGCGCAGAAGGTATTGCACATGCGCAGAAGGTCTGTGCGCACACATGACATGCGCTTCTGAACCGCTAAGGAAGGTAAGTAGCTTTTACCCCTGGTATACATACATACATACATACCCTGGACTTTTAATTAGAAACAGCAGCATAAACTTTCTAAGAAATAACCTTAATATTGTGCTTCAGTATCCTTAACATTGAAACTTGTCCATGTTACTCCTCTCTTCTCAAGTCACCTTAAATATATGCTGAGCTCTGATTTGTCTGGCCGTATAAAATTCAACAGTATAGTCAGATCCAACATGGCAGTGATGAAAATATATATGACAACTTAGGTGGTTAAATGTGCATCTTTGTAGTCAAAAGTGCTCAGCATGCCTGAATGCTAGAGAGAGGGGGAGGGGAGAGAGGGGGAGGGGGAGGGAGAGAGAGAGAGATTGCGAAGTCCTTGCCCATGTATATCTATATTTTAGAACTTTAGAACTAAGAAATTGATTCATATTGATCCATCTAATAGAGTGAAAGGAAAATAGTTCTTCACACAATAAAAAATGATTTTGGAGAATTCATTGCCATAAGATGCAACTGTTGTGGCTGCTAAATTGGATTGTGTTTTTAAAAGAAAGACTATATTACTTTTTTTTTTAAAAGAACAAATAGTGTCTTCCTGATTTTCCTTACAGCTGAGATTATTGAGGGTCAGAACACCGATATCTCAGTTGCTGCATTTATTCTTCAGGGCACCCTGACCACGGAAGATGATTACAGCATCTTCATACCTCATTTGAGGTTAAATTAATAAAATAAATATTGAGAGAAGTGTCTTAATAATTTTTTTCACTTGCTGCTTTATTATTACTGTTGTTATTGAAACACATTGTTAGAATTTAATTTGTCATTAAATTGTTAATTTTATTTTTATGCTTGTTGTTTTATGATAAAGTATGGTTGTTATCTGGGACAGATGCACAATTTAAAAGATTCCTAGTGTGAAAACAGTGATTAATTCTGCCATCCAGTCCATTCCAACCTATCAAAGCGTGGGGCTTATTGTTATGGCTGAACTGATATTGGATGATGGCATTTGCCCCTTTTCCCTCATGACAGGCAGCTTCAGATACCCCTCCATCTCTACTGGGTTCCAAGGAAGGGAGGTGATAGGAGGACTCAGACAAAAATAGTCTGTACATACTGTGCTATGCTAAGGAGCTACACTGAATATATTCCGTTCTATCTGTTAAAATAGCTACAATCTTGGATGGCCATCCTCAACTGTGAAGGCACCAATTGAGAGAACTTGCGGTTCTTTCTTTTATGAACAAATAAGCTGTTAGTGGTGGGTGTAATAATACAGGTAGTCCTCGACTTACAACTATTCATTTAGTGACTGTTTGAAGTTACGACATTGAAAAAAGTGACCCTTGTCTGTTTTTCACACTTACGACTGCTGCAGCATCCTCGTGGTCACGTGCTCGAAGTTCAGATGCTAGGCAACTGGCATGTATTTGTGATGGTTGCAGTGTCCCGTGGTCATGTCATCACTTTTTGCAATCTTCCGACAAGAAAAGTCAAAGGGGAAAGCCAGATTCACTTAACAACGGTGTTACTAATTTAATGACTGCAGTGATTCACTTAACAACTGTGGCAGGAAAGTTTGTAAAATGGAGCTTATCTTTCTTAGTAAGTAGAAATTTTGGGTTCAGTTGTGATCGTAAGTCGAGGACTGCCTGTAGTTGATCAGAACAGTGATTTAGATCTTACTCTTCTAGATTCTATCTTACTCTGCTAGATAACTTGGCTGATTTGCATACACTCCACACTTTTTCTGATATGATAATGAATCTTATAATCTTTCTCTTTTTCTCTAGGTATTGGACCTCGCTGAACAACCTGGTGGCTTCTCTGTTGAACTCTGTGCGCTCCATTGCCTCTCTCCTCACGCTCCTCTTCCTTTTCATGGTCATCTTTGCCCTCTTAGGGATGCAGCTTTTTGGAGGGCGATTTGATTTTGATGATACGGAAATACGACGCAGCACCTTTGATAACTTCCCCCAGGCTCTCATCAGTGTCTTCCAGGTACAGCTAAAGTCAAGGTTGTTTAGATAAAGAATCAATTTCTGAAATAAATTTGATGTCTAAGTGGGTAAATCATCAAGAAAGTAGGTTGTGGGATAATTTCTGAAATAAGTAGGACATTTGGCAGTGTGTTTGTGTGTGTATGTGTGTGTGTGTGAGAGAGAGAAGTGGGAGGGAGAGAGAGAGAAGGTGGGAGGGAGCGAGGGAGCAAGAGAAAAGTTGGGAGGGAGAGAGAGAGACAGAGAGCAAAATGTGACTATAATACATACGGCGTTTCTGGACAACCATAAGCTTCAATTGATATGTCTCCCGTCATTCCTCTCTGCTTTCCTTTGTTTTTCTTGGTGAAGAAAGAAAAAGTAGCAACTCAACTGGCCACTATGCAGGAAGGAGCAAAGGACTAGTAACAAAACAGTGCTTTGTCTATAGAGTGAGGAAATTCACCACTCACTCACTGGGAGATAGGACAAGATGGGAGTTCCCAACAATGAGAAATCATCTCTCCTAAACCCCAGAGGAAATGTGGCTGAACTCATAATTAATCGGTTCAATTACCCAGGCTCCAACACGCTGAAGGAGAGTTAGACATTCACTCTTGTTTGAAAGCCAAATATTTCTACATGATTTCTGGTGCTTTCAAAATATTTTGTCTCTTCTTAGGTCCTGACTGGGGAAGACTGGACCTCTATCATGTACAATGGGATTATGGCTTATGGAGGGCCTGTCTATCCTGGTGTGCTGGTCTGCATTTATTTTATTGTTCTATTTGTATGTGGAAATTGTATCCTTTCTTTAAACAGTGTTCATATATTTAAATACTTGACCAGTGATGGACTGTAAGGTATTCTTACAAAATATTGCCATAAAATGCAATGCAGTAATGCCCTTCTCAAAATATAGCGACCACTAACATAAATAGGAGATCCTCAGTTACTTGGAAAGATAGATTACTGTCTTCTATTTTATGCAAGTTAGTGATTCCATATGGAAGCAGGATGTGCATGGAAAAGTTGCAAAGAATGTATAATTGTATCACGGGTAGGAGCTGGCTGGGGAATTCTAGGAGTTGAAGTCCACCCATCTTAAAATTGCCAAAGTTGAAAAATAATGGTTTAACATGTTCAATAGTTTCAAATACTGATGGGAGTTTGATCTTTGGAGGAAGACAGGTCCATATTACATACGATCATGATTTCACTTTCATTATCTGATATATTCTGTATGTTGGCTGATTGAATGTCAGCTGTCTCTTTCCTTTGCCCTTATATACATAGTTGCTAAAATGTGGGATGGAATTTTTTTTGCTTTGTTTATTGTTTTGTTCATAACCATGCATGTTGTTGCGCGTCTCATCAGGGGTGTATATGAATAATATTTTTGGATTTATTAATTTCCTTTCAATATCAAGTCTGTTCTGCTATGCTGATACCAAAAGCAAACATTAAAAAAATATTCTAAAATGTATGTTATCTTTATAGTTGTGAAATCATATACCCACTATGGAGACAGATAAAGGACTTAGTCCCAATATTTTTATTTCTTTATGTACTACATTTATCCCCTCCCTTCTTTCCTTTGGGAGTTCAAAGTGGCGTACAATGGGATCTCAGTTTATGTTATTGTTATTACAACAGCTCTGTGAAGCATGTTGGACTGGGATAGTATGATTGCTCCAAAGTCACCAGGAAACTCCATGGTCAGGTTGTATACTTGTATAGTTTCTCTGGTCCCAGTGCAACACCTTAATCACTATATTACACTGGCCCTGCTATTCATCTACATCAAGGGTGTCAAACTCAAGGTCTGCGGGCTGGATCCAGCCCGCGGGGTCACTTTTTATTATTATTATTATTTATATTTATATGCCACCCTTCTCTGGAGACTCAGGGCGGTTTACAATGCATTAAGCAATAGCCTTCATACTTTTGTATATTTATACAAAGTCAGCTTATTGCCCCCACAAACCGGGTCCTCATTTTACCCACCTTAGAAAGGATGGAAGGCTGAGTCAACCTTGAGCCTGGTGAGATTAGAACTCGCAGTAATTGCAGGCAGCTGGATGTTAAATGCTGCCTTAATAGGAGGCATTAGCCTGCCACGCCACTCAGGCTCCTTACATCTGGCCACCCTGGAAACAGTGAAGGACCGGCCCATGGTGCCTCTGACAGCGAAAACGGAGCTTCCAGGCTCCGTTTTTGGCCATGATGGCCTCCTGAAATCCTGTACTAACAAAAATGGAGCTCAGGAGCTGGCCATCCCTCCTGGCCACGCACACCCAGCCCCCCAGGTCAAACTCAACCCTGATGCTGCCCTCAATAAAATCAAGTTTGACACTACTGAGCTACATCTTTAAATGTTACTTAATACACCATAGCTTGTTTTGCTAGATGCTTTGTGGTGTTGTGATTATTTTTAAAATTGACCATATCCCATCTTGTCTTCTTGAGTTTAACATTTTTATTGAGTTAAAATACAAAATACAAAAGTAAATAGAAAAGCAGTGGGGGAGAAAAGGGGGAATAGAAGTGAGGAAAGGCAGGGAAAAGAAAAAGAAAAAGAAGCATTGACTTCCGACTGTCTCTGTTATGGTAAAATAAGGTTAGGGTTAGATAAAAAACGGTGAGGGTCACCTTGTCTTCTATGAATATAGGAGAAATTTAAAATGCTTAAAATCAATAGATAGAGAAGAATTTATTTGGCCATTAATGAACTCTTAGTGTCTCTTTCTGCCCAGTAACTCTGAATTGAATTCAGATGAGCAGCCAATGCCTTTTCTCACCTGAGAAGGCCTCACCCAAGGGATGGCCTTGTCTATTCACAGTTTTGACAAAAGGAACAATATCCCACATTTTGCAATAATGGCAATATGTCCATTTCCTAAGCCCTGATTTTCTTCCAATCTTTCAGATTTGATGATATTAGAAAATTGGCTAGGTATAACCTGTTATCAAGTGAAACTTTCAGAGAATCATAGAAGTCTTGATCCATCATTTCTGTATGATGTAAATCCACATAGTAAAATTCCTTAGCTTTTCTCCCCTTCCCACGTTAGATATCTTGCTCAATGTCTTTCTGGCTATTGCTGTGGACAACCTGGCTGAGGCAGAAACATTAACATCTGCTCAGAAAGCCAAAGCAGAAGAGAAGATGTGGAAGAAAATGACCAGGTCAGTTCTTCCTTCTGCTGCTGTTCCTGACATTCATACCTTTGGGGTTCTAGACTGCTCTATGTCAACTGTTGTAACTCTAAGCTTCTTTAATATGCCTCCCCTACTCCATTCTACCTGGCTTCTCTTCCCTTTCTCCTTGCTGTTTTGGTTCTTTTCTGTAGAGGTTATCCTGAGAAATCTGAAGAAGAAAAGCTATTGTTGGCCAAGAAGCTGGAACAGAAAGCAAAGGGAGAAGGAATTCCCACCACAGCTAAGGTCAGACAAGGATGGCAGCTACCAGTGCTGCACTTCATCTCTTTAGCAATGTCTTTGTTTGTTTAGGTATTTGCATTCAGCTTTTGAAGATAAATGTTCTTTTAAAAAAAGAATATATTTTGTAAGAACAGACAATATTGTTATATGCAACTCACTTCTCCTAATGATGAAAGTTTCTAAGATCACAAACATTTACCTAGTTTTCATTCCTTTTAAGTTAAATCCATTGTCATTTGATTATAGTTTATTTAATAATACTGAGGCTGCACAAATCTATCTCTCCCTCTCTCTCCATGTCCATGTCGATCTCCATCTCCATCTCCAACCGTCCATCCACCCACCCACCCACCTATCTATCTATCTATCTATCTATCTAGTGCAGTGATGGCTAATCTTTTTGCCGTCATGTGCCAAAAGTGGGGGGAGCGCAGGGGGGTCGTGCACGTGTGTGGCCACACCCATAATTCAATGCGCCCCACCCGCCATGCATGCACACAGACACCATCCCCTGTGCAACCCCTGATTTTGGCACGTGATGGCACGGTGGGCCCGGTAGGCCCGTTTTTCGCCCTCCCCAGGCTCCAGAGGCTTTCTTAGAGTCTGGGGAGGGCGAAAAAGGCCTTCCCCACCCCCCCGGAGGCCTTCTGGAGGCCAGAAACGGACCATTTCCCGACTTCCAGTGGGCCCAGAAAGCCCGAAAATCAGCTGGCCGGCGCACACATGCACACTGGAGCTGAACTAGGGCAATGCTCGTGTGCCGACAAATATGGCTCCACGTGCCACCTGTGGCACACATGCCATAGGTTCGCCATCACGGATCTAGTGTGTATGTGTGTGTGTAGCATTAAACATTCTCACACATATTCTAAAGTTTATTTCATCCTCTATCAGGTTTCTACAGAAATAGTAAGCACCACCCTAGATTTTTTTCCCCCTACTCAGCTCTACATATTTTTTTTCCCAGTCTCTCCCAGACTTTTTCCCAGTAGGAGGCATTATCCCCAGTGCAGGGAAGAAAAACAAGGCATATCTGATGTTGGGAATGTTAAGGGCAGCTTGTGAAAGCCATTACTGTGGTTACCCATCTTAACAAAGTGTAACACTAAGAAAGCTTGCAAGACTTATTTACAAGTTACCACTCCCATCAGATGAATTTTCCTGGGAAATGAATTCCCCAGGGATTGAATTACCTTCTTGTTTTTGATACTAATCATTTGAATCATGCTGTGACTGAGAACAATAAATGAGAGTATGCTGGTCTTAAGGACAAAAGGATCTTATCTGGTCACCAGGTCACCAGGACAGCAGTTTTGTCTTCTGAGCTTTTGGACTCATACTGGAACACATCTTCAGGGAACTTCTCTCTAGCAGAGTGTGGGCTTTGGGCTGTTCTGTGTGTGGTATTTATATGATGCCTGAAGTCTTCATTCACTTTTTCCTCATTTTATGTCAAGGGTGACAAAATATCATTAATAAAAGATATATAGGTGTGATATGCATCTGCTATTTCATTCCAGTGACAATATTCTGGAGGGCACATTCACATCCAGCAGTCCCTTTACTTTTTATTAAAAAGCATGCAGATTTTATTGCAGGATTTCCCAAAATTTGAGGTGTACCTCCCTCATTGTTACCATAAACCCACCTTTCCCAACCTTTCCTTGTATTGTTTTCATTGTTCATTTGTGTTTATTTTAGTGTTTGGATTTTTAAGAAAGGTGTATCATTAAGATTTCAGTAAAGGGGCATGCAACTGCAAAAAAAATTAGGAACCCCTGCTTTATGTAATAGAAAGTTATTCAATAAACCAACTATCCAATGTTATATAACAAAGACATATATAAACCAAGCCGTATGGTGATTTCACAAATAAGTCCATATGTGTATAAAATAATCCTGGATGCCATTTCAATTGCATCCATTTTGATATATGGTTGCTTGTCAATCAATCCTCTTTTTTTGCTCTGCTCTTAGTCTCAGCCAAGTAGTGCTGTTCAGCAATATTGTAATAGAGTTGCAGCACTTAATTTTCTTTTTAATTTTTTCCCTGCTTAGTTAAAAGTGGATGAGTTTGAATCAAATGTCAATGAAATCAAGGATCCATACCCTTCTGCAGACTTCCCAGGTAAGAAGATTTCAGTGCCATTTATTCTTGCCAATTCCGTCACAGGTTGAATAAAAGAGAAGGAAAGTATTTGTATTAAGTATATTATCTAACATAGCAATTAGTGTTCTTGGGTCTTAGTAGGACCTAAGACTGGAAAGTACATGGTTGTTGGAATAGTACAAAAATAATGTTGAAAACTTTCAGGAGCTTCTTTTGAAATCTACAATTAATTACTAGCAGAAAAAAGGTGAGCATTAAGTTTTTCTGTAACTATTTTTCTACAGGTGATGATGAGGAAGATGAACCTGAAATCCCCCTGAGCCCTAGGCCACGTCCCCTAGCTGAGCTGCAGTTAAAAGAAAAAGCAGTGCCCATGCCTGACGCAAGTTCATTCTTCATCTTTAGTCCAACCAACAAGTATGCCTCCTTCCTTCCTTCCTTCCTTCCTTCCTTCCTTCCTTCCTTCCTTCCTTCCTTCCTTCCTTCTTTCCTTCCTCTCAGCAAGCATATTGGTCTTCCAACTCTCTGTGAATAATAATCAAAGCTATTACTGCAACCATTAAAAGTACTGAAGTGAGAGAAAACTGAATGTCTTATAAGATGTTTATTTCTCAAATGATATTTTGATTTTCACATTGTTGATGTTTTTCTGTCAAAAATGGATAAAGTGTAAGTTTTGGAGACAGAAATAACAATGGTGCAATATCTCTCATCTCAGTATTACACAGATGGGAAGAATTATGTTAAAATATGCTCTATATTACTGAACAGCTTGGAGCTCTTAGCATGACAGTTTCTCTGCCTCTTATACAACATGGCAACTTAGCCAGTCAGAGCTAACATCTGAAACAGCTCAGGAGTTTATAGTGATTAATTTTGGCCTATTTGTGTGAAAGTGCTTCTTTGCTGGTATGACCAATCTCCTTTCAACCATCCCAATCTCTAGCATCAAAGGTTGGCCTCTGAGTGAATTCCTGTCTAATATCCATCCTACCATTGGCTCAGAGCAGAAGAATACAATTTAACATATGTAACAGTGAACCCTGAACTTTTAGTGACTCAGGATAATAAATTCTCAGTCACAACAATGTAAAATGGATTGAAGAGCGTTATGATTTTGTAATACACAATCAAAGCATGGATTCTACTTTATAGTTATCGTTTTATTTATTGAATTAATTAAATTTTTACACTCCTAAAAATTCTGAGCAGTTCACAGGAAAAAAAACCCGCACACAGAATAATAAAACAATACAGTAATAAAAAACAATAAAAGATGGCCCAAATCAGGCAACAAACAAACAAATCCATATTACCTGAAGAAGGAGGCTTCAGTCACCCCAAAGCAGTGGTGGGTTCCTCCCGGTTCCGCCCGGTTCTGCCGAGCCGGTAGCGGTGACGATATGACATCACTGAACCGGTTCTGACCCCCCGCCCCTCCCACCCTCCCCCACATTATTCTTACCTTTTATTCGGCCCCACCCCTAATCTATTGCTGCCTCCTGAGTCCCAGTTGATGGGCTATAAGGAAAAACTGTTTAAACTCTTGCCGTGGGGCTTCAAAGGGCCGCCCTACAGCTGAACAGTGGTAAAAGGCAGTTTGGTGGTAGACCAGTGCCTCAAAAACAAATAAGTAGACTGATGCCTGCAAAATAAATGGGTAGACCAGTGCCTGCAAAAATACATGAGTAGACCAGTGCCTGCAAAAATAAATGGGTAGACCAGTGCCTCAAAAACAAATAAGTAGACTGATGCCTGCAAAAATAAATGGGTAGACCAGTGCCTGCAAAAATACATGAGTAGATCAGTGCCTGCAAAAATAAATGGGTAGACCAGTGCCTGCAAAAATAAATGGGTAGACCGGTACAGCTCTGCAAGCAGTTAAAAGCTTGGTAGACCAGTACCTCTGCTAAATCCTAAAGAATTGTCACATGACCATCAAGCCACCCCCACAAAATAAGCCATGCCCACAGAACCGGTAGTAAAAAAATTTAGAACCCACCCCTGCCCCAAAGGCCTGGGTGAAGAGCCTGGTCTTCGGGGCTCAATGAAATAACAGCAGGGTGGGGACAACTGGATTTCAGGGAGAACTTTAGCCACTCTTACAAGAGTCATAATCTTATGGTAATCATAGGAAGAGGAGCAGCCACCTATTGGTGCTATAGTTATCAGACACCGAATTGTAATGCTGTACAACTCTGGTTCCTGTTTAAGAAAATTGTAAATCAGAACAGCTCCCTTTGTAATTCCATTTTTGAATTGGATTAAAATACAAGTAAAATATAAGATGGCTGCCCCAAGGCCATGATTTAATTTTTGGCCAAATAACAAATATAAATGAAATAAATTGCAATCTGGTAAACATTCCTCTCTGCTTAATACTCAGAAATTAAATCTTATCTAGTAATATAAGGGAGGCAAGGAGGCAACTTCCAGCCTCTCAAATCCTCTTTTGAAGGCTCCAGAGCTGCCTCTGACTGAACTCCCAGGAAACACCAAAATTATAGTGCAAGCTTTAAAGGAATTCAAAGAACAGTAAACCAGAAAGAAGCATAAAATCCAAGACCTACCCATATGCATGGATGTGGCCCTACCTATTAGTGACACGGAGCCCACCATTTCCTATTAAGTAAATGGTCTATTCTTAGCATGTTCCTCTTCCTCTGTTCATATATGAACATTCATTCAGGGGTCTTCTGATCAGAATACCAGCTTAAGCAATATATACTTCATTCTCTTTCTCCCCATGTCTTACTCTTTCCAGGATCCGGGTGCTGTGCCATAGATGTGTCAATGCCACCTGGTTCACCAACTTTATCCTCCTCTTCATCCTGCTCAGCAGCATCTCATTGGCAGCAGAAGACCCAATTCGAGCGGACTCATTCAGGAATCAGGTAAAAAGATGTAACATTTGTTTTACTACTACCGGTAGCATGGTAAACGTGGCTGATTACAGACCATCTTTCCCCAGCCTGGTACTCTCCAATGGTTTGTGATAGCAATCCCAAGAAGGCTGTCTTGGAATTAGAGAAGTTGTAATCTCATCACACAACAACTTGGAGAACATCAGGTTGGGCAAGATTGATCGAGACAGAGCCATGAAATATGTGCATGCATTGTAGCTTCCGCCTGAGTCCCCTCCATGATGTTGAACTGAACTGGTATTCTACCATCCTTCAGTTGAAGAAGAATGCTGTTGTGAAATGTGTTGTCCCCATTGCCAACAGCTATCCTGCCACTGCTTCAGGTCACTGCATCGCTTGACTTCCCTCCAAGTTACTGGGTAACAAAGCAGAGCAAATTGTATATACCTGAAGGCACCCTTGGATAATATTGGAATAAGGGAGAAAACACTACTTTAACAACTGAACAGCGAAAGATATATATGGCCTACGGATGAGACAAAGACAAGAATATGGGAACATAGCACTAAAAAGTTGTACATTTATGCTGTGATTACGTGCAAGCAGTGAATGGCACTATGTAGATTGGTAGCAACAAAAGCCATATGTCAAAGAGAATAAATAGGCAAAATAGATCAGAATAAGAGACAAGTTTGCATGTATGAACTGCCATTAGATATATAGGTAATGATAGCAATTTCTGCTATCAAACATAGACATTTTAAATTCTGTGTATCTACTAGAAACATATTCTCATTAATGTAAAGCATGTTTAAAATCATTTTGTGGCCAAGATAAACTGAGTTATAAAATATATAAATTATCTAATTGCTTAAAAAGAAAAAATTAGAGAGGTACTCAACATACCAATAAGCACCTATCATTGCAAAAAAGAGAGAGAGAGAAAATAATACATGTAAAATAAAAATATTCACCTTCATAAATAAACATTAGTTTAAAATGTCTGAACATTTTAAAAAAATGTTTAGGCAGCAAAGTTTGACATTACTGATGGAAAAGTGTCCAGTAATAGTCATTATATAGTTAATGTGACAGCCCTCTCTGGTCTTTGTTGCTGCATTGCAGGCTTTATAGAAATTGCATCATAATTAAGCTTTCTTTTATACTTCATTCAAGATCTAACAAATTTGGTTTATCGTAAGTAAATAGAAATGTTGATATTTTTATCTGTTGCCAATTCATTTCACATATTTTTTACTAGAGTTTAGTGTGAGTGTTGGCAGAATTGCAACTGCATTTATTGACAAAAATAACTTTTTGTTTCTTTGTGGGGGTCCTCTCCAGATTCTATCATATTTTGACATTGGCTTCACCTCTGTATTTACAGTGGAAATTATTCTAAAGGTAAGTTGACTTGTTCTCTTTCAAAATAATATTGGAAGGATTGGATATTTCTTATTCAGTTTCTATGGCTGCCCATCTCAAATAAGTCCCTCTGGGCAGTGAACAATGAAGCACAATACAAATACAATACCAAAAAATAAATATGTGTAGCAGCTAAGAAAAATCATAACTTATTAATATAAACATGAAACAGAGTCCTTAACACTCTGGGCTTATAACCAGGTCTACAAGGCCTTACAAAAGACCAATAGGGTCGAGAATGTTTCAAAAATGGGTTAGAGTTAGGGGGCAGAGAAGACATAGCTCCTAGTCACTGCCAGCCAACATTCCTTGGCTGAAAGAACCCAGAGTATGCCATCCTGCTGGACTGAATTGGATGGGTAGAAACAACTGGGAGAAGATAGTACCTTAGGTAACCTAGTCCCAAGCCATGAAGGAGTTTAAGATGACAACCAGCACCCTGAATAGCATCCAAAAACACATTGGAAGTCAATTAAGCTCACAATGTAACATGTTACACATGTTGAATACCTGATTTTTTTACCTATGCAACTGCATTCTCCATGAATGGAAGCTTCTGAATGCTGTTCCATGTAGAGCACATTGCCATAATTCAGATGGGAGGTCATGAGAACATGAATGAATGTGAGCAGAGTCTCTTGGTCCAGGAATGTGCATAACTGTCACACAATCTAAAGGCGTGCAAAGATCCTCCTAGCCGTGGCTGCCATCTGCTTTTCTAATAGGAGCTGTCAGTCCAAGAGGACCCGATTGTACAGTGGGCCCATCTGAGGAAATACCACCCATCTAGGATCAAAGGTGGAAAACCCTTGCACCAGAAGGCCCAAGTATCCAAAAGCCTTGCTTGGGTTGAGCATTGGGACACCCATTGTGCCCCATCCAGGCCCTTACAGCCTTCAGGCACTGGCACAGGACATCAACAGCATCACTGAGGTGGCATGGGGTGATGACATAAAGCTGGGTATCATCAGCATATTGATGCTGCCTCACTTCAAACCATTGGAACTCCTTGCTCAGTGGCCTCATGTAGATATTAAATGGAAGAGAAGACCAAGCAGTGTGGCACCCCACAAATGGAGGGCTGGACTTTTCACTGCCATTAACACTTTGCTTGTTATTAATTACAAATACAGTTACCTTCTAGTCTTAATTATTCTCTTGAGTTTATTTCATCCTCTGATCTCTGCTTCATTTTGTGTAACAGTAGATAGTCTTCCAAAAGGTAATCTTAATTTCAGATAGAAAAAAGAAACACAATGCTAGATTTATCAAAGCTAATTGAATCTTCTTGTTTCCTACAGATGACTACTTATGGTGCATTTCTTCACAAAGGATCCTTCTGTCGTAATTCTTTCAACATTCTAGACTTGCTTGTAGTTGTTGTCTCACTCATCTCCATGAAACTTGAGTAAGTGGATCATAGACAGGCAAGGCTTCCAATAGGTCACTCAGGGATTTCTTGTAGACCATGCACCATTTATAGTAATCCAATAACTCAGGAGAGTAGCATGGGATTGGTTATATGAATATTTGTAAAGTACATTTGTTTGGTTACAAGAGGGTTTGACAAGATGTATCTTCCCAATATTCTGGAGCAACTTCTACCACTAGTAGATAGCATGGCAAATGGCAAGAGAGTGTGAGAGCTTTAGTTACTTACTAAAGTTACTTACTAACAAGCTACTTACTGCTGTAAGGACTACTTTGAATATAAAATGTAGGAATATTAAGATATATTTCTGAAAATGCAAAATGTATTTATTATTTTATACAAACATGTTATCCACAATTCATTAACTGAGATCTTCATGATTTGGAAGACTGATGTTCCGTAATAGCAATATTAAGGACCCAGATTGTTGGGGTGATATGCTGACTCTATAAACTGCTCAGAGAGGGCTGTAAAGCACTATGAAGCGGTATATAAGTCTAAGTGCTGTTGCTATTGCTATTCACAGCCAATGTCGATCAAAATATTGACAGTAAAAAAGCTATTTTTATCCTTTCTTTCAGTCAGAAAAAAAGAAATCAAAATGAAAACTAGAAGTATATTTAGCACTGACAGTTTAATCCAATTGACTGCTGGTTATGCAAAGACTTTGAAAACTTAACAGATGTACTTTTTGTCTTTTTTTCCTGCTTATTTACACAAATTTCCTTCAAAGGTTTCTTTTAGTTACAGTGGCTGATTGCAGTAGCTGGTGGATAGATAACATATTACAGTTTGAACAATTCTTCTGTTCCTCAGTAGTCTAGGCTGAGATGGCATTTGAATGTTACAGATTACAGTTCCTACGTTGTCCCTGTTTTGCTACTTAAAGCTGATAGCTATTCTGTTTTCATCTGAAATCAGGTATAAAATTGGCAAGGCAGGAACCAGTCTTGCTCAGACCAGCAGTTCTGTTGTGTAAACATAGAGCAGGTGCACTCCAATCTCAAGGCTGAGAAATGAATGGCCAGAAGTTGATGCAAAGGTGTGGGAGCAAGAGGCTTAAGAAGAACTTGGTCTCCAACTTCCACATGAGATGAATGAAGGATAATGTTGCAGGATCCAATCTGGGTTGATCACTGGGTGACCGACCCGGATTGCATCCTTCTATACGGAAACTTATTTCTATGTTCTAAAGTAGGTAGAACTTGCACAGGTACTTCTTTCTATGTTCTAAAGTAGGTAGATCTTGCACATGTACTTCTTTCTTTTCTACAATAAAGCTACTTATTATTTGCCACATCAATCCCTGAAGGCTTTCACTGTTATCTAGTTCCTGAAAGCAGAGCTGAGTTTTGAGGTGGGCTGGGGGGAAACGTTACGGATGTATAGCTATGCCTGGCCTGAAGCATGTCTTTCATGGAGCTCTTTTCTGACGAGTTTTCACAAGGCATGCTGGGAATTAGGCAGCCACATAGAATTCTCTGACTTCCCATCCTATTTTGGGAGTGCCCCAAGCCCTTCCTAAAAATAACGTCAAGGTCATATCTTCCTAGGCACACAATATCTTTGACAGCAGGACTATGAATGTAACCACAAAGGTTGCAAAAGCATAGTAAAGAATCTTTCCCATTTCCTGCAACAGGTCCAGTACCATCTCAGTGGTGAAAATCTTGAGGGTGCTCAGAGTACTGAGGCCACTGAGAGCTATTAACAGAGCAAAGGGACTGAAGGTAAGCATCACCCCAACATAAACAAGGAGAAAGTGTTTTATATGTCCATATTTCTAAGTCTTGAATGCCATTTATAAGCTATTAGAATGCTTGATGTAGGGAGAGCCGCTGGGCACGGGCGAGCCAGATGGGCGACCTTCATGGCAGGTGTCATGGCGCTCTTTGGGCTGAAGCCTGGCTTGTTGGAGCATTTGCGCAAGCAGAAGGGTGTATATTCGCTCTGGGCCACCAGTGTCGCCATAGGAGGTATGTGGCTCACAGACTGGAAGGTGATCTTTGGTTATATCCCGTGGATCAATGGCAAGTTTAAGAACGATGAGTGAGCAAAACTTGTACTATTAGGCCAGGCTACCTTGACTTGGGGAAGCTGCTTCTCTGATGTTCCTGGTCTGAGTCTCTGATGTCACCTTCCATGAAAGTGCACAACAGCTTCATTTTATCCTCAACGAACAGTTGCCACATAATGTCCTGTATAAACAATAAATGTCTTAGCTCAAAAAAAAAAAAAAGTGGGGGGGGGATGCTTGATGTAGAACTGTGGCATACTTTACCTAAACTGACAAACTCCAGATATCTGGAACTGTGAATATCAGATTTATAAATCTCTTAATGGATGCTGGGACATTGGATGATCGAATAGATAAACTAAAACAATCCCTCTCCCCCCCCACTCTCCCTCCTTTCCCACTTTTTCTTTTCTCTCTAGCATGTGGTCCAGTGTGTTTTTGTGGCTATTAAGACCATCGGCAACATTGTTCTTGTCACCTTCTTGCTACAGTTCATGTTTGCTTGCATTGCAGTGCAGCTCTTCAAGGTGAAAGCATTTCTAAGAATTAATTCTCATTTTGTCGTGTTCCATAGGCATGTATTGCAGACCTGTTGGCAATAACTGGGTAGCTGGGGGGGGGGGGGTTTGGGGCGGGGGGGGGGGGGGGGGGGGTTGTTTTTTTTTAACTTTCTTTCTCACTGATTCAGGCTGCTGACTCAATAATCCTGTTTTTCTGAGTTTATTCCACTTGTCTCAGTGTGATGCCTTCCAGAAATACTGGGCTTACAACTTTCCCAGTCATACTCAGCTTGGAGTAGAATACAAGGGATAACTTTGATCTGAAGCTTACATAACTAGAAAGGACTATGCAGCCGAAGACATGAAAGAGCAGCTGATATTTATTAATCAACTTTATATAGCCACCCAACTCACAAAAATGGATTCTGGGCAGTGTACAATAATAAATAAAAATATATTTTAAAAATGGGCATCTAAACATATAAAAATCAAAATTAAAAATCAATTAAAATATATACAAATCCCAAGAAGAGAAAGAATGAATACATCCAACCTCAATACTGGAGCTATCTAAACAGGCTTCCGCTTGCCAAGATTCCCAGACTAATGGCAAAAATAGCCCTTGAGGGACTTCTGGAACATCAAAACATGGAGCTGATCTAATACTGGTGTGGAGAAGAAAGTTCTAGAAGGCAGGGACCATGCCAGAGATAACCTGTCACCTGGGATCCACAAAATGTAGGTCTCTGGCAGATGGTATCCATAGTATGCTCTCTCTGCTGGGCTGGACTGATATAATTGGGGAGAGGCAGTAGTCCCTCAGATAACCTGGTCCTATGTCATGAAGACTTTAAAGGTTAAAACCAGCACCCTGAGTTGGATGTGAAACAAACTGGCGGCCAATGAAGCTCAAGGAGCAAAGGTATAATATGGGCTGTTCTAGGGGCACACATAACGGTCCACATGCTAATACTTAGCCTGCAAATGCTAATGCTTAGATGTATACTACAATAATATCAGCACATTAAATACTCCCGTCCACCCCCCCCCCATCCAGTTGTAGATAAGACTGGGAACATATTAGTCTCTTTCAATGCTATTACTATTTGGTATGGCAGTAAACTCTTTTAGGAAACAGGAATTCTTTCCACTTCCTCTTCAAGAACAGAAACCCATCTTTGATCCATTTGTAGCAGGAGATGCTCATTTTTAAAACAAGTCAAATCTAATATAATCTGGGAAATACTATAACTCTATAATGTAAGACCAACACAATTAATAATTATTTTGGTTTCTGTTTTAAATATAGGGGAAGTTCTACAGCTGTACAGATTTAACTAAGATGACCGAATTAGAATGCCGGTATGCCTCCCTTTGGTTGTATATCATTCTTTTGTTCACTTCAGAAACATATCATTACAGCACAATTCTTTCCTGAAGGTCAGATTCAAGGAGATTGTCAGGTGCAAAGGATCAGAACCAGTCATTAAGTTGCAGCACAGAAGATTCATTCAAGTTTATACACAAGTATCTAGCCAACTAAAGTTCAACACTAAACTGGTGCCAAATAAGGGTCAACGGACTTCAGGAGGGGTTGGATTTGGACCATTTGTGGGAGCTTAAGGACTCTAAGCTAATGATGCATTTAGCTCTGCCCCCCCCCAACTTCTGCTTGCTGTTCTCCTATAGCCGTGATGGCAAACCTATGGCACACGTCCCATAGGTGGCACGTGGAGCCATATCTGTGGGCACGTGAACGTTGCCTTAGCTGAGCTCCAGTGCACATCCGTGCGCAGACCAGCTGATTTTCGGGCCTTCTAGTCACACCGGAAGTCAGGAAATGGGCCGTTTCCGGTCTCCGGGGAGGTGGGAAAGGCTGTTTTCACCCTCCCCAGGCTCCAAGAAAGCCTCTGGACCCTGGGGAGGGTGAAAAACAGGCCTACTGGGCCCATTGCTAACCTTTTTGGTGTTGCGTGCCAAAAGCGGGAGGTCATGTGCGGAGGCACGGGGGGCACTGAATTACGGGTGTGGGCACACACACGCGACCCCCCCCCACGCACGACCTCCACTTTTGGCACCGACAGCAAAAAGGTTAGCCATCACTGTCCTATAGCTTCCTTTCATTTCTAGGCACAAGGCAGTTTAACATTTAAGCACTTAAATGCAAGGTAAAGTTAGAAAGATTCACATCTTATTTTTCTGTGAGATTTGGATTTTAAAATTTAATAAACATTCCTCCTATGCCTTAAGCTCTTAGAATACATCTAAAGAGAAGCTCAAATATTATTATTATTATAATAGTTATATTATAATAAAAATAATTTGGAATTGTTCTTATACAACTAAACAAATACAATGTAGGCTAATAACCATCTGAATTTTCTCTAAACTAATAACATATATTTTCTTAATCTTCCATAATGGATGTTCAGTAACTAATTTTTACTGTCCAGTGTACTTGTTTCTGAAAGGTTTATTAACTTGTAGGTGGCAGAAGCCATCTTTATACTGTTTCTTGCATTGTGATATTAAGAAAATATAAAATATTAATTGAACTATGGATCAATTAGTCATAAATGATCGACTGAAAGAAAAAAATACTATATTGAAGGCCAAAAATAAGTAGCTTGTTCAACAGAATTGAAATTAAGGCTGCAATGTTATACCTATTTAATTGGAAATATATATCCCTCGAACAAAATTGCTTACAGTATTTCTAAGTAGACATCACTGTTATATTCTATATGCTGACTTAATGATTTAGGCTCTTTGTAGCTAATATATGGATTCTCATCCCAGGGGACACTTCATTTTGTATGTTGATGCTGATCCAACACAGGTTGTGGAAAAAGAAAGGAGGTGGCTGCACAATGAATTCCACTTTGACAATGTCTTATCAGCTATGATGTCTCTCTTCACTGTATCCACCTTTGAAGGATGGCCTCAGTGAGTACAGAATCCATTATGGAGAAAGAGTGTACATATGTGTGCATATTGGGGGAGGGGGTGTTGCTAGGAATATTTAGATTAGTCATCTCCATCATGGTATCCTCAAAATGTACTAGACTTCAGCTCTGTGAATTCCCAGCCAATGTGGCCAGTGCCATGATATAGTCCCATCAGCTCTGGAAAACTGATTTAGTGGAATCCTATGGAACGCCGCTGTTTCCTTTTGTCCTAGCTATTATTGTATAAGCAAAATGGCACAGAAAGGGGAAGCTTTGGGCACATCACTAACAATTTTATCAGCAGTGTGTACAAATTGGTGTTTGGGGCATTTATTTAAGCATAGAAATTATATTATTTGTTATTATCATAACCAATGAGATAATTGGAATAAAGATTATTATATTGTGGTTTGATCATTGAACAGAATGTGCTATTTTCCTCAGAGTGCTGTTTTGGAAAATTATGTGTTACAGGTGTACATATATTCACCATTAAATTAATTGTTTAGAAATCCATTATGATTGAACATTTTGAAAGCTCAATTATTTATGTCGATTAATTTGGAATCTCTATCCTTTCTTTTCCAGACTATTGTATAAAGCAATTGATACGCACACTGAAGACATGGGCCCTATATACAACTATCGTATGGGCATTGCTATCTTCTTCATAATCTATCTCATTCTCATTGCCTTTTTTATGATGAACATCTTCGTAGGTTTCATCATTGTAACTTTCCAGGAGCAGGGTGAAACTGAGTACAAAGACTGTGAGCTGAACAAAAACCAGGTATGGCAAGTTTATCTATTGGGCAGAACTGATATGGCAAGTCCTAGATGTTAGGTTGTGCCAGTGCTGGGTTTCAAAAAATTTTACTACTGTGGGTGTGGCTTGGTGAGCGTGGCATGGCTTGGAGTGGCATGGCTTGAAGTGTGTGGCAGGGGAAGGGTATTGTAAAATCTCCATTCCCGCCTCACTCCAGGGGAAGGATACTGCAAAATCCCCATTTCCTCCCGATCAGCTGGGACTCGGGAGGCAGAGAATAGATGGGATGGGGCCAGTCAGAGGGGGTATTTACCAGTTCTCCAAACTACTCAAAATTTACGCTACCGGTTCTCCAAAACTGGTCAGAACCTGCTGAAACCCACCTCTGGGTTGTGCATATCAAAGATAGGGGCTAGAGTTGTGTGAACATCCCCAAAGTGCAAAGCTAATGCTGAGATTGAGACGAGAAATCACAATAATGTTAAAATGGCAGAACATATATTGTGACAATACTACACAAGGTCCCCTCTTTTGTATTTGTGTTGTAACATCATAAACAGGTACTTAGAGGGCAATGTTTGCCTTGTGGTGTCATGTGACATCAACAGTTAGAAAGATATTAGTTGAGCATAATTCAAAATTAGCTGCAGGAGTTTGCATTCTGAATATAATAGTGTTACATCATTCAGTCAGAAATTTTGGATTTTGCAAACTTTCAAATTATACAATGAAGATTTCTGCTGTATCTGATGTGAATAGGGGAATTATAAAAGGATATGAGCACAACAGCTCTGCGCAATCTGTAACTTTTCTTATTCAAGCAGGACGGATAATTTGGTTGGTTATGAGTAAATAAACTCTGAAATGTGTGGCCAATTCATCTTCTTGCCCTGAATATTTGATTTTTTTTTCTTCTGTTGGACTATTAACAGTGCTGTATAAGATATTTTCATGGTTTCTGGCTCATTCATTTATTTATTCAATTTACTGAACATATGTGAAAAGAAGGCAATCCTAATTTTAAAATAACAACTGTCCATGTGAGGGCAATGTACATGCTTATACCACATACATGTTAATCCTGTGTATTATTTAGTTTCCTTATTTTGTAAATGTCCTTATAATGCTAACTCTAGCTGAAATGAATCCTAACCCCCCCCCCCCATACGTGTGACATATTTGAAGATGTACATCAGTGGTGGGTTTCAATTTTTTTTTACTACCGGTTCTGTGGGCGTGGCTTGATGGGCGTGGCTTGGTGGGTGTGGCAGGGGAAGGATACTGTAAAATCTCCATTCCCTCCCCAATCCAGGGGAAGGTTACTGCCAAATCCCCATTTTCTCCCGATCAGCTGAGACTTGGGAGGCAGAGAATAGATGGGGGCGGGGCCAGTCAGAATTTTTACTACGGGTTCTCCAAACTATTCAAAATTTCCACTACTGGTTCTCCAGAACTGGTCAGAACCTGCTGAAACCCACCTCTGATGTGTATACTCCAATGGGGTAGGGGGAAGAAAAATACATTAATATTAATTGAATGGATATTTGTTGATTAAATTAATTGCCTTTAAAATAAGGCATTCCATTTATAAGTGAACTAAAGTCTCGATAGAAGAGAGTACTTGTAGCTCAGGATTGAACTGTGGGGTTCTTGGTGCTCTCTGAGCTTGGTTATTTCCTTGTGGGTGTTTCATTACCAAACCAGATAACATCATTAGTTTATTAATGAACTAATGTCTATTTGCATACCATGTTTCTCAGAAAATAAGACCAAGTCTTATTTTTTTTAAGACTTGAAAATAAGCACTTGGGCTTATTTTTGAGGTGGTCGTACTTTTTTTGAGGTGCAGCAGGCCAGACACAGTGAGCTGAAAGTGCCATCACCTCCGTTCCATACCTTCAGTGTTCGGAATGGAGACTTTTTGGCAAACGGGAGAAAAATGGGGAGTGGGATTTTGCTGTCTGTCATCCTTCCCTCAGTCTGTGCTTGAGGAATGGATGACAGGCAGCAAAATCCCCCTCCTCATTTTCCTCCCGTTCGCCAAAAAGCCTCCCCAAAAGAGGGAAAAAGCAAAGCAGCTGGCCACAGAGCTGCCGGCTTTGGGGAAGTGGCCCAACAAGCAGAAGCACTGCGCCCAGAAAGAGAAGGTCAAAAGCGGTATTTGCGTTGCCCCAAGGGGCCAGTGGGCTGAAGCTGGACAGTTGCCCCTCCCCTGTGCTGCTATTCGTGCTGGCCACACCCATTCCCTGGGCTTATTTTTGAGGTAGGAGTAATATTAGACCCACCCTCCAAAAATTAGGGTTGGGCTTATTATTGGGGTGGGTCTTTTTCAAGAAAAGAAGAAGAAAAAAAATAAATAAACATGGAGCATATTGCCCATGTTTTGGAAGCTCAAGGCAGCTAGTGTGAGGGTCTCCATAAGAGAGGCCACCACTGTGATGTAGTGATCAAGAACTTAGACTGGGATCAGAGGGATCCAGGTTCAGATGCCCCCTCAGCCATGCAAACTCATTGGGTGACTTTGGGCTAGTCATTCTTTCTCTCAGTCCAATTCACCTCACAGGTTTGATATTGTGGGGATAAAATACAGGTAGTCCTTGACTTACAACAATTCATTTAGTGACCATTCAAAGTTACAATGGCATTGAAAAAAGAACTTATAATCATTTTTCACAGTTACAACCTTTGTAGCATCCCCATAATCATATGAGCAAAATTCAGATGATTGGTAACTGACTCATCTTTATGACAGTTGCAGTGTCCCAGAGTCATGTGATTACTTTTTGGGACTTTTTGATGAGCAAAGTCAATGGGAAAGCCAGATTCACTTAACAACCGGGTTACTAACTTATCAATTGCAGTGATTCACTTAACAACCGAGGTAAGAAAGGTCATAAATTGGGGCAAAACTCACTTAACAAACATTTCACTTAACAACATAAATTTTGAGCTCAATTGTGGTCATAAGTCAAGGACTACCTATAAAGGGTGATTCTCATGCTCTTGGGTAAAAGGTGGGATATAACTCTTAACAAATACATATGTACACTTGGTAAGTAAGTAGGTAAGTAAGTAAGTAAACAAACAAACAAACAAATATTTTTTTAAAAATTAACAGCTATTTGTTGGAAAGCAATCCGTTTAAGCATTGTGTTTATGAAAAGAACAAGCCACAATAAACACTTGGCATTGCTGATTGATCTCAGAAAATCGAGGCAAGTATAATAAGCCTGTTCCTTTCTGTCCTCTTCACATCTTGCCTTGCCTCTCATTCCAGCGCCAATGTGTCCAGTATGCCCTGAAAGCACGGCCTCTGCGATGCTACATTCCCAAGAACCCTTACCAATACCAGATCTGGTATTTGGTGACCTCCTCCTACTTTGAGTACCTCATGTTTTTCCTGATCACACTGAACACCATCTGCTTGGGCATGCAGGTATGGATGCAAAGAACTCCTCTTCAGTGGTAGCAGTAGCGGGAACTATGAATTTTGGGGACAAACCTGCCTGCTGAGGGAAAGCTAAAACACAGGATTCATTCACATGCCCACTAATTTTACCTTGAAAATGCCTTGCCAACCATGCTTTAAAGACCTGTCCACATGATGCAACCTTTATCTCATCCCAGCTGAGAGCACCTAATTTATTTATCTGCTTTAAAGTTAAAGTGATGTATTATCCATCTTTCCCTTACACGAGCCTTGCTAATTGCAAGGCACTTCAGCTGAAACTGTGACACTGATGATGTGATCAAAGACTGTTATTTGCCCAGTGTCCTCTTGGTCACTTTCCATATTTATCATTCCTAATCCTGCAGTCTGTGAGGTTTAATTTTCCAAAGAGAAAGTCTGTGGACAAAATTTCACTGTTCGCATTTGTTAAATGTGTCCATCAAAAGCATTATTATGTATAGGCTATCACACACACAAACTCTTCATCTATTTGTTGCTTTCTACAAAGTGACCAGAGCAGTAGTTTTTCATTGCCATTCTGGCAATAGGAATAGCAGACAATAAGATATAGGGCAAGGAGAAGTTAAGAGGACAAGAGGAGAATCCATTATCTAGTTCCATTCTAACTATTTTCAGACAGAGAGAGCAAGCAAAAAAACAAAGAGAAAGCAAGCAAAGTGACTCTGTCCTTAATGAAAAGCTTTATTCTTTAAAAAAGCCCATGTTTTCTAAATAATCTGTTTTTCAACTATCTCTACAGCATTATAAGCAATCAGAGTTTATGAACCAGCTCTCAGATGTCCTCAATGTGGTTTTCACCATCCTCTTTACTATTGAGATGATTCTTAAACTGATAGCTTTCAAAGCTAAGGTGAGTGAGAATCGATGCATCACAACTTCTATCAGAAAGCCACCTGAACTTGGTTTAGAGTAACACAGGCCATCTTCAGTGAGGATGGTCCTAAAAGACCACTTGTGTGGGCTATATATCTGTTACTTGTTTTAATAAAGTCACAAGGTTCAACAATAAGCCAAAAAGTTCAACACAAGGTTCAACAATAAGCCAAAAAGCTCAACACTGATTCTTCCAGCTTAATCTATTTATTTGGAGTTTACATTCTTCTTTCTTTTCTAGGGATACTTTGGGGACCCCTGGAATGTCTTTGATTTTCTCATAGTTGTCGGCAGCATCATTGATGTCATCCTGAGTCAGATTGATGTAAGTGCTATGAGGATAATTGTATTGGAAAGAAACAAGGAGTCGGAACGACTTCTTAGACTGAAGGGAAGGGGAACAATGACTGTCACTACTAAGCAGCCACAGTTTCCCAGTTCCCCACAGATGTCGTGAGTGCTGCATGTTGAAATACAGCTTCTAAATCACAGCAATTGTCAATCATTTTCAGTTTCTTCCGGTGGGAGATAGTAATCATTGCCATTTGCTAGTTGATGGGTTGCAGATCCCTTAGTTAGAGTTTGAGTAGGTCATGTTCTGCAAACCTCAGACATCTTTCAAGAATCATCTTAAGGTAATTTGTTCTTGATTTTTTTACTGATCAAGGACTGATATATCATAGCCAGGGGACACCACTTCTCCTATAGCATCTGTGTGTTCTCTAAACCTTCAGCTTCAATAAATCATACATACATGGCAATTGTGATATGAAATTCCTCTTGAAATGGCTTGCCTCATGGTACCGGCAGAGAATTTCTACCCTGTGGTCCATGGCAACCATATGACATCTGCTTAGTATATGTGCTTTTACTGCGTCTCTCTTTATGGCAAGATGTACGTGCATAATTTGGGCTTTTTGCATACATGTGCATGGATGCTATGATATATACACAAGCATATTAAAGTATATGCCATAAGTGGAATTGCATATGCATTTTCCAACACTGAATGTGCGTATAAAGGAGAGAAAGTGCATAGCTTTGGATGAAAAATGTCTTCATGTGCCTTTGGCTCCATTGCTATTGTTTACAACTATGGTTAGTTATCACTTTAGAAACAAGATTAGAAGTATGAAAATCTACAATATTACTCATCAGTAGTATTTTCATTTTATTCAGGATTACTCAAATCATTACAAACTTACACCGTAACTTGTTTTCTTCATATATATCAGTCCCTATAAAAAATAGTTATGTTTCTTTATAGTCCAAATTTGCTTCATTACCAGTTCCAAAGTTTTATACATCCTTTATATATCGGGAGAAGGGCGGTATAGAAATAAAATTATTATTATTATTATAAATCACCAACACAAAAATCAACCTGTTTTAGGATTTTTCTTCTCAAATCTAAACATGAAGAGCTAAGGGAAAGAGCTATGCATCAAAAGCCCCCACTGAAATTTTCTCTTTTTTCCCGTATCATGGGGTTCATTTCTTAATCTACCTGGAGACTCCCAAGTTTTTATCTACCAGATGTACAGACTTTGTACATGACTTGACTCATTAAAACATTTGGGAAGTAGACATAGAAAGTTAACATAAAAAAGAATCAAATCCAGTGAAATTTAATGGGGAATCTGGCAGCTGCCTGGTGAGCATTCTCTTGCTTTGGGAATCTGTAGTTTTCTTCACCATCAGAGATGGAAATTCTTCTTGTCCTAATTTCATCCTTCTTATGTTACACCGGAATCATTTTTACTGAACTGTTGTGAGTTGTAAATTGTATGTTGCAAAAGGACCATCATTCTCATAAAACATCATCTTGATATACTTCCAAGCTGATTGCTTTGTATATTCTTGGTTCATAAAAAAGCAAAAATATTTTTAGAACTTCTGTTTATCTTCCCAAAACATTGTATCTTTGGTTTTCAAACCAAATTAATATTCTTTTCTTTTATCCTTCTTCATATGGTAATCCCTTTGTATCATTTAGTTGTAAATTGATGTTGAATACATTCTGTGTTTCATACATTTTTTAGATGGACTAATAGAAGTCATGTCTGATAGTATTATGTTCAGAAACAAATGATGAATACATTAAAGTTCATATCTAGGAATCATAACTTCATTGTTCAAATAAGGTTTATTCCCAGTAAAAGAGAAAGAACAAGTTAGAATATTGCTCCATTAAATGTGACCATATGTAGCAGGCTTAAAGCACAAATATTAGACTAATGCCAGGATTTTCAGATGTTACACCAAGCACAGCTATAAACCTCAGTTTAAATACTTTTCAAAATTTGGCTTATCCACTAGAAAATTTACAGGTGCCATTCAGCAAAATTAGTTTCTTTATTGCAGACAAGGACGAATCTTACACAGAGAATATTTATCTTATCAATACATAATAATCAAAGTCTATATAAATTTATATTCCAAGTTTTACATTCTAGGATTTTTCCTTCCACAATTCCATGTTAATGGATCCTCATAGTTCTGTTGGTGGTCTTGGAAGGCACCTGATCTATGCTGACATAGCTTTTTTTTTTTGCCTGAGAACTGTAGGGGTTTGACCAGGGGTGAAATCTAGCAGGTTCTGACAGGTTCTGGAGAACTGGTAGCAGAAATGTTGAGTAGTTTGGAGAACCGACAAATACGACCTCTGGCTGGCCCCAGAGTGGGGTGGGAATGGAAATTTTGCAATATTCTTCCCCCAGGAGAGGAGGGAATGGAGATTTTGAAATATCCTTCCCCTGGAGTGGGGTGGGAATGGAGATTTTGCAATATCCTTCCCCTGCCACACCCACCAAGCCATGCCCACAGAACCAGTAGGGAAAAAATTTGGATTTCACCCCTGGGTTTGACCTTGTAAAGTGCCAGCTATAACCCTTTATCTATTCAATTTTTGTATTGTTTTTATCGATTAGAACTATTATTTTCAGAAGTCAATAAGAAGGGAGACATTCTGAGAATTGAGTCTTTCTGAAAACCTGACCACGATAAGCCATAATAGGATGGAACATAGAGCCTGATTTCTTCTGGAAGTACCCAACACATGACTATATTTGAAATTTAATTCACTTGTGGTCTCTTAGCAGTTTGGCTGTAGCTGATAATGTGTCATAGACAGTTATAGGCATCTAATCTTGGAAGAAATATATCTTATATACATATTCAAAGAGGTTGCTTGATTTCTCTTAGTTTTATCCAATTCTCTTAGGAGATTTCTACGTTCTGCTAAAAACACTACTAGCTTAATGCACTTGATGTCATTGCTTTTTATTCATTATTCTCCAATCCTTCCCTCTTTCCTCCTTTCTACCTGTACATCTCATTGTAATTCTAATGTGATTCTTTCATGATTTCTCTGTGAAACACCAGTCCACCCCTCCCCCCTCATTTCCTATCCCTTTCTCTCTCCAAATCATTGTTTCCAACTTCTCTATTTTTTTTAATACTGCACTTGGCTGACTCTATTATTTTCTTGACAGACAATTCTTGTTTCCAGTGGTGGATTGTACTGCCTAAGCGGTGGCTGTGATGGCGTTGTAAATATCAGCTGCATGACGTTGTTGTGGACGCCATTTTGTTCCACATTTCCCTTTCCTCCTTTTCTAGATTATTTCTTCTTGCTGTGTGCTGCTGTGTAAAAGTGTGAGTTGCATGCAACTAATGCTCAAAGCGGGTCTGAAGGAAAACAAACTGTGATCCTTTAGAAATAATGCCGATAATGCCGATAAAGGGAACTTGTTTATGGAGCAGTAATTGAAAAATCGCTTAAGCACACTACAGTTTCCTTGGGTGAGGCTCTTTTTTCCTAGTTTACTTTCTGTGGTGTAAGTATCTATTTATTTATTTAGAAATTTTATATAGCCGTCGACTCACTCACAGCTACTCTAGGCGGCTTACAAACAATGAAAACGGTATAGAACAAAAATAAAAATAAAAAACAGTACCCCCACCCCGCTCACCCTCCACCACCACCCTGCACAACACACAGTCAAATAAGCCATTTGATGGGCTCCACCCCACTCTGGGTTCCTCAGGCCTGCTTAGCAAAAGTCTTCAGGGCCTTACAAAAGAATGTTGAAGTGGGGGGCAGTCTAATTTTGGAAGGGATGATATTCCAAAGGGATATTCTACTTCTTGGTGATTGACATCTTTCCATATGAATGGATTGGTGCAATGGTGCAATCCGTTTAATTCTCTCCCTGTAAAGGGCTATGAGAATAACCTTGAGAGACGGGAGTAAGAACCACAGCCTAGACAAAAGTCTGCTAAGAGAAATCTTGAGTCCAAAGCAGGAATGGGCATGGAGAAAACACCTCAGTTATTCACTCTCCCTAGTTCTTCTTTGTTCTTAGCAAGGGGAGAACAGCAAAATCCGGGGACTGAGGAAAAGCTTTCAGACCTGCAAGATTCTGTCACTGTAACCTTATAATAAGGGTAGTATTGGTATTCACGCTTTCCTGACCTGGATCACCTTGAAGGGTTGACACTCCTATGAAATATACTGTATCAAACTTATCCCTGCCTACTTTTTTTTCAGCTTCTGTGTGGTTTCAGCTCTTTGGTTAAGGGTATATACCTTGTTTCAGGGCAAAACAACAAAGGTATAAATCAGAGAACTGGCTATTCATCACATCCTTTCCTGATCATAGTTCTTTCTTGTGACACTTTTGGTTTTGAGTCTGCAGTGTTCAAATTTTGGAGAATGATGCAGAAGAATTTCATTTAATAAGAAAGTCCTTTCTAGAGGCAATTTAGTCCATGGCAATGCCAGTTCAGCATTAGGCTTGGATAGCCCTTTAGAACAATAGATAATATTAGCTGCATCTGCATGCAGCCTGTTACATCCTTCCTATCACAACGTGACTTTGATTACCTTATTTAATCAAGCTCACATGATGACAGTCCATATTCATTCAATCCATAGGGGCTTTGCTTTTTTTGTTCACTTTCCACTATTGTGCAAATAGTGAAGGTAAAGAGGTATAGTGGGTGTACATGAAGATGACAACGTGCAAAAAAACAACAACACCTGGCAGTTCTATTGCCATTAAGCAGTGATGGTATTGCAGGAATATCCAGTGCTATCACCATCACCTATAGTCTTCTGTCCCTAGGTTACAAATAAACAAGATACAAAAGTAATACAAATAAAAGTTTAGTGTTGATATAGAAAGAAAAAATAGGAAAAATAGAAAGAATAAGAAAATATATTTCATTATCTAGCTCATATAAACCTATTTCCTTTTGGTATAGACTGCTACCAAAGCAATGATATAAATTAATGTAATATCTTGCTTATTGGTCAGGATCAATGTAATTTTACTGAAAAAAATAAAATATGCTTAAAACTGCTGAAATAGACATTTAAACAGAGCTGCTAAAATTCATAAAAACAGCTACTGTATTTTTAATGTAAAAAAGGTCAGGTGCAATGGAATTTTTACATTAAATATGATCAAGTCTATTTAAGAACTGAGGACTGAAACTGATTTATGAACTATGTTTTTTGCTTCTCTGCAGAAGCATAAATCTATGAATCAGTTTTGTAGCAAATGTATGCTACTTAGAAGTAAAGTACTTTGCAGTTCTGAGATTTACTCTGCTTTGAATATGTGATATCCTTGTTGCTACAATCATTATACCAATATATGCCCAATATTAGGATGAATATACAGGAAAAAAAACAGTTGAACTGTTATGAGTTCCCCACCAAAAAGAACTTTCCAACTACTGAATTATCTTTGTATATATAGGTAATTCAGTAGTTGGAAAGTTGTTTTTGGTAGGGAAGCCATATCAGTTCAATATATGGATCCTAATGTTCCTTGGAAAAAAATCATTACATTTACAACTGTGTATGCACTGGTTAAGTTTATGATAGTATCAGATTTTCCAATAATCATATCATTTGGTGTTTCCTGTTATGTGTATGTTTTCTTTCTGACAAATTGAATCTACACCTTCTAGACTTCAATGACTTTCTTTGTTTCAGTAACAGCCAGCAGTCCATCAGTATTAATCCATGGTGGAATTGCTAGGCTTAGCACTAAATATAATAACAGTGGCATGAATCTCCATCCTGTATTCCAGCCCTTCTGTGTCAGCATGAAATCAACCATCTAGTTTTATCCAGTCCCTTAGTTTAGCATGTTGTTGGTCCTGAACCCCTACTTCTACTTGTGTTGCAACCATTGCTGTGTTCATTACCATGGAATATATTCACAGACCAAGCCACTGGCAGTCCAAGGAGCCTACAACAATGGAGACCCGTCACAGGTAAATGCTGTTTTATTGGTTATTTTAAATATTTACATACTGTCTGTACATTTCCAATGTGCTTTACAAAAATGAGATTCAGATGAAGAGCAAGTAAAAGAATAATATCGGAGAATTATGTGATTTTATGAAAAGCTGCATGAAGTAAATAAAAATAATGATGGAAGAATAAAATGGTGATTGCTTGGCACTGAATAGATAATAATGATAGTTTCACAATAGTATTTGTCGGACAACTTCCAGCAAGCTGCACTGGAAACAGATAAATTAGTATATTAGAATACTGGAGCTCTGATAAGTGGCTTATACTAGAAAAGCAAAAAAAAATTTTTTAATTGATTTATATGCCGCCCTTCTCCGGAGACTCAGGGTGGCTTACAATGCGTTAAGCAATAGCCTTCATACTTTTGTATATTTTATACAAAGTCAGCTTATTGCCCCCACAATCTGGGTCCTCATTTTACCTACTTAGAAAGGATGGAAGGCTGAGTCAACCTTGAGCTGGTGGGATTTGAACTTGCAGTAATTGCAGGCAGCTGATCTTAATAACAGTTAATGACACTGCTTTAGTCTGCTGAGCCACCAGAGAATTATGAAAGAATTCCAGTGATTCCTGTGTATCAAATACACATCCCATTTAGCATGAAACTAAGGTTCAAATTGTTTGCCTCTGGTGCCATTGTGATGCAATGGTCTACTAGAAGCCACTTTCTTTGGACAGAAGGGACGATGTCCAGCTGGCTTTTGGTACTTAAATGATCCAAAAGCAAGCTCTTAATCTGTGATCATATAAGATCCAGCTCTCATATCTTTTCTGGAAAGAGACGTTTTTAAGTGCAGTTGTTCCAAACAAGTGGACTAAATACCATAGCTGAGACACAAAATTGTATAGGTGGAACACACTTAGGTCATTCAGACTTTGAAAACCTTCCTTAATTGATAAATAAAATAATAGGATTTCTGTAAACATTACAGGGTCCCTTAGGAAAAAAATGACTTTTTATATCTATCTAGATTCTTTCAAGTAAAAACTTATGGGACTTAAAATACAAAAAACCGAGAATTACTGCCTCGTTGTACCTCTAAGGCTAAGGGCATCTAGAGAATAGCTTTCCAATATGACTTCACTACCTGGATAAATTAGTATATAGGAGGTATTCCTTCAGATAATTGGGTCCTATTCTGTTTTGTCGTTTGTTGAATACTTGAAAAAATTCAAGTGCAATAGGAATGACCAAGCTAGATGAAACAAGGTGAAGATATTCTCAGTGAAAATATCAGTAGGCAATGGATCTTTGATAGCTCCAGTGAGTCTGATTGGTTGAGTTTCTCGTATATTGAAATATATAACAAACAAATGTTGGCCCAGTTACAGTGTTTTATGCACTTTATTGAATACATATTTTCAGTACATACTGCTAAACTATAAGCCTTGGTTTACAAATGACAGTGGCTGGGTTCACACAACGCACACACATAATTGTCATTGTACATCCTTTTTTGAAAGAGGTGTCTGAATTTTTCTAGATCCTCTAATTTAATTTTGTGGTCTTGGATTTCTGCAAGGATGGGGAGTTGGAAACTGTGCCAAAAACACATAATCTAAAAGATGGATACAAATCTGTGTCCTTCAAAGAGTCAAAGGTCTTTGAAGATGAACTAACTGATATTCCCATGGACTCCCCTAGTTGTTGTTGTTTTTTTGGGGAGGGAGTTGTTAATTCAAAGGCTGAAAGTCGTGCTACATCCTCAGCTATATAAAGCTTTAAAGCAGGATTGGGAAAAATTATTTGTGCCTGAAGTCAAGAACATGGGGCCAAAATAGGTGGTAGGTAGGTCTAGAAGAGCAAAACGGAGGAGGTTAACATCTCTCCTCTTTTAGAAATATCATGTCAACTGCTTTTCTGCAATTAAACAGTAGATTGTAGCTCTCTTATTTTAGGGAACCCTAGTGAATACAAGAGAGTCCTCTGGTGAATAAAGTTTACTTCCTTCTGTCTGCTTCTTCCATTGCAAGGGATGTGTTCTTTCCACAGCTTCCTGCCATAGATCCTGATGACAGCGGTCGTATCTCCATCACTTTTTTCCGGCTTTTCAGGGTCCTAAGACTGGTAAAATTGCTGAGCCGAGGAGAAGGCATTAGAAATTTACTCTGGACATTTATCAAATCCTTCCAGGTAAGTACATCTTACTAGATGTGCAAGCTCATATCGACCGTAAGTGAAGGAAGAATCCTGAAAAATGGGCTGGGTGAAGTGGAAACAAATATAGCACTTCAATACCTTCCAACCCATAGCTGATCTGCAGTTGTGGATGACCCTCAGATTCTTCTCTACTTTATCCCCAGGCACTACCTCATGTGGCCTTGCTGATCGTAATGTTGTTCTTCATCTATGCTGTGATTGGGATGCAGGTAAGCAATGCAAGAAAATGCTTGCATTACCTCATTGGACAATCCCTCCCTAAATCCCAGTTATAAATAATCTGAATCAGGGTGTCAAACTCATGTTGTCATGGCGGTGTCACGCGACGTATTGGGACTTCCCCCCTTCGCTAAACCAAGTGTGGGTGTGGCCAGCGTATGACGCATCTGGTCCATGAGTATCAGGACCTTTTCCCCCTGTGGCCGGGAGTTTGACAGCCCTGATCTAAATGGACAGAGACATACCTTAATGTAATTACCTTACTTGGATGCCTTTCTTACTCTCAAAATCTATTCCCCCAACTACATAAGTTGAAGATATTGTGAAGGCTGCATGTCATTCCTGCCCAGACATCCAACTCCTTCATCTTCAGCAATGAAGCCCCCCTACTGATTCCTTGATCACCTCTTTCATTATGTGACTATTGGTAGTCCTTCACTTACAACCATTCGTTTAGTGGCAGTTTGAAGTTACAATGGTGCTGGAAAAAAAAGTGACTTGCAAACTGTCATCGTGCTTATAACCATCCCAGCATCCCCATTGTCATGTGATCAAAATTTAAAGTCTTCTCAGGGAACTTCCAACAAGCAAAGTGAATGGAGAAAGCTGGATTCATTTTATTTTATTTATTTATTTATTTGATTTCTATTTAATGATTACATAATTTATTTAATGACTGACGTGATTAATGTGCGCCATGGCAAAAAAAAAGTCATACAATTGGCCATGACTCACTTAATAGTTGCATCACGTAGCAATGGAAGTTCCAGTCTCAATTATGGTTGTAAGTTGAGGACTACCTATATAGAGATTAACCTGTAATGTGGACAGGAAAGCCAGAGACTCAGAGAGAGATTCTGCTTCCACTTGTGAGTTTAATATCACTTACGATATTCTTCAATAGGATTTAGGATATTTTCAAATGAGGATTCCTAGCATAGTCCTTGGGTATTTATTTCTATCCTTTTTCCCCCTCTTAATTGTATTTTGTGGAAAGTAAAAAGGTAAAAGAAACCGAAAAATATAGGAGACTTACAAAGGGAAAACAATCCCTTTGTTTCAGAAATGTGAGAAATGTATGGAAGCATTTACTGTTTCTTAATGGAGGATTGCAAACACAATTTTACTTCCCTGAAAAATTCAAAGAAAAGGGATGCTTCTAGGCATGGTTTTTACCATAAATCGAACCTCTCAAGAGGCACAGGTGTCATTATATTCTACCCACAGCACTCCCTTGGTTTTTACTGCTTTTTCTTTCTCTTTTCCCCTTACTACAAAAAATATTGTTCAAGCTGGAAAAGGTGGACCAGGTGTTTAAGTCAGGAAGATGGCAAAAAAAGCCCTCCACCTACTTTAAATAGCTCAAATAGAATCCAGTATGAGCAAAGTATAAGGGAATGGTCATAAGCTGCAAGGCTTTGCAGATATGTCTCTGACAACAGCATGTTCATTTATAGATGTTTGGGAAAATTGCACTGGTAGATGGAACTCAAATAAACCGGAACAACAACTTTCAGACTTTCCCACAAGCAGTGTTGATGCTATTCAGGTTTGTATCATTTAAGCTTATTTGGTTTATAGCCCAGGGCCTACATTATCTTGAATAACTTTCCTCCCTTCTTATTGGTGGCATTTCCTCTCTTGACAGAAGATCCTTTAAGATCCAAAAAGTACACCCATCATCTTCAAAAACATAGTCTTGTGTACATTTTCTATAGATATCAAGGTTGATGCTAAAGTTAGCATACATGTGTGGTTTAAATACGATGTTTGAATAAAACAATTCCTGTTTAAGGGATTAATTTTCAATAGTACTATTTCCTACACTTTTCAATGCCACTGACCCAGCCAAATGCATACTTTGGTTTTCCAGTGTTCTGTGGTAGTGAATCTGCCAATTGGTGGGGGAAAATGTAATGATTTAAATAACAACTGTTCCCAATATATTGAGAGGAATGGGGAGTAAACTCAACAGTAGTGAAAGCACGAGGCTAGAACCAAGAGACTGCGAGTACTAGTTCTGCCTTAGGTTTGAAAGCCAGCTGTGTGACGTTGGGCCTGTCACCGTCTCTTAGCCCAACTTAGAGTTGTGATTGTGGGGAAAATAGAAGGAGGAAGGCATATTGTGTTTGTTTGCCATTTTGAGTTATCTATAAAAATAATAAAGGAAGGAGACAGACAGATATAGATATAGATGATATAGATAAATATAGATAGATGGTAGATGGTAGATGATAGATGATAGCTACAATTATCCCACCTATCTTTGAGTTATTCTTTTTTCAATTTCTTCTAAAACATTTGACCAATGAATAAGTAAATAAGAACTGCTATTAGAAAGGGTAGTATGTATGAATGTGATTATAATTCCTGCAGCTCAATCTAGAAAAAATTCTGATTGATACTATGTTCTTTTAAAGAAGGTTAATTACATTCATCAATTGTTTTTATAGTTCTTCTGGATTAGGTTCACGTATCATATTATGCCTTGCCTTAATTCCCCTTTTTCTCTAGGTGTGCCACAGGTGAGGCCTGGCAGGAGGTCTTATTAGGTGCCAGCTATGGCAAGTTATGCGACCCCGAGTCTGATTATGCTCCTGGAGAAGAATACACCTGTGGCTCAGGCTTTGCTTATTTCTACTTTGTAAGCTTTTACGCGCTGTGTGCATTCCTGGTATGTTTTTTTCCTTCCTTCTTTCTCATATCAAGCTCAATATTGTGTGCATCCAACATATATTTGCAATATATAGATAAATGGGATGTCATCAGAACAGGAACTAAATGTAAACAGGTGGAGTTCATCCGGTTATTGAGTTATGCACAATTGAGAAAGAAAAATATTTGGATATGAACAATAGATTGAAAGGAAGACAGTGCATCAATAATCTTTATAATAATCTTATATAGGAAGATTAATAATTTAAGTGTGATATGCAATGAAATGGTACAGCATTTAATGCCCCTGATCAATCTAACCAACGTTCAGTTCAGTATTCATCCCATTCTCCCTTTTGCTCTCCAGATTTCCATGCCATATATCCTCTCCCAAACAGACATTCCATACCCTCTTATTTCTGAGCATTCTCATTCTTATTGGGCTGTTTAGGTTTGTTGTTTAGATTTCTTTTTTTTACAGTTTTCTCACTACTATTGCAAAGCTGGGGGTGCCTTCCAGAACACAAATACCTCCCTGTAACCATGTTGGTTACTTAGCTACCAGAACCTAATTCCTAAATTCACATTTAGTGTATAGGTTTCTACCCCCTACCCAATGGTGGGATTCAACCAGTTTGCACCACTTTGGACAAACCGGCTGTTAAATTGCTGGGTGGCCCCTCCACTCCCTGCCCCGCTCCTTCCAGAAGTCCCCACACGCCCTGTTTTGGCTCCCGGGTAAGTGCAGGGAGGCCTAGTAAGCCCAAAATGGCCCATGGCCCGTTTTTGCTCCCAGGAAGCTGCAGGGAGGCGTATGAGGTCCAAAACTGAGCACAGGGGGGCAGTGCCCCCTGTGGCCCGTTTTTGCTCCTGGGGGATCCAGGAGGCCAAGTGCTGCCTGTCACACCACCTGGCCATGCCCACCATGACCACGCCCACCCAGCTGGTCATTAGGGCAGAGAACTGGTTTTTAAATTATTTGAATCCCACCACTGCTCCTACCCTGTGCCATGATGCAGATGAGGAGATCAGGCTGACTAGATTCCAGTACATTAGGGCTAATATGATTTGAAGTGGAGACCTTTTGGCTTAAAAATCCATCTTTCCAGGGATTACACTATAATATGTTAATGAAAGGTATGTTACGGGTCTTTGGTGCTCTCTGAGCTTGCTTATTTTCTTGCAGATTTTTATTTTATTTTATTTTATTTTATTTTATTTTATTTTATTATTTTATTTTATTTTATTTTATTTTATTTTATTTTATTTTATTTTATTTTATTTTATTTTATTTTATTTTATTTTATTTTATTTTATTTTAT
>WNWU01000004.1:15456593-15499431 GCA_012654045.1 Ptyas mucosa
GAGCGGTGTTCTATTTTATACAAAGTCAGCTTATTGCCCCCACCAACTGGGTCCTCATTTTACCTACCTCGAAAGGATGGAAGGCTGAGTCAACCTTGAGCCTGGTGAGAATTGAACTCGCAGTAATTACCCAAACTAGGTAATATCATCAGTCTAGTTTGGGTCTAATTTGCTTTGCAGTTTGTTTTTTCATTTCCCAGCATGTCTGGGGGATGTATTCTAGCACCGATGATGTTACCTAGTTTAGGTAATGAAATGCCTGCAAGAAAACAAGCAAGCTCAGAGAGCAGCAAGGACCCCCTCATGTCAATCCTGAGCTACAAATATCCTCCTTTATTAGAAATGTACATTACTTTAATTTGAAGGGTCCTTTTGTGTCTGTCGTG
This sequence comes from Ptyas mucosa, assembly GCA_012654045.1. Lineage (NCBI taxonomy): Eukaryota > Metazoa > Chordata > Lepidosauria > Squamata > Colubridae > Ptyas > Ptyas mucosa. The sequence continues at coordinate 15,456,980 of WNWU01000004.1, forward strand.
TGGGGGCAGGTGAGTTGGCTACACCTTCCAATGCCAGAATGCAGCAGTTATAACGTTTGTGCCAAATCAAGTCTTAAGGGTGAAAACAAGACCAGAAACGGACTGTGTGACATCCTGCTCCCCCAGAACAGGGAAAGTTTTATGGAAACAGTGTATGTGATATAGGCATTGTTCACATTTCTGGACAGATTTTTTTTCTTGGTTTCATTCTGTTTCAACATCTGCAAAAACTATTTGACCAGAGGTAGAATAATATATTTGTAGATCATGGCAGCTATTGCTACCGTAGTGTCTTTCTTAAACTATTTCTGAGACGTGAAAAACAGGCTATTTTTCCCCCCAGACTGCCCCAGCTACTGCACATAGCTCATTTCATTAAAAATAATGGCAGGCTGTTAAGATGCTTCCATAAATTAGTGTTAGGAACTGCTGACCACTAGTCTCTAGAGCTGTTCATGGTCTATGATCCTCAACTTCACTGAAATGTAAACTTGACTAAACTGACCATGGAACCAGAGAATATTAGGCCACAGATATCAAGATTAATTGACTTCCTTTGGTTGTGAAGGGCGATTAGAGGCCAACTCTAGAGTAAAAAAAGCGCCTTCATTCCTTTTTGTAAGGCTTAAGGAGATTAGCAAAGCCTTGCTTCTATTTTATTAGTGCAAATAATGTTAAATAGCAATAGGAGTTAGACTTATATACTGCTTCATAATGCTTTACATCCCTCTCTAAGCAGTTTAAAGAGTCAGCATATTGCCCACAACAATCTGGGTCCTCATTTTACTGATCTTAGAAGGATGGAAGGCTGAGTCAACCTTGAGCAGGTCAGGAACGAACTCCTGGTCGCAAATAGAGTTAGCCTGCAGTATTGCATTCTAATCACTGTGCCAACACAATTCTTAATGTTGCCCCCATATCAAATTTCACATTTGTTTGAATTTTCTCAAATGTCCAGAAATAATTCCTGTAGCAACATTATACTGCAATAAAATGGCACTTTGGAATATTCCTTCTCCCCCCCCCCCCATTTAAATGATACTTCTTCAGAACTTTTCTTGATAACAAAGCACATAGTTATGGCTTGGTGCAGTATGTGAAACTATCGAAGATATCATGATAGTATCCCCTTTTGTGGTATATTATGAGTGTGTCTGAGCTGGTGGTACATGTTTCACTTTTTGAAAAGTGGAGTAGCCAAGTGGGGCAGCACTTCAGTAGTAGGATGCCCCCGTTTCTATAGAACCGGTAGTAAAACTGGTGGGAGGCTCTGCCCACTGATCCCAACGTCACTAAAACGCTTCTGCGCATGTGCAGAAGAGCGTGTACGTGGCCCCACTACAAACCGGTAGTAAAGGGAAGTAGAACCCACCCCTGCAGCACTTCCTTGATATTATATATTTGTGGTTGAGAAAGATGCTTTTCTCACAACCTCCTTTTGCAACAATTAAAGGAAAGCTACTATTAGAAAGAGAAAGAAACTTGCAATATATGTTCTTAAAGCTCATTTCAACCAATAAATCCAACAACAGGATGCATGTCTGTCTTGGAAATTTCATTTAAGAAATGAAAAGTTGAGGATCATTGTGTTAAATTATGATTTGTGCTCATAAGAACACCTTTTTATGATGATCATTTTTCTGCTTATGTCCTAAATACTATCTTAGTTGATGTCTATTTTGTGAAACCATCCAGATACATGAAAGGCAGAATTTATGGAAATATTGTTTTATTGCCTGAGAAAATCAGCCAGTTAGTTTTTATAACACAGTCAAGAGTTTAATACTATGAATTCTTCTGATGCCAAAGAAAATCTCTTGATGAAGCTCCATTGTCTGCTGTCATCTTTCATCTAAAATGTGCCAATTTATTTCTCTGTAGATTATCAATCTCTTCGTTGCTGTCATCATGGATAATTTTGACTACCTCACACGGGATTGGTCCATCTTAGGTCCCCACCACCTGGATGAATTCAAAAAAATCTGGGCAGAATATGATCCTGAAGCCACGTGAGAATCTCTCTATTGGTAGATTGCCATGAATAGCTTCACTGAAAATTAAAAGCAAACTCAGTGATTTGGGGTTTTTTTTTAATGTTATCTAAAATTAGCATATTCATTTATGCATCTACAGAATGAGAAAGCTGATACTTTTGCTTTGCTTTCAGTCTATTTCAGCCTAAATGGAGAACACTAATCATAAGACACTTTCTTGGAATACATGTTCATTTATTTGCAAGTGTGTTTATAACAGGAATATTAGAGGGATATAATAAAATATAGTTAACATAATCGAGGAGGGAGATTATGATGCAACCTTATACTCTAATATAGATATTAGTGGGCTAAATTTCCTGATTTTGTTTTGAGCATTCACTGAAGTCTATATCTCTAAATAGGGGTGTCAAACTCACGGCCTGCAAGCCAGATGCTTCACACACTGGCCACGCCCACCCAGTGGTGGAATTCATTTTTTTTTACTACCGGTTCTGTGGGCATGGCTTGGTGAGTGTGGTGTGGCTTGGTGGGCGTGGCAGGGGAAGGATACTGCCAAAATCTCCATTCCCATCCCACTCCAGGGGAAGGATACTGCAAAATCCCGTTCCCTCCCCACTCCTGGGGGAAGGATATTGCAAAATCTCCATTCCCACCCCATTCTGGGGCCAGCCAGAGGTGGTATTTGCCGGTTCTCTGGCCTACTCAGAATCTCCACTACCAGTTTTCCAGAACCTGTCAGAATCTGCTGGATTTCCCCCCCGTTTAGCGAAGGGGGAAAAAGTTGTGATACATCACATGACTACGTGACGTTACGAGTTTGACACCTGTGCTCTAAAGTTTCCTATTAAATTGTGGAGTCCTTGGTGCTCTCTGAGCTGGGTTGTTCGCTTGCAGACATTTTATTACCCAACTAGGTAACATCATCAGTGTTAGTGAGTGTGAGGTTTGATACCTGTTTAGTTGCCTTGCCACTGATGATGGGAGTAGGCTTTTCTCTTTGATTGTTCCTTGATTAGGTTATTGTTTTCTGCTTGATTGTTTCTCTGCTGTTAATCCCTGCTTTTCTGGATATAGGCTGCCGGAAAGAATGTGCTCTGGTCTTTTTGTTTCTTTCTTGATATTTTTAATAAAAAAAGCTTAAAGTACACCAAGGACTCCACAGTTCAATCATGAGCTACATATATTCTCTTCTGTTGTTTGAACAGAAATGTTGAACATCCTTTTGTTCACCAAGAACTTCGCTAATCAATGTTTTAAAGATATTGAACAATAAATTTAGAATGACTAGCTGTTCTGGAGATAGAGGAAGTCCCGATTATTACTTTGCTGCATTAGGTGTAAAAATGGATTTTCCAAGAATAAGTATCATCAAGGACCATTCAAAGAATTATAGGTGTTCAATATCCTTTGATAAATAGTTCTTCTTAAGAGTTATCTTTCATAAGTTATATTTTTATATCACCAAAAAAAACATGTGTTTATGATACAGTGCTCAGAGTGCTGAAAACATTTTACTGCTTAAGGCACACAAGAGATTGTCCTCCCTCAAATCTGTATCTTAAATAGCTTGACTATTTCAACATGGGATAGTGACTTCCATTATAGCTAATACAACAAGCTAGTGTAAAAGCCCGACTGTATAAATCTGTCCTCTGTAGAGGAACAAACAGAAGGCTGTTACTATTACTCCCAATACTCATCCCTTAGTGGGATTGTCTGACTTTTCTTTATGTTAGTCAGTCTTGTAAGGAAACTGGGGTTACTCGTCATTTTCCATTTCAAACTCTTGTTTTGTCAGTGATATGAAGACACTGAGTGAGGCAACATATTACACTAAAGTATGCCTTGTTTAGCCATGATTTACTGGCCAAATCACTATTGGATTGATTTGTACCATATGCAAGCCATAAACTCTGGTCTATAATAACTGGGTCTGCATTAAATACTGATCCAAACAAACCATGTTATGGCTTTGTGGGATGTGTGAACCAAATAATGACCTTTCTCAATCTCCTTATATTGTTTTATTTGCATGTCACAATCAGATTTGTAATGAATGTCAATCTACAAGGCTTGAAAGGAATTGAGATTTGTATAGCTAATTTCCCAGTTTTGATTTGTTCCACAGGGAAAATTACCAGCTTCTTCCAGGAATGCTTTATGACACATGCTGCAGGTCATGGACGATGCTAGCTGATCAAAAACATAAAACCAAAATGTGTGCTGATTCACTTTGATTAAAAAAAATGCCAAAGGGACATTAAATTGTGGCCTCTGCCTTCTGAATTAGGGATCAAAGTTCTATTTTTGCATCAGATGTATAAAATATGGCTATGTTTTGTATTACCTCAGGGGCCGAATTAAGCATCTAGATGTGGTAACTCTGTTGAGACGAATCCAGCCACCCCTGGGATTTGGGAAATTTTGTCCACACCGTGTGGCTTGCAAGGTAATTGGCTAACAGACAATGTTTCCTTATTGATGCTATGTAGACCCCCCCATCTCATTTCTCTTCTGTTACCCAAAATGGCACTATAGTCCCCATAGGAAAGACTGTTGCTCCATCCTGTTTCTTAGTGTCAAATAAGTAATGAATATTAAAATGAAGATGGGCTCCAGCACCAGTCCCAAAGCTCAGAAGACAGAACCTTTGCGCCTGATGATTGACTCAGATAATTAAAATGTGTTTATATATGTAAAGGCTGAAATCACACATCATACAAAACTAGGATTTTTTTAAACCATGTTTTTTTGAGTGAATTAAAAACCAATCAGATTGTGAAATAGTACTACAGTATATGTAAATCCAACCATCATGTTTTATCTTTCTGGCATATATTTTTGTGTGTTTACAGCGCCTAGTGGGCATGAATATGCCACTGAACAGTGATGGCACAGTTACTTTCAATGCCACACTCTTTGCTCTAGTGAGAACTGCTCTCAAGATCAAGACAGAAGGTAAGAGTGGAAACTGCCAATGTTATGTCATGAATAATTTCACTGCATTCTCTAGTTATTATTTCATGAATCGGAAAGAACATTAATTACTTTATATACCAATAGAAAAATAGCTGACACTAAAATCCATTACTGCACAATTACATAAGGCCAACAGTAGATGCTATAAATCAATAATAATTAATACCTTTCTAGTGCATTTAATCACAAAACCCCAACGAGTCAAGACTTTATCTGTCGTAAATTACAATAAGTAGTTTCAGTAGGGATATGTGCCAACACACTGCTCCTAGAGCTCTAGGGCTTTAAAGAACCTGCGCAAAAAACAAACACTAGCAAGTTCATCCATGACTGGGATTATAGAAGATTTGAACCACCCTAATATTTAAATTGATCTTTAGTTGCAGTCTTATTTAAGTAAAATAAGACACCCAATGCCATTGGAAGTTGGGTGGCCTCTAAATTTAGATAAATGAAGACATTTGATACAAAATCAATCATGAAAGAGCCACATGCTAGTGGCAGAGAAGATACAGGGGCACTTTGTTTCCAATGCTTCCATAAATCGAGGTTTGGATATTCATTATTGGTAAATACAAACCAGAGTTAGCCATGATAAAGGACTTTGAGACTTTATCTGCATTCTGAGTCATGTAATTCTGTTTGAAAGAGGACTTTTGGAGCGTATCTAGCACATATACATACAGAATGATAGAATTTTTGTTCAAGGTTTTTCAAGCTCTATTTATCATGGTGTGGGTAGGGTCTCCTGCTTGGGTGCGGGGTTGGACTAACTGACCTACAAGGTCTCTTCCAACTCTGTTATTCTGGTTTGATTTGGTTAAGCTACAGTTGAACTCTGAATATTAAGTTATGTACTGGTATAAATCATTTTGTATGATGGTGCTTTGTAGGCAACTTTGAGAAAGCCAATGAAGAGCTGAGGATGATTATTAAAAAAATCTGGAAGAGAACCAGCATGAAGCTTTTAGATCAAGTCATTCCAGCAATTGGAGGTGAGTCCTCAGACTATCAAGACTTTTGATCTTCATTTCCATTTCTAATGCTTGTGAAGAAGCTTTTGATTGATCTACTTATAAATTCTCATCAAATTTAATGTTTAGAAAGTAGCTTGGTACATGAATTCATACATACTGTGCATCTCTTGCATAATTACAATGCCTTAATTTGTATATATTCTTCTAGATGATGAAGTTACTGTGGGAAAGTTTTATGCGACTTTCCTCATCCAAGAGCACTTCAGAAAATTCATTAAGCGCCAGGAAGAATATTATGGATATCGACCTAAGAAAAATGCTGTTGAAATCCAGGTAAATGGGAAACTGATATGAGAAATGTTGCCTATTTTCATAACTTCTTAAGAAGTAGAAATATTTCAACCTACAGTGGCGTGAGGGCCAGTGAAAGTTTCTCTGTTCTGGCACTGGGCTTAAATTTGTATCCTAGGATATGTGCATGAATTATGTGCATTCTTAGCATATATGTTTTGGGGATCTTTTAAGAGCTATGTACTAATATCTTTGAGAAATGTATTATGATTTCTTATCAAACAATCTTATTTCCTCTAACTGCTTATAATCAAGTCTTTCTTCAACACTATATGTTTGCTCTGGTCTGAAATTGACCTTCCTTTATGCAACATGTACTATACTGTATATGTGAGTCTATGCAAACCTGAGCAAAGTGTTAGGTATCATCTATTCTTCATTCCCTATCACCTACATGGAGAAGGAATAAGCTATACAACAATTTCACTTTACTCCAAAGTTTTGATTGATGGTTATGTATAAAGTCAATCTGTCTTTAAAGAAGTTCTAGAATTTGTTTTTGGCATGCTTAGCAATTGATTTAGAGCAGGATTAAGCAACCTAGATGCTTAGATATCAACTCATATTATCCCTTAACTGATATAAATAATGCAATGGGACTGTGTATAGCTATTGGGAATCCAGAAAACCAGAAAAAAAAAGACAGCAGCAAAGAAATAGTATTTCAGACATCATGCTACATTGTAAAGAGCCTTAAAAATAATGACCAACACAACTGGGTTTAGAGCCAAGAATTGGTGTTATTTCGCAGTGGTGTGATTGTCCTGTCAGCAGTTGAATTACTGCTTTCTACCCCAATTGCTTTCTATCTTGTTGAGTCATGTTCAAAACCAGCAGCAACACACTGGTTGCATTACATTTGTCCAACTGAGAGGTGATATGGAGAATAAGGTTGAGAGGAGAAAGTTAACAATTCTTGGAGGATATATAGAATCTTCTCCATCCCTTTCCCATTTTGGTATGAATGGCCCCTTCCAATGCTAAAGGATTCTACCTCACTTCTCACAAGGCTGGCTTAAGGACCATTGAAGAGGAAACTGCTCCTGAGATCAAAAGAGCAATCTCTGGGGATCTGACTGCAGAGGAGGAACTTGAAAGAGCCATGGTGGAGGCAGCAATGGAAGAAGGCATCTACAGGGTGAGTATAAGTACAGAAGGTATTAAGTGTATGGCAGATATAAAAACAGATCTATTCTTTAATTAAAAAGCTCGCTTCTATCTACAAATTTGCTGCTGTGACCTATGCTTTCTTACACATCATTCCCTCTTTCACTTTTGCCTTCCTCCCCACATTAAAATCTTTCATTGTCCAGAACATATACAGTTTCCTTCGTTATAAGTATCAGAATTATAAATGACAGAAGGGCCTTTGCTCTCCTCTTTATTTCTAAATTACTATTGGTGGTTTTTAAAATTCCTGTTAAAAATGCATTCATCATTCTGAAGAATAGAGAAGAGAGGGTTTCATGTTGTAAGCATTTCTTCTGAGCTAAACGAATATCTTTTTGCAAAATAATCAGATGAATGCATACTTATCAGTACACAACAGAGATTTGGTAAACCTACCTAATGTGCACACCTCTTATGTATTGATGCATTACATGCATATCCTTCTTTGAAGCTAATTAAAAAAACACAATTTTTCTGCTTCATTTTTGGTTACACTAAAATATGATTAAAAAAGAAAATCCTGACATAAATTTAAATGAATATTAAATTATATTCCATTATATTTTATTAGCAGCACAATTTGCAATTCAGGAGGACCATCAGAGATACCTGAATAAATTCTTCATAAGCCCCTACTGGACTGGTCATATTGATATTGAAGTTTTGCTTATATAATTCTATTTTTATTGATTCATAAGCTTTGTAGATCACCTAGAAGACTTAGCTGATGAGACCATAAAAAAGCCACACAAAATCATAAAGAAATTTAACAAATTGTTTACTTCAATTTTATCTCCTAAGATAACATATCTTCCTCCACTGTGGATGCAATTGCATAATTTAAAGTCGTTGCCATCCAATCCTATATCTTGAAAGATCTGATACAGACTTAAAGGAGGGTAAGGGTGATTCTGCAAATTCTGAAACTCACTTTGCTCAATCACTCATATTAAAGTTGGAGAATTTTTCCATTTTCTTTAAAAAGTTGACAGGTATCTTAGTGTGAAGTTAACTATTGCTGCTAAATTCTTTATTTGCGCTTTTCATACTCATTTGGTCTCTTTGCTCTAAATATAATTTTTCTATATTGGCTAAGTGAAAATTCCAAGAAGCTTCAGAGTGTAAAATTTAAACCTGTGTCTCCCTGTAAGGCTACTCACCTATCACAGCACTGCATCATTTCTCAGAAATAGGCAAAAAGAAAATACTTCAAGTAGTAAATATAATATTTAATCCATCCCAAGCTGTGCTCTGTGAAACTCATTCTTGATCAAACAATTGTGAAATGGGTATGAACAAGCAACTTTTCTTTTAATCATTTTAAATATACTATGGAAGTTGTTTCTTGTTGAGCCCAACAACAGATGCATACAAAGTGATAGGAAAAGATTATACATAATTTGTGAATCTCAACGAATTTTGTACTATATTAAAAAAAATTCCAAGAAGCATATTTAAAAGTGGCCATGACTCTTCAAAAGTTCAGCAAAGTGGAAGGTACACCTGGAATCCCTCTTCTACACTTTTGCTCAAAATGGTTCTCCGTTACTACTCATGAAAATTATTCATCACAAATAATAATTTTAAATTGATAAATTAAACTTTCAGGCAGTAAAATGGTGTGAGAGGAAAGAGTTAAATTTGTTAAACTTATTTAACTCTTATATATATAGTATATTAAACACCTTTAATATAACGTGTAGCTTGATCCTTAGCTTACCAGAAGTGTGACTTCTTGAGCTTCTTCAGTTTCTGCTTCTTCAGTTCTCCACTGCTGAAACACAAAATGGTTTTAGGAAAAACAAGGTGACAAACTTTTCTCTTTCTCCATTAAATTCAGAGAACAGGGGGCTTGTTTGGCCAGGTTGAGAACTTCATCGAGCCCAGCAGCCCACTTCCACCACACATGGCAAACCAAAGACCTCTGCAGTTCACCGAGATGGGTAGTGAAGAATTAGATTCCCCAGTATTCATTGAGGACTTTCCACCCGCAAGAGGCACCAATGTGAACAACAGCAACAGTAATGCTAACAACAATGCAACAATACGGTAAGAACTAAAGTTGGGATAAAAAATGGGAACAGTTAGGATCAGGATTGGATAGTAACATTCATTTCAGAATAATACTCTGGTATAAATAATTAGGTGGGACCTGGAATTTTAAAGAAGTCCTTTTCCAAACCGCACAGCAGCCCAACACATTATGTAAAAGAAAAATAATGTTTTATGAAAAGGATTCTGCATTTACTACAAAAGATATAAATCAGGCTGCCTTAACCAATATTCCCAGGAATCATTTCCAGGCATTATAGGTCAATTAGCTTAATGCTCTCTCTGCCTGTCTTTGGAGTCTGCATATGTTCCACCGGCTAGTTACAAGGACTAAAGTTCCTCACCAAAGATTTATGGCCAAACTCAATTAGGACAATTCCTATTAGGGACCAGTAATTAAAGAACACCAAGTAGGAAAAATAGATAGTTCTGGAAACAAAAGGATATAAACTAGACTATTGTAATGCTCTCTACATGGGGCTCCCCTTGAGGAGCACCCGGAGGCTCCAACTGGTGCAGAGTGCGGCCGCGCGGGTGGTGATGGGAGCGACGTGGTGCTCCCATGTTACTCCTCTCCTGCGCGAGCTGCACTGGCTCCCGATGGTCTTCCAGGTGCGCTTCAAGGTATTGGTTACCACCTTTAAAGCGCTCAATGGCTTAGGACCTGGGTACTTGCGGGACCGCCTACTACCACCAATAGCCTCCCACCGACTGGTACGCTCCCATAGAGAGGGGCTCCTCCGGGTGCCGTCGGCCAAACAATGTCGGTTGGCAGCCCCCAGGGGGAGAGCCTTCTCTGTGGGGGCACCCACTATCTGGAACGAACTCCCCCCGCAGATACGGATGATCCCGGACCTTCGCGCCTTCCGCCGTGAGCTAAAAACTTTTCTATTCCATCAGGCGGGCCTGGCCTAATTTCTCCCCTTTTTTTTCGGTAAAAATAATTTAAAAATTTAAATATCTTAATATTTGGGGTTTTTAATATTTAATAATTGGGTTTTTAAATAGTCGGGGCCATTGTTTAATTTGGTTTTATTTGGCTTTTAAATTTTGTATGTATGTTTTTTACTTTTGGCTGTTCACCGCCCTGAGTCCCCTCGGGGAGAAGGGCGGTATATAAATCTAAATAAATATAAAATATAAATATAAATAATAAACAGTGGAACAGAAAGATCTCTTCTGACACTATTGCTTTATTTATTATTTGAAATTGGAATTAGCAATGAAGTGGCCAAAACTGCTGATGATTTCAAATTATTATTGTATTATTAAAGCCAAAAGAAACAACAAAAGCATTCCAAAAAGACTTTTTCAGACTGTAGAAATTATTGTAGAATTATAACAACTATTTTAGTTCAGTATACATAGATGTAAACTGATGTCATATGATTGTGCAATTCTTACCATGGTTTCACCTGAATTCAACCATTCATAGTCAGTCTTTGGTAATCAGATTTTAAGGGACCATCATATTTTGAAAACTGGTAAATCACAAATGGGCAACTTACAGTATTGCATCGATTATGTTAAATATACAGAGATATACAGGAAAAACAAATGATAAAATGGAAAAGACCATTAGTATCTGATCCAGAGGTGGGTTTCAGCAGGTTCTGACCAGTTCTGGAGAACCGGTAGCGAAAATTTTGAGTAGTTCGGAGAACTGGTAGTAAAAATTCTGACTGGCCCCGCCCCCATCTATTCTCTGCTTCCTAAATGCCAGCTGATCGGGAGAAATGGGGATTTTGCAGTAACCTTCCCCTGCCACGCCCACCAAGTCACGTCCACCAAGCCACACCCATAGATCCGGTAGTAAAAAAATTTGAAACCCACCCATTCTGATCAGTATCCCAGAATAGCTTTCCAGTATACCAGGATAGTTTGTTACATTTAAAAAGCATTACTTAAAATGCTTGTATTACATGTACTTAAAAGCATTATCAAAAGAACACTAATTAGTTGATTTGGATAGGGTACTAGGATTTAATCATCAGTGTTTTGCTTCACAGGATGACATATGAGAATGAACTGAACGACCAGAAGATGGTACCACCATCTCCTCATTCATCTCACCTCAGTGAGTTCTGCCAACCTTCCTTATGTCTGGTACACTCTTTCTTATCCAAATGATGCAAGACTGCCCTAAACAAGGATATTTCCACTACAGGATTAGTCTCAAATTCTCTTGTCTTTGGGGCTGGGAGATAATTGTTGCTCTAACAAAAGGATCTGTGTAATGCATATATTTACATATGTCTAGATCAAGAGCTATTAGCCTAGTAAAAACATGTCATTTACTTGTAGTTTAGCTATGTATCCCTATTATCATTACATCATTATTATTCTTTTGTTTCTCATTTTCCCCCAGTCAAGCAATGTTCTATTCAAAATGAAAAGCAGCAAGACAAAATGAGCAAATTATCAGCAGACAATGTCAGGTGCTCTTCAGAACAACAATTTTCCACTCGGCAGGTAAATGTAAACTCAGATTGTTTAAGTTTATTCACACTTGATTAACTTATCCACATTTGACTAGAAAAGAGACTTACAATTCTATTAGCAATTGACCATAATGGATATGTGAGTAGTTACTTCGCTAGAATATTTTTACTTTGCTCAGGTGTAACTTTTTCACAATTAGGAAAAATAATACAATTTATATAGTATTGTATTACCTACTATTACTTTCTCTATAACTTAGGTGCTATAAAGCTTCTTTTAGCAAAATGTTCCTTATAATACCTATTAAAGTTTCCTATTTGCAGATTTAGTTCACTTCATTGCTTACTGTTAAGTAAAGAATAACGTAATATTACCCCTTAAACAGACATTCTGAATTGCCCATAATTTTCAGTTTTTCATCCGACTTAGGGAAATTTCATTTCCGAGTAGCAAAAAAACAATGTTTCATCATATAAAAATGAAACTATGAAAGATAATGGGAGAAAACTAATAAAAATATTGGTGGAGTAGCTAAAAATAAGAATTTAGACTGTTATAACAAGATATTTTTCTGTCGCATTGAATAGTAAAAGAAGCATAAGCTTCAGAGCATTTATGTATATATCTGGGAAGTATAAACAAAGTATTTTTTCCCATATATATTTTGCATATGTTTCTAATGCAGCAAGCTGAACTGCAATGTCACATTTAAAAGGGTGGGGGAATAGTTACATCTTGCATTTTTCAGGGTTTTTCTTAAATTTTGGCAGTGAAGTCAAAGGATTTCCATTCGGATAGTTTCATTTTTTTAAATTTACAATTTCTTAAGAACATTGTCACTCAAGATACAGATCATGGTGAAGTTTCACCATCTACAAGCAATAGTGAAGAAAGCACTTCAAAGAACCCAGAAGCCCCTACCCCAGCCACTCTTCAATTTCTTCAAGAGGTACGTCAGTGGGCAAATGCTGGTAGTTGGGGTCTGTATGTCCAGGATATACAGGGAATAGGAATATAATGATTGGGTTCGTGCATTACAGTAAGTCACACTTTGCTTATCTATTGCTTATTAAATAAACCATAACTAGTTAAGTTCACCCAGACTTTAAACACTGACAAACTGCAGTGCCTGACTCTGAATAATGACTAAGATATAAACTATTATGTATGAATCACAGTAGCTGGGATCTAGTTTAGGGTGGATGAAATGATAAATGAGGTAGGGTTGGCTTAAAAGGTCAATAAAAGGATTGGCCTAACTTTCCCTTTTATATTGCTTTTAATTTGTTTTATAAATTGGGGTGTTTTAAATTTGTTTGGGGCCAAAGTATTTAATGTATTTTAATTGGTTTTTAACTTTTGTATTATATGTATTTTATCTTTGGCTGTTCACTGCCCTGAGTCCTTTGGGAGTAGGGAGGTATATAAGTAAGTAAGTAAGTAAGTAAGTAAGTAAGTAAGTAAGTAAATAAATAATTTTAAAGTAGCTCTATCTTGATTATTTTTTTTAAAAGTAACTATGTTATGCCTTACAAAACCTCAAATACGTTTTATTCAAGAGCAGACAGAGTTGGATTAAAAAGCCCAGGCTCATGCTTATATTCAAAGGCATTGAGTGGGGAAATTTCATAGGATTTATGAAATAATCTGTTAAAATTATGGAATTTTAATATGCAAAAGTTGCTTCATTAAGCATAAACTGTTGGCAGGGGAAGCCGGTGTTTTTTTTTCTTTTTTCAAGAACATAACTTGAGAGCCAGACTTTTCTTCCCCATTTGCTTGACCAGTCTTTAGACCAGTGTTTCTTAACTTGAATGGACTTCAACTCCCAGATTTCCCAATATTGCACACATCTTAAAGTTGCTGAATTAAATAAAGAATTTATTCTATTCTATTCTATTCTATTCTATTCTATTCTATTCTATTCTATTCCTATTTCTAATTCTAATTCTAATTTATTCTGAGGTTGAGAAACACTAGTCTAGCCAAAGACCATGAGCAGGCATGAATAGACATGTCCGTATCAAAGTGACCATATTCCAGATGGGTTTTTCTATGACTCAGTTTTATGCTAAATTGTAGTATTGTGCAGGGTTTCAGAGCTGGTTTGGATTGGAAGCAGTGTTTCAGAATGTGAGCACCTCTTTAGGACTCATTAAAAGCATGACAACTTTTCCCCCTGGATTGTGTGGCCACTGTAAAAGAGACTCTGCTGCACGTATGTGATGCGGTGCTGCAGTCATGTATTCTGAACCATCCGCCTTGAACTGAATCTGAAATATTGTACAGTCTCCTTAATAGGTATTATAGGAATTACCTGGAGGACACCAGATCAACCTAGCCAAGATATTGATTGAAATTTCCTGGAAGCTTTCCAAATACCTAAGGAAACTCTATGTTGTATGAATTTGGTTTCCCTTCAAAAGGTTGATTAAAAGTCAAGGTTGGACTCCACTGTGAGTCCCAAGGAACCACCCTGAAACGATCCTTAAAGGATAAGATTCCTGATATATTTTAGTAAATGAAATCTGTATTTTATTTTGAACTGAAACTGACCGTTTCTGATTTAGTGCTGTTGAATTCTTTAATAAATGAACAGAACCGGGTTGGGAGTTGATTTATCCTTCTGCCTGGCCTGGGGAGTGGTCTTATCTATAAAATGGCTGCTGGGGTATATGCTGCCTTAGTTATAAATCTCATGAGTTACTGTGGTGGCATTTAATTGATTTCTGAAATATATGACCAAAAAAATCCTCCTTTGGGAAATGGAGGTACAGATGCCTCAGATTGTAAAAAAAAAGAAAAAGAAAAAAAAGAAGTTGGATTTTGAAATATTTCTGTCTCATAAGGCTTTTCTCTATTTTTTAAATCGATATAAAAGGACTGTTGTAGTCTGCCACTGCTCTCAATTTTTTTCTAATCCATAACAAAGGAGAATTCTTCCTGATCACAGGAAAACATTCAGCCTTTCATGGTTATTGTAAAGTACTACTGCGGGGGAGGGGGGGATTCTGGAAGTTGAAGGGGCATGCTGCCTGGGGAATTTTGGGGGTCCACACATTTTTAAGTTGCCAGGTTTGAAAAACACTGATTTAATGTAAAATTTGCCCTTTTTGTAAGCCAGTATTGGTTGTCTCTTTTTCTTTCACTTCCCAAACACTCAATTTTGCTAGTAGAGATGCAAATTGGATTTACACATCATATTAATACATAATAGTATGCCTTGGGGGGGGGGGGCTTAACATTATTAACACAGGCATTGTAGTGAACTCAAGAAATCAAATTAAGACTTAGAACAGTATTACAGTATTAATAACATACAGTATCAACCTTGTGAACTCTCAGACTTCCTATTTCTGCTATGTTATATATTCTGCTATATTCAAAATGGACAGTGATTAATTTTATATGTATTTATATGTTAGACTGTATATACATATGTATGTATATAGCAGGTGTGGGTTCTACTTACCTTTACTACTGGTTTGCATTGTGCCCACGCTCGCATGCTTGCTTCGCTCGCGCACTCTTCTGCACATGCGCAGATCACCTATGATAACGTCCGGGTCAGTGGGCGGAGCCTCCCGCCAGTTGTACTAACGGTTCTTGTGAACTGGTCCGAACCTGGGGCAACCCACCACTGGTATATAGCATATCTATGTGTGTGTTACGTGCGTGTACACTTTTGAGAGGAGGCAACAAAATTTCATTTTTCATGTGTGCCAGAGTGCCCACAAAAAAAAAAAAATGACAATAAAGGTTATCTTATTAGTAAATGCTGAAGTTGCAGATCCCTGCATGGGGGAACATTCGATTTGTAGATAGTCCTCATTTAACAACTACTTTTTCAGTGATGTTTACATCATGTTGCAGGTTACAACAACGTTGAATGTATTTACAACCATACTTTGTAGTTGTGGCTGTCATAGTATCCCTGCAGTCATGATTGTGATTCAAACTCTTGTTAATTGGCTTGCAATTTTGACAGCCACAGGTTTCCAGTCAAGTGATCGTCATTGGCGATCTTTAGTGCTAGCTTCCAAAAAGCAAAATCAATGGGCAGGAAGTCATGACTGGGCCTAATGATTGCATGGGATTCGCTTAACAATGGCAACCGGAACTGCCACCACCACTATTGTAAGTAGGCATGTCACGTGATATGCTTTACAACTGCATTTCTTAGCCATTGAGTTACTGATCCTAATTGCTTTGGTTAAGTGAGGACTACCTTTAGATGAACTCAAAGATATCTTCCAGTGGTAGGATACTTTGAAATACCTGAGAAGATACAGGCCATTCTCATTCATGAACCATGGTGGCACAGTGGTTAGAGTGCAGTACTGCAGGCTACTTCTGCTGACTGCCAGCTGCCTGCAATTTGGCAGTTCAAATCTCACCAGACTCAAGGTTGACTCAGCCTTCCACCCTTCCGAGATCGGTAAAATGAGGAGCCATATTGTTGGGGGCAATATGCTGACTCTGTAAATCGCTTAGAGAGGGCTGTAAAGCCCTGTAAAGCATTATAGTATAAATCTAAGTGCTATTGCTATTAATCCAGAACTTTTAGTATCACTGAGGTACAAAATTGAGTTATTTGATTTAATCCTTAAGGCAAATTTTATTTTTCCCAAAGGCTTGGACAATACCCAGCTAATCTTTTTCCCCCATCTTCAATGCAGGCACTGGCCTCTGAGGGACTTTGTTTCCTAGCTAAAGATGATTCTTTTCTGAAGCTGACAAGAGATGAGATGGTTGCAGCCTTCCAAGCAGAACTGACAGATGTGGAAGACACGGCTGCCATGCTGTTGGAGAGACGGAAAAGCTCAGCTTCATCTCTGTAAAGGGCCTATAACATGGCTGTTCCATTGTTTTCTTGGCAGTATTGCTCTATAGCGATAGCCACTTTTGTGTTTTTGGATGATTACCATGAAAGCGCTGCACAATCTGCTCATGGTGGCCTGATTGATTTCCAGCCTGATAGGCAAGCAGAAGAGATGGCAGATGGAAAAGGGGGCGGGTTTTTTTGGCTGCCTTAGAAGAGATTTTAGGAATGGATTCCTAGAGAGATTTGCACAGGTGAAAAGAGAATCTCTTGCTCATCCAGATCTCATAACATCTATAGCCTGTAATTTAGATGGATTATTACATAGTTCCAAAGTATTGTAACATTTCTTCCCATTGGCAGTTTGGCAAGGATTCTGAAAAATGCCTTTAAATTATATTGAACAATCTGGAGAAAAAAACAAAAATGATTAAAAACTAACACTTTTAATAAACAGAAAGTCCCCCAATGGTTTTCTTTATACATTTGAATTTTCATTGATATATTTTAAACTTCGAAAGATTTGAATGCAGTTTACACATAAAAATTATACACAGCTGTTACAAACAGTGAGATACTGATCAATTTGTTTGTTTGTTTTTTTAGAAAAATTGTGTATATAGACATTCATTCATACAATCCAACATAGGGAAGAAGATTTTTACTGCTTATTTATATTAAATCTCCAAGCTGTTATAAAGCCATTAACAAAATATACATACAGTATTTTCCCCAGTACAAGGTACTTCAATACTGAAGCATGTGTCTCAACATTTAAATTACGCTTTATACGTTTTAGATTATGTATAAATTTGGACTTTTATCTCATTTTATTCCTAGGGTTCATAATAGTTTGCAATTTTGGGACTCCCTTGAAATTTAAGGAGTTAAAGACCTTTAAATTAAAACATTCACACTTTAAAAGGTTAGCTGTAATTTCCAAATCTATATTTAGAAAGTTGTTCAAGTTCCAAGTATAGTGAGTTAAGAAATCTCTAAATTTAAATTCCAACTCTTTACATGATAGAATTCTGATCTTTAAAGAACTGCATATTCTTGGTTTATATTTTGTTGTTGTTTCAGATTGTTATATTAGGCTTATCCAGTTTTTATAAACTTTTAAAAAACCACATTCTGCTTTAATAGTAGAAGCTTAATCTGCTAATTTTAGCATATGAAAGATGGGATATCAAGGATAAACTTAAAACTTTTTAAATCTTCTGATTGCTGTACATAAATGGAACAGCTATGAAAGACAATAGCCTTTTTTTCTCATCAGTTAGCACCTCTGCTATAAAATCAGCCAAAAATAGCTAAATCCTTTTACAAGGCAGCCGAAGCTATTGCTTAGCTGTAGCTTTCTGTCCAGTGCACCTTCACCTCCGCTTTCATCTTCACCTCCTTTATATATTAAGAATCTGAACCCTGCAGCCAGCATCTTCCAGAACAGGTTTCCTCTCAAGGTTAATAGATATTCAAATGAGAAATTATGCATCCCAGGAGAGGTATTGAATCAACAGAGCCTAGCTGCTCTCTGGGTTTTTATTTGTTAACTCGTAAAAGGAGAATGGATAAAGGGATGCTTATGAAAAAGGGGGTTGGGTTGCTAAAGCAAATCCTTTTCTCTCTGGAGGCCAAACTCTGATTACAGTCTGCTTGAGCTACTGGAAACCCTGGAGCAATAAGCAACCATCTCTCCAGCTGTCCAAGGAATCATTTCCATGTCAAAGCATTTAATTATAAATTAGAGTTACAAAGGGAAGAACTTGGCTGGAAGGGACCTCAGTAACAGGAGTTGCTTTGCTGTTTTATTGCCACAGGCCAGTTTCTAAAATGCATGCAGAGGCCTCACTGCTGGGCTTGTACCATTATTGCCCTTTTGTCTTATTGTAGTTCTGTTCTTCTTTTATACCGTCATTGTTTTTCACCAGGCAAAAGGTTAAAGAAGTACACAGGAATAATCTAAGAATAAATAATGTAAAGAAGACCAAATATTTAAGTCAATTTATATGGTTGCCCAGCTCACTCTCTGTGACTCCAGGCACCTTACAAATAATTGCAGGACTTGCTCATAAATCTGCTTGTTTTCAGGCAAGTGTATTTCTGCTTGCTTTTTCTAATGGCAATTTCAAGGTTGTTTTTTTTAAAAGCTCATTACGGACTGGGGTCAGATGGGGATAAGCAAGAAGGTCTGAAAATACACTTAAAAATGCTCATCACTATATTCAGTGTTACCCATCTGATTTATGCCACTTTTTATTTGTCAGTAAAGAATTAAATTTGGTTCATGACAATATCTGGGTTAACATACTAGCAGAAGTAGGTATTCCTCAAGACAGATGGGAGAGGTTATTTCAGTCTCTGATAGAGAGGTGAGGTTCTGTATCTTGGCACAGATGTTCAACGTTGGGGCAAATTACGAATATGCAAATGACATGGTTTATGGATTTCTGTCAGTTGTGGCATCAATACATAATCATGCCATTTGCATTATGGTATGATGTATATGTTGTCGTGTTGAGTTCATCATGGCTTGTTACAGCTCAACCCTGGGCTACGAATATTCTCTTATATCAATTGTGAATTAACAGCGATACAGTCACTGATAGGTTTCTATGACTTAAGTACAATATGTAAACATTCATATATTTCTTTGTTTCTAGAGGAAGTGGTCCTTGGTGAGGCTCAATCCAAATTGCTCTGTATCATCATGACTCCTTACATTTGATACATTTCTAAAAGTCGGTCTTACTTTTCTTTGAACTGACTTTTGATTTTCTACACTACTGTATAAGATAAAACTATGTGGTATGAAGAATGGTTGTCTAACCACTTCATTCCATGGAAAGTACCGTAATATACTGACTACGTACCTGGCTCCCTGCCACGTGGCAGCGGCCCTGCCTGAGCTGCTCGAGGTGATCGCTGGGGTGGCGGTGGATATCCCCAGACTTATGGTCATGGGGGATTTCAACCTGCCATCTATCGGCGAGATGTCGGAAGCGGCTCGGGAGTTCATGGCTTCCATGACGGCTATGGACCTGACCCAGGTAGTTCATGGCCCAACACACACCGGGGGACACACTCTGGACTTGATTTTTGTCTCGGGTCAGTGGCTGAATGATCTAGATATAGGGGATATAGTCATCGAACCCTTGTCATGGTCTGATCATTCGTTCTTCCGACTGGACTTCTGTACCGCTGCCCCCCACCGCAGGGAGGCGGAACCAGTTAGGTGGTTCCGCCCCCGATGCCTGATGGATCCTGAGGGATTCCAGAGGGAGCTTGGGCCATTCCCTGAGGTTTTGGCTCACGATTCAACTGAGGACCTGGTAGCCACCTGGGACAGGGTGGCCACCGGAGCCTTGGATCGCATTGTGCCTTTGCAGCCTCTGATCCGGTGCCAATCCCATGTAGCTCCCTGGTTCTCTGAGGAGCTCAGGGAAATGAAGCGCCAGAAAAGACACCTCAAGAGCGTTCGGAGGGCCAGCTGATCCAAATCCGACCGGACACTGGTGAGGTCTCATATTAAGACCTACCTAGTGGTGATAAAAGCGGCAAAATCTGAGTATTTTTCCGCTCTTATCGCATCATCAGATAATCGCCCAGCTGCCCTGTTTAGGGTGACCCATTCCCTTCTCCATCAGGGAGCGAGGGAAGACCCCTTGCAGGGAAGAGCTGAGGACTTTGTACAATATCTGTATGACAAAATCGCTCAGATTCAGGAAGGATTTGACTCTGACTGGGTGGTTTCAGGCAGGGTGACAGAGGCGGGTCTTGAGAATGTCATTTGGGAGGAGTTTGACCCTGTGGCTCCCGAGGACGTGGACAGGATTCTGGCCAGACTTAGCGTGGCCATGTTTACTGGACCCGTGTCCCTCCTGGTTGGTACTGGCCTCCTGGGAGGTTACACGAGGCTGGCTCCAGGGGATTATCAATGCTTCTTTGAGTGAGGGCAACTTCCCTGCTGCCTTGAAGGAGGCGGTGGTGAGGCCCCTCCTTAAGAAGCCTTCCCTGGACCCGGCTGTATTAGCAAATTATCGTCCTGTCTCCAACCTTCGCTTCGTGGCGAAGGTTGTTGAGAGTGTGGTGGCGCGACAGTTTCCCCAGTACCTGGAAGAAATGGTCTATATGGATCCATTCCAGTCGGGTTTCAGGCCTGAGCACAGCACGGAAACGGCATTGGTCGCATTGGTGAATGATCTCTGGAGGGCTCGGGACAGGGGTTGTTCCTCTGTCCTGGTCCTATTAGATCTCTCAACGGCTTTTGATACCATCGACCATGGTATCATGCTGCGCCGATTGGAGGGGTTGGGGATAGGGGGCACTGTGTTGCGGTGGTTCTCCTCCTTCCTCTCCGATTGGTCGCAGTTCGTGTTGATGGGGGGACAGAGATCGATCTCGAAGTGCCTTGTGTGTGGGATGCCGCAAGGGTCAGTTTTCTTGCCCCTGTTGTTCAACATTTATGTGAAGCCGCTGGGTAAGATCATCCGTGGTTTCAGGGTGAAGTGTCATCTGTACCGATGACGCTCAGCTGTACATCTCCATCCTGGACCACCCCACGATGCCCTTGATGTGATGTCCCGGTGCCTGGAGGCCGTGCGGATCTGGATGGGGAGAAGCAGGCTCAGGCTCAACCCGTCCAAGACCGAGTGGCTGTGGCTTCTGGCATCCCGATATAGTCAGCTGGTCCCATCGCTGACTTTTGGGGGCAAGTCGTTGACCCCCACAGAGAGGGCTCGCAACTTGGGCATCTTCCTGGATACACAGCTGTCTTTGGAAGAGCATATGACAGCTGTGGCCAGGGGGGCTTTTTATCAGGTTCACCTGATCCACCAGTTGCGTCCCTTTCTGGATCGGGATGCCTTACACACGGTCACTTATGCCCTTGTCACGTCCCACTTGGACTACTGTAACACTCTCTACATGGGGCTCCCCTTGAGGAGCACCCGGAGGCTCCAACTGGTCCAGAATGCGGCCGTGCCGGTGGTGATGAGGGCGACTCACCCTCTCCTGTGCGAGCTGCACTGGCTCCCAGTGGTCTTCCGGGTGTGCTTCAAGGTATTGGTTACCACCTTTAGAGTCCTCCATGGCTTAGGACCCAGGTACTTACGAGACCGCCTTCTGCCGCCAGTAGCCTCCCACCAACCAGTGCGCTCCCACAGAGAGGGGCTCTTCAGGGTGCCGTCGGCCAAACAATGCCGGCTGGCGGCCCCCAGGGGGAGAGCCTTCTCTGTGGGGGCACCCACCCTCTGGAATGAGTTGCCCCCGGAGATACGGCGGATCCCGGATCTTCGCACCTTCCGCGGTGCCCTGAAGACATTTCTGTTTCATCAAGCCGGACTGACCTGACCTCGTCTTTTAAATTGTTTTAACTTAAATTGTCAAATTATGGGTTTTAATACAAGGATTTTAATTGTGGGCCAAATTGATTTAAATTGGATTTTAATACTGTTTTAAATTTTGTATTTTTTGTATTTTATTAGCTGGCTGTTCACCACCCCGAGTCCTTCGGGAGAGGGGCAATATACAAATCTAATAATAATAATAATAATAATTAATAATAATAATAATAATAATAATAATAATAATAATAATAATAATATCCTTTTATGACAAATCACTCAAAACTCCACTGTGACTGCGGGGCTATTACAATTACCACATTTTAAGCAATTTTTTGTATGGTTTTCTTTCAAATGCTCCTGTTCCATCATAGAATCCCCTGAATCTACTGATGCCTTGGTCACTGGTTGTACTATTTTGGATGCATTAAGAAAAACACTTAAAAAATCAATACAATAGAGGTGGATGTGCATGCCAGAGTAAGAATCAATTTCTCAACTCTAATTTCTACAAGAAGCTTTTAATAATTACTATCAAATAAAGAGCTATGTCTTTTGAGTCGAGGGAAAGATTGGAAATGGATTCCTTTGTAAATTCACTGAATAAACAGTCACACTCTTATGTCAAGGTAAATGACAATGAAATTCCCATGTATGACTTCTTAAAATAATTTTTTCTCCCGAGGCCGCCAGGCATTTTCCTTTGAGATGATTCTTATAGACAGCAATTTAGATAAGCAGGTTTTTGATGTATTTGAACAGACACATCATTGTAACACACTGGAAGACAAGCCAATGTGTAGTTGACTTCGAAGAGTCTTTCCAAGCCTGGTGTCCTGCAGATATGCCCAGCCTGAGTTGTAATCCCAATTATCAATCTGTAACCATAGCTCGATTTGATTTACGTTAAGATTACAGGTGAAACTCGAAAAATTAGAATATCGTGCAAAAGTTCATTTATTTCAGTAATGCAACTTAAAAGGTGAAACTAATATATGAGATAGACTCATTACATGCAAAGCAAGATAGTTCAAGCCTTGATTTGTCATAATTTTGATGATTATGGTTTACAGCTCATGAAAACCCCAAATTCACAATCTCAGAAAATTAGAATATTGTGAAAAGGTTCAATATTCTAGGTTCAAAGTGTCCCACTCTAATCAGCTAATTAAGCCATAACACCTGCAAAGGGTTCCTGAGCCTTTAAATGGCCTCTCCGTCTGGTTCAGTAGGAATCACAATCATGGGAAAGACTGCTGACCTGACAGTTGTGCAGAAAACCATCATTGACACCCTCCATAAGGAGGGAAAGCCTCAAAAGGTAATTGCAAAAGAAGTTGGATGTTCCCAAAGTGCTGTATCAAAGCACATTAATAGAAAGTTATGTGGAAGGGAAAAGTGTGGAAGAAAAAGGTGCACAAGCAGCAGGGATGACCGCAGCCTGGAGAGGATTGTCAGGAAAAGGCCATTCAAAAGTGTTGGGGACTTTCACAAGGAGTGGACTGAGGCTGGAGTCAGTACATCAAGAGCCACCACACACAGACGGATCCTGGACATGGCCTTCAAATGTCGTATTCCTCTTGTCAAGCCGCTCCTGAACCACAAACAACGTCAGAAGCGTCTTACCTGGGCTAAAGACAAAAAGAACTGGTCTTGCTCAGTGGTCCAAAGTCCTCTTTTCTGATGAGAGCAACTTTTGCATCTCATTTGGAAACCAAGGTCCCAGAGTCTGGAGGAAGAATGGAGAGGCACACACTGCAAGATGCTTGAAGTCCAGTGTGAAGTTTCCACAGTCTGTGTTGATTTGTGGAGCCATGTCATCTGCTGGTGTTGGTCCACTGTGCTTCATTAAGTCCAGGGTCAACATAGCCATCTACCAGGAGATTTTGGAGCACTTCATGCTGGAGCTTTATGGGGGTGCTGACTTCATTTTCCAGCAGGACTTGGCACCTGCCCACATTGCCAAAAGTACCAAAACCTGGTTCAATGACCATGGGATTACTGTGCTTGATTGGCCAGCAAACTCGCCTGACCTGAACCCCATAGAGAATCTATGGGGCATTGCCAAGAGAAAGATGAGAGACATGAGACCGAACAATGCAGAAGAGCTGAAGGCCACTATTGAAGCATCCTGGTCTTCCATAACACCTCAGCAGTGCCACAGGCTGATAGCATTCATGCCACGCCACATTGAGGCAGTAATTGATGCAAAAGGGGCCCAAACCAAGTACTGAGTATATATGTATGCTTATACTTTTCAGAGGTCCGATATTGTTCTATGTACAATCCTTGTTTTATTGATTTCATGTAATATTCTAATTTTCTGAGATTGTGAATTTGGGGTTTTCATGAGCTGTAAGCCATAGTCATCAAAATTATGACAAATCAAGGCTTGAACTATCTCGCTTTGCATGTAATGAGTCTATCTCATATATTAGTTTCACCTTTTAAGTTGCATTACTGAAATAAATGAACTTTTGCATGATATTCTAATTTTTCGAGTTTCACCTGTAAGTCTAGCATATTTTCAGACCCCAGGAGTTCTCCTTTTGCTTTCATATATACAACTAACCAATCACTTCTCATCCGGTTTTGCTTTTATTTCTCAGAGGTCCACAGCATGGTGTGCATCAGAGGTGGTATTCAGCAGGTTCTGACCAGTTCTGGAGAACCGGTAGCGGAAATTTTGAGTAGTTTGGAGAACCGGTAAATACCACCTCTGACTGGCCCTGCCCCCATCTATTCTCTGCCTCCCAAGTCCCATCTGATCAGGAGGAAATGGGAATTTTCCAGTAACCTTCCCCTGAAGTGGGGTGGGAATGGATATTTTACAGTATCCTTCCCCTGCCACGCCCACCAAGCCACGTCCACAGAACTGATAGTAAAAATTTTGGAATCTCACCACTGGTGTGCATGCATGAGCTGTAGACATAAAGCCTGCAAGGCAAGATTCAGTCTTCATCCCCAATTATTATATGCCCCCCTTTTTAAAAAAGTGCCAGATGGCTTTCACAAAGACAATTCAGATACCAGTCAAAAAGGGGAATAAACAGAAACAATAGCTAATCATTAATTGCTATGTCGTCTGATGTGCCTTGGGTAATTTACCCTTGATTAATGTTGATTGTTTAGCCATTCAGTTGCTTCCAATTTTTTAATGACACAATGGAGAATACTTCAGCAGGATTAATATCAAGCCACACTGTATTTTGTAATTAATATCTTTATTGAGAAGATACTTGCTGACATGCAATTAATAATCTCAGGTGTGTCTGTAGAGATTCTCAGTCAACCAAGTCATGGTTGTCCCAAAGGTGCATTTTTCAAGCGGCAACTGGACTTTCTGGTTTTTCTTTGAAGATATTTTGCTTCACATCCAAGAAGTTTCTTCAACTGAAGAAAGCTTCTTGGATGAAAAGCGAAACATCTTGAAAGAAAAACAAGAATGTCCCGTTGCCTCTTGAAAAAGCACCTTTGGGATAATCTCAGGTGTATGCATGAAGAAGAAACCTCAGTAAGCATGAATTGGCACCTCTTTTAGCTTCCATGTACAATTATGAAACTGAGTTTTCATATTTAATATGTTGTTTGAATTTCAGTTAGCCTCTGCTTTGGTTCTTTTTAACTAAAGGTTATACTTTTTGTTTGAGATGGCAGCACTTTAGAGTGAAAACAACATGTTAAGCCTGAACTCTCATTCAGAAAGTTGTCTCATGAGGACAATTTTGGATTATTTGTATGAGGTATATATTTCACTGAGGCTTTTTATTGTGTATGTAATATGAACACAACCAAAAAGAAATGTCCTATTGCTCCATAATGGTAAGTAATTCTGCATTCAAGACTAGTATCCTCAAAAAGAACCAACCAACCTGCTTGTATTAATCTACACAAAAAATATAAATCTACCAAGCTGAACACATTTTTACTATTTGTGCTTGCAGTACACTGGAAAACTCATTGTATAAGTATGGTCTTATACTAATAAAGAGGGACGCGGTGGCTCAGTGGCTAAGACAGTGAGCTTGTTAATCGAAAGGTCAGCAGTTCAGCGGTTTGAATCCCTAGTGCTGCGTAATGGGGTGAGCTCCTGTTACTTGTCCCAGCTTTTGCCAACCTAGCAGTTTGAAAGCACATAAAAAATGCAAGTAGAAAAATAGGGACCACCTCTGGTGGGAAGGTAACAGCATTCCATGCACCTTTGGCATTTAGTCATGCCGGCCACATGACCACAGAGACATATTCGGACAGCACTGGCTCTTTGGCTTTGAAATGGAGATGAGCACTGCCCCCTAGAGTTGGGAACAACTAGCACCTATGTGCGAGGGGAACCTTTACCTTTACCTTTATATTAATGAAATGTTTCTGAAGAATCTTATAATTCATTGAACCAAATATGACGGGCAGTTATTGGCAATTAACTTGAATATGAAAATTTTCTTTTTCCGCATGATCTCCCTCTATTAAATTGAACACTGGTCCAAGAAGATAACATAAGTAATTTGCAGCGCTACAAACCACATACAAGATTTTAAAAATGTAAGAAAAAAATCATTTGCATAATGATCAGCACAAAATCCATAAGCAACAGATCCAGTATTGATATTACAGTCTATATCATTCACTAATAACAGCGAACAGTGCCCCTTTGTGTGTGTGTGTGTGTGTGTGTGTTTCTGTGTTTGTGTGTTTTAATGCCTTTGATTCAGTGTTGATTCCTGGCAATTACCTGGACAGGTCCTTTCAGTTTTCTTGGCAAGATTTTGGAAATAGTTTGCCATTGTCTTCTTTCTGGAACTGAGAGTGAGTGATTGGTCCAAGGTCACCCAATTGGTTTTATGCCTAAGACAGAACTAGAACTCTCAGTCTCCCAGTTTCTAACCTGATATCTTAATCACTACCTCAAACTGGCTATCTTAACAGCCCATTACAAATGGTATTATTTTACATAATAATTCACCCTCACCCTAAACACTCTGATTACATATTAAACCAAGTATAGGCAAGATCATTAACTCAAACAAGAGACATATCTCCAGAGATAAATTCCTAGAAAAATGTTTGTCAGAAGGATAGACATTAGTTGGCGATACCTGGAGTATATGCAGGGTGTGGTCAAAGAAAGTCAAGATGGAGGTTACAATGAAATTATTAAAACTCTGCCAAATTTTATGTGCATTCCTTAAAAAATGAGCTGAGCTCTTTACTTATTTTTCATCATGCTTTGCAAGACATCCATGGACATCTCAGAGAATGCCCAGAGATGTTTCTATTACTATTAAATAGGAGGACCAAGGTTCGATATGTTAATATAAAAAAGATTTAAGTATTTGTAGAAAAGAAATGTAGTTCACTGATTAAGCAACTGTGCTGTTGCTTACAGAAACACATCCAGATTTGTTTTAATTCAATCAATACAGCTACTTGGAACAAATTATTTATAGTATCTTCTAAAATAGAAATCCATCCTCCAGTCTTTAACATCTAATCACACCCTTTTTTCCCCATACCCCTTTCCTCCGTAATGAATTGAAGGAGATATATGGCATGTAGACTTTGGCACTGTTGCCAAAACTTAAGCTGGAAAACATAAATGCATTTCTAACGGAACTGTGATGAAGCAGCCTAAATTGGTCCCTCTTATTTTCATAATTTATCACTCTGTTCACCTCCCTGCTATTGCAATGTGTGCCTCTGTTATTACAATAATGCTGAACTCAGGGAACCCTATTCCAAATCCTTTTCTGTCTAGGGACCCTGTTCACTCAGCATCCCGAATCATAAACTGAGCAACACAAACTTGAAGCTTGCATAAATGCAACGTATACAATTAGTTTATGGTTATGTGAACCCAGAAAAGTTGGTTAACTTCATTAGGCTAAACCAGTGATGGCTAACCTTTTTGCCATCGCATGCCAAAAGGGGCGTAGTGGGGGGGATTGCGCACGCGCGTGCCCACACCCAAAATTCAATGTGCCCCATCCCCCCATGCATGCACGCGTGACCCCCTGCTCTCCTCCCACTTTTGGCACGTAATGGCACAGTGGGCCTGGTAGGCCCATTTTTTGCTCTCCCCAGGCTTCAGAACCTTTCTAGGAGCCTGGGGAAGGCAAAAATGGCCTCCCCCCACCCTGGAGGCCCTCCAGAGGCCCGGAAACAGCCCATTTCCCGACTTCCAGTGGGCCCGGAAGGCCCGAAAATCAGCTGGCCAACGCGCACATGCGTGCTGGACTGAGGAAGGGCAACGCCTGCGTGCCCACAGATATGGCTCTGTGTGCCACCTATGGCACCCGTTCGCCATCACAGGGCTATACAGTCCACTCTGTTGGGTTCTGATAGGTTCACCATCACAGGGCTATACAGTCCACTCTCTGTGGAAATGGGAATTGTCTTGTTTCGCTTTACATCTTTGTGTGACTTATCTGACCAATGTAACATTCGGTACACCTATCACAGCTAACTGTGAAAATAATGCTCCTTTCCCAGTCACTGAGATTAAAGGAAGACTCTTAAAATCATGGCTATGAATGAATGGACAAAGTGCACACCACATGCTAAGCCACAGCATAAGTGGGAGGGTTTTGTTTTTTTTTAAAACTCAGCTATTGCGATATGTAAACTGCATTTTATTTTATGATAAGGTATTTGCGGAGGCCTGCACTTTATATTTTATGGGAAAGTGAAGGTCATAGTAGGTAAGGTGACATGAAAACTGGGCAGGATGTGAGGGAGAGAGAATCTTGCAATGTTTCTTTGACCTGATTACACATATTAAGTGACTAGACTATAAAGGGCTGGTTTACACAACACCTTGTCATATTGTGTGTTGTTGTTTTTTAATGATGACCTTGTATGTTGTATAAATGCAGCCAGGTATAGCTTATTTAATGACTAGAAACAAAATGAAGTTTAACATGTATACTAAGAACATTCCAGCAGAACCATATCAATTTTATGGCTCAGTGTGTTGTGTGAACTAGGTCTTTGTTTTTTAAAGGTATTTTTTGGTTTCCAAAACTAGACTGCGAAAACTCCTTAAAATTGCAACAAAGAATGCTAACTCTTTGCTGCCATCTAATGTTCATCTAGATTTCTGCAATCCGTTTATGAAATAGGACACAGAACCTAAACTTTTTAGTTTCCTGCTTCAAAATGGCAGAGAACAATGTCAGTGATTTTATATAACTGAAGCTACAGGAAGATGTTAGCATTTTAAGATGTCCTCTCCACTTTATGATTTAGAATGTTATTTCCACTGACATCTACAAAGAAAAACACATCAGGCAAAGTGTCCTGATTGTAAGACCTGTACAATAGCTGACTGATTTTTATTTATTTATTTATTGGTTCGATTTATATGCCGCCCTTCTCAGGAGACTCAGGCCAGCTTACAATGAGTTAAGCAATAGCCTTCATACTTTTGTATATACCTGCTTAGTAGGGCTTTCGGCCCCCCCAAGTGGCGTTCTTTTTTATACAAAGTCAGCTTATTGCCCCCACAATCCGGGTCCTCATTTTACTTACCTCGAAAGGATGGAAGGCTGAGTCGACCTTGAGCCTGGTGAGATTCGAACTTGCAGTAATTGCAGACACCTGGTGCTAGTTAACAGCACTTTAGTCTGCTGCACCACCAAGGCATGATGTACACATGCAGGTTGCAGTGTCTCATATTTGGAGGTTTTTGTTGTAAATGTCTGAACAGCTTCACCTCTCTGACTTTTTGGCGCATTACAAAGGGTTGAACTAGATCAGCATTTTCCAGTTGGACAACTTTGAGAAGCAATTTTAAGTTCCCAGAACTCTTCGTAATGGCCATGCTGGCTGGAGAATTCTGGGTATTGGCTAACAGTATCAGAGTTGGAAGGGACCTTGGAGGTCATCTAGTCCAGCCCTTCCTCATGCAGGAGACCTGTACTAGGGATTTGAACCACTGAACTGCCGACCTTTCTGATCGACAAGCTCAGTGTCTTAGCCACTTGAGCTACCAAGTCAGGCTTAATTGAAGTTCACAAGTCTTAGAGTTGCCAAGTTTGGAGACCCCTGACCTAGGAGAATCTCAATCTTCAACTAATGGAGGCTAACATAGGCTACATTTTGGTTTTCAGCTATAAGCAAGGAGGTACTGTAGCAACAGAATCTTTACATCCATGCATATGCCTGCGTGTGTGTGATATTGACCATAATTACACAATACAGTTTACTGATACAGGCCATATTTTAGCCTAATCCGTTGCACAAACCCTAATATCCCCAACATTCGATGAAAATTCCCACCAAAGGCAAGCCAGGGCCTGCGATATTCACACCAGGCACCAAACCCAGTTAGCCAACTCTGCCCAATATGAGAAACCCAGCTTCTGAAATGTATGGTGTCATTCAAAGAGAGAACCACGGGTTAATGAAGCAACCCCCTCGGTTCTGCTACTTACCACAACCCCCGCAAAAGGCCCACCTTCTACCTATGCGAAAAACGCTACAAAATTCATGCTCCCGTGCGAGTTCTGTGGCAATTTCGCTTGCAAGCTCTTTACTCTCTTCCGGGAATATATATATATTTGTCTCTTTTCAAGAGCTGGCCGGCTAGAAGCAACGGAAGCGATTTCACCGAGATTGTGCACCAAAGCGGGCGGCGCTCTTTAAAAAAAAAAAAACTCTGCAAGCCTCTGGACCTACAACTTCTGAAGCCCTTCCACCCGCGAGACCCTCTCCCTCTTTCCCTCGTGCTTCTTCGCACGCGGCCCGCCCCAACTCGGCGCAAGTCCCTCCCCCACCTTTTGAGTTGACGGGGGGTGGGTGGGCGTGACCGCCTCCGCGTCCTGGCGCCCCTCCTTCCGCCTCCCTCCTCTTCCCCACCAAGCCTCTCCGCCCGCTCGACTTCTGGCTCGGTCGCCGCTCATTTTCCCTCCGCAGTCCCGCTGCCGCGGCGGGCGGGATGGGAAGCGGGCACGCCGCCTAAGCTTTCTCCCGCTCGGGGCTGCCTTCTCTTTCTCTCCTGAAGAGGACGAGCGCCCGCGCTACCCGACAGGAGCTCAGCATGCTCTCCTCCTCCTGCGCCTCCTGCAGCCTCCGCGCCTCCTGCTCCTAGCCGAGTCGCAACCTCGCCTCGGCCCCGGCCCCACCGAGCTCCATGGTGGTTGAGGGGCAGCGCTCTCCTGCGGTGCGGGGCGGCGGCGGCGAGGGAAGGAAGAGGAGGAGGAGAAGAAGAAGAAGAAGAAGAAGGGAATGGCCGCCCAGGGTGACAGCTGCAGCGTCAAGGTGGCCGTGAGGTGAGATGGGGACAGGAGGGGTTTTCAGTGGGTAACTTTCCATTGCAGGTGAATGGAAAGAGCGAACAAAAGGAGTCCCCTCCAGCTGCTGCTGCTGCTGCTTGCCCTCCCCGTTCCAGGTCGGCCCGTTCATTCAAATCGGGGTTTGTTTTTTTCCCTCCCGTTGCCAAAGATGCGCGGCTCTTGCAGGGCGACTTGTGCGTTTTCGCTGGGGTGGAGGGCGGGGAAGAGAAGGCTGCCTTGGCCGCTGCCGCTATTCTGCGCTTGGAGCTGCGGACTCGGGGTTTTGCTGACCGTCAGGAGTGTGGCTGGCACGGCCCCTGATTGAGAAAGAAGGGTTTGCGCTCCCCCTCCGGGTTTAGGGGGGAGGCTGATGAGCCCTGCCACGGCGGAGAAGTTGCCTCGCGTTCCCCTTTATCTCTGCGTGTCTAACGCACGCCGATGGGCATTGTTGCTCTTTGTTAGCGCTGCAGAGAGGGGTGACCCAGAGCGAAACTCCCCTGTCCAATTGCTGGACCTGTCTGGGTGCTGAGGCGGCTAATAATCCCATGCATACAAAAATGTTGGTCATTAGACAGATCCATCTCTTTGGCCCTCTGCTTCTTCCCTACTCTGCAGAAGCAGCTTTTGTGCTGTTTCTGTTAAGTAGGTACAAAGAGTGGGGTTTTAGTATTTCTTTGGTATTCTTTTGGAAGAATAGCGAATCTCTCTCTCTCCCTCCCTCCCTCTCTTTCTCTCTCTTCCCCCCTCCCTCTCCACATCAGACAGCAGCTAAACCAAGAGAAACAAGGAAATCCTGTATTTCGCACATTTGCTCTGTTTTTCTGCCTTTCCTTTCTGTCATGTGTGTGACTGTTCATTCCGTTTCTCTTCATTATTATTGTTTCTGATAAATCCCTTGCTGTCAGATTTCCATGTGGGCCAACAGTTGATTCCTTTCCCTTGTTAGCTGCTGTTTCCTTTGGCTGGCAATTAATTTTTCCTATTTCAGTTTTTGTGCTTTCATCCATCATATGTGGTGACTGATAGCTTCTCCATTAGGGTGGGGTTGGGGGCCTATCTGCTTATGCAGTGCCCTGGATAAATAGCATCAGCAACGTTGTTTCACGTTCATCCCTCTCTCCCTTTCCCTTGCCTAATTTTGCAACTCCCCGCATTTTGTTTGTGCAGGTAAAGTCAGCACAAGTGTGTTTTCTCTCTTCACCTGAAGCCTGGCAATTTTTTTCCAGTTGCAGGGAAAGGGTGGTGTTAATGCAGAGGCATATTTCCCATGGTGCTTTCCTTTTTGTGTTACTCTAGCCACGGAGGATACAATCTCCTTTGTGTGTTCATGCACACTTGAGCTTTGATTTAAAAACGATCAAGAAACTGCGTCTAATATAATTTCTATTTCATTTGAACAAGGAGTAGTGCTTTATGAAGAGGAGAGAGAGTCTGTTTCCCAGACAGTGTTTTGAAATGATACTGTTGTCTGCCATTCTGTGGGGCGAACTGGTCATTTGCTGAGTTGGTGGAGATGGGTTGGGAAAGAGGCTTTGTCCAAAAAATACTAGACTGAGCAGACATATTAGGGTTGCCATTTTGGCAACAGTTTGTTCCTCTGCTGAAAGGGAAGCACACTTTGTACAAAATGCCCAGTTCACAGGAGGGCAGCACTACAGATACTCTTCACTAGGTGGTGCATATCTTCTGTCTGTTAGTGCTTTGTACCTGAAGTGCTGGACCAATTTTTTTTAAACCTGGAAATGTAAAATTGTATTCTTTGCTATTGTGAATATTCCATTGCCACAGAAGGTTTTTAAATACTGGTTGCAAGGCAAAAACCAACACCTTTTGCTTTTTAGTGGTCCGTGCTTCCCATCAAGCCAGCTTATTCTAAATGAGTTCTTCTAGAAATGTTGAACTGTAGCAAAATTCCCAACTGGCATTATCCTTAGCAGGAGCATATTGTTTGTTATGGTTGGGAATTATTGGAATTATCAGAAATTGGGGCCAAAAATTCTGGAAGACGCACAGTTGGAAAGGCATTCTAAATAAAGAATGATCTAGGTTTGAGAGTTGTGAAAACAAGTACTTGCTCCACCTCACTTTCCTTTATAATGTTTTTTCTATCTTTAAAATATATGTTGGCTCAAAAATCAGAAAAAGCTGAGACAAAAGGCAGAAGGAGAGAACTGTTGTTCATAAAACAATCCCCTTCCTTCCAAATGTATGTTCAGTAGGAGATTCTGTGCCAGAGATTGTCTTCAGTAGAAATTGATCTGTTGAAAACTACATGGAAAGCAGGATTACAGGTAGTACTGTCTCATCAGCATTGCAACTGCAAGCAGTCACTAAATGAGATAGTTGTTAAATGAAGACTACCTATATAGGAAATGTAACAAAGTTGAGCAAATGTGCAGATCGCAAGCTAAAAATTAATCCTCCCACTCTGGGGTTGGGGCTTCCCCTTATCTGAATGACATTCTTTTGGAGAAAATACTTTCTCAGGAGTGAGTGAGTGCAGGAAAGACTAAGTTTCTATAAGTCATTCTTCCCCACCTGTCCCTTGTTTTTTGTCATCTGTTTTCTTTATGTCCTGTCCAGAGGTCTGTTGAAGAACAGACAGCTCTTACCAGAAGTTGGATCACTTTCATGGAGTTCATAAAGCTAGGGTGGTCCAGAAGTTATCATAGGGAAGATACTAGATGGTGAGAAGATCCTCTTGGATGTTTTCCCAAAGTTATTGCTGCAGCTACTACATATACCCTATAATCTTTTCCGGACCAAGTGCCCAAAGTGCCCGCTCAGGTGCACACGGCCCCCTGCATGCTTCCTGCCCCCCGTGCATGCACGTGCAGCCCCCCCCATGTGCACCCCACACATGCACACATGCCCCCCCCATGTGTGCCCAACCCCCCCCACATGCATGGCAGAGACTTTAAGACCAACTGGCCGGTGGGAGGCATGCACATGCGCGGTGGAACTGAGCTGGGGTGACGGTTCGCGTACCCACAGAGAGAGCGCTGCATGCCACCTCTGTCACGCGTGCCATAGGTTCACCATCACAGCTATAGAGGATAATTAAAGGATTTAAAATATAAAACATTATTTACACATGAGTAGAATAGGCAGCATTCAGATAATAGACCAACTTCTTTGTCAAAGTTTCACTGAAATAAAAAGTTTGTGCTTCCCAACAGAAGTATAACAACAATGGAACTAGCCTTCCGTTAGCATGGAATTCTGCAATGTGGAAGCAGTCACCAATAAAACTCTCTTGCCTATTCCTGTCAGATAGGTCATTGGTGCTACTGGGTTTAAAGGAGGTACCTAGAGGTAGGCTCATAAGAGAGATAATGATCTTTTAAACAAGTGAACCAACTATTTAGGACAGAGCATATGGGCTGTGTACAGTCCTGCTCTCCCAGAAAAACTCATTGTTCTCCCAGTAATCTCCTGCCCTTTTGCTGCCAAATTTTGTAGATATAATTCCTTGTAACATTTAATTGTGTATTGGGAAGGTCATTTAATTTTTTCAATGACCATTGTTGCTATTATTTTTATTAATTTGGCCTTCCTTATTTGTTGAAGTGTGGCTCCTGGCATACCCCTCAAAGTCAAGCGTGGTCTTCAATTTGAAAAAGATCAAATTTCTTTTCTGCTTAATGGGCAAACAAATTGAAACATCTTATGGAACTTTGTTTTTATGATGATAACAGCAGAAAAGGCATCTATCAAATACCTCTGATGGAAGAATGGATGATGGAGTGGGTGGAATTGGCAGAGATGGTGAAATTGATAGCTTTGAAGAAGAAAAAAAGACTGAAAAAATTTATTTATACTTGGAAATCATTCTTTGAGTTTTTGCAAGAAAATGAAAGAAACGAAATGCTGATTTTGGGATCTGATGAATAGTACTGTATGGGATTATCAAAATTAAGTAGACAAATGTTAATTTGGAATAGGGGTTTGTTGTATTCTTATATCTTTATCTGTACCAATGAAACTCGGAAGTCATTCTTTTTCTATTTTCTTTACTTTTTTTCCTTTTGTTTTTTCAGCATTTTTACTGTTATTCCTTTTTCCTTTTCTAATTTTCTGTTTTCTGATTTTCTATTTCTGTTTATCTTTTAATTTTGTATCTTTTTTTTTTAAACTGAGAAGAGATTACTTGACCAAGATAGGTTTAAATGATAGTTGGAATATACTAATAATTAGTACTAATATACACTGCACTAATATACAGTGAAGCATCCTCTCTCTAACTTGTCATAATAATAATAATTTGGTTTTGCCATTCTGGACCAGGTGAAGTTTCTGAACACGCAGTTTGTTACAGGAGTACTGTCA
This sequence comes from Ptyas mucosa, assembly GCA_012654045.1. Lineage (NCBI taxonomy): Eukaryota > Metazoa > Chordata > Lepidosauria > Squamata > Colubridae > Ptyas > Ptyas mucosa. The sequence goes on from WNWU01000004.1 coordinate 15,492,713, forward strand.
GAAAAAATTAAAGCACGTGCTTTATAGCTAGAGGAAATAAGCAAACAACATGTTGTTTTGCAAATGACATTTCTTTTCCTAAGAAATTCAGGATTTTATTATTTTCTTTGAAGTATCCGGGTTTATACATTTATGGTTCAAAAGGAAATTTAAAATATTTACTTAATGTATTTTCCAGTCAGTTAGTATGGACTTGAGTTCCAGAATTCAGGGAGGTTATGTGGTGCAGAGTTTTCTTTCAGTTTTAGAAATGCGGTCAGTTTTGCAGATACATGCCAGCTATTTTGATTTGCATAATATAGACAGGTTTTCATCATAGTCTATAATGTTGCACAGGGGAAGCAACAGGAAAGGAGGAGTCAGAGGACGTATACGTGTTATTTCAGCTGTAGTTTCTTTAAACTTTCTTACTGCAGGACATGAAGGTATGTGGGTGGTAGAAATGTCAAAAATATCACTGAAGTGTTTTGAATGCTGCAATCACTATACAATTAAGAGAGGGAACTGGGGTGAGGGGGAAGACCAATCAAATGAAATTATATGAGCAAACTATTGGGGCCCTCAGCAATAAGCAGGAAATGAGGGGAGGAGTGAACTATCTTAGCCTGATACACACATACACACACACATACGCTGCTGCTTGTGCACTTCTTCTGCTATAAGCACATCTTTTTTCAGAGTGGTATATGTCCCCTCTACATTGACTGAATCCAAGAGGGCTATTTTTTCCTTTTGCAGTGTTAGCAATATTAAAACCTGAAGTGAGTGGCAGAGAGTAATGGGAAGGGGTTGATTTTAAGAGCAATTTAAGACTATAATGCAAACTTGCATCCTGCCAAAACAATGTCAAAAGCAAACCATTGCTACTTTCTTCTCTGCCCTCCATTGGAGCTGATCATAGGAATTGGTCATATTCTTCTAACAGTGCACTTAAGAGTAGTTTTCTATAAGTACAAATTATCAATAGGAACGGACGTCAGAAATCCTTCATGCGCTGAATCGGTGTTTCTTAACTTTAACAACTTGAAGATGTATACTGTAGTCTTCCAGAATTCCTCAGTCAGCATGACTTCATCTTCAATAGAATTCTGGGAGTGGAAGTCTACACATTTCAAAGTTGCTAAGGTTGAGAAACGCTGCTCTGAATTCATCCTTTTAGTTATAGCTAAAGTGTGAAAAGACCGAATGGCTTCATATTTTGGAATTTTGCAATTTGGCCTCTGTTTCAGATGATTCTTTGAGTTTTCAGGGATGTCTTGGGTTCTTGCCTTACTGGATAGGTAAAACATCCAAAGTGTTTTAGAATTTCCTTTGTTAAGGACACAACTAAAGCATTTCAACCGTTCTTCAGTGCCAGCACTTTTCCCTTTCTGCCTGGGCAAAACAAATTAAAGAACTCACTGCCATAGGATCTGTTCCTTTCCCTTTCAGTCTGGCCTAATGTATAACTATATTAGTTAATTAACTTAACTATAGTAGTTAAGAATTAAGCTATGGTGCATACAGACTCAAGCTACGCATGGAATCCATTGGTTAACTCTGGTATTTCTCAGCAATCACTCCTATATAAAGTTCAGGATTGAATAAACTGGTATATATCTTGAGCTAAGCCATGATTTATTAAACCATAAGTTCCTGAGCACATTCTAAGCCATCGACCAGGATTGATCTCAATAACTGTATTTGTAGTACTAGATCATAACCAACAGCCACATGTTAATTCGATGGATAGGTAACCCCAGTCTGTATAAGTTATTTTGCTTTGGAAAATATATTTAGAAACCAGAATTATTTTTTAAGACACCTATATGGACATTGTACAATCTGCATGAAAATGTATGCTAATAATTCTGAGATGCATTACAAAAATGCTTAATAATCTGAACAGTGTGCAAAGTACAAAATACCAGTGATAAGCAGGTGACATAGTAAAAGCAGAAAGAAACATGATTATTCTATTCATGATCAACACTATTATGCAATGGAAATAAGATTAGTCTGATAGAAGCCTGTATAATATACTTCCCCCAGCTCTCCACATCAATTCATTCATGTTTTGACTGAGACATATAATTTCTTGTAGCTTGAATTTGGAGAGAGATGAAGTCATTGTGGGGCTCACTTTATCCTGTTCTGATTCTCTCCTACTTTGTATGGTGGTGGTCTCTCTCGCTATATATAATCATCTTTGTCCTGTGAAGCCTTCCTAAATTGGATACTTTCCAGGGTAGCAAGGAATTGGCTTAACTTACTTATAAGATACTGTTTGGGGAGGGTTGTTTTACTACTTCTGTTTGGCAAGTATGCTGAATATTTAACATCTATTTTAAACTTCATGGAATGTAAAACATTGCTTTATTATATTAATGTAAATAAAGATAAATCCCAGTTCCTAAAATAGCACAACTTGTCACTTTGAATAATGCAACAAAATCCATATGGGATGCTAATTGCTAAGATATCTAGAATTGTTTCCAGTATGTTGCCCACACATTTATGCCACACAATTGGATGAGTGCTGCTGTTGATGTGGGTTTTATCCCTGGGCACCATGGATTTTGTTTGCATTTGATTGTAGTTGCTTTAATCCTGGTACCCTGTTTGTGAGATAAGCAGCTTTATTACTGTGGTCATAAATTGAGTCATCATAGTCATTAAGGAACTCACTCATTGGTTAAGTGAACTCAGCTTCCTCAATGGTCGTTTTTGCCAGAAACTGGCAAAAAATGTTGCCAATTGCAATTATATGACCAAAGAATAGCCGTAACCATTTTTAAATGTGAGTAAGTTTGCCAAGTGCCTGAATTGCCATCATGTGACCACTGGAGGTAGCACGACAATTTGTGATAGACACAAGTGCAAATTTAAGTCCTAAATAACTTTTGGAGGCCAACGTTATTTCACACTGATCAAAAGTTGAGGATTACTTGTACTGAAAAAGGTAAAATGTAACTGCTGATATAGAGGAATCTGTCTTGGTGCTTTTTCTTCCGGACAATCAAGATACACACAAGAAGCAGGAGATTCTTATGATGTTGCACCTTTTCTGACAACTGCTTCTCTATAGAAGTCTGCTTACACTTATAAAACCATTAAGCTAACAAGCTGCATTTAGGATCCCAATTGTCATGCAGAGCAGATGTTCCAATCTTTTTTTATAGTTGCATAATTTGATCAACCGAAGCAGGCTTTTCTCACATTCTATTAGAAAATGTAAAATACCAATTTGCTGCTATCAATTATGAAGATTATGTCTCTGCATTATTTGCTATAGGATGCCGTTTCCTTTCTAAAACATAATTGCTACTTGTAGTTTCCTCTTACAAGTATTTTTTTAAAAGAAAAGAACACAAGTAGATCTGAAGAACAATGTGTATGAGAGTTTTTTTTGTTTAAAAAAGAACCTGATCAAAATGATTAGAAGCTTTTTCCCACTAGTGAAATAGTTACACACACAGACACACACAGAGACCAATCCTTGAAATGACCTAATTGGCACAAAATATTACCTGTCCTTTTCTCAACTGTCTCTTACCCTGCTTCCACTGCACCTTTACTGCCTCTCTGCTGAAAGGTGTGGTCTTGATTATTGACTGACACTCATAATCTGCAGCGATTTTATCTATGGCATTTGACCTGTCATTAGCCAAGGTGACAGAGAAAATCATACATTGATTTATAATTTCAATTTTTAAGTCTACCCACTTACAAATGACTCTTGGCCAGCTGGGTTAATAAAAAGCAATACAATATGTCAAAAGAGAGTAATAGAAAAGGCAAGAGGAAGGAGGGTCATGACCATTAAACAAACTGGATAATCTCAGTGGTGGGTTCACATACATCCTGGCCCTGTGTCTTTGAAAAAGATTAAGTCTGAGGTTTGTCAAGGATGGCAGGGTCTGACTGTATGGATCTTGGGTCATCACTGTTCCAAAGGGCAGATCCATGCTTTGGGAAATCCACCAAGGATAGTGATTGAACCTGACAACTATGGAACAAGTACTTTAAAAAAGGCAATTTCTGGAGGAAAAAGTAAGGTTGCTACATCTGAAATTAAAGAGGCTTTTCAGCATACTGTTAAAACAAACTGTGGCAAACGCTGCTTCATTTTCCCCAGACAGAATGGGGAAGCTCAGCAATCATCTACCTTATTAAAAGCTGGGAAAGAAATTGGTATCAAAAGCAGGAGGGGAAAAGGGACAAATGTGAAAGGGACAAACTCAAGAAATAAAATGCAAATGGAGGGAGCAAATGCTGTAGAAAAATGGCTATGGAGGCCCTAGCTGGTACGAGAAGAGGGTGAGACTGCACCTCCCAAGTCTGAAATTCTGCTTCAGTCATCCCACAATGTCTCCAAATACAATGGATGATGAAATGTAACAGCTTTTCAGCTTTGGAAGCTGCTGCTGGATGGTACTGAAATAAGGGGAGAGGAGAATATTAGTTTTAACTCTGATACTTAAAATGAACAGGTTGTATAGCTCATGAGCTTGGAATGGGATGATGTAAGATCATCAATATAGGAACAAGAGTAGGATTTAGTACTCTAAGTGCAGAGAGGGATGAAAGAAAAGGCCAACTCTGAATTCCATGATGATAGCAATCTGAATGAAGGGATATTTTGCTTCTTCATATTGGATGGGCAGAAACAATTGGAGAAGGTTGTCCTATGCCAGGAAGGATTTAAAATATGACAATGAGCAGCATGAATTATACCAAGAAGCCAATATACCGGAAGGGATTTTAGTTTTAGAAGTCTTATGTGAACCTAGCCATTATAATTTATAAACTGTAGAGCTGTAACAACTTACTTATGAGCCTTGTTTAACACAATCCTGGCTTAGTGCTAATCAATATAAATAAAATAATATGGCCATGACATACAGTCAATAGGAAAATCCACTGTGATAATTCTCAATACATTTCTGTGCTGCTATTTTTGGATTGAAAGGTGGGCCACAAATTCACAATGAAACACTAAATAAAAACTACGTTATTAAATCTATGGATTATCCTCAACTAGTTACATTTGTTTGCAGGGTTGCAAACATTATATATATATAGGATGCTGTCTATCTGTATTGCATATAGTTTTAAATTAAGTATGCCCGTCCAGCATTAAGTTGATTCAGTCTCATTTTCAAGATAGGAATAATGTCTAAGGGCAACAATTCAGATTACTGCGGATGTCAAATACCTTTGTGGGTTTTTGTTTTCCTGTGCTGTAATCTAGTAGACTTTGCCTCCTTCAGTACAGAAATTATTCACATCCTCTTTTACATGCTTTATGTATAAGTGTTTCTAATATCTTGGACTAAAAGATTCCAGTTCAGTTACCCTTAAGAGACAGGGGCACTGATGAAAACTTGCAATACTAATACATTTGGCCACTTAGCATTCACAAATCAAAGAAAGTAGAGTGATTCCAGAATTGTTCTCCAGTGACAGTAGTATAGAACAATGTTTTGCATTTATATAAACATATAGCTGCATGAATCTAATTTAGAATTGTCTGCCTAAAGATTTTTTTAGTAAATGTGAGAATTTATATCAGGTTGCAAAAAAGATGTGTACGGAAAAAAATGTCTTTCATTGAGCATTTCCTGTAATATCTGAGAGTTCTCAGTGCTGAGAAGAATCAGGAAATGGAGCTTGTGAAATGGGGGTGGGAGGGTGGGAAGGAAGTACATTTCAAGTTTATTTAAACTCTTGCAGCCTTTAGACCTCAGCCACTTTTAAAAATATTCTTGTTGAAACTTGCCATATCCTTGATCTCCCCAAGAGATAGGTTAGATCTTCTGCTTACAGTAATCAGCCATTTTACTCTGGCAGTTTTTGTCCCTTTTGAAAGAAGAATGGACAGAAAAAATTGTCAAATATTTTGGACTCAAGCTCCTTAAAGCAAAATAATAGCTATGGTAGCATAGAGTGTTGGCCTTAGATGCTAACTGACCAACTGTAACTTCCTGATTAGATACCAACTGATGATCTTTGTAAAAAAGTTTATTTAAGATAGCTCCCTTTTTTATACTGGCATGATTGACTCTGATGCCATCTGAGTAACAGAAAAGTTGCAGGACATTTGCAGTTCTATTTAGAAAGAGAAGGAGAGCTTAAATGTTGATTTCTAAGTAGGAATGCCATCGTCTTATAAATCACTTTTCACAGATGTAATGATGGTAAGAGCTGTTATTGTTTAATGCACTGGGTTGTTTCTGGTAAGAAAATTAAAAGCTGAGTCTGAAGCAAGAAATGCTTAGCGTGTTCTGCAGATACAGCTAAAAAAATAACTGGCTTAAATTATCAGTGAACTTGAAACTGCTTGATTTTTTCATTGATCTCCATCTTTGTTCTTATCCTTCATCAATGATATTCACAGTAAATCCCATATGAATGAAAACACACTAAGGTGAAAACAACAGAGTTTTTAATTTTAAAAGTCTTTGTAATTGTGGCTATCCAAAGAGTGGCCCAAGGAAATCGTTAGGTCTAGGGTGTAGAACTATCTAGTTGAACCATTATCCATATCATTCAAATGGATAACCCTAAAATAAATAAATAAAATAAATAAAAATAAATAAAAATAAATAAATAAAACCCTTTTATGTACACCGAGAGCATATGCACCAAGACAAATTCCTTGTGTGTCCAATCACACTTGGCCAATAAAGAATTCTATTCTATTCTATTCTATTCTATTCTATTCTATTCTATTCTAT